>CM028132.1:167692500-168312500 GCA_016271365.2 Neoceratodus forsteri | reverse complement strand
TTAGCCATCAAGCAGGACTCCACACCTATTTATATTTTTGCACAGCTCTCCAAACACTGTAAAGTACACAGTAGCACTCTGGAGTCAGTATTGCTACTCGTCTTACTACCTCATGGACATTTGTTGTAGGTCATAAAGCTACATTATCATTGATGGCAACAGTCAGTTTCCCCCACACCCTCAGCAAGGCTATACCCTGAGCTCCAGCTGGCTTTTGGACTGAAGGATTTCCTGCTCCTCAAGTCTCTCAAGGATCTATTGACCAGGGGAGCACTGTCTCCTAATGCTACTCTGACTGTCCCTCAGGACATTCCCTGTAGTCACCATGGAGAATTGCTCACATAACACCAATACATAAAGCGGGAGACACTAAGAATGTAAGGAATTACCAGCCAAGCAGTATTACATCCATAACTGGAAAAATTATGGAACATTTTGTGAATGAATTTCTAGAAAATAATTTGAAAAACTAAACCATATAGATATCACACAACATGGGTTTGAAACCGGTAAATCTTGTGTGAGTAATCTCATGAGTTTCTTTGAACCAATGAGTGAGGCATTGGATGTGGGATTGCTGGTGGCCATGGTATATTTGGATTTTAGTTGAGCTTTTGACTCTGTGTCACATGAGATTTTGTTGAACACCTTAAAGAAATTGGGGATAGAAGTATACTTAGTCAGATGGATTGCATCATGGCTTACTGTACAAATAGACATCAAAAAGTCCAGATAAGAGGTTTTCTGTCTAGTGAGGGAAGGGTCACTAGTGGAGCTCCCCAGGGATCCATACTGGGCCCTAAGTTGTTCTGTATTACCCACTATGCAGGTATCAAATGGGGTTTGGATCTGCAAATACAGTATGCAGATGATTCCAAAGCTGGAGCAGTTGTGAACGATATGGAGTCCAAGTAATTTTCAGAAACAATTAAATAGGTTGGGGGAGTGGGCTGCAGAAAATAAATTAGTATTCGATATAGACAAATGTAAGGTGATGCATTTTGGCACGAATAATAAACATGCACAATACATACTGAATAACAAACCATTACTAGATATAGACCATGAAAAAAACTTGGGAGTCTTTATATCTAGTGACCTTATTTTTGTAAAGCATAACCTTGAAATAGTGAAAAGGGCCAATAGAGTCACATGGAATATACTGCAGGACATCAGGAGTAGGAAGAAGGAGATATTTTTGCTCAGTATTTACAAATGAAGAGGGGGAGGTACATAAAACAAACAACATAAACACTCTGGATACAGAAGTTGATACCAGCCCATTTACAGAAGAAAGGGTTCTGAAAGAACTCTTAAAACTGAAGGTGGACAAAGCAATGGGGCCTGATGGAATGCATCCCAGAATTCTAAAAGAACTAAGGGTAGAACTAGTGACACCACTGACTACCATCTTTAACAAATCATGGGAGGATGGGGTGGTACCTGAGGACTGGAGGAGGGCAGATGTGATTCCCCTTCACAAAAGCGGGAGCAGGGCAGAAGCAGAAAACTACAGACCTGTTAGTTTAACCTCAATGATAGGGAAAATGATGGAATCACTTGAAGGAAAGAATTGTTGAGTACCTAGAGGCCAGAGGGGCACAGAACCCAAGGCAGCATGGATTCACAGTGGAAGGTCATGCCAGACGAATCTAATAGATTTCTTTGACTGGGTGACCAAAGTAGTAGATCAGGGAGGGGCTGTGGACATGGCCTACCTAGACTTTAGCAAGGCATTTGACTCAGTCCCACACAAAAGATTAATATACAAATTAGCCAGCCTGGCAGTGGGTCCCAAGATGATAGCCTGGGTAAAGAATTGGCTGGAGAATAGGACACAGATGGTAATAGTAAATGGAGTCCACTCTGAAGAAAGGGGGATTACTAGTGGGGGCTGCAGGGTTCAGTATTAGATCGTCCTCTTCAATGTCTTTATAATATACATTGCAGAGGATTGAAGGAAAAGTATGTCTCTTTGCAGATGACACAAAGATCTGCAACAAAGTTGATGCACAAGGTGGGGTGGAAAGGATGAGAAGGGACTTGGCAAGGTTAGAGGAATGGTCAAATGTATGGCAGCTTAGATTCAATGCTAAGAAGTGCAAGGTAATGCACCTGGGAAACAAAAACCCAGGGGAAGAGTACACAATGGGGGTGAGATACTAACAACAACAAAAATGGAAAGGGACCTAGGGGTAGTCATATCAGATGACTTAAAGGTGGGCAAGAAATGTGAGAGGGCAGTAAGGAGGGTTGGGGGATACTGGGATGCATAGGGAGAGGCATCACCAGTAGAAAACAGGAAGTTGTTATCCCTCTGTACAGACAGCTGGTGAGACCCCATCTGGAGTACTGTGTGCAGTTCTGGAGCCCCAATCTCCACAAGGACATAGACAAGATGGAAGCTGTCCAGAGGAGGGCAACTAAAATGGTGCAGGGTCTGCACCAGAAGACATATGAAGACAGACTAAAGGAGCTTAATATGTATAGCCTTGAGGAAAGGAGGAGAGGGGACATGATAGAAACTTTCAAGTACCTCAAGGGAATCAACAAGTCCAAGAGGGTAGCATCTTTCAAAAAAGAGGTGTGCAAGAACAAGGGGACACAATTTGAAAATAGAGGTTGGCTCAGAGGTAATGTAGGGAGTATTTTTTCACAGAGAGGGTCGTGGATGCATGGAACGGCCTTCTGGAGGAGGTTGTGGAGTCAAAAACAGAGGCTGAATTCAAGCATGCATGGGACAGCCATAAGGCAATTCTAGGGGGGTAGGAGTAGAAAGAAGTAGGCTGCTGGTTAACTAGGATCTGCAGTTTATCCATTAGGTAGGGGAATGGGCAGACTGGGTGGACCAAGCGGTCCTTATCTGCTGTCAAATTCTATGTTTCTATGTTTCTATGCTGGTCCCCTTGTATAGGTCCTTGGTTAGACCCGTCTTAGAATATGGAGCATCATTTAGTGCACATCAGGAAACAGGACCTAGTAGAAAAGTGGAACAAGCTCAAAGTAGATTTACAAGAAGGATGCATTCTGTAAAAGATATGGACTATACTCAATGTCATACAGAAGACTGAGAGGGGCTCTATGCTATGTGTACAAAGCCACAGCAAATGGAATGTTATGGGAATCAGCAAGTTTGTATTGGAATATAAGAACAGGTATGAGAACTAGGGGCCATCAGATGCAATGGAAAGGGGAAAGGTATAACATAACCAAGAGAGGGAGGTGGTTCAATCAACGGGTGGTTAACACCTGAAATGCACTCCTGTCGGAGGTGGTATGTGTAAACAGTTTATCAGCCTTCAAGATTGCATTGGAAAAACACATGAAAGAGAAAAAATTGGAATTTGACCACTGAAAAGTGGCAGGACCATAAATGGCTCTAGAAGCTAATGGACCTGTAATCTTCCCTATGAACCTATGAACCATGCAGCATTACACTTCATGGCTTTAGGTACTATAGGCTTAGAAAGTAAGAAAGAACTGGTATTTTTGACAATTTAATACAAGTCTTCTATTGTAAGGGTTTTGGGAAACAGTGTTGTAGTCCCACATTCAACTAACTGCTTGCCTGATTATAGTAAAACCCAATCCCACATATCTGATCCCCACTGCACCCACATTCAGTCCTAAGACATTTCCTTTCACCTTAATATCAGTTATATATTTTTAAACATAAAGGCAGGTTATCACATATTTAAACAACAATGCATTGCAGCTCAATGGTATACATAAATTCTGTTGTTACACTGCAGTACCTGAGGCACAGAGCTACTGCTGTGCAACTGTTTTCCTCACATTAATTAGGGCCAGAATCCAGAGACTATGTTTACCCCAAGATGGCCTGGGGCTATGTCAGCTCCTGGCAGGAACTTGAGCTGAGGTAATGCAGTGGTGAGCACTTGCTCCATCAAGGCATGAATTTCATGCCACTAAGGTTTAATTTTGGGACATACTATAGAAGTGTCGTATGTAAAAAGGAACCCTCATATACCAACCACTTTTGACAGGTGAAATCTTTATCCAGTTGAATGTTGTGCATTCTCACTGGGGTAGAATATTGTCCGGTGTAGAAAATTAAGCTGTAACTGACTCAATTTGTTATTTTTGGAGCAACTGGTCACAAGCAATACTGCCATTTTGCAAATCTGTGGTGTCATAGTGATATCTACATTGTGATCCCATTTTTGTTGAATACATCAAAGGGGATAGCTACCAAGTAAAAGCTTATGACAAGCTATAAGAAACCCTGTGTTTGGTTTGGGTTAGTATAACATTGTTTAGGGTGGAGAGAGGTCCGGTTGTCAAGGGTCAGGGAGTGACTAGCTGTTCAACATTTACCATATTCACAAATATTCAAAAAAGTCAATAAAGAATATGAAGAGAGACATAGCTATTAACTGGCAAAACCATTTTTTTATAGATATGTTGGGGAAAGAGAAGAGGGTCAAACATAGTTAAGCCCTGAATTAGACCATTAGAAAATGAGCAAGAAATGGTCGGTATTTGTAATAGACATTTTTGTTTGGTATTTCACAAGTCAGTTCTTAGCACTACTGTAACGTGGTAGTGAGGCAGAAAGGGTAATCATCAAGAAGGACTGCTTTAGAATGTTGTTGATGACATGGACATGACTGCAACTCCCAAGAACAAGATTTCACATGTGAAAGTTATTTATTTATTTAGTTTTTGTTGACCGGGTAAGTGCACTAGACAGACTCTGCCTGTTTTCAGGCACGACCTGGGAGAGGGGGATACAGATGAATGACAACTGACCTTGAACCAAATTAAGCTGTTGGTGGTATTTTTAGTGAATGGGGGAAATTTGGCCAGGGCACCGGTGAAATTCCCCTACTCTTTTTTGAGAAGTGCCATGGGATCTTTAACATCCACCTGAACTACCACCAGAACAGGCAGATGGGACCTTGGTTTAACATCTCATCTGAAAGATGGCACCTCAGGGAGTGCAGCACCCCCTCATGCTGCTGCATTACAGTGTCAGTGTTGGGATATTAACCCAAGTGCCTGGTGTGGGGATAGAACCCACAACCTTTTGATCTCCTGGCCTCCGAGGCGAGTGTGCTCCCTGCTGAGCCACTGACATGGTTGCAGCTCCCAAGAATAACATTTTACATAGAGAATGTCTGCAGTACTGCTTTTACAACCAAGTAATTTCATCTACTGAATATTGTAGTGTACATGCATACTCTCCAAGAAAATAACATAAACTTGTCTGGCTCCTCAGGACTGATAAAAGGTATCCTGTTTTTTTTTTTTGTAAGCATCTAATAGAATTTCACTGGACAGCTCCGTGGTGCCGAGCGAAGGGGTTCGCTTGGCACGCTGGTGACCCGGGTTAGCACCCTGAGCCCGGGTACCAGGAGCGGAGACTGGCAAAGGAGCGGTTCTATAAGTGTCCACTGGATGCTTCCCTCCTGGTGGGGCGGGATTTGCCTGGGGACCTGCAGACAGATTGGTGGTGAGCTTGGGGACGTGTTGCCTCGACACGCCCGCAGCATGCCTCCGCCCCGGGAATACCCTGCGTGCTTATGCAAGGCTGAGAACTGTGGTAGCTGGGGCACAGAAAATGGAAATTACACCCCGTTCCAACCTGATGATGAGTGCCTTGGCCCTGCCACTCAAAGCCCTGGAGCCAGCCTGGATCCAGCCTCGCAGCACCTGGGATGCGATGTCGGCCCATAAGGCCATCCCCCCCCCAGAAGAGAGGGACCCTCCCGGGCATAGGGATATGCCAGGCTACCCAAGGTAGGCTGCAATTGGGGCTGGGAGAAGGTGGTCAGAGGGTGGCAGGAAGGCACTGACACGCTAAAGTAGTGGCCGGTCGGGTGTGTGGGAGGCGCAAAAAAAAAATAGAATTTCAAACTATCTAGCTTCAGTTCACTCTCCACATTTGGGCAGTTCCACTGAGCATGCTGAGTCCCCAGAATGGTCTTTTTTAGAGCTGCAGTGGGCAGAGCCCTGCAGACCTTATATGATCATCAGAAAAAGGACTCCACATTTCTTCTGAATGAATAACATGTTGGGTTTGCATCACAGTTGCCTCCGTGTCTGTGAAGCAGTCTGCCTATGTTGTTCCTACCTACCGAATCACTGCACTATTTCACAGTGCAGAGTGCCAGTGGTCACAGCACACTCTGTTGTGTTCAAGATAGCTGCTGCACTCTACTGCACATGCACTAGAAATCAGGCATGTGCAGTAGTATACAGTGGCCATTTTGGACATGATGGAGTGGGCCGTGTTCTGCCGTGACAGCGTAATGTATTTATTTATTTTATATAATCAAAATCCCCCCCGACCTTCCCTTTCAGCACCCACCACCCCACCTCTCAAAAAAAACATAACTGTGACACTGGGAGTGCCCAGTCCCCCAGTGTCGCACTCAAGGATCATTGGTCTTTTTTCATTTTTTATTTTACACCTGAAATAAAATGGTCCATTGATGTCTTCCCCCACATGACTGTGACACAGGATGTGCCCAGTAATCCCCCAGTGTCATGATCAGGGAGTGTATGTCTTTTTTTGTAACCTGTAAAAACAAAATGGTCCATCAGTCTTACTTACCCCCCACCTGATCCTCCCACTCAGCATCCACCACCCCACCCCACCCCAAGCCCTTACTTGTCTATTGAGGGTCTAATGCTGTAATCCTCTCTGGACCGCAGACATGTCTTCACTTTTCAAAGCCGGACTGTGAACTAAAGACACAGGTATGCAATTCAATGTATTTCAATGGGGTTTTGAACAGTGCCATAACTTGGGCATGTTTACATATTTTTGGCCCAGATTTTCAAGATGCCTTCTTTGGGACCCCACCTCATGAACAATGTCCCTGTCATTAGGCAGATCTTCCCCAAAAGGTGATTTTGCTGTCCCTTGTGCCCTTGTTCATGAAGTGGGGTCGTAAGAAGGCTATGTTGAAAATCTGATGTAAAAATACTGAAAAACAACAAAGTTATGAGCCTACGTTGAATTTTACAAATGCAGGTTCATAACTTTGGTGCTTTCAATACTTTTAGCCCAAATTTACAACATAGCCATATCTTTAAAGCACCTCATTACTGTAATACTGTAGCTGTCATTTTTCAATCCTGTCCAAAATGTCTTTTTACATCACAAAAGGTGATTTTGTAGTCCCTACATGAAATCACCTTTCAGGCATTAGTTGAAAATTTTCTCTGCCCTTGTTCATAAGGTGGGGTCATAAGAAGACTATGTTGAAAATTTGGTACAAAAATATTAAAAAACAACCATGTTACGAAACCACATAGAATTCTGTGAACACAGGCTCATAACTTTGGTAATTTAACAACATAGTCACATCTTTACAGCCCTGCTCTCCTGTACATACTTAGATGTGTACTTACTGTATATGTTGCTGTGGCAGCAGAGGGCCCGGAGGACCCTGCACTTGCATTTTTAGTAAAACAGAAATGAAATTGTCAGCCTAACCTTCTTATTATCCCACATCATGGACCCAGTAATGAAAAGTTTGAAATCCCTGCCAAAATGTGATTATGCAGCACTGCGATGCCATTGCTCGCCACAGGTGCAAAAACACAGTTAGGCCAGGGTTTTAAAAATGACAGCTGTCATGTTCATCAGGTGGTGTAAAAAGATGTTTATGTTAAACATTTTGAGTCAAAATATTTAAAATTGCCAGAGTTATGCGGCAGCATAGCAAAATTTAAACATATATGCATAACTTTGACATGTTTTACATATTTTGACCCCAAAATTACAACATAGCCTTCTTATGACCCCCACTGGATGAACAAGGTGGTGAAAATTTTCAAATCCTGCCCAAAAAGTGATTTTGCCAAGTGACTGCAAAATTACCTTTCTGGACAAATTTGTGTAATCCTGCCAACTTCGTTCCTGAGGTAGGGCCCCAAAGAGACCTTGTTGAAAATTTGAGCTCAAAGTATGCAAATATGGTAAAGTTATGCCACAAAGTTGAAAAATCCCATTGAAATACACTGAAGCTTCATACGATAAAGGATTTCCCATCACAAAAAAGGATGACATCATACGTAAAAAGATTCTTTTTTCATATTGCGAGTCACCAATAAAGAGTTCTAATGTTAAAAAATTATATTTTAAGGACAGTTCTCCAACAGCTAAGTGCAGAATCCAGCCCAAATGGCCCCAGTAAGCAAGATACATGTGTTGGTCGTGCTCCAGAATGTCATTTTTGTGACTTTAGGGGCCAGATATTCAAAACTTTGCCCCGGGGCAAAATTAGCACTGCCCGGTTGGCAAACTTAGCCCAGAGCACAGAGCAAGCTATATTCAAAAGGAATAGCCCAGGGAAAACAGCTTCCAAATATAGCATGGTAATGAGGCCATGTAAACTGGGCTGGGAGCGCAGGGCAAACATAGCCCTGGAATAAGAGAGCACTGAATAAAGCAACCAGGAAGTGCAACCCACAACAACAACACAGTGCACAGCAACGTGAGGGCAGGTACAGACGAACTACGTGGCCAATGTGTGTGCCAGCAAATGCATGGACTCAGTACAGCTGCAGGAAGCAGCAGATATGAAAGAACAGTGATCAAAATTGTATAATATTCCCCGTACAGTTAGCGCCGCACTAACACATTAGCCATTAGCGCGGCATTAGCATGGAGCTAAGCAGTTAGCCCGGTGCAAACACGTTTGCCCAGAGCTAAAATGTGCCATATTGAAAAGTGCCTTGCAAATAAGCCTACTTAGGTAGTCTCTGGGCAAACAACCAGATTAGTATCTCATTATACCCTGATTTGCATGCAGTTTTCCGTTACTGCAGGGTCCCACAGAGCCACCTGTAGGTCAGTCTGGAAGTACAGGAGCTGACCAGGTCCAACCGCAGCTCCACCTGTAGGTCAGTCTGGCAGTGCACAATGATAGCTGCAGGCTACATGTAAACAGTACAGCATAGCATAACATATTGTACCCCAGGGGACAAGACAGCATAGGCACAGGTGGTAGTGGTGCTGCATGCAACTGTCACACTGTAGGGCATGCTACAGTGCACAGTAGAAACTACAGTAGCAAGGGGGCCAGTAGTGTGTGGACACAGCAATGCCTATGGTGTGTAGGGCAGTGATGATGATTGCACTATACACAGTGAGAGGCCCAACCTGCGGGTGTTTACTGACACTGGACATTACTGTACACTGTTGTGTGACCCACAGATGCTGCACCTGTGGCATGGATGCTCATAGTGACATGTACATTTCTGGCTTTGTGTGCTATGGCAGTTGTACAGCTGTGTGGTATGTGGCCTGGGGGGGCATATATTATCCGAAAGGCACACTGGTGTTGGGGTATTCCCAATACTGGCCCATGTACACTGCATGATGTGTCCCAGCCTTGTGGCCACACCTGATCTGTAGCACAAACCCGCCACCCAAACATGCTCCCCTCAACATCCTCCATGCCCACAGTGCTGCATGTGTGTGCTGGCATCTGTTGGTGTCCACAGAAGTGCGGTCCGCAGATGTGTGTTGTATAGCCACACTGCCATGCTGTCCACTGGTGGCAGGGTCACCACTTACTGCCTGGCATGGCTGGGACTGGTGGCAGATGGCATCATTGTGATGCCATCAGTTAGCAGCATGCTTCCTCTATGTTTGGCTTTATCTATGTGTCATATTTATTTGTTAGTGTCGCACAAAACCCACGCTAAACCCGCGCAAACACCACACAAAGCCATAGTGTCGCGCAAAGCTGATTGCCCAGGGTTAAGACAAGCTTTTCCTGAGCGGTAATGTGCACCATGCTAAGTGTCGCGCTAAGTTGCACAAAACCACTTAGCACGGAGCTAGTCGCTGAATATAGCAGTGCGCCTGTATTCATGTCAGTTTGCCCCTTGCATACATTATAATTTTGCCCGGCGCTAATGCAGTTTGCCCGCGTTATTTGGCCTTTTGAATATAGCAGACCCGCGCTAATCCCGCACTAAACCTGTGCAAACGGTTTTTGCCCAGCACAAAATTTTGAATATCTGGCCCTTGAAATTTTAATTTTCCCTAGGGAAAACCAGGGAACAAAATGGAGGCCAAACAAGAAATGATTTTCCCCTCATGAAAAAGGATGATGTCAATATGAAAAAAGAATTATTACTTTTTGTTTCATATGTCTATTTTTGTGCTTACTGAGCATGCTCAGAACTAGTAATTCAAAATTTCAAAATGAATTAACTTTGGAACAGATTAATATTTTTTCATCAAACTAGCAAAAGGCACATCTGTGAGTCAGCCTCTTTCTACTCAGAAAACTCCAGACCAAAATTCCAAACTGTCTGGGCGCTAGCCAACTTAACAGAAAACCCATTCAAACCAATGGGAAAAAAAAATCCCCAAAAATTAACTTTTTGCACAACCTGTATCTAGGAAACTGCACATCTGACTGGAACGAAACTTGATGCATCCAGAGATCTACCATGCAAGATCATGCTTGCAAAATTCTATGCAAATTCATTGAATGGCTGCAAAGTTATTGAAGTGCAAAAACTGGAGTTTATGATCAAAGTGCATGTGCAACCCTTACTATAGGGGAGCAAGCGTGCCCCTATAATTATAATGCCCCTATAGTTCGTGTTGAGTAGGGTGTTTAATGGTAAACCCACATTTTTGCTCTTTAGTAACTTTGAAATCATTCAACAGATTAGCATGAAAATGACATGTGCAGTCCCGTAGGAGAGATCTCTGGATGTGCCAAGTTTTGGTCCAGCTGGATATGCAGATTCCAAGATACAGATAATGTAAAAAGTGAATTTTCAGGTGTTTTCTTGCTATTTTAGTGTGTTTTCTGGTGACATCTGTAGTGCCTAGAAGGTTTGGAATTTTGGTCTGAAATTTTCAGGGTAGAAAGGGGCTGTCCTTTAGATGTGCCTTTTGCTGGTTTGATGAAAACATAATAATCTGTTACAAAGTTATTACATTTTAAAATGTTGGTTCTGAGCATGCTCAGTAGCACTTAGAGATAGAGGTTTGAAATGAAAAAGGAACGCTTTTTCATTTTGATGTCATCCTTTTTCAAGACAGCAAAATTCTTTTTCATTTGCTGCCATCTTGTTTTTCATTTTTCCATAAAAATTCAAATTTGAAAAGCCACAAAAAGGATACTGTGGATAGCAACCAACACATGTAGCTTGCTTATTGGGACCCCCCTCAGCTGGATTCTGCAATAAACTGTCACAGGTATGCCATTTAAATGTCATATTTTTTAAGATTATAAATATATTTTTCATGACTCGTGACATGACAAATTATCCTTTTTCGTGAGGGGGAAATACTTTTTCTTTTCCCACAGTCTTTTCCCTGCTGTCTAGTGGCACCTCCCAACCTCCGATCACCTCCAGATAATAAATTCATACTTTCCTGGTGTCTAATAGCCCCTCCGATCGAGGTCCCCATAATAATACTGTATTTCCCTGATGTTTAGTGCCCCTCCCTATCTGATCGCCATCCCCATAATAGCAGTATATTTCCCTTGTGTCTAGTCACATCCTCGACCATCCAATCACTATCCCCATGATAAATTCATACTTTCTTGGTGTCTAGTGGCCGGTCGCCTTTCCTGTATTGAAATAGACTGTAGTAAAGAAAACAATCCCTCAATTTATTTTTTTACCTGTTAGCTACCTGGGCTACCTACCGCCATCTGCAGTTTGCCTCCTGCATACCTGGACACCACTCTGCACCTCTCTTGGTGCCAAGAAGCCTGCTGCCACTGGCCTCCTGGACACAAGCATCAGGTACAGCCTATACACAGCCCCGACCTGCACAGCTGCTGCTTCTGTTGCAAAATTTTTTGAACATCAGCACCTTTCCCTAGAAAAGTCATCATTGGTTGCTCCTAAGCAGGAGCATCCTGACTGACTGCCCGACAGACTGGCATTTTGCTCTCCCAATACTGGACTCACGTCTTAGATATTAAGCTAGTGAATTAATCTGATCTGCCTTCATACAAACAGTCTGGAACTGGCAAAGAAGTATATGTGTTTTTCTTCTCCCTGCTATAGCTCAGCTGAATCCCTACACTTATGGGAATCCTGTCTCCCTGCTAGCTCTGATTTTCAGCTTCAGTCTGCCAAGCAGTTTCACACAGCTTCTGCCCTGCAAAGCTTTCCCTGTGTCACTGATTAGAGCCATCTTTTGTATTGTATTGAACTTGCTATCTCTGTTGCTGTGTCTAACATTATTAGAGTACAGGATTTACAGGACTTTAGAATTTCAAGATTTTCTTTGCTGAAAGTCTCCATAGCCAGCTGATCTGTTTTATTTGAATCCAGTGCAGCTACCAATTTAATTTCTCCCTTTGTTTCAAACCCCCCCAACTGTGACCCCGTTGTTTTACAAATCTCAGTTACAGAGCTGGTGCCTAGCTGTCTGCTTCCTGACCTCTGATTTGACCCTGTTTTAGTAAATTGCAGCCCGTTGTCTGTGTGGTAGTTTTATATTCACTCCCACCACTTCAGAGTGCTATTTAATCCCTGTGCTGTCCCTCTGTTAACAGGCGTCCTTGTAGCCACTGGACTACCTACCACCACCTGCATGCCTGGACACTACTCTGCATCTATCTGTGTCAAGAAGCCTGCTGCCACCAGCCTCCTGGATGCAAGCATCAGGTACGGCCTATACACAGCCTCAGCCTGCACAGCTGCTGCTTCTGCTGCAGAATTTTTGCCCACTCCCCCTCCTCCTCCTCCTCCCCCTCCCAGGTCACCTTTAAATATACTTAAGCTCCTCCCTCCCCTACCCTGTCCTGCCCCCCATTGGCTTCCAGTAGTAGAATTCAGGAGCTTAAAGCTATCTAAACACAGAACTCTCAGAAATCTATCACTCACTGCTGCTAGCTCTCTCTAAACACAGAACTCTCATCTGCTTATGGACTTCCGTATGGTGCTTATCTACTCTAAATTGTTTTATGGGTGGGACTCCTGGGTGGTCAGTCATGTGCCTAATTAACATGCTGGATATGTATAGCTAGGAGTCACACCTCTGCCCCAGTAAATATACTTATGCTATTTTACCATATTCACAGTCTGATAGATGTTTACTGCAGCTAATATTCTTGCTGGTATATTCAGTACTCTGTAATCTTTATCCTGAGTTGGTTTCAGGCTTGAACCTAGCTTATTCTACCCTGAGTGGACCTGGCTGAGTATATTTTTTGCAACCACTGTTGACTAGTTGACTGCAATCAATCGTGGTAGGAATCTACTGCAATCTACTGAATAATTTCTGCCTGTCTATCAATCATGTCTCAGCAACTTTAGTCATGAAATGTCTCTATTAGCTTGTTAATGTATTCTGCTCACTAGCTATCTCTACTAGCCTCGCCTCCAGTGAGGCTTACTACCACGGAACCTGGTAATCCTTCCAGAAGTTGGTGGTGTGCTCCTGGGGGGATTGTCTAGTAACCCTTGTTATGGGGGCGTCTATAGGATAGACCTCCACAAACTGGGTGCTCCTCTGGGGCCCACTTGGAAAGCTGAGGGGGATCTGGTGGGCAAGCACTGCTTGGTTCTCTTCTCAGGGCCTTCCTAGTGTTTGACAAAATAGCCCCTCTGGCTTCTGGTAAGCCTTGACCTCTCTACCTGACCTGTCCACAATATCTTCTCCCTTCAGTGCCCTGGTTAGTCCCAGGGAAAGGTCCTTTTTGACTTGGGGGTTCCTAAGCTTCCCAGGAAGGGTGTTAAGCCCTCCCCATTTATCAGTGCCCTCATCATTGGCCTTCTCACTGCCTTATGCCTCCCTCTACCAACTGCTGATTGCTCCCCTCCCTCAGGGGACCCCTGGGTTACACTTGAACAGCATGAGAAGCATGACTTCACCGTCTCCAATCTAATAGCCTGTGGCAGACAGTCCCTCTGGCCTATCTGCCATCTTGACCTCAGGTGCTTTTTGTATCCTGCCATAGTGGTCAGGCATCCTGCTCACACGCCTTCAGCCAGAGGTGGTTCTCCCCTTATAAGGCATCTCCTCCTGGTGACTCTAGCTCTGGCTGGGGACATTGAGCTTAACCCTGGTGCTAATTATCAAGCCCCCTCATTTCCTGTGGGCTGGCTGTCAGGCAAGGGGATGAAAATAGCTCACCTCAACATTTGCAGCCTCCTGCCCAACCTGGATGAACTCTCTGCCTGGGTCACTCACTACAAGCCCGACATTCTTGGTATTACTGAGACTTGGCTGAAACCTTCCACCCCTGACTTGGCCTGCGCGCTTCCTGGCTTTGATTTCATAAGGCAAGATCTGCCTGGGAAAAAGCGTGGGGGTGGTATCTTGGTCTACTACAAGAGTCACCTAAACCTGTCTGTTGTATCCCACCAACAGCCTTTACTGTCTTCCTGTGAGCTGCTTCACACAGTTCTATTACTCGGAAACACTATGAAGTTGCACATTATCTGTACATACAATCCCCCCAAGGCTAGACTGTCAGGGTTATCCTACTTTCTTGACACTGTTGGTGCTAAGACTGGGGATAATGAGCTAATGAGCTAATGATTTTGGGAGAGCTTAATTTAAACTGGCTTGGAGGAAACACCAACCTTTATGAACTTTTGCTTGCTGGCCTCTCCTTGTCTCAACTTATTCAGGAGCCCACTAGGTGGTCTACCACTGGAGGTTCTAGCTCCCTCCTGGACTGGGTCCTGTCCAATAGACATGAGAGGATCAGCTCTGCTGGTACCCTTCCTGATTCTATCTCCACCCACACCCCTGTGTACTGTGTATGGAAGATCTCCTCCCAGAATATTCCTCAAAAAATCATCCAAGTAAGGGATTTCTCCAGATTTGACCTGGGGTCCTTCCATGAGGATCTGAGGCTTACGGACTGGTCTGCGGTGCAAAATGCTCATGACTCTTCCACTGCTGTTAGTCATTTTCTCAGCACCTTTGGGGCACTGCAGGACGAGCATGTCCCTATTATCAGGCGGAGGGTAAGGGGGTCTGCCACTAAGTGGCTGCATGGGAGCCTCCTAGCCCTCATGAGGGCTAGAGACAAGTGTTGGGCCAGCTTCAAAGTCATGATGGATACAGCATATTTCAGCAATATAGGAAGCTCAGGAATGAATGAAAAAAAGCAACCAGGGCTGCCAAAAGTGAAGACTTCAAAACTGCTTTACTAAACTCAGCTAAGCACCCTACGAATTTCTGGAGGAACATTAAAAATATAGTAAGTGGTTCCTCCAATTGTGGGGTCTCTGACATGTAACAATCCATTAACCCTCTCCAATGCATTCAACTCCCACTTCTTGGATCTGTCTGCCTTCACTTCCTTATTCTCCACTGGTGAGAGTGATATATCCGTGTCTTGGCTTCTGCCCCACAGTTGGCCCCTATCTCCCATCCATTACTCTACTTCAGGGCTGTGACCTCACAGGAGATGCAAAGACTTCTCTCTGGTCTCACCCCTCACTCTAGTGCTGGCCACGATAGCATGGAACCTAAGTGCCTCCATCTTGGTGCCTCTTATATTGCCTACTCAGTGGCCCATATCTTCAACATGTTCCTAGCCTCTGGGGTTATGGCCAACCTCTGGAAGGTGGCGAAGATTGTCCCTTTTCTCAAACAGGGAAACCCAAAGAACATCGACAACTACCGACCAATAGCCATCCACTTGCCATCGATAGCCGTGGTTCTCTGATGAACCAGACCTGCCAGACTGCCATCTGCAGTCCAGGTCTGAAGCCACCAGCCCCTCACAGAAACGCAGGTAGTCTGAGAGCCATAGCCGTAGTTCTCTGATGAACCCGACCTGCCAGACTGTCACCCACAGTCCAGATCTGAAGCCAACAGCCCTCACAGAAACGCAGGTAGTCTGAGAGCCGCAGCCATGGTTCCCTGACGAACTCGACCAGCCAGACTGCCACCCATGGTCCAGGTCTGAAGCCACCAGCCCCTCATAGAAACGCAGGTAGTCTGAGAACCACAGCTGTGGTTCTCTGATGAACCCCGACCTGCCAGACTGCCACCCGCAGTCCAGGTCTGAAGCCACCAGCCCCTCACAGAAACACAGGTACAGACTTGCCCTCAGGGACTGATTACCTCCAAGAAGGGAGCCCTAGCTGCCAATTTTTTTGCTTTCTTTACATGAGGACAGTTGTCTCTGGGTTTAAATCCAGAGCATTTTACTGCTGTGGCCCAATGGCTGCAGTCAGCCCCAGGAGCACTCTGATTGGCTCCATATACCTCTACACTGTTAATGTTTGACTATATTGTGCTAGATTATGTTTTCTGTTAGAACTGTCTTGTTTGTATTTTATAGCTGAAGTTTTCTGATTTAATGTAAATGCCTGTATTGTGTTACTCATAAGACCAGTAGTGATCTCAGCTCAGGCTTTTGAACCCCCCCTTCACCTTTTTACACTAGTATTGTGTTTTAAATAGCCCTGTTATTGCCCACTCAGACTTGGAGGCACCTTGAATAACATTTTGGTCTGCAACAACCCTTCTGTTTAAGCCAGTCTGCATTTCTTTTTAGCTACATGAACAGCCCCACTCCCTCTGACTTTCTCATTTAATTCTCCTCTGCCTTCTCCTTCCAGGTAGTCTGAGAGCCACAGCCGTGGCTTTCTGATGAACCTGGCCTGCCAGACTGCCATCCGCAGTCCAGGTCTGAAGCTTCCAGCCCTCACAGAAACGCAGGTACGGACTTGCCCTCAGGGACTGACTACCTCCAGGAAGAGAGCCCTAGCTGCCAATTTTTTTGCTTTCTTTACATGAGGACAGTTGTCTCTGGGTTTAAATCCAGAGTCTTTTACTGCTGTGGCCCACTGGCTGCAGTCAGCCCCAGGATCACTCCGATTGGCTCCATATAGCTCTGCACTGTTAATGTTTGACTTTATTGTGCTAGATTATGTTTTCTGTTAAAACTGTCTTATTTGTATTTTATAGCTGAAGTTTTCTGATTTAATGTAAATGCCTGCATTATGTTCCTCATAAGACCAGTAGCAATCTCAGCTCAGGCCTTTGACCCCCCCTTCACCTTTTTACGCTAGTATTGTGTTTTAAATAGCCCTGTTATTGCCCACTCAGACTTGGAGGCACCTTGCCTAACATTTTGGTCTGCAACAATCCCACTTTTTAAGCCAGTCTGCATTTCTTTTTAGCGCCATGAGCAGCCTCACCCCATCTGACTTTCTTATTTAATTCTCCTCTGCCTTCTCCTTCCAGGTAGTCTGAGAGCCACAGCTATGGTTTTCTGATGAACCCAACCTGCCAGACTGCCATCCGCAGTCCAGGTCTGAAGCCACTGGCCCCTCACAAAAACACAGGTAGGGACTTGCCCTCAGGGACTGATTACCTCCAGGAAGGGAGCCCTAGCTGCTAATTTTTTTGTTTTCTTTACATGAGGACAGTTGTCTCTGGGTTTAAATCCAGAGCCTTTTACTGCTGTGGCCCACTGGCTGCAGTCAGCCCCAGGATCACTCCGATTGGCTCCATATAGCTCTGCTCTGTTAATGTGTGACTATATTGTGCTAGATTATGTTTACTGTTAAAACTGTCTTGTTTGTATTTTATAGTTGAAGTTTTCTGATTCAATATAAATGCCTGTATTGTGTTACTCATAAGACCAGTAGTGATCTCAGCTCAGGCTTTTGAAACCGCCCTTCACCTTTTTACACTAGTATTGTGTTTTAAATAGCCCTGTTGTTGCCCACTCAGACATGGAGGCACCTTGCCTGACATTTTGATCTGCAATAACCCCCCGTTTCAGCCAGTCTGCATTTCTGTTTAGTTCTATGAGCAGCCCCACCCCCTCTGACTTTCTTATTTAATTCTCCTCTGCCTTCTCCTTCCAGGTAGTCTGAGAGCCACAGCCATGGTTCTGTGACAAACCCGACCTGCCAGACTGCCACCCACAGTCCAGGTCTGAAGCCAACAGCCCCTCACAGAAACGCAGGTATGGACATGCCCTCAGGAACTGATTATCTCCAGGAAGGGAGCCCTAGCTGCCAATTTTTTTGCTTTCTTTACATGAGGACAGTTGTCTCTGGGTTTAGATCCAGAGCCTTTTACTGCTGTGGCCCACTGGCTGCATTCAGCCCCAGGAGCACTCCGATTGGCTCCATATAGCTCTGCACTGTTAATGTTTGACTATATTGTGCTAGATTATGTTTTCTGTTAAAATTGTCTAGTTTGTATTTTATAGCTGAAGTTTCCTGATTTAATGTAAATGCCTGTATTGTGTTCCTCATAAGACCAGTAGCCATATCAGCTCAGGCATTTAAACCCATCCTTCACCTTTTCACGCTATTATTGTGTTTTAAATAGCCCTGTTATTGCCCACTCAGACTTGGAGGAACCTTGCCTAACATGTTGGTCTGCAGCAACCCCCCTGTTTAAGCCAGTCTGCATTTCTTTTTAGCTCCATGAGCAACCCCACCCCCTCAGACTTTCTTATTTAATTCTCCTCAGTCTTCTCCTTCCAGGTAGTCTGAGAGCCACAGCCATGGTTCTCTGATGAACCCGACCTGCCAGACTGCCACCTGCAGTCCAGGTCTGAAGCCACCAGCTCCTCTCAGAAATGCAGGTACGGACTTGCCTTCAAGGACTGATTACCTCCATGAAGGGAGCCCTAGCTGCCAATTGTTTTGCTTTCTTTACATGAGGACAGTTGTCTCTGGGTTTAAATCCAGAGCCTTTTACTGCAGTGGCCCACTGGCTGCAGTCAGCCCCAGGATCACTCCGATTGGCTCCATATACCTCTGCACTGTTAATGTTTGACTATATTGTGTTAGATTATGTTTCTGTTAAAACTGTCTTGTTTGTATTTTATAGCTGATGTTTTCTGATTTAATGTAAATTCCTATATTGTGTTCCTCTCAGACCAGTAGCGATCTCAGCTCAGTACTTTGAAACCCTTCCTTCACCTTTTTAAACCAGTATTGTGTTTTAAATAGCCCTGTTCTTGCCCACTCAGACTTGGAGGCACCTTGCCTGACATTTTGGTCTGCAGCAACCCCCCTGTTTAAGCCAGTCTGCATTTCTTTTTAGCTCCATGAGCAATCCCACCCCCTCTCTCTTATTTAATTCTCCTCTGCCATCTCCTTCCAGGTAGTCTGAGAGCCACGGCTGTGGTTATCTGATGAATCCGACCTGCCAGACTGCCACCTGCAGTCCAGGTCTGAAGCCACCAGCCCCTCACAGAAATGCAGATATGGACATGCCCTCAGGGACTGATTACCTCCAGGAAGGGAGCCCTAGCTGTCAATTTTTTTGCTTTCTTTACATGAGGGCAGTTGTCTCTGGGTTTAAATCCAGAGCCTTTTACTGCTGTGGCCCACTGGCTACAGTCAGCCCCAGGATCACTCCGATTGGCTCCATATACCTCTGCACTGTTAATGTATGACTATGTTGTGCTAGATTATGTTTTCTGTTAAAACTGTCTTGTTTGTATTTTATAGCTGAAGTTTTCTGATTTAATGTAAATGCCTATGTTGTGTTCCTCATAAGAACAGTAGCAATCTCAGCTCAGGCCTTTGAAACCCCCCTTCACCCTTTTACACTAGTATTGTGTTTTAAATAGCCCTGTTGTTGCCCACTCAGACTTGGACGCACCTTGCCTAACATTTTGGTCTGCAACAACCCCCTGTTTAAGCCAGTCTGCATTTCTTTTTAGCTCCATGAGCAGCCCCATCCCCTCTGACTTTCTTATTTAATTCTCCTCTGCCTTCTCCTTTCAGGTAGTCTGAGTGCCACAGCTGTGGTTCTCTGATGAACCCAACCTGCCAAACTGCCACCCACAGTCCAGGTCTGGAGCCACCAGCCCCTCACAGAAATGCAGGCATGGACTTGCCCTCAGGGACTGATTACCTCCAGGAAGGGAGCCCTAGCTGCCAATTTTTTCACCCAGCCACCCACCCCCCCGGTCCTGATTAAATACACATAAACCCCGCCCCGGCCTTCTAGCTCACTCCTACTGGCTATTGCCAGCCACGCCTCATTAGTTACTGTATCTAGGCCTCAATTTTTTATTGGTACCCCATTCTCCCACAAGATCCACTCATTTCCTTTGCCCTCTTAAGGAACTGTTGCAAATCCTGTGTTTATTACTGGTAAAAGGAAATATCTCCATGTTAAGAATGCCATCTGCATCTATCCTTCTCTATAGTTGCGTTATATTACTTTGTTATACTCTACCCAAAATTTCGGTTTGCAACTCGGACAGAGGCCAGTTTCCCTCCTCTATCATCTACCAAGATATTGCCTCCCACATTAGACCATGGCATCCTACATCAGGGACGTCTCCTCTATGATCATGCCCCTCTCCCACCAGCCATAACTATAGAACATGTGCAATTCCCAAGGAATGTGTCAGCACTATCAGTTCTCTATGTTTTATCCCTAGCAAATAGCAATCCTGCCCTTAACACAGCCACCGCTAAACCAACGTACGCTAGAAGGAGTAACAAAAGAATATTTAGCAGGCTAAGACACCACCTTAAAAAACTACTACTGCTTCTCCTACACTGTTCAGGAAATGTTGAATTAAACTCAGGTCCACCTATTTCTCTGGACGCCCCTGCAGACCTCCCTCAATATAAAGAGATTCGCTTTCTCCATATCAGTGTCTGTAGTTTGCTAAAGAAGATTGACTCTTTACAGACCTAGGCTCTACATGCATCTCCTGATTTCTTCATGATAACTGAATCCTGGCTCACACCTTCATCCCCGGACAAATCTATCAATGTACCTGGATATATCATCTACTGCTGTGATAGACCGACTAGAGGGGGAAGGGTTGCAATATATGTCAAAAGCAAATTCACAGTCACAGTCTTTGACTGTACCTCAAAGGCTAAGGAATTTGAATGCCTTGCTCTAAAATTATCACTTTCCAGTGAGAAATCACTCCTTATGGCAGCATGCTACTGACCACCATCTGGTGGCTGGGCACTTCTGCCACACCTTCAAAACCTTCTTGACTCTGCTAATACTGAGTGTATTCTAATGGGGGATTTCAATATAAATTGGAATGATGACAGCTCTAAAAAATTGAAGGATCTATGTGATGTTAATGGTCTGTTACAAATGGCCAAAATTGTTATAAAAAAGTAAGACATAATCCAAAGTCTATCAAAACTCATATATTTATTAAACTCTTTTTCTCCACACCCATATACATCAGGCAACAGTTTTGTGGCTTAACGTCACTTCCTCAGGCCAATTGTATATGAACAGTGTTGACACTTAATTTTCATGTATTTGAACTCCACTGATCTGGAAGTCCTGATATATTACTCTCAAAATGAGCACCGTCTGGTCACACTCTAAAATGGGCCAGTTCACTTCTCAAAATTTTCATCCACTTAATAGTAATCTTGCTAGAAAAAATCACATCTAATGTATCTTTAGCAAATGTCCTCATGAATTGACTGTGGCTGCTGTTGCCTATTCTTACAAGGAGCTCAATTGCTCATTGCTTTCATTAAACCACATTCTGGGATAGAACTTGATGTCTTTGCATCTTTTTCAACTTACTTGCTCCATGCAATGCCCCTCATCTCAGGCAAAAGACTGCCTTCTGCCAAAGATACATTAGATTAGATTTGATGCAGTATAGTGCAGTGGTCTAAGGCTCTGAGCTGCAAATCTAGTGACATCCAGCAGACCAGACCTGGGTTTGAATCCCACAGCTTCCACTTGCATACTGTGTGACCCTGAGCAAGTCACTTAACCTCCTTGTGCTCCCAGGTCGCTCCTGTAAAAAAGCTTCCAGCTTAGTGTGCTATACCTGGTTAAACAACTAAAAAAAAAAGATGTGGTTTTCCTAGCAAGATTACTATTAAGTGGATGAAAATTTTGGGAAGTGAACTGGCCCATTTTAGAGTGTGACCAGATGGTAATAGGAACAGGGCGGCATGGTGCCCATTTTGAGAGTAATATATCAGGACTTCCAGATCAGTGGAGTTCAAATAAATGAAAATTAAGTGTCAACACTGTTCATATACGATTGGCCTGAGGAAGTGACATTAAGCCACAAAACTATTGCCTCATGTATATGGGTGTGAAGAAAAAGAGTTTAATAAATACATGAGTTTTGATGGACTTTGGATTATATCTTACTTTTTTATAACATTTTTGAACATTGAAGCCTGTAAGTAAGATTGTCCAGAATTACACTATATGTAAGGGCATCCTGTATTGACACCAGTAGTAAACTGTTACAAATGGCGACTGCTATAACCAGACCTAACAGAAAAAACCCTGAGCGCAGCACCCTCCTGGGCCTTATGCTAGTAAACAAACCTCACACTATCTCGCATACTGGAGTATTCTTCAATGATATAAGCGACCATTGCGCTACTGCCTGCATCTGACATCCTTCCCAAATAAAAACGGCCTCCAAATTCAAACTGAAAAGATGCCTGAAAAAGTTCTGCCAGTACACTTTCCTGAAAGCAACATTCATTGGCAGGATTTCTATCTAGCCCCCACCTTTAACGAGGCATTTAACATCTTTCACAGCCTCTTACTGGGGCTAATAGACAAACACGCCCCACTAAGACTGATCAAATCAAAAAATAAAACTCCTAGCTGGTTATCTCCCATCCTGAAGAAAGCACTTAGGGATAGGGACTACTGGTGGAAAAAAGTGAGGAAATCCCACCTGGAGGCTGATTGGTTAGCATTCCGTACCACTAGGAATGCTTGTACCAAGCTAATTAGGTCAGAAAAAGCTACTGTAGGTACTTCCAAAAAGGACTAGAAGACAATAAAAACAACTTTGCCAAATGTCTTTGCAGTGTCAGTGGCTCAGTAGGTAGCACACTTGCCTCTGAGGTTGGGAGATCAGAGGGCTGTGGGTTCAGTTCCCACATCTGCCACTTGGGTTAATATCCCAGTACTGACACTGTAGTGCAGCATGAGAGGGGTGCTACACTTTTGAGGTGCCATCTTTTGGATGAGATGTTAAACAAAGGTCCCATCTGTCTGGATTGGTGGTAGTTCAGATGGATGTTAAAGATTCCCATGGCACTTATCGAAAAGAGTAGGGGAATTTCCCCGGTGTCCTGGCCAAATTTCCCTCATTCACTACAAATACCACCAACAGCTTAATCTGGTTCAAGGTCAATTGGCATTCATCTGTATCCCCATCCCCGGTCGTGCCTGAAAATAGGCAGGATTTGTCTAGTGCACTTACCCGGTCAACAAAAACTAAATAAATAAACCCGGCTCAGTCCGACTTCAGAGCCAAACACAGTACAGTATCGGCTCTTGCCAAAGTAACTACAGACTGGAAAATGGCCTTGGACTCTAAGAAGCATGTATTTGCCCTCTTCCTTGATATAAGTAAGGCCTTCCATGCTGCAGATCATACCATCATGCTTACTGCACTGAGTAACATTGGACTTGGTAGTTCTGCCATTAAATGGTTCACCAGCTACCTAACCAATAGGTTACAACAAGTCATAGGAGATCTGTCCCCACAAAAATCCTTGTTACGAGGAGTCCCACAAGGCTCCATCCTGGGCCCTTTCCTCTTTGCAATATACATCAATAATCTGGACTCGCAGCAGGGCACAGCAAATGTGCACTTATTCACAGATGATACTGTACTCTATACCACAAATTCATCCTTGGATCTGGCCCATGAGTACTTACAGAAAGACTTCATCACCCTCCAATACCACCTTCTGACTCATAAGCTCCTCCTCAACGCCAAAAAGACTAAAACAATGATTCTGTCACCAAAGTCTACTTCTGGATGTCCATATGTCACACAGATCTGAACACTCTTAGATGAACCCCTTGAAGTAGTTCATACCTTTAAATACCTAGGGTTCTGGCTGGATAACAAGCTTAATTTTCTGTGCCACTTAAATGAAACCTCGAAGAAACTAAGACAGCGATTAGGTTTATTCTATCGCATTAAACATCTACTCACGTTAGAAGCTAGAATGAAACTAGTACAAACTACATTCCTACCTATACTGGACTACACTGACTTTCTTTACAGTCATTGCCCATCAACGATGCTAAACAAACTGGACACCCTTTACCACTGGGCTTTAAGATTTATCTTAAATCTACCCCGTAGTACACATCACTGTCATCTATACCAGGTTTCGGGATGGACCTCACTCTCAACTAGAAGAAAAAGGAATGCTCTTCTCTGGTTTTTTAGAGCATTATCTGATAACCTCCCTGCATACATCTCAAACATCTTCAAATGGGCTAAAGGTTCCTATGGCCTGAGACGCTTCTCCTTAATCTCCTCCAACCCTCTGCCTTACATTCAAGCTACTGGGTCCCTCACCTCCCCCCAGCCTGGATGGGCTCGTCAGGGTGAAACCCAACCCACGGTGCCTGTGCTCATCAGGCCAAACTCTCCTCACGGTTCCCAGGATTAGGACTAAAGCCGGGTCTAGGTCCTTTGCGTACACAGCCCCTTCCACCTGGAACAACCTCCCCTTGGAGGTACAGGAGGCCGAGACCGTTACCAACTTCCGGACTAAGCTTAAGGGACACCTGCTCAACAGGAGCATATGTCTTTGCTACAGTACCTGACCACATACTGCCACCTGGGTAGCTCAATAGACCCTTCCTACCTCCATCCTGGAAGTATAACAGTCCTCCTTTCAGACGGGTGCACTTATGTCCCAAATCTATCCCCCTTCCAACTTGTCCACGCAGCAGTTAACCTTAGGTCTTTAGCTGCTGCTCACTATTCCAGAGCACTTTAATCTAATCAATAATTAGTGATGTTTAATGTTTAATGGTCTCATTATTTGTAAATTCTATGTCCTTACAGCCTGCATGTCTTCCACTACCTGCTGCCCGTAAACATATGTATTCTTACTGTTAAAAACTATTCAGTCTCCTGACTGTACTGATCTGTTACCTGTATGTTGTTGTTTCACCCGGGTCGCCCCTGAAAAAGGGACCTTTAGGGGCCCAGCGGGCCTACCCGGTCATCAAAATTCAATAAATAAATAAATAAATAATCTGCTTCCAGATTTTTAGAATAAAAACTACCCTTGGCTCAGCAGCAATCAACTTCTCACTTCCATCACTTTGGAACACTATGCAAGACTCATTAAAATTATCCTCACTTCCAAGCAGTTTCACATTCAAAGCTCTATTAACGGATTATCTGAAGGAATCATGCAACTGTTTCAGATGCCGGTGACCCCTAAGCCTTGGGTGCCACTCTCAAATCCTACACCTAAGTATCTCATCCACCACACATTTCTAACAACAGAAACCTAGGATCTACAAGCCTAGTTCCCTTAATCCAAGACGGCCCTGCCTATTCTCTACCTTTTACCTATTCTGGCCTTCCTTTTGGCTGCCTACTCTTTCACCCCAGTTTCTACCCTATTCCTTAATTCCTCCTTATTTTTTATCATTTAGGTATGAACTGTTACTTAGCGGAGACTATATGGGATTGTTGTCACTTCTCATTTCAGTAAAGCTTATCATTATGTACCTTTGCATGTTAATTATGTTGACCGGTATGTATAGGCCCATATTGACCTGCACCTTCACAATGTTTTTTCTTTTTTTTTTTGCACCATTGTCCACCACAATTGTAATTTTATGACGTGTACTGTATTGTATTAATGCCCAGGACCACCTTGAAAATGAGCTTGCTGAATGGTGTTTATGCCTGGTTAAATAAAGTGATTGATTGATTGATTGATCTTTTCGGCTATCAGTAAACTTCTGAAGAAAGTTGTGGCTGGGCAACTCATGGAGTATATTCAGGCCCATGAGCTACTGTCTACCATGCAGCATGGCTTTCGCAAAGGGCACAGTATGTCCTCTGCCCTTGTCATGGTCTTCTCTGGGATCAGGGCAGCTATGGACCAGGGTAAGCTCTCAGGTGCCATCTTCATTGACCTATTTAAGGCCTTTGACCTAGTTGACCATGTCTTACTTTGCTCTCAACTTTGGTCCCTTGGTCTGTCCCCACCTGTACTAAGATGGTTCACTAATTACCTCCAGGGCAGACAGCAACTTACTAAATTAAGTAAGGTCCTCTTGGCCACCACTCCTGTGACTTCTGGTGTCCCCCAGGGTTCAGCCCTAGGGCCCCATCTCTTCTCTATCTTTGTCAATAATATGCCCTTTATTCTTCCAACTGTAGATCTATCCTATATGCAGATGACCTGGTTATCCTCACTCATTCCCATGATATTGGGGTCATTAACCACCAACTGAGTGAGGATTTCAGGAATATCCACTCCTGGATAATGAGCCACAAGCTGGTCCTTAACCTTAAAAAAACTCAGGCCATGCTTTTTGGGTCCCTGGCCAAGATAAAGGCCTCCTCTGCCCCATTGAGTATTATTGGTATTGATGGTACTCCTTTCCTAATCACTGACTCCATCAAATACCTTGGGGTGACACTTGGCCCCCAGCTTGACCTTGGGCATCATATCCAAAATGTATGCAGAGCTGTCAACTGCAAACTGGGTCTGGCCTACAGAGCAAAGAACAATCTTACCTCTGCTGCTCGCCTTGCACTGGCCAGAGGCGTGTTTCTCCCTTCTCTCTGCTATGGACTCATCCTGTTTGCACGCACCTCCAAAGTTCTCCCCTCTAGGTGGAACATAGCCTATAATAATATTTGCCGCTTTGCGCTTGCTACCCCTCACCTCACCCACCACTGTGACCTGTATAACAAACTTGACTGACTCTCCCCACCCAACCACATGAATTTTGTCTTAGGCAGCTTCATGGGAAAGGTTCTCAGTACTGGCACCCCCCCCCAGGACTGGCTGAGCTCCTCAAATCGGCTGCCTCTTCTTCTTACTCCCTTAGGTCATTGGGCCCTGCTGTTCTCAAAGTTCCTGCCACTCAAATGCAAATGGGGTACAGGGATTTTTCTTCATGTGCCCCCAGAGAATGGAATTCCTTTCCTGCACAGGTCTGCTCTTCCCCCTCCCACTCATGCTTTCAGAGCTTCCTGTGGAATTACTTGAAGCTTTCTATGTGTGAGGTTGTCCTAAACCACAAGTAACCTTGGTCCCCTGCACTGGACTTACATGTCCTTCTCTTGGTACCCTTGCGCAGGTCCTGCTGATGTATCCTGCCTGTTTGGGTTCTGCTCTGTATATAATGTATTTACTCTCTGTTCCAGGTAATGCTTTGACTGCAGCTCTACTTTTGGGGCTCTGAGCTGTATAGAATTGTATAATACACTGCTCATAGCCTTTTTTTATTTATTTTTTATTTTATTGAAATCTAGGATTACAAATACCTTTGAACAGGAACTGCTCATTTACAAAGGTTCCACATCGAAGGAATGGGGGTATACATACATACAAAGGTCAACATAATAATACATAGTTACACAATAAAAAGAATAAGAGACTGAGGCATAGGAAATTCCAGTAATTCAAAATGTGCCAAATGTTAGGTAGCATGACATACCAGCCAAGGGCAATCTTAGAAATAAGCACTGCAGGTGAGAGGGAAGGGGGTATGCAGGCAGGAAGGCCATTGTTGGAGGGTAGAGGGTGAGGGTAAGAGCTCTAAAGGGGAGGGATGGGAGGGATAAAAGTCAGGAAATGCCCAGGGGGAGGAAAGGAAGAGGGGACAAAGGGGTAGGGAGGTAGAAGGGGGCAAGGTGGGGAGAGGTAGCTGTCAAGACTGAAGTGGAGGGCAGTGAGCAGTGGGCCCCTGATTAGGCGAGGCAGTCACAATGACTAGTTGAAATGAGATGAAGTCAGAGTTGTCTCTTAAAAGGACCAAGAGCAGCAGCAGTAAAAGTTTCTTTGTTGAGAGTATTGTACCACTGTGGTGCTCTGTGGGCAAAGGCCCTCTGGCCCATGGTAGTCCGGCATCTGGGGACAAGGAAAGTTAGTTGTTGTGAACTTCTAGTTTGCTGGGTGCTGTGGTGGTCAATGAGGAGCTTTTCAATGCCTGGGGACATGACCCAGAGGAGGACTTTTTTGGCTAAGAGGCAGGTTTGATACTGTATCCGGCTGATGAGAGGAAGCCATCCTGCCCGAGCATACAGGTCACAAGTGTGTGTAAGTTGGTCAGCCCCAGTTAGCAGCCTGCATGCTTTGTTGAGTGCAACTGTAATTCTGCAAAGGGCAGAGGCAGAGGCAGAGCCATAAATTGCTAGCCCATAATCAATGATGGAGGTGACAGAGCCGTTGATAGCCAACCGAAGAGTGTCAGGAGTCATGCAGTATTTGTGCCTGTAGAGCAGGCCTATATGGATGTTGATGGCTTTGGCGACAGAATCTATGTGCTGGTGGTAGGAGAATGAGCTGTCCAATGTAACACCTAGGTATTTAAAATCAGGAATGTGTTCAAGTAAGGTCCCTGTTTGGTTTAGGATGGTGAGGTCATGGGATTTGTACTTGCTCCTGGCATTGCAGAAGGTCATAACCTTTGTTTTGCTGTAGTTCATGACCAGTTTGTGTGACTTGAACCATTCTTCAATGCGCATGAATTCAAGCTGTAATTGTTTCTTGAGGAGCTCTGTGTTTTGGTGGTTGGTGAACATGACTGCATCGTCAGTGTAGAGCAGTAATTTCTGGTGACAGACACTGGGAAGGTGGTTGAGGAAGAGGCTGAAGAGTAGTGGCCCCAGGATGGACCACTGTGGGACCCCTGAAAGACTGGCTTTTCTTCCAAGGTGACACCGGCAATCCTAACCTGCTGGACCCTCTCCCCAAGGTAGCTTGAAAACCAGAGCAGCGCCTCATTGGATAGCCCAATGTTTGATAATTGCCTGAGTAGGAGTGGGTGGTTTACAGTTTCAAAGGCTTTTGTAAGGTCGATGAATACTGCTCCGACACAGTTTCCTTGATCGAGCATGGTATGAATGAAGCCTGTGAATTCTAATAGTGCAGTGGTAGTACTGTGCCCTTTTTGGAAACCATGTTGCTCAGGAGACTGGATGTCATATTTTTCCAGCTACTTGACTAGTTGGTCTGAGGTGATGCACTCCAGGGCCTTAGACAATGGAGGGAATATGGAGATAGGTCTGTAGTTGGAGTGCAGTGATTTGTCTCCACTTTTGTGTACTGGTGTGATGGTTGCCTGTTTCCAGTGAGATGGGAACTGGGACATCCTTAGTGATAGACTGAGGACCTTTGTCAGGGGTTCAAGGACTTCTTCAAGGACAAGTGCTAACAACTTCAGGTCAAGGGAGTCACCGCTGTAGCCTGCATTGTGAATGGCCTTCTGAATATAGGTTCTGGCTTTATGCACTGGGATCTCCTTGAAGTAGAATTGTGGGACAGGGTGTAGGATAGGAGTAGTTGCAGGGGGGTTACTACCAGTTGGGGCATCAAAAAAATTAGAAGGGAGGACACTATCCAAGTTGGAGAACGCATTGTAAAAGGTGGTGATTGTGTACAGGTCAGATGTTGGTGTTCCATTTATGTTGAGCATGGTGGGTGGTGACTTAGGGTCCTTGCCTGTAAGGTCTTTCAAGTTACTCCAAAAATGTTTTCCATCATCTCAGGAGTTGGAGAAAGCTTCCTTGAAGTATTTGCTTTTGGCACTCCTAACTGCCTGCGTGCACTCATTTCTGTCAGCTTTATATTTATGAATATCCCCAGGTTTGGATGTTGCACGGGCAGAGTGCCAGAGATGATCCCCATGTTTGAGTAAAGCCTGGTGACTTTATGTATATATTCTTTGTTCCTATTCTAACTGTGTTAATTGACTGCTTGTGTTATGTTCATCTGGTTCTACCTGCTTCTGTGTAATGCCTAACTTGCATCATGTTGTCCTCTGTACGAACTTGTATTTCATTGTACTGTCCTAGGTCGTACCTGAAAATAGGCAAATGTCTTGTCTAGTGTACTTACCTGGTAAATAAAAGCTAAATAAATAAATAAAAAAGGCCCCTTGCTGATCCGCACCCCCCACCCAACCCTCCACTCAGCAACCACCACCCCACACCCCACACATATACCCTCACTCACCTGAACAGGTCACAGAGTGAAGATCCATTCTCTGATACATATAAGCATTGTAGACATGTCTCGTTGGAAACAGTGACTGCTATATGAAAAAGTAAGGTAAGTGCTGTTCAATGTATTTCAATGGGGTTTTCAACTCTGATGCATAACTTTGCCACTTTTGCATATTTTTGCACCAAATTCGTAACATGGGCTTTTTGGGACCTCACCTCATGAACAATGACAGTGGAATTATGTGAGTCCTTCCCAAAAGGTGATTTTGCAGTTGCATGGTGAAATCACCTTTTGGACAGGATTTGAACTTAATCACCCTTGTTTATGAGGTAGGGTCATAAGAAGGCTATGTTGAAAATTTAAGATTTAAATATGTAACAATGACAAAGTTATGTGCATCCGTTGACATTTTCCTATGCTCCCTCGTTAACTTCAGTAATTGAAAATATTTTGATCCCAAATTTTCAACATAGCAATTTTTTTACACCACCTCATGAACGTGACAGCTGTCATTTTTCAAATCCTGCCCAAAATGTGTTTTTGCACCTGTGGTGTTGCGTGACATTCAGGTAGCGCAGAATAATGTTTTGGTGAGGATTTGAGAATTTTCAGTACTGGATTCATGAGGTGAGGTAATAAGAAGGCTATTCTCAAAATGTGGTTGCTGTTGTGCTATAAATGCAAGTGCAGGGTCCAGAGGGTCCTGCACTTTCACAGCAACATACATGTCCACATCTATGGAGGGATGAAAGCACAGGGACCAGAGGGATCTGAGCTCCCACAGGCAAATGAAGATACGATTCAATTATCTCAAAAAGTAAGGAAATTCTTTGCAAAAAACGTAATTAATGCTCTAGTTAGGGTTAAAGGGACAAAAGTAGGGAAATATGACATTAGGGTTTCCAACCCTAAAAACTCTCCCCCAACCACCTGGCAGCAACAGGAAAAATCATTACAATTTTATCTCTCCTGCATCTTGACTAATCAGGTATGGAAAGTGCCTTGGGGTTGCCAGCCCTAACGCTTACCCCATTCTCATATACCCTACACATCTCAGCTTCTCTCATGATCAAATGGGGTCAGCATTAGGGCTGAAAACCCCAAGGCACTCCCCATACCTGATTAGTAAAGACGTAGGAGAGGTGAAACATTAATGTTTTTTTCCTGTTGCTGCCTGGTGGGGCTGGGATATTAGTGTTGGAAACCCTAACACCATATTTCCCTACTTTTGTCACTTTAACCCTAACTAGTGCATTAACAAAGTTTTTTGCAAAGAATAAATATACATCTATATTATACTGGCATGACAGTGTCAGTATAGTTAGTGTGAAAGGTAACTTCTATGTTAAACCTGAATATTTGAACATTAATAACTTTGGAACCGTTCAACGAATTTGTATGATATTTGGCATACATAATATCAGTGGGTAGGTCTCTTGATTTGCAAGATTTCATGGGAATCCATTGTGTGGTTTCCAAGATATAGAGTGTTGAAGAAACAGAAAAGGCTGTGTTTTTTGACATTTCTTTGTCCACTTGGATCTCACAAATTGCTTTAGGTTATGGTCTGAAATTTTCAGGGTAGAAAGCCTTTGCCTCACAGGTATGCATTTTGAAGGTCTGGTGAACAAAAATGAATCCATTCAAAAGTTATTAAACTTTAAAGTTTTCCATTATAGCCTATGGGGGGAAATGATCTGAAAGTGAAAGCAGGTAAACAGCCCCAAAAAACAGTTTCTTTGCCATTTCATAGCAAGAAAATGGTTAGGATGTTTGGGATGAAATTTGCAGGGTGGTAAGCCCCTGTACCACAGATGTACCCTTTGCTGGTTTGATGAAGAATGGACACTGGTTCCATAGTTACAGAACTCTGAAGTTGCGAATTCTCCCACAGGATAACATTATGGTGGTAGTGGCGCCTTTTGATGGCTATATCTTGAAAATGGTTCAAGATACAAATTTTTTGCTAAGAGCAGCTTAATACACCTTTTACTAAGCATGCATAGAGATGGCCAGGCCATGAATACAACTGCAAATTAATTTTTTCCAAAGTTCCCACAGTTCCTGAGATATTGCAACTTTTGCAGCACAAGGATTACCCGGAAATGTATTTATTTAATTTATTTATTTAAATTTTGATGACCGGGTAGGCCCACTGAGACTGTAATGGTCCCTTTTTCAGGGGTGACCCAGGGTTAATTACAGTCAACAGTACAATAAGAAGTAGGAACAATACAAGGGAAAGTGTGCAAATATAGACATTACAGTCAGGACATATAGTACAATCACAGGCAGGTTAGGTAACATTGAGAATAACATGGGGGTAAACACTTGTTTCACAAAAGTGGCAGTTACATAAGGTTCTTTTATCAGGTCAGTTTACAAGTTACAATTTCAAGTGTTTTAAAAGTGATAAGATTCAACTGAAATAGGATACCAACATGTTAGGCAGCAGGTTTTTAGTATCAGAGGTGGAGTGCTATTATCAGTCCTCAGCGGTGGCATGCACAAAGGCTTAACTCTAGAAGATGCGTCTTTAGGCCTTTTTTAAAACCCCCAAAGGAGCTGCAGTCTTGAAGATAGCTAGGTAGGCCATTCCATAGGGACGGGATGTAATTTTCGAATGACCGAAGACCTTGGCATGTTCAGACTTTTGGGACATGGAGGAGGAGTCGACGACACGAGGATCTAAGTGTTCTTTTAGGCTGCTTGAGTACTAAGGTATGACTCAGACTGGGAGGAGCATTCATTTGTAGAAGCTTGAAAGCCAAGCATAGAGAAGTGTAAGCCAGTCTTCCGTCCAGGGAGGGCCAATTTAGTGAGTGGAGTACATTACAATGGTGTTCTCTGGGCTGGGCTCCCATGGCAAAGTGTCCTATTCTGTAGTACAATTTTCCTAGCTTTCGCATCTCTGTGTTTTGCATTGAATGTAGCACTGGGGCACCATAAAATAAGGTGGGCAGGAGCATGCCCATGCTCATCTTTGGCCTGGATGCCTGAGTGAGAAAAGGGGTTAAACGGTAACTGAGCCCAAGCTTTTGATTTAGCGTCTTGGTTAATTGTTCAACATGAACCTTGAAAGAGCAATCTTGATCGATATATACTTCCAGGTATTTGATGCAATTCACCACCTCAATAGGATGGCCACTGGACAGATAAGGGGATAGTAAACATGTTCTGTCAGGGACCAATTTACTGGGTCCAAATAGGATGGCTTTTTTTTTTTTCTCATTTAGGACTAGCCTATTTGTCTGGAACCAGGTTTCCAGTAGGGAGAGATCATGGTTCAGGATTTGGTTTAGCTGCACAGCATTTGAAGCAGATCTGTATAGTACTGTATCATCAGCATAGAGGGTCACATTGGCTCCGCCACATTGCTTTGGTAGGTTATTGATAAACAGAGAGAATAGAAGGGGCCCCAGTATTGAACCTTGGGGGACACCCTCAGCAATGGAGCGCTTGCCTGACTCCACCCCTGCCATCTGATTATCTGAGATCTGTCTTGCAAGTAATCTTTAAACCACTGTGTTGAGTGGTTGTCCAGTCCGAGAGAGCTAAGCTGCTGGATGAATAATTTATGGTCTACTAGATCAAAGGCCTTGGTAAGGTCTATGAAGACTGCACCAGTAAGTTGGCCTTTGTCTTGGGCAGCAAGGGTGTAGGATGTTAGACTCACCAAGGCAGTATCAGTACCATGTTGTTTTCTGAATCCATGTTGTCGTGGAGTGAGGAGGCTATGTTGTTCAGCATATGCCTGGACTTGTTGGTATACAATTCTCTCAAGCATTTTATTTAGCGTGCAGAGAATAGAAATCAGTCTATAGTTTTCTACTAGCTCACTGGGTCCTCCCTTAGGGATAGGGGTAACTAAAGCTGTTTTCCAAGCTGAGGGAACTTTGCCTTCCACCAGAGATCTATTGAACAACCACATGACTGACACGGCAATTTCTTGGTCAACCTGTATGAGTAACCTAGGTTCAACCTTGTCTGGAGAACTATTTGTCTTAATGCTCCTAATGAGTTTTAGGACATCAGTTTTTGATGTTAACCTAAGGTGAAAATTAGGTGATGAGGGGAGCTTCAAAGAGTCATCTGAAGATGGCTGTTTTGGGCTATAGGGATGAACCCTGTACTTGCCAAAGTCAGTGAGGGATTCATTAAAAGCATTTACAGCATCTTGTGGGTTCATGTGGTGTACATCTCCCACAACAATGTCATAGACAGTTTGTGTAGAATGGCTCTAGGCATGTGCTATGTCTCTATACTTATGGGTACATGGGAGTGCAGGGTCTGCAGGGCTCTGGGCTCCCACATTTGGATCCAATTATGCAATAAAGGGTGTGTAGGGCCCTACCTTATCCCTGCACTCCCACATGGAGATGTGATATCATTAAAATATCAGTACGCTTATGTATAGATGGGAGCACAGGGCCCACATGAAATTCTGAGACAATTAAAAAATGTATGCATGATGGGAGAGCAGGGCCTAGAGGGCCCTGTACTCCCACAACCACATACGAGTAGCATTACACTTTCTCAAAAAGAAGAGAAATTCATTGCAAAAAACTTCATTAATGCATCAGTTAGGGTTGTCATTATAGTGACAAAAGTTTGGAAATTCGATGTTAGGGTTACCAACCCTTCCCCCCACCCCCACCCCCACTCTCCACACACCAACAGGCATTGGTATGTGCCTTTGGTTCATCGGGCCTAACTATCACCCCATTGTCCTATACTGTACCACTCAGTTTCCTTATAAATGGAATGGGGTGAGAGTTAGGGCTGAAAATCCCAAGGCACACCCCAACACCTGTTGGTGTGTGGACAGTGGTGGGGGAGTAGGGTTGGTAACTCCAACATCAAAGTTCCAAACTTTTGTCACTGTAATGACAATCCTAACTAATACATTAACAAAGTTTTTTGCAAAACATATAGTCACAACCAAAGACATGGTCAGCTATTTGCTGAGATCTCTGTGATATTTCTAGAGAAATCTCCTGCTTTCTGCAGTTCCACAGTAAGGGCAGCAGAGAGAAGCTGTTTAAAAATGTCATGAAATATCTGGAAATATCTGAGCAAAACTGCCCCGATCAGATACTGACTGCAGGGATCATGTCCGACTCCCTGAGTGACCACTCCCCTATTTTCTGTACCTGGTCTAATAAACCCCCCATGGCAGCTGCCAGAGTGATTGAAGCAAGGAACTTCAGCCGGTTTGTACCCGCTGACCTCTGCTCTGACCTACTGAATGTAGACTGGGGCCCCATTTTCTCCCTCCCCACAATTGATGAGGCCCTAGATTATTTCACCAAGTCATTCCTCTCCATAGCTAACCAACATGCCCCCTGGAAAAAACTCAGAGTACAGGGTAACTGCCACAAATGGCTAAACTCTAAACTTAAACACACCATGCATCTCCGGGACAAGTCATGGGGTCTCTACAAATCCTCCAGATGCAAATCTGACTGGGAGAAGTACCGGTGCCTGAGGAACCAATGCAAAAAAGCTACAAAACAGGCCAAATCCAAATTCCTTAGGGACCTCCAAACTGGCCATCTAAGTGACCCAAAGAAATTCTGGGGCCATATAAACATTCTCCTCAAAGGTCCCTCAAAGGAGCATGATGCCTCACTCCTAATTGGGGACTCAGTTAGGAATGACCCTACTAAAGTGGCTGAAGCTTTCTGTGTATCCTTTACAAACCCCAATGGCCAACTCCCAGCAGTGCCTGGGACCCCCTCCCTCCTCCTTGCAGACAGGGTGCTACCTCGCCCCTTATTCCACCTGAAACTAGTTCAGCCCAAAACAGTACTGCCTCTTCTGTTCAAAATAAAACCCAACTCCTCTCCTGGCAATGACCTTCTGGAGCCCTGGACATCACCTACCCCATCACCCTGCTCATCAATAGATCCCTCAAAGAAGGGATGGTCCCCAGTAAATGAAAAGTTGCAACCATTGTCCCTGTCCACAAAAAAGGAACTCGGGACAGAGTGGAGAACTACAGGCCCATCTCTCTTCTCTGCTCCCTGGGAAAAATTCAGGAAAGACTTGTCTATGACCAACTTCAAGACTACCTGGAACAACACCTACTCCTCTCCAAAGTACAGCATGACTTTTGGAAAGACCATGGCACCGACACCGCCCTCATCTAGCTAACATCGGACATGCTTCATGCCATAGACCTAGGCACCCCAATGTGCACCCTATTCATTGACCTATCCAAGGCTTTTGACTTCGTCAACCATGAGCTTTTCCTTGCCAAGCTTCATTGCCTTGGCCTGGGCCAGCTCTCCCTCTCCTGGATCATGAGCTACCTGACAAATAGATCTCAAAGAGTACACTGGTGGGCAGCACACTCCAACCCCAGGCCTGTGACCTCTGGGGTACCCCAGGGCTCCATCCTGGGCCCCCTACTATTATCACTATTCCTAAATGAACTTGAAAAGGATTGTGCACCTTGCAACCTTATCCTCTACGCGGATGACACTGTAATCTACTTCAGTGACCCCCAACCCTCGGTTATCTCCACCAAACTTCCAGTTAGCCTCACAATGTTCGAAGTGTGGTCCACTGCTAACCACCTAAAACTTAAGAAGAAAAGACAAAAGCAGTCCTCTTCAGGACCCGACAGCTGGGCAATGACCGTAGTGGGCTACTCCAACTCTCGTCAGCCCTTGGAAGGCCAGTAGAAGTCTCTGACTAGTTCAGGTACCTTTGGGTTCTCCTTGACCAGGAGTTAACCTACAAACTTCATTTTGATGCCTTAACCAGATCCATACATCAGAGGCATGGCCTCTTATACCACTTGAGGAACTCTCTTTCTGGAGAAGCATGACGAGCCATTGCAAACTGCAACCTCCTTCCCTCATTGCTATATGGCTCCCCCCTATTCCAGTCTCTCAGGGAGTCAGAGCTAAACAAGCTCACTACCCTCTACCACCGCATTGCCCACTTTGGAACCAACTCCTCCCCTAGGAGGCATCACTGTGAGGCTCTTAATGACCTACTCTGGCCAACCCTAAGGCATAAATTATCCTATGTCACTGCCTGCCTCACCTATAAATTCACCTCCCTTGGCCACCCGCCTCACCTGAGTGGCCTGCTCACCCTCAAAGTCCCCATCCGTAACCTCCAGTCTACCACAAGTCGGCTCCTGAACATCCCTCGCGTTTGGACCAACCAAGGTAAACGCTCCTTTCAGTTCAAGGCCCCTCACCTCTGGAACTCACTCCCTGCAAGCTTACTAGACAAGCCCTCCCTTTCCTCATTCAAAGCAGGTCTTAAAGAGTAACTCATTGAGCTGAGCCTCTGCGGCTGCAACCGCTAGATCATGTCCTCATCCCAAACCCCTCCCAATGACTAATGACTAAAATCTCTCTCTCTCCGTGGACTGCCTATAAGCAAATACCAATTGTTACTGTAGACCTGTTGTAATGAAACTGTAATTGTCTAAATGTACCCTACTGACTGTGAATGTACTCTTATACTGTGTTACTGTATCCACACCTAATGTAAAGTGGTTGGTGTTCTCAACCCCAGGTCGCCCCTGAAAAAGGGATCTCTCATCTCAGTGGACTTACCTTGGTCAACAAAATCTAAATAAATAAATAAAATGTAACATTGAAAATAAAAAGACACATTCTCACTGCAGTGGAATAACTCTCTGATGACATAGACACTGTGGGTTTATTTTAAATTATTTCCGCAGCGTCTACATCATCACACGATAAACCAACAGTGGTGATGTTACTGTCTTTAAACAAACCAAGAACCATCGCCGGTGCTACTTTGCGATACACAGACACTTCCTAAATAGAAAATGCCTGTCACACACCTAAACTGTATTCCCAAATTTCGGGAATCCCATACCTCACAAAACGATAATTCAGAGCCTGTCTATGCTGATCTTTCACTGAATCTCTCTTTTCTCTCTCATTGAAGGACACTACAGGAAACATGTCAAAAAACAAATTTCCATCATTAAATCAGACAGTGACTCCCACTAACTACAAAACCACAGTTTGAACAATGTGCACTAAATTGTTTTATATCAAAAAGAAGCAGCTGCCAAAACTACACGGAAATAAACTTCTGTAACACGGCTAAAATAGTGAAGTAGCTGGTGAAGTTAACCACGCTGCACGGCAGTACCTAAACAGAAACTAAAATTATGCTGAACTCCTAAGTAGAATTCCATATAAGTAAATATTACACAAAACCACTTCAAATATGAAAACTGGAAGCAGTAACTATAAACATGGTAATAAAATCGCACAAATATCTCTAAATAAATCTGGATATAACGTACCAACACAATAAGATATGCAGCACTCCTCGAGTCCACAGCTGTAAATAAATCCCTCCCACAAATGTTAACTATCCAATCCAAAGCCTGAAAAGACAAATGTCATACGTAGCCAACCAATAACAATTATTTAATTCACAGTAACACCCAATAACATTGTACAAACATCGCATTCACAACCTAACCCCTTGAGCTCATTCAATCTAACTTGCTATTACTAAACAACACATTGACATACACAAACATGAAAAGTAATCCTCGACATGAATCTTTACTCACACAGATAACTACATAAGAATACAAATAATAAAACAGGACCCTACTGTATCAATCAAACACGTGATGTGCGACTTGTGAAATATGGCAAATATTAGCACTCGTGAAGAGTGCCCTGAGATAATATCACTCATGCCTTCTGCACTCGTGATATTATCACAGTGCACTCTGCACTCATGCTAATATTTGCCATATTCTACAGTTGCTCATCATGTATCCCCTATATATATTGGGGATATGTGCTGGCCATTCTTGGGATACCTGATTTATTTAAACTCGCAGTCTGTGACCTCAGTTAACCTCACGAGTGGCAGAGCCACGAATGAGGTACCGAGACCACAGTCTGCAAATTTAAATAAATCAGGCTTCCCAAGAATGGCCAGCACATGTGCTATTTATGCAACATCATAGTTTATTTTATAGTGTTTGTAAGTTTATTTATTTGTAATTTTTATGTGGGACTATTTGTGATTTGTTTTTTGTTTTGGGCAGCGTTTTACTGTATGTGTGGTTTGCTGTGTGTGGGATGTGATTGGTTGTGATCTTTGTGAATGAAAGTGTGCAGCAGTTTCAATTGGTTGATGTAACGTGGGAAAATGCTTGTGACTGGCTGGTTTGTTGTGGGTGTGTTTTTGGAGTTGTGGCGTAGTTAGTGAGTGGAGCAGGTCGAGTGTTTGAGAAGGAGCGGTCGCGGTGGAGAAAGTGGCAGGAGCATGGACTGTGGAAGGGGAGCGTACAGTCAGTGTGACCGGGTGACAGTGTTTGGATGTCAGCTACTTTTTAAGGTGAAGCCAGTGGTGGAGGTGCAGTTTGGCGGCTTGGTTTTTGGAGTGGGGGGGATGAATATTGAGGAGAGTGATGGAGGAGCTGTATTTGGGAAAGTGGAGAATGTGAGGCATGAAGAGCCTGAAGATATGTTTTGGATTCTACACAGTTCTTCTTCTATTTTTTTTTTTTTTTGATATTCCGATGGATTTGGGGCGTGAAGAGCCCAAAGATTGGACAGTAGAGCCTGTTTTGTTGTGGGTATCAATGTGGATTGGGGTTTGTTTTTTTGTTTAATTGTCTTTTTTTTATGTTTTTTGGAGGGTATGTTTTCGTGGATGTGGGTCATAAAGAGCGTGAAGATCAGAAAGAAGACTGTGGTTCATTATGACTATTGATAGGGTATGGGGCCCAAAGAGGTGGAGGATTGTTGTATTTCTTTTTTCATTTCTTATGTGTTGGGTGGGGGTTATTTTTCTGTTGTGTGTATGACATTTTTGAGTAGGTAAAATCAGTTATGGAAATGGCACTTTGTGAAGGTTGTGGGTTCGAGTCTCCTGCTGTCGAAAACTGATGTATGCATAAAAGTAACTGCAATGAAGACATGAACAGGTAATTGCAGTAACAAACTATTTATTAAATTGTGCAGTAGAGGAAAGGTAGATGTGTATGCCTTCATGCTTCAGCTTTAGTATTGGTGCAACTACTGGTTTTGTTACACAGGTTAAAGTAACTTATATTTTTTATTGCAATGCATTTTTGATAAATCGAATTCCTTTTTATGCGAAGTGAAAGTAGAAACACATGCTTTTACTGATATTTACAGTAGTTATTCTGTTCTGTGATGACTGTTACTGTACAAAAGAAAATCAGATTGTTAAACAGTGCTGAAATACATTGCTCAATATTTTTAACATAAATTAGATGCTAAGTTTTATTGAAGTCTAGTTAGGTGAATAACTATGTAATGCAGAGTTATAGAATATTTTTCAGTATAGAAACACTTTCTTGTAAAGATTACAGATAGTAACATTTTTGTAAACAGAGGTTTATTAAGTCCAGCGAGAAGAGGTTTCAACATTTGCTATTGTAGTAGTCCTTTTAAAACAAGCATTTGTCAATGCTGAATGTTGTCTTGTTGGCTTTGTCACTGGTAGTGCCAGAGTTAGAGATGCATAATAGTAATGGCAGTGAAGTACTGAAGTGACACCAACCCCACCCCTACCCTGTAGAGACTGACAGGCATTGGGTGTGCCTTTGGGTCGTCAGCTATAACGCTCAAGCCATTTCGCGTTACCCTACCCTGTAGATGAGACAAGTGTTGTGGCATGCTTTAGGGTCTTTGGGCATTATACGTAGCCCATTCCATAAAGAAATATGCTGAGATGGGTACAGTATAGGAGAATGGGGTGATCTTTGTGGCCAAACACTATAAGGCACACCATGATGTGTGCCACTGGCTGCAGGGTGGGTGGGGGTGGAATAGGAAGCATTACAGCTGATGATCCTAAGTCACACCCCAACGCCTGTCAGTCTGCACAGGGTGGAGTGTTACAGTTGGAAACCCTAACGTCGCAGGCGTGTGTTGGTATTTTCACTCCAAATTTTCAACATGGGCTTTTTGTGACTCCACGTCATGAAGAGCGTCACTATCAGTTTGTTAGGTGAAAGGTGGTTTTGCACAGCAGCTATGCCATTTGGTGACACAGGCCAGAAAACACATTTTGGGTAGTATGTAAAAAATGAGAACTGTATTGTTCATGAGGAAGTGTAAAAAAATGGCAACGTTGAAAAGCTGGAGTGAAAAAATGGAAAATTAGCTAAGTCATGAGCATGCATAGAAACTGTGCAACACACGTCTGTAACCCAATTATTTTTTTGATTTTTTTAACCACATTTTCAACATAGGCATTTTGGAACCTCCCCTCATGAACAGTGGCACTGTGATTTTGTTAATTTGTCCCAAAAGTTGATTTCCCACGGTGACCATGCCATTGTGAGCCACAGGTGTGAAAACACATTTTGGGCAAGATGTGAAAAATTACAGCTGTACTGTTCATAAGGAGGTGTGAAAAAATGACAGTGTTGAAAATGTGGCATGAAAATATTGCAAATTTGCGAGGTTACAAGGGTACATGGGAAATGCACAATGCACACTTGCAACACAGTCATTTTACAGATGTTCATCACCAGATTTTCAACATAGGCATTTTAGGACCTCTGCTCATGAATAGTGGCACTGTCATGTCCTTAAACTGTCCTGAAAACTAATTTTGCACAGCGACCGAGCTATTCTGCACTGGACATGTGAAAACACATTTTGGCCAGGATATGTAAAATGAAAGCTATACTGCTCATAAGGAGGTGTGGAAAAATGCCAATGTTGAAAATCTGGAGTGAAAATATTACAAATTGACAAAGTTATAAGCATGCATGGAAACTGCACAATGCATGCTCGTAAAACAGCCATTTTTTGGATTTTTTCCACCAAATTTGCAACATGGGCTTTTTGAGAGCCCCTCTCATGAACAGTGGCACTGTCATTTCATTAATCAGTCTCAAAAGGTGATTCTGTGCAGTGACTGCGAAATCACCTTTTGGGACTGAATAATGCCATGGCAGTGACAGAATTAATGATGAGGTGTCCCAATAACCCCATGTTGAAAATTTGGTGTCAAAATTCCCAAAAATGCCTGAGATATGCACCCAAGTTGAAAAAAAACTATTTATGCCATTATACAGCTTACCGGCCTTTCTTCAGTTCGCGGTCAGCTTTGAAGAGTGCAGACCTGTTCCCGGTCCACCAAAGATCATTGTGCCAGGCTCTGGAGGTAAGTATGGTGTGGGGGGTGTGGGGAGGTAGGGTGTGCAGTGGGTGGGCGCAGGTTGTGGGATGGGGCAGGGAGACTGCGAGGGACCGTTTTCCTTTTTACAGGGTGAAAAGAAAAAAAAACGGAACATTGAGGGATGGGTTATTAATTGTAGGGACATTGGAACATTGGGGTGGGCTCCCAGTGTGTCACCTGATTGTTTTTTGGGGGTGCTGTAGCCAACAGGGGATTGGGCACCCCTGTTGGCACATAACAAAAGGGGGGGCAAGAGCCGGGGATTGGGCACCCTCCCTCCGCACACAACAACAGATCGGGAAGACATTATGGTAATGGGGAGTGGGCTCCCCTGTCAGCAAAATAAACAAGGAAGGGGGGACTGAAGCTGATGGGGATTGGGTCCCCGTCAGCAAACAAAGACTGTTGGGGGAGCGCATGAAGCCGAGGGGGATTGGGCACCCCCTCAGCACATACCTTGGGGGTCATGATCCCGATGGGGAGTTGGCTCCCCCAATGGCAAATGAAGTAGAGCGAGGTATGCTTTGGGAGGCAGCGGTCAGTGCTGCCATGTTTACACTGGAGGCATGTCACTGTGCCGCTGCAATGAGAAGCTTGCTTCTCATTGCAGCGAACCTTTTCTTAGATCTCGTGGCCACATTCTGAATTGTTGGTGTGGAACCTGAATGCTGGCTGATTGGGGAATGAGGGATGCACCTACTGATGCGTACCCTGCTTTCGCCCAACAGTTATCGTGCCTCCAAATATGCTACTACCACAATATGCTGGCTGCGCATGCGTGAGCCAACTTAAAAAATGACATGTTTTATTACAATGAAGCAGTTTGAAATGCTTTTTCCTTAGGCAGAATATCATTTTTTCATTATGGAAACACCAGTTTTGCATTTTGATGAAAGTATAGTACTTGGGAATATTTGAGTTCTATCCTTAAGTCCAAGATTATTTTTCTGCCATGTGTCTATCAGTGTTTGCTTCTTAGTTCAAAATGCAGAAAGTTCAGTGGGCCTGTGGCTTTTGGTATGCTTAGTCTTTGGCTGTGCAAGTTGTCTTTTTGTTGAAGAAGTGATTATGACTTTTTGTTGTTTTCTTTTGGGTATGAAGTCATGATGGTTTTTCATGTGTGGCACCCATTAGTCTGAGTCACTATCAGAGTCATTGACGTGGGGTCTTCTTTTCTGTATGGTGTCATACTTGTTTCACACTGGGAAGAATGAGGGAAACAAATTTAGTTGTCTTTGTTGGAAGCACTGTTGTAATGTGGGTAACAAATGAAGTGTGGGGGGTATTGGTGTGGGTGGGTGGAAGGTAAGCATGTTTTGGGAACTGTGCAATTGTGGGTTGGGTGTGTGGTGGGTGGATGGGTAAATATGGGGAAAGTGTTATGCAGGATGATTTAAAAGACAAAGAACCTCTGTGCACAAGCACTGAGGCAATGGTTACCCCAAAGGGCATTGGCAAGGAAGCCAAGTTTCGAAGAAAAGCAAAATCACACATGCCCCCACAATGCAAAGCATCATGGGCTGCATATGCAAATCACCACAGAATATTATGCTGGGTAAACTTTAAGCAGACATGCATGGTGCCAAAAGGCCTCTCACACAGTTTGCAAAGGGTGCCAACAGAAGACATAGACATGTGTTTCGTCCTACCAGGACTCATCAGTATGCCTCATCTGTTTGACACCCCAGTGGAATGAACCAGCTACCCTTAGATGGTCTATCTGGGTTATGTTGTGGTGAACCCAAATAAAAGAAAAAACTATTTAAAAGACAAAGAACCTCTGTGCGCAAGCACTGAGGCAATAGTTACCCCAAAGGGCATTGGCCAGGAAGCCAAGTTTCAAAGAAATGCAAAATCGCACATGCCCCCACAATGCAAAGCATCATGGGCTGCATATGCAAATCACCACAGAATATTAGGCTGGTTCAACTTTAAGCAGAAATGCATGGTGCCGAAAGGCCTCTCACACAGTTTGCAAAGGGTGCCAAGAGAAGACATAGACATGTGTTTCATCCTACCAGGATTCATCAGTATGCCTCATCTGTTTGACACCCTAGTGGAATGAACCAGCTACCCTAAGATGGTCTATCTGGGTTATGTTGTGGTGAACCCAATGTAGGATGATGCTTACCTTGTATGATGTTGAAGGTAATGTTCTTCGCTGTTATATTTGGCCAGTCAAAACAGGTTCCTAGCAGTTGTTCATATTTAGGTGGAGTGGGAGGCTGCTTAGGTTTCTTCACTGGTGGTGGAATAGTGGTATCAGTTGTCATTCCACTTAGTAGCTTGCAGATTTGGAGTTGTTTGCTTTCATTTATTTTTGCATAATCATTGAGATTTTGTAGCTGTTTATGTCTAGATATTTGGATTATCTCAGTAGGTGCTACTCCACTGTCACATAGTTTTTTCACTAGGTACTTTCGAGCTGAGTGGTTGGTCAGTCTTTTGCTGGTTTCAACATTGGCTCCAGCAATCAAGGTTTTTACTATGGCTGGCAGTTTATTTATGCCAATGAGCTGATTTTTGTACCAGGCACCGGCTTGTTGTTGCTGAACTGAGGTGTTTGCTGAGAGGAAGAAAGGAGAATTAGGTTGTAAAGTTTTTTCTGGCCTTTTTGATATGTAGATCTCATAGTTTGCTACTGGGCATCTGAGTAGGTTTTCTGGCATTTCATATGCTCTTGGTTTTTAGTTTTCGGTATTCCTTGGGATTTGCGCCAGTTCTGTTTTTTGTTGGGCGTTCATGGTTGTATTCTAGGAATTATTTTTCCATTTTCATCTTGCTTTAACTGTATGTCTCCCCAACAGAGGAGCCGCATTTCTGTGTTGCCTCCAAGGCCAAAGTAGAGACTGATGGTGAGTCACATGATGTTCGTTAGAGAGTCAGGGGTGTAGGGACCAAGTTATTTTTTTGTATACAGTTCATCAATTATTTGATCTGTAAGTTCATCAGCAGCTTTTGGCTTCCACCCTTTCCCAAGGCTTTTTAACTGTTTTTGCTTGGATTTTAGTACTTGTCTGGCAGTTACAAATTCAAGTGCAGTTGATATGGAGATTGGGTAGTTGTTTTCTTTTAAGTGCCTTTCTATGCTTTGGAAAATAGCTCTCAGTGTTAGTGGTTCATAGGGTGTGTTGGCTTTCTGTTTTGCATGCATGAAGTAGTGGCAGAGAAGACTATTTAGGATTGCTGGGCTGAGTTGGTACAGGTCTGTGGTGATACTGAAGTTCTGCTGTATGTTGGCTGTCACAAGATTCAAGTCTATGTTTGTCTTTTTAAGTGTGTTGCTGTTTTTGGCCCTTTGGATGAATTCTGAGATTGCTGCTATGTCTATGGTTGTTAGAGGATTTTTTTCTGTGTTGCTCGTGTTTTGGAGTTCCTTGCTGGAGCTTGGCATTTCTTGTTTCTCAGTTGTAATGGGAAGGAATGTAGTGACTGGTGCTGTGGATCACTTCTGGGCTGCTACTTTTTTGGGGCTATTTTTGGTTTCATGTGTAACAGTTTGAGGTTGGTTATTTTTTTTGTTGAGAATTAACCTGTATTGTGCAGCTTTGAGAAGGACTACCCAAGGAGATTGTGGTGCTTTTTTTCTGAGGTGTGCTGGTGATTGTCATTGTAAAATTGAGGGCTGTACTTCGATTTGAAGGTGACTGCTGCTGTTGTGGGTCTTCTGGAGGATCCACGTCCATTTCGAGTTGAGTTATTATGTCCTGTAGTTTGAGGTCAAAGCTGTTGTCTTGTGCCTGCGCCATCTTTTATATTTTTTTAATAAATGTATTTTTCATTTGGATTCGTAGTAGTAGTCACATTATTTGTTAAATTAATATTTTAAAATGTTGTCGGCTGAGACTACATGGCGGTTTTCCGATGTGCAGAGTTTGCCACTGTGGTGAGCTCATGCAGTGTGTGGATGTCTTTATGCGTCATGCCAGGTGAGAGAGATGGCATGAGATGACATGATTTCATGGAGGAAAAAAAAGAAAGGGTAAACTTTACGCAAATTAGGGTTCTGGTCTTTGATTGATGTCTGTGTGTGGGATAAATGGTGTGAGATTGACGTCAGAGTGTGGGATAAATGGACTTGAAAATATTTATCCCACGCCTGTGAAAATTCATAGATTTATTGCACTGTTGCATAAATATATATATAAATACTGGTGCAGTAGCACCAGTATATTAGGGTTGAGTGCAAGAGTCTATGTTAAACCCAAAATGTTGAACCTTAATAACTTTGAAACCACTCAATGGATTTGCATGACATTTGGCATGCATAATCTCCAGGGGTAGGTCCCTTGGTCTGCAGAATTTCATGCAAATCCGTTATGTGGCTTGCGAGATGGAAACTGTCAAAAAAATCCTAAATATACCATTTTTTTCACATTTCTCTGTCCTCCTGTATCTCAGAAATGCCTTTATGTTGTGGTATGAAATGTTCAGGGTAGAAAGTTTTTGAGTCACATATGTGCCTTTTGAAGGTCTAGTGAAAAAATATTAACTGTTCTAAAGTTATTAAATTTTTAATTTCCCATTATTTCCTATGGGAAAATGTATACATATAATGAAAATGAAAGTACTTTTTGCACACTGTCATCCAGTTATGCATACTTTGCACCTTAATTACTTTGTGACCCTTCAATGCATTTGTATGACATTTTGGGTGCATAATATCTGGGGGTAGATCTCCTGATGTGCCAAATTCTGTGTGAATCGGATCTGTGGGTTTTGAGATACAGAGGGTCACAAAATCCTACATTAATCCGTTTTTTTTTTACATTCATTTGTTCACCTGTATCTCAGAAATGGCGTTAGGTAGTGATATGAAATTTTGTGATCTGAAATGTTCAAGGTAAAAAGCCTTTGGGTCATAGTGCTTTTTGAAGGTCTGGTGAAAAAATATTAATCCGTTCAAAAGTTATTCAACTTTGAAGTTCCCATTATTTCCTATGGGAAAATGTATATGTCAGGTACGAAACTTTGCAATGTTAGGGTGTATTAGTATGGGTATCACAAGTCGTAAGATGGAGGTAATAATCCCTCTTTACAAGACACTGGTTAGGCCCCATCTGGAGTACTGTGTGCAGTACTGGAGGCCACACCTTCACAAGGACATTAACCAAATTGAGGCAGTCCAGAGAAGGGCAACCAAAATGGTGCAGGGACTGCATCAGAAGACATATGAGGACAGATTAACGGAGCTCAATATGTATACCCTTGAGCAAAGGAGGGAAAGAGGTGATACAGTATGATCGAAACATTCATACACCTTAAGGGCATTAACAATGTGAAAGAGTCTAACATGTTTAAATATAAGAAAAATAGCAGGACAAGAGGACACAGCATTGGATTAGAGGGAGACCAATTAAGGAGGAATGTGGGGAAATTCTTTTTCACAGAAAGAGTGGTGGATGCATGGGATGGCCTACCTCAGGAATATAGAATACAGTGCATGGCTTCAAACAGGCATGGGATAGGCATAAGGGAGCAATACAGATGAGTATGAATAGATAGGCCACTGACAGAGCAAAGGCCGATGGCACATTTATAAGGTAGAAAAATAAATGGGCAGACTGGATGGGCCTTGCGGTCCTTACCTGCCGTCAACCTCTATGTTTCTATATAACTTGTGTAAGATACTGTCAGGCACGAAACTTGTAATTTGCACAAGTTACATAACTTGCATAAGATACTGTTGTATTTTGTGTAAATTACGTAATTTGCACAAAATACAGCAATATCTTGCGCAAGTTATGTAATTAGCACAAAATACAACATGTTAAACCCGAATCTTTGAACCTTAATAACTTTGGAACTATTTCACAGATTTTCACGATATTTAGAAAGATTGCTCTCTATAGGAAGGTCTCCTGGCTTGCTGAATTTTGTGTGAGTAGGTTTTGTGGTTTTTGAGATACAGATCATCAGATCATCAAAAAATCCTAAATCTACCATTTTTTTTACATTTCTTTGTCCACCTATATCTTAGAAATGGCTTTTGGTAGTGATATGAAATTTTCAGGGTAGAAAACCCTTGCCTGACAGATTTGCCTTTTGAAGGTTTGGTGAAAAATATTAATCCTTTCAACAGTTATTAAACTTTTAATTTCCCATTATTTCCTTTGAGAAAATTTATATGTCAGGCAGGAATGTTATAATTTGCGCAAATTACATAATTTGTGCAAGATACTGTACCGTCAGGCATGAAAGTTGTAATTTGCTCAAGTTACATAACTTTCACAAGATACTGTTGTATTTTGTGCAAATTACGTAATTTGTGCAAAATACAACAGTATCTTGACCAAGTTATGTAATTTACACAAATGGGAGTGCAGGGTCTAAATGGCCCTGCGCTCCCACTGTAACATAAGGATGCTGTTATACTGTCTCAATGGAGGGATGGGAGTACAGGGTTCAAAGGACCCTGTGGTCCCACCATAACATATGAATAATATTATACTGTCTCAATGGAGAGATGGTAACGCAGCGTCCAAAGGTACCTGGTCAAGTGAGCACTACCAGAATAGCACTGCACTATACGGCGCTAGTCTGGTAAGTGCTCACAAGGACAGCAAGTGGGGTTTTACAGCACTTGCTGTAAGCGCTTCCTGGTCACTGTCTGTCCTGTAACAGGACAAAGGCTATAAGGAACAGGAGGCTGGCTGAGCTGCTCCCGTGGCATGGAGGGCTTTATTTTTTTTTATTTTTTTGTACATCAGTTTACAACCTTTGAGCCAGAGACTCATTTCCAAAGGTACCTCATCACATTGAGGACACACCGAACAGACTTTCTGGTTACAGCATACGAGTCACATAACTTAGCAACCACAAGTGGTTACATACAATTATACAGTTAAACAGTTTTGTTACAATGATAGTCATGCAAAAAACAGCTGGATAATAACAGTGGCAATAGGCAATGGGGTGAGGTTGTGTGTGGTGAGAAGTAATGTCGCCCAGTGAGCGTTGTCAGGTACAAAGTGAGCTATGCCTCATTCAGAGACAGGAGCAGCTGCGGGTATTAAATAGTTGGCTCTGAAGTGCGGTTTTGAAGTTGGAGATTGTAGGGCATCAGAGATGGGGGCAGGGAGCGAGTTATACCATGATGGAGCTCTGTAGCAGAAGGACCTCTGTCCATGGGTGGTCCTGGATCTTGGGACCAGTAGATTGGTCTTGCATGAGGTTCATGTAGCCACAGAGGGTTGGGTTTGGTGGATGGAGGCTGTCATCCCAGGAGGGAATAGCCTGAGAAGAGTTTTTTTCGTGAGGAGGCAGATTTGGTAGCATAGCCGTTCATCTAGATTAAGCAGTTTTCCCTTGTCATAGAGCTGACATGTATGAGTGAGCCTGGGGGCACCAGTAGTCAGCCTGCAGGCCTTATTTATGGTGAGGCAAATTTTATTGAGGGCGGTAGTGTCGACCACACCGTATACTGGCAGGCCATAGTCAACAAGGGACAGTATTGAGGAAGTAACCCTAGTCAGAGGGCATCAAGAGGAAGCAGTTTTTATAACGGTAGAGGATACCAAACCGTAAATTAGTGGTGGATGTAAGCACATCAATGTGGGTGTGGTAGGTGAGGGCTGAGTCGAAAGAGACCCCAAGGTACTTGTATGAGCAGACTTGTTCAAGTGGTTGTTTGGTGCTAGGGAGGATATGGAGTGGGAAATTGCCGGCTTTGTTTTGAGGGTGGGCAAAAAGCATTGTTTTGTATTTTTTGAGATTAATGACGAGTCTGTGCTCTTTAAACCAGTTTTCGGCATCATTATAGGATTGTTGTAGGGTGTCCTGGAGGGAGATGGGATTGCGGTGGGTGGCAAAAATGACAGCGTCGTCTGCATACAGAAGAATTTTTCCAGTGCATGTACTGGGCAGGGTGTTTAGGTAGAGTGAGAAGAGTAGAGGTCCCAGGATGGAGCCCTGAGGAACCCCTGAGCAGATGGGATGAGTTTTGGATAGTGTCCCATTGATTTTGACACATTGGGAGTGAGCAGATAGGTAGCTAGTGCACCAGGCGAGAGGCCCAGCTGAGAAACCAGTGTGGCAGAGGGCATCCAGCAGAAGAGGGTGGGAGACAGTGTCAAAAGCCTTTGAGAGATCGACTAATACTGCACCAGCTAGGGAGCTAGAGTCCAGGGAGGAGTGTAGGAAATTTTAGACCTCAACTAGTGCAGTGCTGGTACTGTGACCAGCATGGAAACCATGCTGTTCTGGGCATAGGATGTTGTGTTTGGTCAGATATTCGGTGATTTGAATGGCCACTAGTTTTTCTAGGGCTTTGGAGAGGGGAAGGAGGATGGAGATAGGTTGGTAGTTCCCGGCAGAGGACCTGTCGCCTCCTTTGTGTATGGGTGTGACTATGGCTGTTTTCCATGCAGTGGGGAATTGACCCAGGCAGAGGGATCGGTTTAGAAGGCTGGTGCATGGGGCAAGGACTTCATCCAGCACTAACTGGGCTGGGGTCCAGGGAGTCGCCGCCAGGACTATTGCTCTTTAAAGCTTTGATCAGGTGAGGTCTGGCTTCCCGGGCAGATACCCTACGTAGGTGGAAACAGGGGCTGGAGGACTTGGGCCGGTAGGGAGGGGGGAAGGTCAAAGAAATTACTGAGGAGGACAGAGCTAAGGTCAGTAAAAGATGTGTTAAGGTAGTTAGCTATGCAGGGAGGTAGAGCCATCAATGGTGATCTGGGATGGGGGAGGGGAGCGTGCTTTCCCATTTAATTGTTTAACATTGTCCCAAAATGTCCAGGCGCACCGCCAGGAGGAGGTGAGGGTGGCCTGGTAATGGTCGGCCTTGGCTTTACAGATGGCCCATGTGCACTTGTTCCATGCAGCATTATAGGCCTGCCTATCAACCATCCGGCCTGTTTCAGTGGCAAGGTGCCACAGGTTATCCCTAAGTCTGAGCATTTGAAGTATGGCAGGGGTAACCCAAGGTGCATTATGTTTTTTGGATCAGACTTCCATGTGGGGTGCAAAAGGGTCACAGGCTTTGTTAAAGGTTTGGGAGAAAAAGGCAAGGGCAGTGTCTATGTCAGGAGCATGGTGAAGGGGGGGGGCCAATTTGTCTGGGCAAGAAATTGCTTGAGGTTTTTCAGCCCACCCGGTCTGAGGTGCCAGTGAAGTGTGGTTTGGGCTGTGAGTTGGGGAGTGGGGGTCGCCCAAAGGAATAGGATAGGGGAGTGGTCACTAAATTAGTCTGGGAGGACCTGGAGGTCATGTATTTTTTTGGGGCAGTTGGTAATAATTACGTCTAGAAGGGTGCTGGTTTCTCTGTTTGAGTTTACTCTAGTGGGTTGGGAAATGAGTTGTGTCAGGTCTAGGGCTGCAAAAGAATCACGGATGGTGGAGGAGGAGGTGCTGAGTGAGTTCATGTTTAGGTCCCCTACTAGGATTTGTTCTGCTTTGTGAGGGAGGTGGCAAGATAATCTGTTAAGGATATCGGTGTCGGGTTCTGGTTCTTTAGGGGGATGTAGGCAGTGGTGAAATATAGGGGGCCCCTGGAGGGGTAAGGAGCAAGTTTGAGGGTAAGGGCCTGTGCCCCGTTTACAAGAGCAGGAGCAGGGAGTGCTTGTCCAGTGAGTGTGTCCCTGGTATAGATTGTACAGCCACTCCCGCATTTGCCTACTCGGTCCTCCTGGTATAGGGTATAGCCTGGGAGGGAGACAAAAGAGTCAGGGGTGGACTTTGACAGCCAGGTTTCAACCAGGGCTATAACATCTGGTTTATGCAGCATGACCCAACACTGGAGGGCATCAAATTTTTTCAGTAGGCTGCATATATTCATGGAGGCTATGCGAAGACCAGTGGACCCAGCTGGTGGGCTAATATGGGCAGGGCCTGGGTTAGGATGTATATTGCCTGATAGGAGTAATAGGAAGACTAAGGCTCTGACCAGGGGGTTGTAGCGTGTAAGCTTCCCAGGGGTACGTTGGGATGGGGAGGAGGCCATAAGAGAACAAGGGATGGGCAGGGTTTGGCAGGTCAGGAGGGTGAGAATGATTAGCCACCAAAGGGAGCCAGGATAGGCAGTGGGGAGGCATTCAGGGGGTGGGTGCTGCAGACCAGGGTACATGGTCAGTGTAGGGTGGGATCGGACTATGTCAGGGAGAATTTTGGGTGCTGGTTCAAGTGCGCCGGGGGGGTGCCTGGCTGATGGGACATGGGTACTAGCATATAGATGAGGAGGAGACATTTGAAGGAGGTGGACAAACATAGTGCCTGAGGTAGCAGCAGGGTGGGTGGGTGGGTGGCTGGGGTGGGCTAACCCCCCTCACAAGGGTGCTGCTTCAGAGGCAGTTTAATTACCTCGCTTTGCACCCGTGACGGTCTCGCTTCTGGAGAGATCTCTTGGTGTGTGGGCTGGGCAGCTTGGTGGTCTGCACGGAGCAGCTCGGCCAGTGGCAATGGAGACCAGGGTTCTAATCCTGGTCTCTCAACTTTTGCCAGCATTGGGACTTAGTTTGTTTTTACTAGGGGCTGTGGAAACACTATTCCATGGCTGCACAAATTGTACCTTTCATCGAGGTCTGCTCCCTCTGGAGTGAGAATCCTTAAGTCCGGGGGGAGTGCAGGGGGCAGAGCCCACTGTGCTGGGGTGTGTGGGGGGTGAACCCTAATGCTCACCCTATTTCAACAGTTAATAACCTGACATGGATACAGAATAAAACAATGGGTTGAGCATTAGGGTTTGCAACCCCAAGGCATACCTCTCACACCTGTTGCTGCATGCAGGGTGGAGGTGGGCCTTACGGTTGGAAACCGAGGGTGAGGGTGGTGTGTTTGGGTTGGAAGCCGAGGTTGGGGGCAGGATCTTATGCTTGGGAACCCTAAGATCACATTTCCCTACTTTTTTACGCTTCAACCCTAATGGTACTGTATATTAATGAAGTTTTTGCAAAGAATATATATATATATACACACACACATATACTGGCACAGTAGCACCAGTACATTTAGCAAACTCCTATGTTAAGGCCAAATTGTTGAACTTTAATAACTTTGGAACCATTCAAAAGAGTTGCAGGAAATTTGTCATGCATAATCTCTAGGGGCAGTGCTCTTGATGTGGCATAATGTTAATTCCTAAATTTATTAGTTTTCTGCCATTTTTTATCTACAGCTGTATCTCAGAAATGGCTTTAGGTTGTGGTCTGAAATTTTCAAGGTAGAAAGCCTTTGCCTCACAGAAGCTCCGTTTGAAGATTTGGTGAAAAAATAGTGATCCTTTCAACTGTTATTAGATTTTTAATTTTCCCATTATTTCCTTTGGGAAAAGTTAGATGTTCCACACAAAAATACTTTTGTTTTTGCAGGAGCTGTTGTATTTTTGCATGGAGAGTCACATAGTGTGGTTTGTTTTTGCAGAAGCTGTTGTATTTTTGTATGGAGGGTCACATAGTGCCTAGTGTATATTCACGGAGCTCTCTTTTGTTTTCACAGAGTTCTCCTGTGTCCACCATCTTGTTTTTCAGTTAGTGAGAGAAATAAATAAGTAAAACACATATAGATGAATGGATTTTTAAAAAACAAACATTACAACCTAGCCAAACGGGACCTGTTTAGCGACATTCTGATGTTTGTTTGTTTTAATATTCTCAAGAAACACCTTTTCTGGGCACCTGAAATCCCAAGTGCCGAGTTTAGCATGTGGACCACTTCTCCCATGTTCTCTGTCTGAGAACAGCAGGATTTTCTTGACTTGTGCAGCCACAGCTTGAGCTCATGCTGCTGGCTGCACTCTCATGTGTGACCCGCTGTTACTCTGGTGTCTAGTGGTACCCCCCCACTCGCCGACCATTGTCCGCTATCCCTGGTGTCTAGTGGCAATCCCCCTCCATATGTTTCTCCAGTGTCTAGTGGTACCCGAACCCTCTAATTACCATTTTTTTTTTTTATTTCTTAATGTATTCTGACACCGGGATGCCAACCCACCTGTGACATGGAATGGTGTTGCAGTTGCACAGAATTATGTTTTGGTGTGGATTCAAACATTTTCTGTACTGGGGTACATGAGGTGGGGTAATAAGTGGCTATGCTGACAATTTGGTCACTGTTGTCCTATGAATGGAAGTGTAGGTCCCGAAGGACCCTGCGCTTCCATGGCTACATTCATGTACATATCTATGGAGGGAAGGGAGCGCAGGGCCCAGAGGGCCCTGCACTCTCCTGAGCAAATAAGTATATGATGATACTATCTGAAAAAGTAAGAAATTCATTGTAAAAACTTAATTAATGCATCAGTTAAGGTTGTTACTAAAGCGACAAAAGCAAGAAAATGTGGTGTTACTGCTTCCAGCACTACCACCCCTCCCCCACTGACAGGCATCGGGAATGTGCCTTGGGGTTGTCAGCCCTAACGCTCACCCCATTCTCCTATATATCTATCTATCTATCTATCTATATATATATATATATATATATATACATATATATATATATATATTCAGTGCAAAAAAAACTCATTTAATGCATCAGTTAGGGTTGTTTTTATAGCAACAAAAGTATGGAAATGCAATGTTAGGGTTTTCAACCCTAACTCTGCATTCCCCCCTAAGCAGCCAAAGGGGCAAGGTAACACAAGAAACCACAGACATCCATCATCAGATAAGACAAACAACATATGACTCTTTCCACATGACACAAGAGACATCCATCACCATGGTCCAGCACTTCTGTAGCCATGGATAGACATGTAGAGTTGCACACCACCTGTGAAGTGCAGTAAAAAATTCCCATAGGATCATATTGTAAATTGTAAGTAAGGAATAACACATGACAGGGTGTGCAATAATGCTATATTATCAAAGGTCCCAGGTGAGTTATGAGGCATTAGGTGCAGCCGACTGCCTTCAACCACCTGGGAAGTGTGGTTTATGATTCCCATAGGATCACATTGTAAATTGTAAGGAAGCAATAAAACACAGCAGGGTGTCCAGCAATGCTAAATTGCTTCATGCCCCAGATCGGCTGTGAGGCATCAGGTGCAGTCGAGTGTCATCAACCACCTGGGTAGTGTGGTATATGATTCCCATAGGACAACATTATACATTTTAAGTGAGCAATACCACACATCAGGATGCATGGTAATGCTAAATTGCTGCATGCCCAGGTGGGTTGAGAGGCACAAGGCACAGCTGAGTGCCTTCAACCACATGAGAAGTGTGATATAAATTTCAATACAATCACATTGTAAGTTGTAATTCAGCAATAACACATGCCAGGGTGTGCAGAAATGCTAAATTACTGAACACTCCAGGTTGGTTGTGAGGCATGAGGCACAACCTGGGAAATGCAGATGTCTTCACTCAAGTGCTAATGGCACATATGCTGCCACTGAAGCCCACATGGATGACTGCATGCAGGTACTGAGTGCCTTCAGTCACCTGTGGCATGTATCCATGGCTACAGAAGCACTGGACCACTGATGATGGATGTCTCCTGTGACGTGGAAAGAGTTGTATGCCGATTGTCTTACTTGATGATGGATGTCTATGGTTGCTTGTGTTGCCTTGACCCCATTGGCTGCTGGGGGGAGGATGTGTAGTTAGGGTTGAAAACCGTAACATTGCATTTCCATACTCTTGTTGCTTTAATAGCAAACTTAACTGATGCATTAACAGAGTTTTTGCAAAGAATTTCCTTGCTTTTTGAGATAGTATAGTTGTATCCTCATTTGCTTGTGGAGCCCAGGGCCCTCTGGGACTGCACTCCCATTCCTCCATAGATGCAGATCCTAATGTGCCTGTGGGAGCGCAGATCCCAAAGGACCCTGTGCTCCCAACCCTTCATCAATGAGGACATGTATGTTGCTGTCGAAGAGCAGGACCTGGAGGATTGTAGGCCAAAGCACTGGGAGATTAAGTGGCTTGCTTAAAGTCACATAGTGAGGATCTCATGGGGTTTGAACCTGAGCTCTTTTGGTACCCAAGACTGGTCTAATTACTATATCATATTGATATCTATCTATCTATCTATCTATTTATCTATCTAACTACCTATCTGCCTATGTGCTGTCTATTTATCAATACACAACCAGTGGAGAGAAAAATGAAAAAGTAAGTATATCTTTGTATCTAACCTCAAGATAACACAATATCTTGTTAGTGTAGCAGTTTTCACAATGCTGATGACATCACAGTACCACTATACAGTAGTGTAAATCAAAGAGAAACAATTAAAGTTTCAAACAAACAGCACATTTAAAGCTTTAACTAATACACTGATGTTGTACAACTCAAACATGTAATGATTTGACTCAAAAAAATGCAGTTTATCATCACTAGTGAGTGGGCAGGACTGAATAACCCAAACATGACTCTGACACTCTTGATTTATGGTCCTGCCACCTCACACATGATAAAATGCATATTTTGAGCAAGACCATTGCATATCCTTTTTATGCAATGGGATTGTAAATAAAAGGTCAAAAATATCAAGGTTATCTCATGGGGTTATCACCCAAGGAGTGATTTAAAATAAATAAATAAATCTTAGACAGCATAGTAATTAATATGGGGGTGGGGTGGCAAACTTTAAATCCACACAGTGCATGTTCATGTTATCAAAACATTTTACTATAGTGTGGGCATTCCCTAGGTCTTGTACATGGTTCTAATACATGTAATAAACATAATTTGATAAATGTACCCTCCCCATTCAAAGCATAAGTGATGACTCTGCATATTACTTAACACAAATGCTTGCTGAGGTAATTATTCTCTCTGTTAAATGTACTAAGATTTTCCAGGGGTTTTGAAGTTTGCTGTACCAGCTATCTCAGATTTAGGACACAGACACATAGTCAGTAAATACATTACAGATAGAAGCCAGGGCATTTTGCTTCTATAAATAGCTGCAGAGTTTCTTAAAGTAGGGAGATGGAGTTTAATTAAAAAAATTGAGAGATAAACATTAATTGCAATATTTAAAAAGCAAATTATTTGTTAGTAAGGTTCACTGTGGAAATAGTCCCAGCAGTTGAAGAACTAACATCTTTGCCCGAGTCCTAATATGGGCTACTTATCAAAGACTAAACAAATTAGCGCATGTATGACCAAGCTATATCCAGAAAGGCTGATGTTTACTCAACATGAATTTCAAGCATACATCAACATTAAATCAACAATTGTTTACTAATAGAAAATATCTTATCACATACAAATTTAGAACCAATGGAGTATTCCCCCTGGGGCAACAGACGCATTCGGTACTGAATCCACTTCATTTTAATGAAAACAGCCAGCCTTGGGCCAAGGAAAGCCCAGCAAACCCCCACTGGGCTGGTCAGCCCATTGACAAGCATGGCCTGACAAATTTGGGACCCACTATGCCACAGCTGTGCAGTGCTGCCCTCACTGGGCCTCAATTTCCCAACCATCGCACCCCACGGTTCCCTGCTCCATCACACATTAAGCAGATCTCTGGAGTGCGCCTTCACCAAGGTTGCTCCCTCTCCCATTCCCGAGTGCACTCTCACTGGGCCACACCTTTACTTCATTGATTTATATCTTACTTTTATATATATCCCCAAAGCATCCACTGTCTGCCCAGCCCCTTATTTGTTGCTTCATACACCAAACCCTAACTACATGCCATTGGCCCATCTAACTAAGGGAGGGTTGGAGGGTCTTGATGTCCCTTGTCTGGTCCAGGTAGAAAGTGGCTGACCCTCTTGCCCAGACCATAAGTATTTATTTATTTGCTTTTGTTAACTGGATAAGCACACTAGACAGCCAAATGCCTATTTTCAGGTGCGACCTGGGAGATTACAAGGTACATTACAAAGTACATACATGAACATCAGGCAAATACAAGTGGAAGATTACATTACATAGAGTTAGCACAACAGAGACTTTACAAGCATCAGATTTCATCAGGCAAATAGTAGTGAACAGTTAATATAAAATGACCAGAACACAGGGACATTGTAAGACAACAATACCAAAAACAGGTATTATAATACGGTATTAAACATTGCAGTCAGTAGGAAGAAGTGCAGTGTGAATTCATCGCTCCAGACAGCAAGTTGTAAGGGTAGCAGTTAGAATAAGGAGGAGTCACAGTTGGGATAGAGTGGTCCCAGTGCGAGAGAAAGGAGTGCACACTTATAGTGCTCACCCTGTTTTGCCGGTGGGCCTAAATGGTCCAGGCCTTTGCCTCTCCTCACACCAGGCTACTCCTATCCTACCTCAGGTCAGGGTAAAGGCCATAGGCCATGACCTTCCTGGTCACTATACCTAAGAAGGTTGTACCCAGGGTTTGGCTTTGGCCACTGGGCAGATGACCTCCTAGGAATGTCTGGGAGGAACTATGCCTAGACAGAACAAACTTAATCCCCAATAACACCCAGGATGCCATAAACAGTTTTTTTTTGGGAAAAGCTGATGTTTACATGATATGAATTTCAACATACATCAACATTAAATCAAAAATTATTTACATATACAAAATTTCTTATCACATTCAAATTTAGAACCAACAGAGTATTCTCCTTGGGGCAGCAGATGCATTCAGTCCTAAATCCAATCCATCTTAATAAAACCAGCCAGCCTTAGGCCAAGAAAAGCTTGTCAAAACCCCACCAGGCCAGCCAGCCCCTTGACAAGCACGGCCTGATGAATTTGGGACCAGTTAGACTACAGCCATGCAGTACTGCTCTCACAGGGCCTCAAATGCCCAACCATTGCCCCTGCAGTTCCCCCGCTCCATCACACATTGCACAAATCTCTGGTGTGCGTGCTCTCACTGGGCCGCTCATTCTCCCATTCCTTAGTGCATCCTCACCAAGCCTCCTTTTTACTTCACTGATTTACATCTTACCTTTATCTACATCCCCGAAGTGTCCACCACAAGATCTGTAACACAGTTACGCATCTCCCAAAATGCTATAGGGTGAACACTCTAGACTAATTTCTCCAAAATCTTCTACAGACTGTTGTTGAATACTGACTACCCCATCTCAGACAGGTGCACCCCATCTCTATCGGATAATCCCACATAGTCTGGCATAATGTATCGGTGACAACTTACTTGGATTCCGTGAGAAAGGCAGAAATTAGACACTTCTTAATTCACCTCCCTTCATACTCGCCACAATGGCCTAGCAACCAACCCCTTCCTCCATGTCAGCTGAAGCACTATCCTGGACCAAGTCAGCTTCGTGTTTGGCATTTGCTGGCTAATCCAACTCAGGTCGATCATAATATCTCTAATTATGTCAATGGTGGACAAGCTGCCAAGGTTGTTCCCCACCAGATGTATGACTAAGCCATATGGTGGAGCACTGATCAACCCCAACTTCCATAATGTAGGCATCAATTCTTCCCATCTCATGCCTCCTGTTCTGCACCACTGCACGTTTGCCTTTTCTGTGGGTATTCTAAGCTGCTTTCCTTGATCTTAATGAGCTGCCCACTCATGAACTCTCCTGATAAAGGAATGGCCAATTACCTAGATGTAGTTGACTGTGGGGAGTGCACCTGTAAAATAAATCAAAATCATTAGCATATGGCAATCTTTTGAGTGCCTTAGTCTGCCACCTCTTCTGTGTGACTGGGCCTTATGTACCCTTTGTAGACCTTTGACTGCCACCTTCCGATTGCCTGGACCTGCGGTTCCTGGCAACCCAGCCTTACTGCCTTGGTGGTCACACCTATTCCAAAAGAATAAGTGTTAAAATGATTTGGCTCCCTGCCTGTAGCCTGCATCCCTTTTCTCAACACTGCTGCAAATTGATACTTCATGACTGGCTTGCCATTGACATTCATGAAGAATGTGCCCTGTTTATGAGCTCTCTGACCCATGTAGTCCCTGACTAGGACCCAAGGACAGAGCCTGTGCCCCTGAGCCCAGTGTAACATGATTAACTGTGGGGGGGGGGCCTAGCAGTGCCATCTTTGACCGATACAACACTTCTATCCTCCCTGATGCTGACCTTCTCCAATTGAATGTTGTGCCCGGCCACGAGCATGGAATCCTCCACACCTTCGGACACCCTGACTGCTCAAAAAAAGGCACAAGCAAATAGAGCCTTAAACAGTTTTGCCTCATCTGTGGACAAGCAAATCTGAGTTAAGGTGTTTGATATTTCCCCCATGAGATGACGTTAACCATTTTTCTAGCGTCTTTCCTGGTTCCTCTTATCTGAGCCCAACCCTCAATCATTTTCCTGATAATGAATGATCCCATCACATCTTGGAGGCCTTGCATCTTTGCTATGAAAGCAATTCCTGACAGGTGAATGCATATATACGTGGGCGCCCTGCCTTCTTCAATGAGGAAATGCACAGACTGCTGAACCAGCCCGGGGTTCTGAAGCATGTCAAACCCCTGCCTGCATTCCTCACAAAATTCCCCAAAAGAGTTCACTTGTGCATTATACTTATGCCAGGTTCCCGGGGCCAGAGAATGCTGGACCAGTTCAGCTGTTCAAGGATTGCTGCCTGACACAAGTACACCTGCACTTGAGTTGGGGTTGGCATGTCTCTGCTGTTGGTGTCATCTGCCGGAAATGCTTGAACTGCAAGTGAGACAGCACATCTGTGATTACTTTTAATGCCCCAGGAATGTGCCTCACTCTAAACATGAGATTGACCAACAAGCAACGTAGCACAAATGACCACAACAGTTTTATTACTGTACCTCTTTCAAGTTTGAAGACTGTGTATTCAAGATCCCAACCACCGCCATATTTACCGATTGGAATAGCACCTTCCTATCCTTCAATCTGTCCCGCCCACACACAAATATGGCTGCAAGAATGGGGAAGAATTCCAACAACTTCACATTTTTTGGGGGGCTGTCATCCCGCCAGCTGCGAACCCAGAGCCCTGAAAATATGCCCTGTAGCCAATACCCCAGCAGCATTGGTAACCATCTGACAGTCTTATTTAAATTCTACCCCTGTCCGCCATATAGACACCCCATTGAAATGCTGCAGACAGTTGTCCCAGACTTCCAGGTCAGTTCTCATATCTGCGGTCACCATGATGTAATCGTGTGGCTACAGCGCCCCCCTAGTTGCCCATGCTAAGCTCTTTATGAATGGCCTCCCCGGGGCAAACACTTTACATTGGCTGGCAATCTGGAAACCATCTCCACTGTGTCCAGCTCGATGCCAAGGTAAGTCAGCCGACTTACCAGACCCTCATTCTTCTCCTGTGTGAGCAGTACCTCAAACCAACCCATGAGCTGCAAAAAGGTCTAAATGTATCCCCACAATCCACCAAACCAGGGGCCCCAATGAATAAGAAATCATCCAGATAGTGTGTTATCCTGCTGTTGCCACTGTATTGTACTGTGGCCCATTCCAAAAAGCAGCTGAAGGCTTCAAAGGCTGCACCAAAGGCTGCAGAAGAAACGTAGCAACCCATTGACATTGCCATGTCATAATAGATACTCCCCTCAAAAGAAAAACCCAAAAGGTCAAAGTCCTTCAGACTGACTGATAGTAAACAAAAAGCAGACTTTATGTTGCTTTAGCTAAACAAGTCCCCTTGCCCGCTTGTTGAGTAAGCTTGACCACTCTATCAAAGGACACATAACAAACTGCACTATCTTCCACACTAATGTGATCGTTAACTGATGTACTCTTAGGTATGAGAGGTGATGGATCAACCTATATTCTCCCTGTGCTTTTGGGGGGACAACACCCAGGGCTGAAATCCTGAGTGGGTCCAGCAGAGGTTCCAGAAATGGTCCTGCCACCATATCAGCTTTCACCTCTTCACAAATCTTTTCTGCAAACACCTGTTTCAGTGAGTTCACTGATTTCAGATTGCATGCTGTGGTAGATATCCATGGACCCTGGCAGAGAATGGGGAAGCCATTGGAGAAACCAGCCAATAAGAAGCATGCATCCTTTTTACAAGGGTAGCAATCTAGCCAGGGACTAAGGTGTTCAATGTTTATTGGGGACCTCACCAGTCTTTTTGGTGGATCTGTCCCCCTGCTTGTTTTCAGTCTGCTGGGCATCTCCCCTCCTGATGCTGCCACTCCCTTGGCAAGCACTAGCCTGTTGTTTCCCTTCACAGCTACTACACTCATGCCTGAATTTGCAGCAGTTCCAAAAACACTTACTCGTGTTGTACTGGTGACAAGTACCCCCCCTTAGCCCTGTCCAAGGCATCCTGGGTACCATGTAACCAGTCACCATATATGCCACGTTGGTTAGCGTTGCCCTTGTTATGTGCCTACAGTACAAATCATGATCTATCTTGTCCCATCACATATCTGGTGCTCTGGTTAGCCTCATTCTAAACAGCTCATCATATCACAACCATACATTCCCCTCATAGGCCAAATTAACAGTTTTGATATTGCCTCTGTATTTTATAAGCTGCCTTATCTTCTGCGGAAACTTACCACAGTAAATTGGTTATAAAGATGTCAAATGCTGCTGCCCAGTTCATGAAGGTGGGTGGCACCTTTGACCTCTGCAGCTTCTCCTGCTTTACCTTATCCTTATCCCCTATGTTTGGCAGTTCTCCATGCAATAGTTCAAAAATTAAAATCTCAATGTATTCCTTTTCCAGATTTTTTCTCTTATTGCAGTTGTCAAGTGGGTATCCATGGGGTCATCCACTCTCACATACACCCAATGTTCTGCCCCCATACCGGGTGTTGTAGCAGCCAACTCCTGTGCCATTGCTTGTGCTGCCGTGGCCTTGGAGGTGCTTACTGCCCAGTATCAATAGGCATCTGCTCTGCCGCTGATGCTCCCAAACCCCAAACCTATCTGACTTCTTGGTCTACTTGCACCTGATTGGTTGCATCCTGCCTCCCAGCCACAGCCTCACTTGCCATCCCTGTTATGGACTGCACATTTGACTGTGTATTCTCCACCACCATACAATCTTGGGATGGGTGCAGTACTGCAGAGAATGCCTCACACTTCCCCCATGTCCCCTCACCTCCTGGTGGTCTCTGTGCCTCTACCAAAACTTGTGGTGGAGGGGCACGTGTGCTACTGCAATGTTATTCACAACATTGCACCTCCCAAAAAAACTGTTGTCCTCTCCACTGTGCCCAGGGCTATGCCTGGAATGCTGCAGGTGGTGGGTATGCACCTACGCCCCAGCTCCAGCAGCCATGATGCCCGCCACCCCAGGCGCCAGACTGGGCAGGTAGTGAGGGAACCAAAGAATTGTCATCGGCCGCCAATCTGGTGGCATAGTGCCCGCTGGGCCCGGCCTGTCCTGTGGAGTGCCCTGTGCCAGTGTCCTCACTTCTCCTGCCCTAGCCTGTGGCTATGGAAACTTACCCCTGTTTGGGCCACAAGCCCTCCTGAGGGCCTTGACATACAGGCACCTCCCTACTGAGGATGTGCCTGCACCTTGTGGTACTTCCTTGCTACTCTGCAAAGTACCTCTCCCCCAATTGCCCAATCTGCCTCCCAGTTGCTTCCTTGTACAATGCCCATTACCTGCACCCCTTCACACTCACCTGCCCTCATCACTGTTGCTGGTACAGTGCTGGGTCCTTCTGTCTCTCCTGTTGCTCCTCTGTCTTCTGCTCGGCCTCCTGTCTACTGCTCTATGATTCTGGCTTCGTCAGTTGTAGATGGGTCCTCCATCAGTTCCCCTTGGTTCTTGGTTCCTGTGGCAGAGTTAGGTTACACCTCAGCTGTGACTGATGGATCACTTTTCTAGCTCCTTATCTCCTAGCTACCAAAACTTCTGTTGCACAACAGTTAATGCTTTTCTCTTTGCTTTTCTTCTTTTCCCCCCTACTCTAGGTTGGCCACCTAGTGTAGCTCTTTATTATCCCTACTAAACTTCCTACTAGTTCTCTCTTTTCATTCTTTTTCCATTTTCATCCATTCAGTCCCTGGAATGATGCCAAACACCCAGAGAGGTGTTGTGAAAAGTGAGTAAGTGCATTTTTTGTACAAAAAGCATGAAGGCTATTTTAGATAGCAGGAATGAGTACAGTTAATAAAGCCTTTTTAAAGAAAAATGATTCAGACGTCATATTAAACTAATCATTTCATGATTAGTACAGTTAAAATTATTAAGGTAATTTCATAAATTCACATTATAAACCTGTTACTATATGAAGCTAAACAAAAAACTGTGGTATGCTTTATAAAAGTGCTTAGTCACGGTGGATCAGAGATATAGAAAGTCAATATCTGTGGAGATACACATTGTACCTTTAATCAAACCAGGAAGTCCCCTGGAACATACAAACTCCCTTGGTTTTAAAACAGCATGTCCAGACATGTAACAGCATGTTCAGACATGAAAATAGAAAGGGCTTAGTCAGGTGACCCCACCAAAAAGATATAAAAGCTCTTCACTGAGTTCACTTCAGTTCAGTCCAGTAAAGTTCAGTCTTGAGAGTGAAGGAGAGAGGTGCTACTGCAGACAAGCTGTTGAATGCTGTTGAGAAGGGTCTTAGGAGCTCTAGAATCCAGGACTGTAATATGTGAGAAACTAAGTAGTGATTTTCTTTGCAAATTATTGTTTTGTTTTCATTTATTATTTTTCTAACTTTTGAAAAATAAATATCACACCACAGTGTGTTTTAACCCTGTAAATGTGCCTCATCTGAAGTTTATTCTCACATACTCTGACAGCTGCCATCAACTTCCTATGCCCAGCCCTGGTTGCCGTTGCCTCCACCATTCTCCTAGAGGGCTTCCTGGATCTCTTCAATGCATGTGATGTGCTGGGTCCTCATGTATGCTGTTCAGGTGCCTCTCGCACCGCTGCCTGCAACCAGTTGGGTCTGCCTAGCTACATCAATCGCTGCAGCACCAGCTTAAACTTTGTGATGGGTTGGCCATTCGAATCAGGTTCAGCAAAGCAGCAGTCTCCCTGCGCCCCTGCCCTGCTGACTTGCCCATGGTATTCATGCTTATTGCACTTTTCCTCAGCTGTACTTCCACAGTCCTTGAATGCCTGGGGGAGAGAAACAAAAAACTTTCAATTTATATTCTTGACATCTGGCACAGGTCTGCAGGATGGCCCTACTGCCTTGGGTGAGGGCTACCGCTACCTGGCTCCCCAGCTGTGTTGCCCTGCTGTGCAAACACAGGCCTGCCAACCTCTGAAACCCCATTTTTCTTTTTTTTTGTTTCCGCATGAAAAGCCTTTCCCCTGATTTCTTCCTATCTGTGAAGCTTTAAGTGTATTAATGCTTTGCGTTCTAAAAAAAAAAAATATTTTTTTTCCCTTCTTCTTTCACCTTCCTTTGCCATTCTCTCTCTCTCCCCATTTTGCAGATGCATGGCCTGCCCCCTCCCTTTTCTGTGCCTAAATAACCTGTGTTGGCTCTCAGATCACCTGCCCCATGATTGTGCCTTCCTTGATCTGTTACTGTGCTCCTCATTTCTAAGTGCATACTGTTTTATATATATTATTTTTTGGACCCAACCAAAGTGGTCCCTCTCCAAGATGGCCACCAAATGAGGACCCAAATGGCAGACCTTGCACATGCCCAGAGTGCTGCTCCGGTTAGTCCTTAGTCTCATGAATACTCTCCTGACCATGAGATTTTATTTTATTTATTCATTTATTTAGTTATTTATTTATTTAGTTTTTGTTGACCGGGTAAGTGCACTAGACAAATCCTGCCTATTTTCAGGCATGACCTGGGGGAGGGGGATACAGATGAATGCCAACTGACCTTGAACCAGATTAAGCTGTTGGTGGTATTTTTTAGTGAATGAGGGAAATTTGGCCAGGACACTGTGGAAATTCCCCTACTTTTTCCGGTAGGGGATTTCATCACGAAGCCATGGATGTTGGAGAGCGGTGTCAGCATCACGAAGGTGCTGTACTGCCTTTGGAGCCTCCTATCTTGCCTGAGACTAGATCAGTTACTCATTCTTCAAATGCTTTGCTACTGGAACATCGAGATTTACTGGAGGTCACAGTAACGCTACAGTTTGATGATGGCAACAAAGTAACTGATCCCTCTTGTATGCTGGATTCCTTTCCACCGGACTTGCCTTCTGATACCAAGTTGTTAGCGGAACGTTTTGTTCCACAGTCGCTGTGTCTCCCGCCGGATACTCCCCTGTGTGCTTCCGTTTTCACCAGAGATGCAACAGACTCATCACTTTCGGGAGAATCACCGCTTGAAACACAAAGTTCACAGCTACAAACGCCTACTAAATTATCCCCTCCTGACTGTTCTTCTACGTCGGAAGTATTACGTTCTCAATTTGGACTTCCAAAAATGGCATCGGCTTATGATCCCACTTGGACTGCTTTAACTGCCTTACACAATGCTGGCTGGACAGAAAAGCCAACAGGCTCATGGACCCCTGACCCTTCTTGGGATGAAAACAGACATGATGTTTTGTTCTCCACCTCCAGGCCAGCATCAATGAGCTCCAACGAGGTACCTAGTCAGAAAGAGGACACTTCAATATTACCACCTATGTGCATTGAACAAAATACTGTGAATAAGGTAGCTTGGGGGGATGTTATGGATATGACTGATGATTTAACCTCTAAACCCACTACAGTATTTGAATCTGATTTATTACATCTTTCTCCACACTCTAATGAGAAAGTTACATCACACTCCTTCTTCCCTGACCAAGCTATAGACATTATACAGCCTCATCAAGTCTCCTAGATTCTGCCATACCCCCAATCTCCATTTTAGATGATCCTGGAGAAGGTACCTCACCATAACCCCCACCCTACAGCCCTCTCCTATATTGACCCCTCAGCTCCCGCACTGGCCCTATGCTCACTGCTTATTGGAGCAAACTTGAGCAAGACCATTAGAAATGCTGTTCGCCTATGTTATAGAGGTGGGCTTCAGGAGTTTCTGGACAGGTGTTATGTAGCTCGCACATTATTGAAAGGTACCACGCAATTCCAAGCTTCTGACATATATGCATTGATTCATGTTTCAGGGGAAGAAACATTTGACGTCAGTTTTAAAACCTCTGTTGGTTTGGAAAAATTTTGGCATAAGTATGCTTCCTTAAAGAATACCTCTCCCTGGACTCCATTTTATGTTATCCCCCTCACCAAACCTTCCATTCGTACAGTCACCATCATGTTTCGGAGTGAGGGGGTAAGTGTCAGTGACATTAATCACTGGCAACAGAAACATTGCACAGTGTTATCCCCTCCTGAGGCACTTTTAGATGACGAAGGCCTCTGGACAGGAGGATGAAAGTTCAGAGTCAAACTCTTTTTAGTTAACTCTGAACTTGAACACATCCCTAATAGTTTCTTTTTAAGGAAAGATAGAGGCGTCTGCTTTTATGGAGGTCAGCCCAGGGCACGCTACAAATGTGGAGCACACACACACCTGAGTAGCACGTGTGATCTATTGAAATGTGGTCTTTGTGGGGGATATGGTCACCCGAGTGTTTCTTGCCTGAATGTTTTTAAATGTAATTTATGTGACGAACTAAGGCATGCCTACCACCAACGCCCTTGGGCGAGCAAAAACAGTAAGGAAGACTGGGATCCTGACATGCTAGTACAGAAGGCACAGGATAAAAGACAGGATGTACCCACTACGCTAGTTACTGTTTCAAACCTCATGGATACTGCCCCCCCCAGTTCCTCCTGTGGTGCTTAGTGAGGTTCCACATACAATGCTGGACCATCCTACCCCTTCTCTACCTGCATCTACTTCCTCACCCTGTTCAGAGGCAAACACAGTAACCCCTCCTACAGAACAGGAAAGTTTTAAACCTGGCAGACGGGTTACTAGAGCCGCTGCAAGGAAGACTGTGCAATCCTTTGACCTCCCCCTTTCTAATCCCTTTGACTGTCTTAAAAGTGGTAGAGAAGAGTCAAATGGTGAATCTGACCATTCGGTTCCTCCTTCAGACATGAAATTTTTCACCCCCAAACCTACTGATGTATCCCGTACAAAAACTGGTAAATCTCTTAAAAGTAGCAAAAAACCAAAAAATATGACGATCACTTTGGCAGTGGATGATTTTATACTTGCTCCTGATGTCATTTACTGTAGCTACACTTAATGTTTGTAGCATTAAGAGCTACAAGAAGAGAATGATCTTTCTTCATCTAGCTGCTTCCCTACACCTTGACATTCTTTTTATTCAAGAAACACATGTCACCTCCCTGTTTGAGGTACAACACCTTAAACGCAGTTAGATTAAAGGGCCCTTTTATTGGACCTTTGGAGACAGTGTTGCTGATGGGATAGCTATTTTATTTTTTTCCATATATTTCTCTGTTACACATATTATTGATATTTCTCCAGGCAGGGCTTTCATTCTTGATTGTACATACAATAACTGTCAGCTATGTTTACTTAATATATATGGCCCACAAACAAAGGCCTCTCGTATTGCATTGTTGAAATTATTTCAACTGTATTTATGCACCATGAAACACATTATTTGGGGGGGGGGGAATTTAATTGTTCATTAGACGTTAAATATCTAACTACAGCAGGGAAGAAAATATATTGTGACTCGCTGGCTTTATCTGGTTTGGTGAAGGAAATGAGTCTTACTGACTCCTATCGCTCATTACCTACTACCGTTGGTCATACGTATCATAGGTCACACTTTCACACACGAATTGATTATTTATTTTCTTCACCACACTGTATTGCACAATCAGCTATCCTTCGACCTCTGGAGATATCAGATCATTTCTTACTTACGTGTAATTTCTCTATTGGTCATCCCTGTTTTATTACTTTCTCCCTCTAATAGCTGGAAATTAAACAATTCTCTTATCTCTTTACTAGAACTGCAAGATCGTGTACACCTACTCTCCTGTGCCCAGATTTCAGTTATATGTTTTTATGATTCCCTGCTACAGTAGTGGTTTGACACTAAGTTAGAACTTAAATGCCTTTTTCAGTAAATGGGTAAACAGATAGCTCGTGATGCATACATTACATACCTCTCTCATAGGAATCAGTTCTATAAAATTATCTTTATCTACCACGTCTCCTATAGATTACTCTTCTGAAATAGCCTTTGTTAAACGTCAGATGATTTCATGTCAGTATAAAAGTGCCCGCACATTACACTTTTTCATGAGAGTAGGATCTTCAAGCCTGCCCTCTACGAACCCTTTTTTCGCACACAAAGACAGAATGAAACACAAGGTGATGAATGGTTTATTTAATCAGGATGGCGTCATCACTTATACCACACAAAATATGTTAACTATAGTTCAATCCCATTTACAGATTCTATTTTGTAGATCTTCTCCTCTACCTTCAAATTTTTCTACATTTTTTTCTGACCCATTTCCTCAATGCCCTGATCATTATACTCAGGCCCTCGTTGCTCCCATTACGCAGGAAGAAGTAGCTTCTGCTATAGCTCATTTATCATTACAAGTCTCTCCGGGTCCTGATGGATTAACCCATGAATTTTATAAGACTTTCAAGGACAATCTCCTGGAAATCCTAACACAAGTTTTCAACTATATTTTGGCTTGTCCTGAGGTTACCACAGAATTTGGTTTGTCATTTCTGAAATGTATCTATAAAAAAGGTGATGCTCATGACTTATTAAATTGGAGACCTTTACATCTTCTAAATATGGATTACAAACTGCTGGCATGAATTTTAAATTCTAGATTATCATACCTGGCCCCTGACCTGTTAGATTCTGCTCAGTCCTGTGCTGTCCCAGGACGTTCTTTACAAAATAACTTATTTCTCCTTCGAGAACTATTTAAGGCTAAGAATCACAATGCTTTCTCTGGTTTTATACTTTCCTTAGACCAAGCGAAAGCGTTTGACTCTGTACAACATGCCTTCTTACTATATATTTTACAATCTTATGGCATCCCTACTCCTTTCATACATTGGATAAAATGTCTATTTTCTATGGCATAATTTATACCTCTGGTTAATGGTCATATGGGTATCACCTTACTCCAGAAGACAGGCTTTCGTCAGGGATGCCCGTTAAGTCCATTATTGTATGCCTTCACGTTAGACCCTGTTATACAACATATTTTATGGGACTCTACCATTGTGGGTATTGCGCCACACCCGACTCTGCCTTCTGTTAAAATTTCTGCTTATGCGGACGATGTTGTACTCTTTGTTCAAGATAAACAATCTGGAGACCGTGCCATAGATGCATTCATTTTCTACACTTTCGGGAGGTACTCTTAATTTATGTAAAAGTGTTACTATCCCTTTAGCTACTGACTCTGTTCAAATTACTGATGTGGGTGGAATTCCATTATGTTTAAACCCTCACTGTATTCTGGGTATTTGGTTCAATGTCCAACATCCGGCGACATATAATTGGGAAAAATGTTTAGGATTAGGAGAAGCTAAAGTTGCCCTTTGGAAATCTTGGCACCTGGGAAAGAAAAAGAGAGTGTTAGTGGTAAAACAATTTATTATTCCGCTCTTTTTATATCTTAGTTATATATATGCCCCACCCCGTGCACTAGAGACCAGACTCTTGAGCATTTATTTTCAAATGATATGGGGGAACCGTCTAAACCCTGTTAAATGTACCTTCACATATTTACCCGTAAAACAGGGAGGACTTGACATGGTAAACTCTATCATTTTTTATCTTTTTTTCTTTCCCAACTATTCACTAGAATTCTCTCTACTACTCATGTTTGTGATGCATGGATTGCTTATAACATGCATGATATTTGGGATAATTGGGGTTTACTCCCCCCATCCTTGCCCGTATCCCTGGTTCCCCTACTTATGCCATCGTTAGCTTCAAGAAACTACATAGTTGGAAACTTCCTAAAGTGTCTATAATATCACTTCCGAGGAAACATTTGTATGATGCTTTACTTAATCTTTCTAGGCCCGATATACAATTCCCATTTTGTCCCCCTTCCAGCACAGGGAATGCTTTATTAATGCTGCAAGACACCCGTATACCTTTACATATGTGGGACATTACATGGTTATGCTGTCATGGCCGATTGCCGGTAAGGGGGAACCTAAAGCATAAATCATCGTAAGAGAGATATCACCCCAGACCTACATGCCCTACTATTGAGGAAACCATGTTTCATTTTTTTCTTGAGTGTCCGGGTGTGCTTTTATTCTGGAAAACATTGACCAATAAATGGAAATGGTCCTTTCTCAGCCATATCACATACCAAATGTTAATATTGAATGATTTTTCTTTTTTCCGGATGCCATATCACCCAAGTACACTTAGAGTGATATTTTCAGTTTGTAAATTTTATTTGTGGCAAGCTCGTTGTCAATATACTTTACAGCAGATAACACTGTCTCCTCAAACTGTTATTCAGCATATTGAAAATACATTGTTGATTCTTAGAGACTCCGAGAGTTGTAAACTTTTGGCTTCCTCTTTTACTTCTTTATGGACAGATGTTAAGTTTTTGTATTACTAATATGACTATTATTGTTTTGCTCCTACTTTTATTTCTCCAAAATGTTTCTTTCTACATGACTGGACATGTTTTGCTTTTTATGTATCATAATGTTTCATTTGTTTACTTTATATACACTTGATGTTATGTTTCTTTGTCTAATAAAATTCCCCTACTCTTTTCAATAAGTACCATGGGATCTTTAACATCCACCTGAACTACCACCCATCCAGGCAGATGGGACCTCGGTTTAACGTCTCATCCGAAAGGCGGCACCTCAGAAGTGCAGCACCCCTTTCATGCTGAACTATAGTGTCAGTACTGTGATATTAACCCAAGTGCCAGATGTGGGAAGTGAACGCACAGCCCTCTGATCTCCTGACCTCAGAGGCGAGTGTGCTACCTACTAAGCCACTGACACTGACCTTTAGCCTGCTACTCCCAAAGGATCTGGCATGGGTTGTACCACTGCCATTGCAGGCCATCATCTATTTGCATGACTGTATGATGTTTCTGACCTTCCCTGTAGCCCTCAACAATATAGCCCCTTCCTGCACCCACAAAATGGAGGCCTGCCATGTATGCTCAGTGTTGCACCAAATGTCCTCTTCATCTCGCGATAGCATCCATTCCACTGAGACTGTGTGGAACTGTAATATTTAATTCTGAAACTGGGAATTCACCACAGCTTCTCGACTGTCTCCCTCTTCCAGCCTAAGCTCCTGACCCCAGAGTTACCCAGTATTCGACCATGCTGGCCGCCCCATTTCCATAGCGAGAGTTGTTCTCCCACCCCCAGTTATGCTGCTTCCCCTCTTTGAGACATAGAAGTACCTCACAGGGAGAAACAAGGTGCAGGAAAACACAATTTTTTGTAAATAAATCCATTTACAAGCTTGCTTAAGCAAAGCAATTTATTATGTAATCCCCCTGCAAATGGAGTTTCCCAAAAAGTCTTCCAGGAGCTTGCTTGAATGCTCCAAGCCTGAATGGTGTTTGGCGTTTAAGCCATTTATCTGAGAGTGCTTTTAGAGCCTCTGGTACTGTCTCTTTAAGAGCTGTCTGCTTGCAGACATAATTAGTTTGTAAGGGGGGGACTGTGTGTTTTCCTGCTTGAGTCCCACTCGAGCTACTGCCAAATCGCTCCGTTTCTGCCATCGCTAAGTGGGCAGAAGGAGCACTCTTCTAAGATGTAATTATTTGCTTGTAACCTGTTAGAGTAATAATGAAAATGCAGTTTGATTTACCCTGCTTTCTTGTAGCAAGGACAGTGCAGAGTAGCTCCCTCATGTTGGTTCTGAACTGCTGAATTGGACCAATCATGGTGGGGACCCTTTAAAATGGAGCCTGCTCCGGGTGAATCAGAACTTGGACTCTCCTTTGGAGCCTGCTGTAAGGGGATTGTAAGGGCAGAGACTCTGGGAAATGTAGTTTTGACTTCGGCACCTTTTTTCCACCAACAGGGGGAGTTTACTGTGAGTGACAGCCAAACTAGCCAACTGAACTGGGAAGAACTCAAAGGAAATGCCCGGCTCTGTCTACTGGAAAGAGCAAATCAGTTTGGGCTGTGAAGAGACAAGGAGCAGGGTGCTTCTTCGGTGTGTAGTTTTAGCGCGGGAATCACGTGTAAGGTCCTAAGTTTTGGTCTGCAGCTTGTGGAAGCGCCTGTTCAGACTGAATCCGACCTGTGAAGAGAATCAAGGAGATCTGAAGAGTAGAAACCAGGCTCACTCTGTAGAAGACTGGAGAAATTGCTGAATTGCACTCGGTCTGTCAGGAACTGAATCTGCTGTGTGTTCTCCTGGGTATTATGCAGTAATTGCGATTGGGATAGAGAAGCGGCCTGCCTTGTATAGTACTTTCCATTTACGTATAAATGTGTGTAGCGATTGTGGGGAATTGCGTTTCAAATCCCCTGTACAGTGAATTGAGTGCATGAAGCTGGAAGTAAACCCCGGCTTAATCCAGAATACATCCATTTGCTCTAAACTTCAGTGGGGTCCAGTCACAAGGACCTTGTCCACATGGTCTGCTCCTCCTGGCAATCCAGGACAATCTTCCTTCCATCCAGTTCCCAGCATTGAGTTTGTGAGTACAAAGCAGGGTAGCTCCCTGCCTTCTGTTTATCAAATTACAAGTGTGTCATCTAATTGTTGTTTTTGTTTTTCATTTCTTCACGAACAGAGCCAACTGGCTCCGGATTACAATTTGGGTATTGTGCCTGTGTTTTTCCATCACAGGGCCCCAACCAGCTGCACCGATCCTGGCTAGCCCCGGTACCCAGTGAAAGTGACAATTTGGGACACTGAATATGCGCACAGTACCGCGATTATTAATGTGTTTAACCTAATTAACCTGATTTCCCCCTTCCTTGTTACAGCTCCTTAAAGAAATCAGATCTGTTGGTTTCAGCAAAGTAACACTGGCTGAGGTATTCGTTTATGTTAAAGTATTGTACTGTGATTTTTGCACTGTATCATCTTGTTTTGCAGGGGTTCCCGGGGTCCAGTTGATGGAGCCAGTCGTGGGGATAAGTGTACATTGTGAAGATATTCCTAATGCATTGTGTGGGCCACTAGTGGGAAGAAAGGGGGGGTTACAATGTCCCAGAGGACTGTGACCAAGTTAGTTTAACTACTGCAAACCCTGACCTCTGGGTGGAGGCACCCGCCATTGGACCTAGGCCCCTCAACCTGTTAGTAGTTAAGCAGGCAGGGGTAGTACCCTAGGGATAGCGCCACCTAGAGGTTACAATTACATAATATAGAGATGTATTGCATTTGTAATATCAGTATACGTTGGTGAAAAATAAGGCAAATGTCTTTCTCTAGTAAAAACTAATCTTTTCTTGTGTAACCCCCCCTGCAAATGGGGGTTCCCAAAAAGTCTTCCAGGAGCTTGCTTGAATGCTCCAAGCCTGAATGGTGTTTGGCGTTTAAGCCATTTATCTGTGAGTGCTTTTAGAGCCTCTGGTACTGTCTCTTTAAGAGCTTTCTGCTTGCAGATATAATTAGTTTGTATGGGGGGGACTGTGTGTTTTCCTGCTTGAGTCCTGCTTGAGCTACTGCCAAATCGCTCCATTTCTGCCATCGCTAAGTGGGTAGAAGGAGCACTCTTCAAAGATGTACAGTAATTGTTTGCTTGTAAGCTGTTAGAGTAATAATGAAAATGCAGTTTGATTTAACCTGCTTTCTTGTAACAAGGACAGTGCAGAGTAGCTCCCTCATGTTGATTCTGAACTGCTGAATTGGACCAACCATGGTGGGAATCCTTTAAAATGGAGTCTGCTCTAGGCAAATCAGAACTTGGACTCTCCTCTGGAGCCTGCTGTAAGGTGATTACAAGGGCAGTGTCTCTGGGAAATGTAGTTTTGACTTTGGGGCCTTTTTTCCACTAACAGGGGGAGTTTACTGTGAGTGACAGCCAAACCAGCCAACTGAACTGGGAGGAACTCAAAGGAAATGCCTGGCTTTCTCTACTGGAAAGATCAGATCAGTTTGGGCTGTGAAGAGACAGGGAGATGTGTGCTTCTTCGGTGTGTAGTTTTAGCATGGGAATCTTGTGTAAGGCCCTAAGTTTCGGTCTGCAGTTTGTGCAAGCACCTGTTCAGACTGAAACTGACCTGTGAAGAGAATCAAGGAGATCTGAAGAGTAGAAACCAGGCTCACCCTGTAGAAGACTGGAGAAATTGCTGAATCGCACTCAGTCTGCCAGGAACTGAATCTGCTGTGTGTTCTCCCAGGTATTGTGCAGTAATTGCGATCGGGATAGAGAAGCAGCCTGCCTGGTATAGTACTTTCCTTTTACATATAAATGTGTGTAGTGCTAGTGGGGAATCATGTTTCAAATCCCCTGTACAGTGAATAGAGTGCATGAAGCTGGGAGTAAACCCCAGCTTAATCCAGACTATATCCATTTGCTCTAAACTGCAGTGGGGTCCAGTCACATGGACCTTGTCCCACATGGTCTGCTCCTCCTGGCAATCCAAGACAATCTGCCTTTTATACAGTTCCCAGCATTGAGTTTGTGAGTACAAAGCAGGGTAGCTCCCTGCCATCTGTTTATCGAATTGCAAGTGTGTCATCTATTTGTTGTTTTTTTTTTTCATTTCTTCACGAACTGAGCCAACCGGCTCCGGATTACAATTTGGGTATTGTGCCAGTGTTTTCCATCACAGGGCCCCAACCAGCTGCACTGATCCTGGCTAACCCCCCACCCATCCTGGGTACCCAGTGAAAGAGACAATTTGGGACTCTGAATATGCGCACAGTACTGCGATTATTAATGTGTTTAACCTAATTAACCTGATTTCCCCCCTTTCTTGTTACAGCTCCTTAAATAAATAAGATCTGTTGGTTTCAGCAAAGTTACACTGGCTGAGGTATTCATTTATGTTAAAGTATTGTACTGTGGTTTTTGCACCGTATCATCTTGTTTTGCAGGGGGTCCCCGGGGTCCAGTCAACGGAGCCAGTCCTGGGGGTAAGTGTACATTGTGAAGATAAACTGTGGAGGACTTGAAGAAACTATTCTTGCCACCTGGGGGTGTTCCTCCCCCAACACCCTCTCCCGCTCCAGTACACATAATGGTGGCTGAACCAATACAGGCTCCTATTTCTGCACCTGCCATTAGTCACGACTCTTACCGAAGGTTGAGGATCTTCTCTGGCACCCTCCCCACCCCCCCAAGGGGAGGATGACTGGGAGACCTGGATAGACTATGTTGCCCCTTAAGTGCTAGAATGACAATGCTTGGAAGCCGAAAAGCAAAAGAGGGTTAGTGAGAGACTCAGAGGTCCTGCCCTGGCTACCATCCATGCTAAACGAGCCAGTAACCCTGAAGTGACTGCACAGGGCTATCTTGAGGCCTTGGAGAATGTGTATGGGAGAACAGATTCTGATGAGGACCTGTGGTGGAGAATAAGAAATGCACAACAGTACCAAGGGGAGTTGTTGTCTGTGTATGTATCTCAGCTGGAAAAATCATTTCAAGAATGCCTCAGAAAGGGTAGTTTGCCAGCAATTGAACTGAACCGAACCAGGCTGGACAGGATCCTTAAGTCTGCCAACTTCTCAGAACTGCTGTTGCTTCAGTTACACCTGGCAAATCGACTGGAATCCCCACCCTACTATGATGAGCTAATGAGAAAAATTTGAGGAGTTGAGAAAAGGCGACCTTGGGAGGGACTTGCACCCATAGCTGCTGCTACAACCCGAGTGACTGAGGGTGACCCATCAAGTGAAGTTCAGGGGCAGAGGTTGGCAGTTGATGAGTGCTTTGAGAAGGAAAAAGATATGCCACAAAGGGGTGAACTGTTGAAAGAGTTCAGGGAAATAAAAAACAGTCTCTTTATGAAGGCCACTCCTGCAAGTACAGGCCACGACCCTCATCTGACTGCATCTGCTATGGGGTGGGGGTACCCACCCATACATCTCCTGCTGACAACAGCTCAAAACTCGATGTCTTGACCATGGAAGTGGGGAAATTGATGAGATGTCTCCAAACGCTTATCACGCCATAGACAGAGATGGCACCAACGTTTCCAGTTAGTAGTACCCCCGGCCTGGCACCCGCAGTGATGCCTCGGCCAGCTCAAACTCCAGAAAGTATGTTTTGCTATAATTGTGGGAGGGATGGGCACATAAAGAGAGAATGCCGGTCCCCAAAAGACACAGACAAAGTTGCATATAGGCTACAAAGAGAGCTTCGGAGAACAAATCAGTGGTTAAGAGGTGCACGCAATGATCCCAGTGGGGGCCCCAAAAATGCTAACTCACGTCCCTTTGTGGCAAGGTCAGTTGCCCAGGTCCCCACTACCGCCTCTCCAGACTGGTCCAGAATAGGGGGTCTCTCCATGGAGACCACTGTAAAGGTGAATGGAGTGTCTACAAGAGCTGTATTAGACAGTGGCTCCCAAGTGACAATTATGTTCCAAGACTAGTATCAGAAGCATTTGTCTGATGTACTCTTACAACCATTGGAGGGGCTGCATGTCTGGGGATTAAGTGAGAAGGCCTACCCCTACTCTGGATATATCCAAATTTGATTGTCTTTTCCCACCTTTGTGGCTGGAGTGGTCGAGCAAGTAGAGACCCTGGCCCTAGTGTGTCCCTCTACCGGACTGTATGATGAGGTTCCTCTACTAATTGGGATTAATGCACATATGTTTGGACAGCTGGCACAATTGTTTCACGAAAAACAGGGGTCAAGGGCTGGTAGAACTTTAAGAATTCCGTCCTTGATTAAGAAGGCCTATGAGGCAAAGAGATGTTGAAAAAGTAGAACCAGAGGAACCAGTTGGAATTGTCTGGAAGAAGGATCCTGAGTCTCTAATCCTGGCACCAAATGCCCAGTGTACCTTACAGGGCGAGGTCCATATCAGAAAGGATGTCAAGAATAAAATGTAACCCCAGGTGGCACTATCCCAAGGGCTACTACCCCCGCTTGCTTTGCCACTAACAGGTTGAGGGACCTGGATCCAATGGTGGGTGCCTCCACCCAGAGGTCGGGGTTGTAACAGTCTAAAATGACTTGGTCACAGCTCTCTGGGTCACTGCAACCCCCCTTTCTTCCCACTAGTGGCCCACACAATGCATCAGGAATATCTTCACAAAGTACACTTACCCCCAGGACTGGCACTGTCAACTGGACTCTGGAGACCCCCTGTAAAATAAGATGATACCGTGCAAAGACCACGGTACAATACTTTAACATAAACAAATACTTCAGTCAGTGTAACTTTGCTGAAACCAACAGATCTTATTTATTTAAGGAGCTGTAACAAGGAAGGGGGAAATCAGGTTAATTAGGTTAAACACATTAATAATCACAGTATTCTGCACATAAAATTCCAAATTGTCATTTTCACTGGGTACCTGGGATGGGGGGAGGGCTAGCCAGGATCAGTGCAGCTGGGTGGGGCCCTGTGATGGAAAAACACTTGCACAATACCCAATTGTAATCCGGAGCCGGATGGCTCAGTTCGTGAAGAAATGAAACAGCAACAAATAGATGACACACTTGCAATTTGATAAACAGATGGTAAGGAGCTACCCTACTTTGTACTCACAGACTCAATGCTGGGAACTGGATGGAAAGCAGATTGTCCTGGATTGCCAGGAGGAGCAGAACATGTGGAAAAGGTCCTTGTGACTGGACCCCACTGCAGTTTGGAGCAAAAGGATGTAGTCTGGATTAAGCTGGGGTTTACTCCCAGCTTCATGCGCTCAATTCACTGAACAGGGGATTTGAAACACGATTCCCCACAAGCACTATACACATTTATATGTAAAAGGAAAGTACTATACCAGGCAGGCTGCTTCTTGATCCCGATCACAATTACTGCACAATATCTGGGAGAACATCAGCAGATTCAGTTCCTGACAGACCGAGCGCGATTCAGCAATTTCTCCAGTCTTCTACAGGGTGAGTCTGGTTTCTACTCTTCAGATCTCCTTGATTCTCTTCACAGGTCGGATTCAGTCCAAACAGGCACTTGCACAGGCTGCAGACCAAAACTCGGGGCCTTACGCGCTCTTATCGTGTGAAACTATACAGCGTAGAAGCTTATAGCTCCTTCTCTCCCAACTGTCTCAACTCATCTCCTCTTTCCAGTAGACAGAGACGGGCATTTTCTTTGAGTTCCTCTCAGTTCAGTTAGCTGGTCTGGCTGTCACTCACAATAAACTCCCCCTGTTGGTGCAAAAAGGCGCCGAAGTCCAAACTACAATTCCCAGAGGCATCTGCCATACAGTCCCATTGTGGCTGACTCAGCATAAGAGTCCAAGTTCTGATTTGCCAGCAGGCTCCATTTTAAAGGTCGCCCTACACTGATTGGTCTAGTTCAGCAGTTCAAAACCACAATGGGGGAGCTGCTCTGCACTGTCTTTGCTATAAGAAAGCAGGTTAAAACAAACTGCATTTCCATTATTACTCTAACAGGCTACCAGCAAACAATTACATCTCCTGAAAGAGCTCCCTCTGCGCATATAGCGACTGCAGAAACAGCGATTTGCTCAGTGGCCCAACGGGACTCGAGCAGGGAAACACACAGACCCACATCCAAATTAATTATGTCTGCAGGCAGACAGCTCTTAAACAGACAGTACCAGAGGCTCTAAAAGCACTCACAGATAAATGGCTTAAACGCCGGACACCATTCAGGCTTGTAGCACTCAAGCAAGCTCCTGGAAGACTTTTGGGAACCCCCATTTGTAGGGGGGGTTACACCCTTCCCGGCCTGGAAAAAAGCTTGGCGTCCGTGTCAAACAAGTACCCCCATAAGTTTCAATGCAACCATATACATTTGCATCAGTATCACATTAGGCTCATTCATGTAATCAGCAGTCAATATATCACTTTACCAGAAACACATTTCTGAAACTTTGCAGTACGTCACTCATTACACATACATTGTACCATAACTTAGGTTATTAACTCTTGTACATCAAACCTGAAGAGAGGGGGCCCTTCCCTATCAGCTACCTTGGGGCTGGATGTGGCAGAGGCACCATACCTAGAGGGCAACACAAGTAACTTGGAGTTAGCACTGATGTTCAGTTTGGGCAATGAGCTCAGGGACACATACGCTCCTTTCTGGACAACATTGAGAGACAAGTCCACAGGCCTCCCAAGGGAATCATAACTGAGGTGCACCACAGACTTTACAGCCTGACCAGTCCTTCTAGGGGGAACTGTTACAGTCTCTGCACTCTGAGCCTCATTTTCAGCATTGTCCTCACTTGTCAGGGGAGTCTCCATTGGGATAGAGAGGCTAGAACTTGGGGCACTTTCAGCTCCAGGAGTTACAATCTCTGAGTCCACAACACTTGGCTCACATGAAGAGCTTTCAGACACTGGCAGTGGACCATCAGGGCACTCAAACTACTCTTCTTGTTCTGGTGTATCACCAGTCTGTTCCAGTCCATCATTTTCCTCCCCATAAAACTCAAACAGTTTAACCATACACAATGATTCCATATCATCTGACTTGATGCTTTGCACTTCACTTTCTGTGAGCATTGGCTCCAGGGATGAAGCTGGGGGCTTAGACAGTCCAGAAGGCCCAGCTTCATCTCTAGTATTGACTAGGGATTGCCCCGAAACAATTGACTCAGTTCGTAAGAAGGTTAGTATTCAAAGTCACACTCACTTTCCTCTGATATGGACTGACAGTCATGCTCAACTGGGACATGTGGAGGGAAACACTTTAACTCAGCTTCTGTAGGTGCAGATTTCCTTGATTTTTTCTTAGCAACAGCTCTAGTCACTGGTCCAGAGGGGGCATTTTCTGGGGGCTCAGACTCAATCAAGATTTGTCCAATGGGCAGTAAATGATTTCTATGTATTGTTTTTACATCTTTTGAATTATTCTCAGGCCTTACTTTGTACACTGTAAATATTGTATAGTGGGTAATGGGTCTCTTCTAGGTTCTTCGGCCCCCAATCTAGGCTTTCAAATTCAAGGAAAAATTACAGGAAATGTTGGGGGGCCCTTTAAAGTAAACACTCTTCGCTCAAGTTATTGTTCTTCAATCTTTCTTTTTATTTCTCTTCCTCCTATGTTTCACTCAACTTGGAGCTTGTTCATGGGGTTTATTCTTTGTTACACATCTGTAAATACATTTATTTTATGTCATTGATCAGCATTTTTTTAATGTGATATTGTTACATTTTTAATTATTTGGTGTATACACATACCATTCAATAAAGATTATTGCTTGTGTACCCTTGTATATATTCTTAATTTTTCACAGGGTTAATTTATTTGTATTTGTTTAGATCCTAAGTTGCATCCTAAAAAGACATACACAGTATGTTAGTGAACACAGTGCTGCTAACAACTTGGAACAAGGTTTAACTACTGCCTTTAAGGCTTGTTCCCCATATTTCTTGGTTTGCAGCATACCTTATATATTACTTAAAACTTATTGTCTTTCTTGTAAAGAATAATTTGGGGCCTGTAATGACATAAACATAATTTTTTGTAAAGCTTTGCTGTTATTATGCTGTTTAATATTATAATGTGGCCACATTGTGGCTTCTATTTACTTATTTTGTTAACAGCATACCTTAAAGGAAACTGTGAGCTTCTTAGAATGGAATTAGTGTTCTTTGTGGTCTGTGAAAACATAATCATAGTATTCCCCTATTGGTGTCATAGCCATCATTTTACTTTTATAATTAAAGGTTCTACCAACTTCTAAATATTCTTTAATATTTTAACTGCTTACCCTCACTCCATCTGGCTCAAGTTTCTCCTTTTTGGTTAAGTTCCTCTGCATGTAAGCACTGAAGCCCAACAAATTTTAATGGTAGCTACTTCCTGATAACCTCTCACCCATTTTTGAGATCCATGGTGTGACTAACTGTTGTCACACAGTTGATCGCACCTCAGGCGATCTCGCTGCTAGCAACCGACGCTACTGCACTGATCAGTGCAGTGCTCACAAAAACGGCTATTTGTTCCTAGTTGCTGCAGCTCTGTGCTAGTTTACTTTTTGTTTATTTTTAACTTTCTTGTGTGGTTATTAAAATGAAAACACATTGTTCTCATACCATGATTTCTTTTCACAGGGTGACATAAGAGTGAAGAGGATTTTTTGCTAATATCAACAGTTCTCTTGCCTTGATTAAAAATACTGCAAATAAATTCCAGGTTTCTCAAAAGTATTATTTGTTATTATATCACCTTACAGTACTGCTTTCTGCAACCCAAACTGTGAAATTCATAATGTCATACAAACAGTCATTATTGTTTACTTACTGAGGGGTCAACTGCAATTTGACCTTCCTATTCATTAAGTACTTTCAATCACTTAGTGGCTTAAAATTGTCTTCTCAGATCAGTTCTCTAGCTCACATTATACCAAGCTTGTTAAATACCATAGTATTGTTTAAACAATCATTATTCAGATAACACTGGGGTCAAATGCAACTTGACCTCCCTGTCATAAATGCTGAAAGTTGATCTGGAGGTAAAACATCATCTTTACTGTTTTAGATAGTGATTGTACTATGTTATTTATAATATACCTATATTTGAACTTCTCTTAGTACATTTGCTATAACAGCATTATTTGTTATCTCTCTGGGATCGATCACTGCTTATTTATTTTGCTGAGGGGCCAGTTGCTATTTGGCCTCCCCTTCATTAAATACTTGGCACTCACTTCATGGTTTAAGATTTTCTTCACAGATCATTTCTCTAGCAAGCATTTATTATTTTCTGAGGGGTCAGTTGCAATTTGACCTTCCCCTTCCTTAGGTACTTGTCAGTCACGCCATGACTTAAAATTATCTTCATAGATCAATTCTCTAGCTCACATTCTACCAAACTTGTAAATACCATAGTACTGTTTAAACAATAAGTATTTAGATACTACTGGGGTCAAATGCAACTTGACCTCCCTGTTAAAAATACTGAACTTGCTGCTTATTTATTATGCTGAGGGGTCAGTTGCTATTTGACCTTCTCCTTCACAATCACCCCATGCTTTAAAATTATCTTCATAGATCAGTTCTCTAGCTCACATCAAACCAAACTTTTAAACACCATGATACTGTTTAAAACAATCAAATACCCAAGGGTTAAATGCAGCTCGACCTCTCTGTTGTCAATACTGTAAGTTGTCCTGGAGGTAAAACATCATCTTTACCCTTTTAGATAGTGATTGTACTGTTATTTAGCATATCCATGTGTTTTGACTTCTCGTAGTACACTTACTATAACAATGTTATTTTTATCACCTTTGGGTCAACTGCTACTTGACCTCCCTGTTGTTAGTGTTACAAGTTGTTCTGTAAGTTACATCTCTGCTTCATTTAGTATATCCCTGTACTGTTAACTTCTCATAGTTTACTTTATACAGTAACTTTATTGTGATCATACTGGGGTCAATTGCTATCTGACCTCCCTGTTGTTAGTGTTACAAGTTGTTCTGTAAGTTACATCTCTACTTCATTTAGTATATCCCTGTACTGTTAACTTCTCATAGTTTACTTTATACAGTAACTTTATTGTGATCATACTGGGGTCAATTGCTATCTGACCTCCCTGTTATATCTACCCTTTCAGTTCTATACGATCTAAATGCATGCCTGCCAGTTTGTTTCTACATTCATCCCAATCCTGTTGTCTAATGTGTTCAGTGAAATATCCACCTCATTTCAGCTCTTAAAGATAATCCGGTTATTACCTACTCTTTCTGGTGTCTGTACTTTTTCATGTCCCCAGAACCTTAAAGAAGCTCCATTATGACCCGCTTGTTCAAAATGTGTTGCTACTGGGGATGTCTCTTCTTTTCTTCTTATATCTCCCTTATGTTCTTGTATGTGGGTCTTCAGCATCCTGCTAGTTTGTCCAATATACAGCTTATCACAAGGGCATTGTATTACATATATTACCCCTTCTGTCATGCAGTTAATATGCTGTCTAATTGGATGACCATGCCCTGTATGTGGATGTATGAATGTTTGTTTTTTTGATGTATGACTACATACTGAGCACTTGCCACAAGGGATCATGCCCGGTGCTAATGGTCCCAACAGTAGTTGTGCTTCCTTGTTTTCTGGTAAGTTAAATTGAGATTTTACTAACTGATCCTTAAGGTTCCATACTCTTTTTACAGCTATTATGGGCTTATTTAAAAGTTCTGGTATTTGTTCACTCTCCATTCCAACTAAAGGCCAATGTTTGCTTATTATTTGTCTAATTTCTTTTAACTTATGATTGTATTTAGTAGCAAATACAGTTCTTTGTGGCTTTGTTTTGGGTCCTTTACTTTTTAATAGTTTCTCTTGTGTCTTATTTTTTATTTTTTCTTCTGCTTGTTTCAATGTCTTAGGCTTATATCTTCTGTCTATGAACCTATTTAACATGATTTTTGATTCTTTCTCTGCTTCTTGTATTGCTGTACAGTTTCGTTTCACTCGAGCTAACTGAGAGTATGGAATACTCTGTTTAAGCTTGGTTTCATAGAAACTATTACCATGTAATATGGTGTTTCTATCTGTTTCCTTCCTATAAAGTGTTGTTTCTATCTTGTTGTTTACCTTTTTTATCTTGAGGTCTAGATATGGTACTTCTTTTTTATCAAAATTCATCACAAACTTAAGATTTTTATCTTTGTTGTTCAGTTCCTCATGGAATTTAATAAGTTCTTCTGTGTTCCTTTCCATAACATAAAAATATCATCAATAAAATGAAGCCTAGTGTGTATTTTGCTATTATTTTCTAAAAAAATGTGTGTTTTTTCAAAATTGTACATATATGCATTGGCATATGCTGGTGCCATTGTGGAACCCATTGCTGTCCCCTTAACCCTGTGAAAAATTAAGAATATATACAAGGGTGCACAAGCAATAATCTTTATTGAATGCTATGTGTATACACCAAAGAATTAAAAATGTAACAATATCATATTAAAAAAAATGCTGATCAATGACATAAAATAAATGTATTTACAGATGTGTAACAAAGAATAAACCCCGTGAACAAGCTCCAAGTCGAGAGAAACGTAGGGGGAAAAGAAATAAAAAGAAAGATTGAAGAACAATAACTTGAGCGAAGAGTGTTTACTTCAAAGGTACCCCCAACATTTCCTGTACTTTTTCCTTACTTTGTACACTGGCAAATCATCTAGTGTGCCCACTACAATGTGAGGGAGATGGTGCCATCTGTTAGCAATCTTATGTTTGCCATGCAGCCCCAGATTTCTTAGCACTACCCGGTCTCCTTCCTGGAGTTCCTGTGCTTTCACCTTTTTTTCATACCTTTCTTTGTTGGCCAGATTTCTTTTGGCAGCCATGGTTTGAGCCAGTTGGTATGCATGATTTAGCTGGGCCTTTAACTTCTGCACATACTATAAGTAGTTGTCAGCTTGAACTCCATCAGGAGAGACCCCAAAACACGCATCTACCGGCAGTCAAGCTTCCTTCCAAACATCAGGCAATAGGGGGAAAACCCAGTGGCATCACTTTTGGTGCAGTTGTAGGCATGTACCAGGGTTCTAATTTGTTGGATCCATCTAGGCTTGTCCTTTGGGAGGAGGGTGCCTAGCATATCTAGCAAGGTGTGATTGAAATGTTCAGGCTGTAGGTCCTCCTGGGGGTGGTAAGGGGTGGTTCTGGACTTTCGCACTCCCCACAGAGAAAGCACCTCTTTGATCAGATGACTCTCAAAGTCTCTTCCTTGATCAGAATGGATTCTTTGTGGAGCCCCATAGCGAACAAAAAAGTTTTCTACAAGTACTTTTGCCACAGTGGATGTCTTCTGGTCCTTGGTGGGTAAAGCCTGGGCATATCTCGTAAAATGGTCAGTGACCACCAACACATTACTGATATTTCTTTGATCTGACTCCAAACTCACAAAATCAATACAGACCAGCTCCATGGGTGCACTGGTGATGTTAACAAGGGGCAGCCCTCTGGGGCAAAGAAAAGCTTTCCTCTTTCAGCAGCGACTACAAGTTTGAATGTGTTGCTCCACATCAGCCCCCATCTTAGGCCAATAGAATCTGGATCTCACCAAGTCAAGTGTTCTGTCTCATACCAAGGTGCCCCATGGTTGTGTAAGGACCCTCAGTACTGAGTCTCGGAAAGGCAGTGGGCAGCACTAGTTGTTGTTTGTCTACTTGTCCCCCTCTGTCTACTGTTTCTCTGTATAACAGTCTATTGATCAGTTTTAACTTAGGACCTTCTTTGTATAACAATGCAGTTCTCACATCAGTGGAATGTAATTTGGACACATCTTTCCCTGCATAGAGGACTTCTAAAGCGGATTTGATCATGGGATCTCAGGATTGAGCCCGCAGAATACTGTCATTGTCCAGCTGAGGCAGTGCACCAATGTATATTGTAGAAAAGTGGCTATAAGCAGCAGATATGCAATTCTCAGAAGGTCCCAAACAATCTACCATACAGTCCACTGCGTCTGTGGACATTTGTTCCTTCATGTCAAACTTCTGGCAGAGTGCTTGAATATCAGGTTCTGACAGTCTGACCCAGTCATTCTGAGGAACAGGCATCCAGGAGAGAGCATCAGCATCTATGTGGTACAAGCCTGCTCTGTATTCAACAGCATAGTCGTATGTAGATAATGCAGAAAGCCACCTATGGCCAGTGGCATCCAATTTAGCTGAAGTCTGTACATAGGTCAAAGGATTATTGTCAGTTTTTACCAGTATCTTAGCCTCATACAAGTACTCGTGGAATTGGTCTACAATGGCCCACTTCAAAGCTAGAACTCTAACTTATGTACAGGATAGTTCTTTTTGGATGGGGTCAGGCTTCTACTGGCAAAGGCCACTGGTCTCAGGCAATTCTCGTGCTCTTGGTGCATCACAGCCCCCAACCCTTGCAAGCTAGCATCAGTGTGCAGGACATAAGGTTTTGTTGGATTGGCATAGGCCAACACTGGAGTGTGAGTAAGTTGATATATTATCTCATGAAAAGCAGTCTCACAATCAGGAGTCCAGCGGACCCCAAATACTTCACTTGGATGAAAATACACTCTTTCAGTCTCGATGGATGTTGACTTTTTGTATTTTTTGTGGGTTAGGGGATACCCTTGAGTAAGGTTAAGTAAAGGGCGGATCACTCTTGAATAGTCCTTGATGAAACACTGATAATAACCATAGAATCCCAGGAATCTTTGCAGTTCTTTTAGATTTTTGGGCTGTGGCCAGGTGGTCAAGGCCTCAACTTTACTTGGGTCAGTCTCTATTCCCTCGGTGGATACTATGTGTCCCACATACTTTACTGATGTTTGAAAGAATTGACACTTATCAATGAACAGTTTAAGGACAAAGTCTTCCAGTCGGTCCAACACCTTGAATAATCTGCTCTCATGTTCTTCCAGTGAGCTGCCAAACACAATAGCATCATCTAGGTATACCAGGCACTCTAATAAGTTCATGTCCCCCACTGCACACTCCATCAGTTGTTAAAAGGTGGCTGGGGCACCTGAAATCCCTTGAGGCATCCTCATAACTTCATAGAAGCCAAATGGACAGATAAAGGCTGTCTTTTCAAGGTCTTCTGGGGCCATCAGGATCTGGTAGTACCCACTGCAAAGATCCAGCACAGAAAACCACTTGCTACCATTCAGGCAGTCCAAAGCATCCTGAATGCGGGCATTGTATACTGATAAGGGATAGTCAGCTGGTTCAAAGTGCGATAATCCACACAGGTCCTTACTGTCCCATTCTTTTTTCTCACTACCACGATGGGGGAAGCATAGGGGCTTCTGGATTCTTGTATTACACCAGCAGCTATCATCTCTTGCAGATGCCATGTCACATCATCTATGTCAACAGGGGCCAGGCATCAAGACCTCTCACGAAATGGCCTTTCATCATGCAGCCGGATGTGATGCTCAGCTCCTTGCACACATCCTACATCCTGTTCTTTTAAAGAAAACACCTGGTCTCTCTGGGCAAGCTTCTCACTGATTCTCACTTTCCATTCGGCTAGCAACAGGGAGTCACCGAAATCAAACAAGTCAGGTGTTACTCTGTCATTCTTCCCCGAAGTCTTGCTACTGGGTAGCACTGCAGTATGCACACAATGTACGTTAGCCAGGGTGCATCCTCTATTTACTTGAATCTCCCTATCAGACACATTATGAACTTGAACCATTACCCGTCTTGCTCTGGCAGGCAAAATACTTGGCTTGACCAGCAGTCCTTCTGGCAATTTCCCATCGCCTGGTGCATCCAACATTAATATTTTATTCTTGACATCCTTTCTGATATAGACCTCTCCCTTATAGGTACACTGGGCATTTGGCACCAGGATCAGAGACTCAGGATCCTTTTTCCAGACAACTCCAACCGGTTCCTCTGGTTCCACTTTGTCAGCATCTCTCTGGGCATCATAGCCTTTCCTGATCAGGGCTGGAATTCTTAGAGCTCTACCAGTCCGGGACCCCTATTTTTCATAACACAACTGTGCCAGCTGTCCAAGCATATGTGCATTAGTTCCTAATAATAGAGGAACCCCATCATACAGTCCAGTAGGGGGACACACTAAGGCCATGGTCTCTACTTGCTCTGCTACTCCAGCCATGGAGGGGGGAAAAGACAGCCAAATTAGGATATATCCAGAGTATGGGTAGGCCTTCTCACTTAACCCCCAGATATGCAGCCCCTCCAATGGTTGTAAGGAAAAGTACATCAGACAAATGCTTCTGATACCAGTCTTGGAACATACTTGTCACTTGGGAGCCACTGTCTAATACAGCTCTTGTAGACACTCCATTCACCTTTACAGTGGTCTCCATGGAGGGACCCACTATTCTGCATCAGTCAGGAGAGATGGTAGCAGGGGCCTGGGCAACTGACCTTGCCCCAAAGGGACGTGAGTTAGCATTTTTGGGGCCCCCACTGGGATCATTTTGTGCACCTCTAAACCACTGATTTGTTATCCGAAGCTCTCCTTGTAGCCTATATGCAACTTTGTCTGTGTCTTTTAGGGGCCAGCATTCTCTCTTTATGTGCCCATCATTCCCACAATTATAGCAAAACATACTTTCTGGAGTTTGAGCTGGCTGAGGTGTCACACTGGGAGCCAGGGCGGGGATACTACTAACTGGAACCCTTGGTGCCATCTCTGTCTGTGGTGTAATAAGCAGTTGGAGACATCTCATCAGTTTCCCCACTTCCATGGTCAAGACATCGAGTTTTGAACTACTGCCAACATGGGGTGCCTGGGTAGGCACCTCCACCCCCATTGCAGAAGCGATCGGGCAAGGGTCAGTGCCCACACTGGTAGCAGCAGCCTTCATTTTGGGACTGTGTGTTACTTTCCTAATCTCTCTCAGCAGTTCACCCCATGGTGGCATATCTTTTTCCTTCTCAGAGCACTCATTAACTACCAACCTCTGTCCCTAAACTTCACTTGATGGGTCACCCTTAGTCACTTAGGTCATAGCAGCAGCTATGGGTGCAAGTTCCTCCCGAGGTCGCCTTTTCTCAACTCCTCGAATTTCTCTCATTAGCTCATCATAGGAGGGTGAGGATTCCAGTCGATTGGCCAGGCATAACTGAAGGAACAACAGTTCTGAGAAGGTGGCAGACTTAAGGATCCTGTCCAGCCCAGTTCTGCCCAATTCAATTGCTGGCAAACTACCCTTTCTAAGGCATTCTTGCAACAATTTTTCCAGCCGAGATACATACACAGACAACAACTCCCCTTGGTACTGTTGTGAATTTCTTGCTCTCCACCACAGGTCCTCATCAGAATCTGGGCTCCCATACACATTCTCCAAGGCCTCAAGATAGTCCTGTGCAGTCACTTCAGGGTTACTGGCACGTTTAGCACAGATGGTAGCCAGGGCAGGACCTCAGAGGCTCTCACTAAGCCTCTTTCACTTTCCGGCTTCCAAGCATTGCCATTCTAGCACTTGAGGGGCAACATAGTCTTTACAAGTCTCCCAGTCATCCTCAACCTGGGGGGTGGGGAAGGTGCCAGAAAAGATCCCCAACCTTTGGTAAGAGCCGTGACTAATGGCGGGTGCAGAAATAGGAACCTGCATTGGTTCAGCCCCCATAACGGGTACTGGAGCAGGAGAGAGTGCCGGGGAAGGAACACCCTCAGATGGCAAGAACAGTTCCTTCAAGTTCTTCACAGTTTTCCCCTCCTCCAGCAACCATCTAGCAAATTTCCCCTCAAAAGTTTAAGATAGTGGGGGGGGCTCATTCCCCCCCCGGGTCTTTACTGTCCTTAGTTATCACTCTCCAGGCAATGAGGGCTCCCTCTGAGGTAATAGTCAGTGGCACTTTGGAGCTATCTAAGGGATCCTTATACTCTACTAGGGCCATGAAAGTGTGGGTGAGTAGATTAGCACGTTGACCCATCACTACAGGGTTGTGTAACCCTTTCACCTTGGAAAGTACTCCCTGTACAGTGTCTGTATTGATACCCAGGGGATATCCAGGATAAGCATAGCATTTTGGGGGTCGATCTCCTTCACAGTACACCACTCCACCAACCATTGCACAGCCACTTCTGTCGGGGTACCCATTTATTTTTAACAGTAATTCGTAAATGTGGCCACTAGGGGATGCTAATCCCAGTGGTGCCTCCAAGATGTAACCCCCAGGTGGCACTATGCCAAGGGCTAGTACCGCTGCCTGCTTTGCCACTAACAGGTTGAGGGGCCTGGATCCAATGGTGGATGCCTCCACCCAGAGGTCGGGGTTGTAACAGTCTAAAATGACTTGGTCACAGCCCTCTGGGTCACTGCAATGCCCCTTTCTTCCCACTACTGGCCCACACAATGCACCAGGAATATCTTCACAAAGTACACTTACCCCCAGGACTGGCTCTGTCAACTGGACTCTGGGGACCCCCTGTAAAATAAGATGATGCAGTGCAAAGACCACGGTACAATACTTTAACATAAACAAATACTTCAGTCAGTGTAACGTTGCTGAAACAAACAGATCTGATTTATTTAAGGAGCTGTAACAAGGAAGGGGGAAATCAGGTTAATTAGGTTGAACACATTAATAATCACAGTACTGTGCACATAGAATTGTCACTTTCACTGGGTACCCAGGATGCGGGGGGGGGTAGCCAGGATTGGTGCAGCTGGATGGGGCCCTGTGATGGAAAAACACTTGCACAATACCCAATTGTAATCCGGAGCTGGATGGATCAGTTCGTGAAGAAATGAAACAGCAACAAATAGATGACACGCTTGCAATTTGATAAACAGATGACAGGGAGCTACCCCGCTTTGTACTCACAGACTCAATGCTGGGAACTGGATGGAAAACAGATTGTCCTGGCTTGCCAGGAGGAGCAGAACATGTGGAAAAGGTCCTTGTGATGGGACCCCACTGCAGTTTAGAGCAAATAGATGTAGTCTGGATTAAACTGGGGTTTACTCCCAGCTTCATGCACTCTATTCACTGTACAGGGAATTTGAAACGTGATTCCCCACAAGCACTATACACATTTATATGTAAAAGGAAAGTACTATACCAGGCAGGCTGCTTCTCGATCCCGATCACAATTACTGCACAATACCCGGGAGAACATCAGCAGATTCAGTTCCTGACACACCGAGCGCGATTCAGCAATTTCTCCAGTCTTCTACAGGGTGATCCTGGTTTCTACTCTTCAGATCTCCTTGATTCTCTTCACAGGTCGGATTCAGTCCAAACAGGCATTTGCACAGGCCGCAGACCGAAACTCGGGGCCTTACACGCGCTTACCGTGTGAAACTACACAGCGCAGAAGCTCATAACTCCTTCTCTCCTCACTGTCTCAACTTATCTCCTCTTTCCAGTAGACAGAGATGTTCATTTCCTTTGAGTTCCTCCCAGTTCAGTTGGCTGGTCTGGCTGTCACTCACAATAAACTCTCCCTGTTGGTGCGAAAAGGCACCGAAGTCCAAACTACAATTCCCAGAGGCATCTGCCATACAGTCCCATTGTGGCTGGCTCAACTTAAGAGTCCAAGTTCTGATTTGCCAGCAGCAAGCTCCATTTTAAAGGTCCCCCTACAATGATTGGTCTAGTTCAGCAGTTCAAAACCAGAATGGGGGAGCTGCTCTGCACTGTCTTTGCTATAAGAAAGCAGGTTAAAACAAACTGCATTTTCATTATTACTCTAACACGTTACCAGCAAATAATTACATCTCCTGAAAGAGCTCCCTCTGCACATATAGTGACTGCAGAAACAGAGCGATTTACTCAGTGGCCCAACGGGACCCAAGCAGGGAAACACACAGAACCCCATCCAAATTAATTATGTTTGCAGGCAGACAGCTCTTAAAGAGACAGTACCAGAGGCTCTAAAAGCACTCACAGATAAATGGCTTAAACGCCGAACACCATTCAGGCTTGGAGCATTCAAGCAAGCTCCTGGAAGACTTTTGGGAACCCCCATTTGCAGGAGGGTTACAAAAATATTAATGTTGGATGCACCAGGTGATGGAAGATTGCCAGAGGGACTGCTGGTCAAGCCTAGTATTTTGCCTGCTAGAGCCCATGCTTATGCCAGAAGGGTAATGGTTCAAGTTCATAATGTGCCAGACAGAGAGATTCAAGTAAATAGAGGTTGCACCCTGGCTAATGTGCATTGTGTAGACACTGCAGTGCTACTCAGTAGCAAGAGTTCGGGGAAGAATGACAGTGTAACTCCTGACTTGTTTGATTTCGGTGACTCCCCGTTGCCAGCTGAATGGAAAGTGAAGATCAGTGAGAAGCTTGCCCAGAGAGACCAGGTATTTTCTTTAAAGGAATGGGATGTAGGATGCATGCAAGAAGCTGAGCACCATATCCGGCTGCATGAAGAAAGGCCATTTCGTGAGAGGTCTCGACACCTGGCCCCTGCTGACATAAATGATGTGAGACGGCATCCGAAAGAGATGCTAGCTGCTGGTGTAATACAAGAATCCAGAAGCCCCTATGCTTCCCCCATTGTGGTAGTGAGAAAAAAGAATGGGACAGTAAGGATGTGCATGGATTATCGCACTTCAAACCGGTGAACTATCCCTGATCAGTACACTATGCCCCGCATTCAGAATGCTTTAGACTGTTTGAACGGGAGCAAGTGGTTCTCCATGCTGGATCTCCGCAGTGGATACTACCAGATCCTGATGGCCCCCGAGGACCATGAGAAGACAGCCTTTATCTGTCCACTTGGCTTCTATGAATTCATGAGGATGCCTCAAGGGATTTCAGGTGCCCCCACCACTTTTCAAAGATTGATGGAGCGTGCAGTGGGGGACATGAACTTATTAGAGTGCCTGGTATACCTAGATGATGTTATTGTGTTTGGCAGCTCACTGGAGGAACATGAGAGCAGATTATTTAAGGTGTTGGACCGACTCGAAGACTTTGGCCTTAAACTGTCCATTGATAAGCGTCAATTCTTTCAAACATCAGTAAAGTATGTGGGACACATAGTATCCACCGAGGGAATAGAGACCAACCCAAATAACGTTGAGGCCTTGACCACCTGGCCACAGCCCAAAAACCTAAAAGAACTGCAAAGATTCCTGAGATTCTGTGGTTATTATCGGCGTTTCATAAAGGACTATTCAAGAGTGATCCGCCCTTTACTTAACCTTACTCTAGGGTATCCCCCAACCCACAAAAGATACAAAAAGTCAGCGTCCTTTGAGACTGAAAGAGTGTATTTTCATCCAAATGAAGTATTTGGGTCCCGCTGGACTCCTGATTGTGAGACTGCTTGTCATGAGATAATATATCAACTTACCCACGCTCCAGTGTTGGCCTATGCCGATCCAACAAAACCTTATGTCCTGCACACTGATGCTAGCTTGCAAGGGTTGGGGGCTGTGATGCACCAAGAGCATGAGAATTGCCTGAGACCAGTGGCCTTTGCTAGTAGAAGCCTGACCCCATCTGAAAAGAAATATCCTGTACATAAGTTAGAGTTCCTAGCTTTGAAGTGGGCCATTGTTGACCAATTCCATGAGTACTTGTATGGGATTAAGATACTGGTAAAAACTGACAATAATCCTTTGACCTATGTGCAGACTTCAGCTAAATTGGATGCCACTGGCCATAGGTGGCTTTCTGCATTATCCACATATGACTATGCAGTTGAATACAGAGCAGGCTTGAACCACATAGATGCTGATGCTCTCTCCCGGAGGCCTGTTTCTCAGAATGACTGGGTCAGACTGTCAGAACCTGATATTCGAGCACTCTGCCAGAAGTTTGACATGGAGGAACAAATGTCCATAGACGCAGTGGACTGTATGGTGGATAGTTTGGGATCTTCTGAGAATTGCATACCTGCTGCTTATTGCCACTTTTCTACAATAGACATTGGTGCACTGCCTCAGCTGGACAATGACAGTATTCAGTGGGCTCAATCCCGAGATCCCATGATCAAACCAGCTTTAGAAGCCCTCTATGCAGGGAAAGATGTGTCCAAATTACATTCCACCGATTTGAGAACTGCATTGTTATACAAAGAAGGTCCTAAGTTGAAACTGATCAATAGACTGTTATACAGAGAAACAGTAGACGGAGGGGGACAAGTAGACAAACAACAACTAGTGCTGCCCACTGCTTTTAGAGACTCAGTACTGAGGTCCTTACACAACCACATGGGGCACCTTGGTATAGACAGAACACTTGACTTGGTGAGATCCATATTCTATTGGCCTAAGATGGGAGCTGATGTGGAGCAACACATTTGAACTTGTAGTCACTGCTTACACAGAAAAGCTTTGCCCCAGAGGGCTGCCCCTCTTGTTAACATCACCACCAGTGCACCCATGGAGCTGGTCTATATTGATTTTCAGAGTTTGGAGTCAGATCAAAGAAATATTAGTAATGTGCTGGTGGTCACTGACCATTTTACGAGATATGCCCAAGCTTCCCCCACCAAGGACCAGAAGGCATCCACTGTGGCAAAAGTACTTGTATAAAACTTTTTTGTTCACTATGGGGCTCCACAAAGAATCCATTCTGATCAAGCAAGCGACTTTGAGAGTCATCTGATCAAAGACCTGCTTTCTCTGTGGGGAGTGCGAAAGTCCAGAACCACCCCTTACCACCCCCAGGAGGACCCACAGCCTGAACGTTTCAACCAAACCTTGCTAGATATGCTAGGCACCCTCCACCCAAAGGACAAGCCTAGATGGAGCCAACAAATTAGCACCCTGGTACATGCCTACAACTGCACCAAAAGTGATGCCTCTGGGTTCTCCCCCTACCCCTGATGTTTGGAAGAGAAGCTTGACTGCTGGTAGATGTGTGCTTTGGGGTCTCTCGTGATGGGGTTCGAGCTGATAACTTTTTACAGCATGTGCAAAAGTTAAAGGCCCAGCTAAATCATGCGTACTAACTGGCTCAAACCATGGTTGCCAAAAGAAATCTGGCCAACAAAGAAAGATATGATAAAAAGGTGAAAGCACAGGAATTCCACGAGGGAGATCGGGTATTGCTAAGAAATCTTGGACTGCATGGCAAACACAAGATTGCTGACAGATGGCACCATCTCTCTCACATTGTAGTGGGTAAACTAGATGATCTGCCTGTGTACAAAGTAAGGCCTGAGAATAATTCAAAGAATGTTAAAACAATGCATAGAAATCATTTACTGCCCATTGGCCAAATCTTGATTGAGTCTGAGCCCCCAGAAAATGCCCCTTCTGGACCAGTGACTAGAGCTGCCACTAAGAAAAAATCAAGAAAGTCTGCACCTACAGAAGGTGACTTAAAGTGTTCCCCTCCAGAAGTCCCAGTTGAACATGACTGTCAGTCCATGTCAGAGGAAAGTGAGTGTGGTTTTGAATACTACCCTTCTTACGAACTGAGTCAATTGTTTCGGGGCAATCCCCTAATCAATACTGGAGATGAAGCTGGGCCTTCTGGACTGTCTAAGCCCGCAGCTTTGTCCCTGGAGCCAATGCTCCCAGAAAGTGAAGTGCAAAGCATTAAGTCAGATGACATGGAATCACTGTGTATGGTTGAACTGTTTGAGCTTTCAGAAGAGGAAAATGATGGACTGGAACAGACTGGTGACCTACCAGAACAAGAAAAGTGTGTTGAGTGCCCTGATAGTTCATTGTCCATGTCAGAAAGCTCTCCATGTGAGCCAAGTGTTGTGGACTCAGAGATTGTAACTCCTGGAGCTGAAAGTGCCCCAAGTTCTAGCCTCTCTACCCCATTGGAGACTCCCCTGACAAGTGAGGACAATGCTGAAAATGAGGCTCAGAGTGCAGAGACTGTAACAGTTCCCCCTAGAAAGACTGGTCGAGCTGTAAAGCCTGTGGTGCACCTCAGTTATGATTCCCTTGGGAGACCTGTGGACTTGCCTCTCAATGTTGTCCATAAAGGTGTATGTGCCCTGAGCTCATGCCCAAACTGAACATCAGTGCTAACTCCAAGTTACTTGTGTTGCCCTCTGGGTATGGTGCCCCTGCCACATCCAGCCCCAAGGTAGCTGATAGGGAAGGGCCCCCTCACTTCAGGTTTCATGTACAAGAGGTAATAACCTGAGTTATGGTACAATGTGTGTGTAATACTGTGTAAAGAGTGACATACTGCAAAGTTTCAGAAATGTGTTTCTGGTAAAGTGATATATTGACTGATGATTACCTGTATAAGCCTAAAGTGATACTGATGTAAATGTATATGGGTGTATTGAAACTTATGGGGGTAGTTGCTTGATGCGGACGCTAAGCTTTCCCAGGCCAGGAAGAGTGTAACCCCCCTGCAAATGGGGTTCCCAAAAAGTCTTCCAGGAGCTTGCTTGAATGCTCCAAGCCTGAATGGTGTTTGGCGTTTAAGCCGTTTATCTGTGAGTGCTTTTAGAGCCTCTGGTACTGTCTCTTTAAGAGCTGTCTGCTTGCAGACATAATTAGTTTGAATGGGGGGGACTGTGTATTTTCCTGCTTGAGTCCCGCTCGAGCTACTGCCAAATTGTTCCATTTCTGCCATCGCTAAGTGGACAGAAGGAGCACTCTTCAAAGATGTAATTGTTTGCTTGTAACCTGTTAGAGTAATAATGAAAATGCAGTTTGATTTAACCTGCTTTCTTGTAGCAAGGACAGTGCAGAGTAGCTCCCGCATGTTGATTCTGAACTGCTGAATTGGACCAACCATGGTGGGGATCCTTTAAAATGGAGCCTGCTCTGGGCGAATCAGAACTTGGACTCTCCTCTGGAGCCTGCTGTAAGGGGATTGTAAGGGCAGTGTCTCTGGGAAATGTAGTTTTGACTTCGGCGCCTTTTTTCCACCAACAGGGGGAATTTACTGTGAGTGACAGCCAAACCAGCCAACTGAACTGGGAGGAACTCAAAGGAAATGCCTGGCTCTCTCTACTGGAAAGATCAGATCAGTTTGGGCTGTGAAGAGACAGGGAGCTGTGTGCTTCTTCGGTGTGTAGTTTTAGCGTGGGAATCTCATGTAAGGTCCTAAGTTTCGGTCTGCAGTTTGTGGAAGCGCCTGTTCAGACTGAAACCAACCGTTGAAGAGAATCAAGGAGATCTGAAGATTAGAAACCAGGCTCACCCTGTAGAAGACTGGAGAAACTGCTGAATCACGTTCGGTCTGTCAGGAACTGAATCTGCTGTGTGTTCTCCCAGGTATTGTGCAGTAATTGCGATCGGGATAGAGAAGCAGCCTGCCTGGTATAGTACTTTCCTTTTACATATAAATGTGTGTAGTGCTTGTGGGGAATCGCGTTTCAAATCCCCTGTACAGTGAATAGAGTGCATGAAGCTGGAAGTAAACCCCAGCTTAATCCAGACTACATCCATTTGCTCTAAATTGCAGTGGTGTCCAGTCACAAGGACCTCGTCCACATGGTCTGCTCCTCCTGGCAATCCAGGACAATCTGCCTTCCATCCAGTTCCCAGCATTGAGTTTGTGAGTATAAAGCAGGGTAGTTCCCTGCCATCTGTTTATCGAATTGCAAGTGTGTCATCTAATTGTTGTTTTTTTTTTTCATTTCTTCACGAACTGAGCCAACCGGCTCCGGATTACAATTTGGGTATTGTGCCTGTGTTTTTCCATCACGGGGCCCCGGCCAGCTGCACCGATCCTGGCTAGCCCCCCATCCTGGGTACCCAGTGAAAGTGACAATTTGGGACTCTGAATATGTGCACAGTACTGTGATTATTAATGTGTTTAACCTAATTAACCTGATTTCCCCCTTCCTTGTTACAGCTCCTTAAATAAATCAGATCTGTTGGTTTCAGCAAAGTTACACTGGCTGAGGTATTCGTTTATGTTAAAGTATTGTACTGTGGTTTTTGCACTGTATCATCTTGTTTTGCAGGGGGTTCCCGGGGTCCAGTCGATGGAGCCAGTCCTGGGGGTAAGTGTACATTGTGAAGATATTCCTAATGCATTGTGTGGGCCACTAGTGGGAAGAAAGGGGGGGTTACAGTGTCCCAGAGGGCAGTGACTAAGTTAGTTTAACTACTGCAAACCCTGACTTCTGGGTGGAGGCATCCACCATTGGACCTAGGCCCCTCAACCTGTTAGTAGTAAAGCAGGCAGGAGTAGTAGCCCTTGGGATAGCGCCACCTAGGGGTTACACTTGCAATTGCACTAATGTTTTGTTGATATAGTCAGAACAGGACACTTCTTAATAAATGCACATTCAGTTTGAAAGCTCATTGAAATAATTGTTGCATTACTTACAATATTTAGTAGACCAACAGCAGGGGGAAAAACTAAAAGAAGTAGAAAACATTACAGTTAAAACATAATTGGTATAAAGCTAGTGTTGCAAGGTTTTCATTATGAAAGAGAGATGCTCTTTAATTATGTGTGCTCTGTCCAATACTGTAAGACTGGTAGCGAAAACAATACAGTCTAGAAGACAGGGCAGACTCTGGGGTATAATGTTAGTGACAGTCAAAACTGATGCAATTTGATTTCTTGTTATGTAGTTGCTAAGAGGTTCATGTATTACTGTAATTTAATTAGCGGACAGCATTTTTTTATACATAGATAATGGTAGTTTTTTCTCTCAGTTACAACCTACTGGTTCATATTTTTGATTATAACCAGGAGGTTGTAATCAGCACCTCTAAATCTCGCTCAAGCTCACTTTAGCGCAAGTTAAGCAACCAGCTGTGAACCACCTGAACGGACTTCCTGACAGACAAAACACTCAGTCAGAAAATGACACAAAACCTCATAAAACCGCATAAAAAACAAAAAAAATTAAATGGACAGATTATGATTTATTTATTTAGTTATTTAAAAGCGAGTTTACCAGGAAAGACATACTGAGCTGTAAAGCTCATTTCCAGATGTGTCCTGGGGGAATGGATAAGGGAGGAGTACAAACAAGTAAATGCAAAGGAATACAATAACACACAGTGGCCCAGATATTCAAACTGCGCCAGGCCGTGGTGGAAGCCTGGGTGCAGCGCAACTTAGCTGCGCAGGGGCATTGACTGGGCGATATTCAACGGAGCTGCGCCATGGCTCAGCATAATTGAATATCGCACCCTGACCACCTGCAGTGTGCATGGCGCAGTGGCACTGCGCCAGCACAAATGGCCAGAGTGAAGCAGGGTGATTCGCTAGTGCAAGTTCCATTGAGCTAGGCACAACAACCGCGATATTCAAAAGTGCTCATGCAAATGGGGCCATAATGTATGCAAGGCACAAAAGGGGCCATTTGCCTGTCATTATGGCCCCATTTGCATGCAGGTGCGCCAATCCCTGGTGACTTGCACCTGGCACCCTGCCAGGCAGCACCCGTCGGGGACCGACGCCCCCTGCAGCGCGGCAATGTTCCCCACAGCCCGATCGCGGGCATTTGTAAATAAAGAAGAATCCTATATCCCTGGTGGTCCAGTGGACCTCTGTCAGCCAATCGCGGCTTCAGTAAAAGTATAATGATTCCTATAACCCTGGTGGTTATTTTACTTAAGCCCACGATCGGGCTGACAGCAGTCACTGGACCACCAGGATATAGATTCTTCTTTTATTTTACTTAAACTCGCGGATCGGGCTGACAGAGGTCCACTGGACCACCAGGGATATTGGATTCTATTATTTCATACCAATACCCGCGATCGGGCATGGGGGGGCACCATCACGGAGGTGCTGCCGGAGCTCAGGTGGCCACCCACAGGTAGCAGCCGCCGTGTTGTGCCTACAACATGGCAGCTCACCTGTGGGTGAGCCGTACTCATTTTGGAGGATCAACTTTGTGGAGCGCAAGTAGAGGTTGCACATGCATGGCTCAGCACATCCCAGGCTGAATACCAAGATGTGCAGAGTATGCATGGAGTACCCTCACTTACGCCTGCATACATTACTGAAGCGCTCTGGCGCATCAGGATTTGTGCCAGGTGCAATTCCCGTTTGAATATCGCGCCGGGGCACATCAGTGGGTTGTGCATGGCACAACACTGTTGCGCCATGCGCAACCCTTTTGAATATCTGTTCCAGTATGTACAATACTGTACATTAGCAAATAAGCTAGCAGTGATATTACAGGTAAAAATAGACATCAGGCAAAAACATCAGAAGTGAGAAGTGCTAGGCACTCAATGGACTGTATGATCAGGAATATAGATAGGACCAAGTAGGCAAGTAGAAGAGAGTGAGAGATGGAGACAAGAGGGGGGACAAAAGGAAGAAGTATGGGATGGAGAGGAAGTGAGATAAGATAACAGATTTGGGATACAAAATAAGGGGGTAGGGTGTATGAAAAAGGGTGTAGTAGAATAGGATAATAGGAGAGGAAAGGAGATTGATGGAGGTGTAGGTGAGAGAGAGGGAAGTATGGGAGTGGGAGTGGAGGAAGTGGTGGAGATAGAAGGAGGGAGAAGGGGATGAGGAGAAAGGTAGTAAGTATAGAGGTAGGGGTAAAAGGGGTGAAGGGCATTGTGTTAAGGGCATTTGCAGGAGGAGGCAGTGTGGCTTTGGAGTAGGGAGGAGAGAGAGCATTTGGAGATGGCAGAGTGGAGGAGGCAAAGTGAACTGTAAGAGGAACTGTAAGAGGAAGGGAGTTCCAAAGATTAGGAAGGTGGAAGGAGAAACCAGATTGGCCAGCCTGGGATTTACAAGAGGGGAGCATGAGGGATCGATAACCTAAGTTACTGAGACAGTATGAAGAGGGAGGGTTAGGGGAGAGGAGAGAGCTTAGATAAGGAAGGAGGGAGGGAGGCCTACCAGAATTTAGAAATAAAGAAGACACAGTGGGTGACGCGGCAGTCATTCACGGAAGGGAGGGAGAGATCAGTATACAGAGAACAGTGGTGAGTCCAAGGGGGACAGGCCAAGGCAAAATGGCAAAAGGAGTGGAAGAGGGGATCCAGTCTGGCCAGAAAAAAATGAAAAAAGTAAGGAATCCAGATTTGACCTGAGTGACATATCAAGCTGGGAAGACTTCATCTCTGAGCAGGAAAACAAAAACACCCTCAGTAAAATGGCAAGTGACATTAAACTTTTTAAGACATTTCTGTCAGAAATAGGAAAGTCCACAGAATTTGAAACTTTCTCGATGCCACAGCTAGACAGTATTCTAGCTAATTTCATTTACTGCTTAAAATGAGCTGATGGGTCAGAATACAAGCCCACTACCATCAGAAGAATAGCAACAAAATTGCTGGCTGTTAATTAAATAAAATAATACAGGGGTAGGTGTGTGTGAACCAGAATTTGAGACACACACACACACACACACACACACACACACACACACACACACCCTTGGTGTGAGATGCTTGTATAAACCCCTTGGGCTTTGTCCTTGGTGATTATGTAGCACCCAAACCTCAGGAATGTGTAAAATTCTAGTTACACAGACCCACCCATACATTATTCTATATTTATTGAAATGTATTTAATCCATGAAGGCAAAGCAGAGATACAAACTAATTGATGAGGCAGAAAAAACACAGGACTGGCAGCAGTCTCTAGGCAAAAACGTTTTAACTTAGATTTCAAAATTCCAAAAGTTAGTCAAGTAAAACACGGATAAACTGGTGTATAGTTTATGCAAGGTCAGGCATGAGTCCGCCACGGCACTAACCACAGAGGGTTTGGAGTTTTGAAATCTAAGTTAAAATGTTTTTGCCTAGAGAGTACTGCCAATCCTGTGCTTTTTCTGTCTAATCCTTTTTTGGCAAGCACTTTGGCAATTTTTACGTTTGCTTATGTGCATGCGCAAGGAAAGTCTTGCAACAGTACAAGTTTTGGAGGTATGTGACCCTCCTCCCCAATGCACTGTTCAGTGTAGCAGGCGCGACCCTAGGGGACCAATACATGCCGAGCTGTGTATGACAGCAGTTCGGCTGTGTTGGTCTTCACTTCTAACAGAAGGTCCACTGCAATCAGCGGTGGTAGTGTGTATGCAATTAACATACATCAGCTGAACTGCTGTCATGCACAGCTCGGCAATCCCTCCCACTTCCTCCCTCTGCTAATGTCTTCCCTCCTTTTGTACCCGGCCCCCATCTTGTGTGCCGAGGGGAGTACCCAATCCCCCTCAGCTCATGAACCCCTCCCAGCGCACTGTGTGGCTGACAGGGGTGCCCAATCCCTTGTCAGCTGCACCTCAAAACAATTGGCACACTGGGAGCCCACTCCAGCGCGCTCATGCTACTCCCTCAGCACATACACTGTATGGACGGTGAGGGGTGCCTAATCGCCACCAGCTCCACTTTGTTTCCCCCCCCACAACAAACAAGTAGGTGAGATGCTGGGAGCCCACCCCAATGTGCCAAAAGCATCCGTTTCTGTTTTGGCCTGCTGGGGTGCCCAATCCCCGTTGGCTCCACCCCCCCAACAAACAGGTAGGTGACATGCTGGGAGACCATCCCAGCATGCCAAAAGTGTCTGTTTCTCTTTTTTTTTCTTTCATTCCTGTAAAAGAAGAAAACAGTTCCTCGCCTAGTCCTTGGCCACCCCACCCACCCGTGCCCACCCTCTGTGCACACACCTCCCCCGCACCCCCCTCACCCCATACTTACCTCCGGAGGCCAGTTCCAAGATCTTCGGTGGACAAGGAATACATCTGCACTCTTAAAAGCAGACTACAAACTGAGGAAATGGTGGTAAGCTGTATAATGACATAAATAGGGTTTTTCCAACTTAGGTGGATATCTCAGCCATTTTTTCAACTTTTGGCACCAAATTTTTAACATGGGGTTCCTGGTACCCCTTCTCATTAATTCAGTCACTGTCATGGTGTTATTCAGTCCCAAAAGGTGATTTCACGGTCAGTGGGCGGAATCACCTTTTGGAATGGATTAACAAAATGGCAGTGTCGGTGTTCATGAGATGGGCTCTCAAAAAGCCTATGTTGCAAATCTGGTGAAAAAATTCCAAAAAATTACTGTTTTATGAGTGTACATTGCTCAGTTTCCAAGCACACTCATAAATTCGTAAATCTGTGATATTTTCACTCCAGATTTTCAACACAGACATATTTCCACACTTCCTTGTAAACGGAACAGTTGTCATTTTTTATATGCTGGCCGAAATGTGTTTTCGCGCTTCCAGTGCAAAATATCACAGTCGTTGTTAGAAATCAGTGTTTGTTACAGAGTAGTACAATCACAGTGACACTGTTCATGAGCAGAGGTCCTAAAATGTCTACTGTATGTTGAAAATTTGGTGGCAGAAGTCCATAAAATGGCTGTGTTACAAGCATGCGTTGCACAGTTTCTATGCACACTCGTAAGTCTGTGAATTTGTAATATTGTCACTCCAGATTTTCAGCAGTGCCATTTTCCCACATCTCCTTATGACCAGTACAGCTGTCATTTTTCACATCCTCGCCGAAATGTGTTTTCGCACTTCCGGCGTACAGTAGCTCGGCGGCTGTGGGAAATCATGTTCGGTACAGAGTAAGAAAATCACAGTGACACTGTTCATGAGCAGACATCCTAAAGTGCCTATATTGAAAATTTGGTGCAAAAATTCCAAAAGATGACTGTTTTACGAGCGTGCGTTGTGCAGTTTCCATGCACACTTGTAACTTTGCGAATATGTCATATTTTCACTCCAGATTTTTAACATTTGCATTTTCCTACACCTCCTTAGGAATAGTACAGCTGTCATTTTTCACATCCTGGCTGAAATGTGTTTTCACACTTCCGAAGCAGAATAGCGCGGTCGCTGTGGGACATCAGTGTTCGGTGCACAGTAAGAAAATCATAGTGACAGTGTCAATCAATCAATCAATCAATCAATCAAATCTTTGTTTATCCAGGTGATCACCATTGAGCAAGCTCATTTACAAGGTGGACCTGCTGTTGGCAGGGAAAATTGTACAGTTACATATAAATATACATAATACAAAATGAACAACATGTTTACAATACTGATAGAAGCAGAATATTTACATTCCAAGTCACATGTACAAGAAAGATATACATGACACAACCCGAACATAATATATATATATACTGTATATATATATATATATATATATATGTATATATATATACAGTTCCCACAGGGGCAGGATGTGTATGGATGTCATATACAAACCACAGAAGAAAAAAGAAAGATTATTTATATTCCTGTCCAGCAGAAACACGTTACAGGCCTGGATGGAAATTCCTAAGCTATGGAGGTGCACATAACAGTGTGTAAGCCTTAGGTAAATGTGGCAGAAGGGGGGTGGTGAATAAAAGGGATAAAGGGGGTGCTAAAGGCAAGTGGGGCAGAGGAGGGGGAGGAGTAGTAGTGACAAGGGCTGATCTGGATAAGCAGCTGGGACTAGTGTTGAAGAAGAGAGGAGCAATAGTCAAGCTTCTAGGAGTGATAGAAGCAATTACAGATTTCAGCAAACATTTTGTCATAGAGGGTCTTAAAGAAGGCAGGACTGACAGGTGAGCTAAGTCTCAATGATTTTTGTATCCCAGTAGAGTACCTCTCTGCAACTCCTCTTGCATCTGATCAACATTTCACCCTTATACTTCTTAAGTGTCTGCCTTAGGAACCCTAACTGGATTATGTCTTCAGGATAATGTGCTCAGGAATTTGGGACAAGAGGTGACAAGATGCCTATTTTGAAAATTTGATTAAATAATTCCACTGAATGACTGTTACAAGCATGGGTTGCACAGTTTCCACACAGGATCGTTCCCTTGAGCATGCCCAGGGCGTTAGGGTTCCTAAGACAGACACTTAAGAAGTATGAGGGTGAAATATTGATCAGATGCAAGAGGAGTTGCAGAGAGGTACTCTGCTAGGATATGGACGCTAAAGGGACATGGATATAACTGGGGTGGGCACCTGCATAAATGCCAAACACCAATGCAAATACCTGCAAGCGAACGTTCGGCATTGACAAATGCTTGTTAACATAGGCATACTTTGTAAATAATGCAAAGTTCTAAGTTGGGGAGAGGGGGGAAGAGTGTCAACACTCCTACTGCACAGTCCCCACCTGAGGTCCTAATCTTCTGCATGTAATGTCACAGCATGTTCCTGTGTAAATGACAGTAATGTCCTAAGGAGAGGATTAGTAACACAGGGGAGTATTATGCACAGGGAGATCATCTCTGAGATTATGTCTTCAGGATAATGTGCTCAGGAATTTGGGACAAGAGAACTACAGAAAATCCATTAAATATAACAAAACTGTCTCTGGATGTCATTATCTGCTCTTTAGACCCTCTCATTTCCAGTTGGGATCCTGAGGTTGGAGTTTCAGTGGGGCACATACAAAGCAGGAGCAGGAACCATTTATAAGCAAATAAAGTGTGTGTGTGTGTGTGTGTGTGTGTGTGTGTGATCTACCACTGCATTTAGTCTGTATTTCTTGAAGCAGAAGGCACAGGGTCATAATGTTGCAAGACATTATGCCGCATGCATATATTGTGCTGCCAATACAGCGTGATATCTTACATGTGGCATACATCTTTCTCTTGCAGTGGGTGGAGCCCCGGAACCCTCCACACCCAACTAAAAAAACTAACTCGGGGGGTGGGTTAAAGTAAATAAATATTTCCATGCATCTGGGACCAGGAATCAAACCCAGACTCAAATGCTCGGTCTGCATCCTTTGCTGCCAGTGGCTCATCCCATCAAGCCACAGCAGCTGCTTGGCAGAACCCTATCCCAGCAGAGGTCTTATCCTCTGGCTGGGACAGTGAGAGGGTGCAATACTGCTCATATACCCATTCACAGTATTGTACCCTCTCACTGTCATATACTGCGCTGTTGCAGTTTTGGATCTTTATTGTACTCTATTAAGCATATGACATATTGACCCGGTAGGGAAGCAGAATTGCCAATGTTACCAATAAAACAACTTGTCGCAGAATAAAATAGCATTTTAAAAGAAAGTGGGTCCTTTATTGTAAGGATTACAACACCAAGTTGTCATTTGGACCCTCCGGAATCAGCCACACCCATTCCACTGCTTGGTTTAACAATATTGAAGTTTATTTGGTAGATTATTCTTTACACAAGCTTGTTCTCACCATTATCAACATATTCCATTCATTTACAGTCAAAACTCTTCTGGGGTTGCCCACTTATTTACATATCCACAACAATATCTATCATTCTGATAACATTCAGATCTTCTTGGTTCAGGTGTGACAACCTCGATGCCCCTTCATCACCTTTCAGTTCTATCTGGGTTCAGGCGTCCCACCTGATCCCCAGCCCTGTCCCCCCTGAGGTGATAACCCCATGGGGATCCCTCCTCTGGCTTGACCTACCCCCATTAGGCTGGGCCCCCCTTTTTTTCTACTAGCCCACGGCTGACCACCTATCAGCACTAGGCTTCCCCCACTAAAAACTAGCAAATACTCCCCCAAAACCTTGCCTTTTTTCAATTGCCTCCCTGATTGCCCCATTTAATGATGTATTGCCTACCAACGACATGTGCACCCCATCTGAATGATACATCCCTGGGGTGCTTTGAGTGATTAACTCATTTCATATATATATCCCCCTGTTGTCCTAGCCCAGTGTGCCATACTTCTGTTAACCCATTGACGGGCTTTATCCACAGCCAAAACATCCGTGGCATACCCCAACACCTTCTTGGTATGATTGCCAACAATGCTATGGTCATCTGTTGCCACCAAGTTTTTATTACTTCTAAGTCCTTCAAGATCTTGCGGATCAACACAACCCAAGGTGTGTTCCTGAGGTTATTTCCCCCTACATGTATCACAATCAGATCAGGTGCCAGCAGACACCTGCTGCTATCATCTAGTAATGGCAAAAGTTACCTCCGAGACCCCTCCGCCCTCGCCAATGGATAAATGTTTTCTCCAGGTCTTGTCCCAACTGCCGGCCCCCTGCCATGACTATGGCCCAATGCTCCACCCAATGGATAAAAGAATGTCTGACAATCCACAACACCCATCTCTGGCCAAATTCTGGAAGACATAAGAAAAATGTTACATCACATTTCCTGACATACCTCCAATATGCTTGGAAGGACCACCTGCCCACCATCTGGACCTCGGCAGAGCAGCCCCTTAGCTCAGCCACCTCAGAGGCCACCCTTATCCTGAATGAGTGAGAAGCAAATTTCTTGGGGTCCTCCCCCAGAAACACCATACCTTTCTTCAGTCCCACCGTTACTTGGTATGAGGTAACCGGATCCCCGTTCCCATGCCAAAACAACCAGCCTGCTTCCTGGGCTCTGACTGCCAAGTAAGCCTCGAGTGCCTATGATACATCCTTACCTGTCTCTGCCCCCTGTGTCAATGCTACCTGTATTCCCTTTCTAGCCTGGACGGTCTTAGACCATCTTAACCAAACCCTGGCAGAGCCTGCTGACCATGACCCTTCCTGGTCCTGTAGCACAAAGTGCAAGTCCCATTTTCCCATGGCTGCCACCTCATTGACTCTAAAAGCCCCATTGTGCATCACCATAAAAATGGCTGCAAACAATTTGGCCTCATGCACCAAAGAGCGTATCTGGGTCAGGCTAGCCACCAGCCTACTCATTAGCTCCCCCCCAATCAGCCAGTGCCTGTCCACTTGCTGGCCCTGCAGCCTGATCCACCCTTGTTGCATCTGCTGTATGGCTGGGGTCCTGGAGGGGGAACCCCACCCCTTTAATTGGCAGATCATGCCAACACTGGCAAGGTGGATCCCTATCGTTGAGCCCGCCATCCCCCCATCCCACTTTTACACCATATACCTGATGAACTGAGACTGAAACTGGGTCACTTACTTCCAGTCCAACCCTCTCCTGGAACTCCTGGAAACTCCTCCATGCCATTTTATATGCCCTCTGTGTGCTAGGAGCCCATGCTCTCCGAAAGAGTAGTTGGGCTCACTCCATCCAATCTCCCAGAGGCATGGCAGCCCTGTGTTCTCTGGATGGCCACCCTCGGGGCCATTGCCTGAAACCTGTCCAACTGCAAATGTGAAAGGCTGTCAGCAATATCGTTCCTCACCCCTTCCACATGTCTTTCCCTAAAAGACAAATTCAATCTAAGGCCCTCCTAAACCAACATGCATGCCACCCATAGTACTGCCACAGTGGCCCTGATTGCCGATTTATCACTGATACTACTGCCATGTTATCACGCCAGAAGACCACCTTCTTATTCTGTAAATGGTCCCCCCAGACTATCAGCCCTACCCATATGGGGAAAGCCTCCATGAATGTGATATCCTTGGTCAGACCCATGTCTAGCCATCGGGCCGGCCATGCCTCCAATATCCAGTCCCCCCGGAAGTACACCCCCATGCCAAAACCCCGGCTGCATCTGTGAATAGCTCCAGCTCATCGCCAGATTCCCATGTTTCCTGCCAGAAGTTCATCCTATTGTACCTCAGCAAGAAGCCTTCCCAAGCCAACAAATCATCCCTAACACCTTTGCTGAGGTCAACCCAGTGATGGGGTAACTTGGCCTTAGCAGATGCTCACGCTAACCGTCAAGTGTACACTCTCCCTGGGGCCACCGCCCTGCAGGCAAAGTTCATGTGCCCTAAGACCTGCTGTACGGTCTTGAGCTGCATCCTCCACTTCCCCTTCAGCCCTTGGAGAAGCACTCTAAGCCTATCCACCTTATCGGCTGGGGGCCGGAAACACTGCTGTTTTAAATCCAGCTCTAGTACAAGGAATTCCAGCCACCTGCTCAGCCCCTCAGTCTTATCCCCTGCCAAAGGTACCCTAAATTCCCTGCACATGGCCTCAAGGCCATGGAGCATGGCCTGTGTGTTCTCTTTCTCCTCCCTGATGAACAAGAAGTCATCCAAATAATACACTACACCACCACTCCCATGTTGCACCAAGAAGACCCATTACAGCCAGGTACTAAAAACTTCAAATGTGGAACAAGCCACCGAACACCCCATGGGCATTGCCTTGTCAAAATAATACTGTCCCTGGAATTGAAAACCCAGCAACTCCCAATCTTGCTGTCACACCAGCAACAGCCTGAAAGCCGATTCTATGTCAGTCTTCACTATCCATACCCCATCCCTTGCCTTTATCAACTCCACTGAATTATCGAGGGTCGCATAGGATACCGTGCACCTGTCCAGGACAATGCAATCATTCACCGAATCCCCTTCGGGGTGTGACAGGTGGTGAATCAATCTATATTGCCCTGGTGCCTTTTTTGGCACGATGCCCAAAGGTGATACCTTCAAGTTGGGAAAAGGAGGGGCTTTGAAAGGTCCTTCACCCCTTCCCGCTGACATTTCTTTCTGAATCTTTTTCTCCACTATTTCCTCCTTCCCTTTTAAAGAGCTCAAATTCTTGGACCTCATGCCCTTCCTGATCCCTGAAAAATATAAGCTACATAATTGTTTGTGATTGAGTAAAATGTCCCATCTTGTATAAAAATATCTCCAACGTGAATGTTTTAAAATCTCCATGAGTTTACTGTACAATTGTGTCCCAGCTGTACTTATATAATAAATAAAGAATATTAAAAAAAAATATATATATAAGTTGAAACCTGTCTCGAAACCTTCTCTCAACATTACTACTGCATCTCTGTGTGGGTATTCCTGGTCAATGCAAAACCGTGTCTGCCCTCACGGGAACCGAGCCATGCAAAACAAAACAAACCCACCCCCAGCCCCAACTTAGGCACCTTTACCACCCCTGTAGTCTCCTGGCCATTCTGCCATCTGAAACTGCCTGCCTGCCCATTGAACCCCCCTCTGCCCCCTCCCTAGGGCTGCCCCGAAAGGACTGCCCTTGGATGGGAGTGACATTCCTGTCCCCGTGCATCCTGCATCTGGAAACTGGGTGTGTACCCCCACAGCCTGAACGTGCATGCTTGTATTTGCAATTCTCCCACGTGCAGTTTGCTTTCTTATACGACCAGCATGTCTTAATACCACCTGACCCGCTACCCTTTTTCCCTTCACCTCCCATGTCCCCTTGTGCTGACAATGTCCTTATCCACAGCTCTGACAGGGTGATGTCCCACTTAACTTCCCCATGTGACGCCACCTGCTGCTGAAATTTCTCATCATAGATAAGCCATCCATATCCGCTCTTCATCCTATATGCATCCCTGATGATGGTTGAATAAATAAGCAATGACATGGCCAGCTCTGGCTTCTTCTGTAACATGATTGCACTAAAATGAGTAAAACCCTCCATCCAAGCCCCAAATGTTTTCCCTTTAAAGCTAGTATCCTCGCTGGTTTTCCCCACTATGGCCAGGGCAACTGCCATCTCTGAATTACCCGCTGACTCCTTCTGCTCATATTTCTTAGCAGTATCCTTGTCAATCAGTGCAAACATATCCACATGCTCCCCCTTCCAGATTTTTCCTTGAGGGCCTGAGATACATGGTCCCCCAAGGTCATCACTGGTGGACAACTGTAGTTGTCCTTGCCACTCCACTCCCCTGTCCCTGCGTTCTGCCCAGTACCCCCCATCTTCTTCTGTTCCTTCAGCTCCTTCCATATCTTTTTCACCTCTTCCCAATCCTTCTCCCCTTGCTTATCCATAATACTTGATAGGTAGTCCTTCAAACTACCCTCCACTGACAGATCTACCACTGGTTCCTTACCCTCCTCTGGTTGCGGCTCACCGCCCTCCTGGGTTGCTCCTTGTCAGCCTATTGCTGGGCTACTCCTTGTGAACCAGCAGTTCCTTCCTTTTGTCTGCCTTCTTCTCTTTCTCCTCCTCCACCCTCGTCTCTTTTATCATGACCTGCACCTGCTCCAAAAGCTCAGCCACATTCTATGCCAGCAGCTCACTGGGTTTTTGCTTCAGAGCCTTTCTGGGTGCCATACTGTACTGATAAATGAACGCATACACCTATTAGTATTTAAAACACATAATCTATAGATACATATATATGCTTTCAATCTTTGCACCCCATACCGTGTCCCCCCCATTCCTCTAGGGGTAGGCCAAGGTTAGAGACTGGTTCCCCGATGAAACTTCCATTTACTTAAACCACCCACTCTGGGGTCCTGCTCCCCTGCTGTGTATACTAAGATTGGCCTACCAGCCCAATCTCTGAACCCATAGGGGACCTATGAGTTAGGCACTCCCTCAGATCCAGCTATTCCAGCTTTATTTTTTATACCCGCCCTTCTTCTGTGCCGCTATTGCTCAAGACCCCTCTGCCCACAAGGGTGTATGAACCTTTCCCTTGCCTGTCCCTTCCCTTGCACTGGTTGTTGATCTATTCCATTTCCTTTTATTATTATTTTTATTCATATATCCTTTTTTTTTTTAAAAACCTACCCCATGCCCCAAAATTGCCACAGTTTGGGGCATATATGAGGCACCTCTATCCTCGCACCAGTCTGACACCGGCAGAATGACTCCCTTCACCTACCCCGTGTCAGCAGCTACTCACCCATGCAGTCCCCCAGCCATACAAAATGGCAGACCCAGGCCCCACATTCTTCAAAATGGTGGGCGACAGCCTGGTCTATATGGCCCCCACCACCCGCATCAACCTGTTGCCTTGTCACAAAGAAAATGCCTCTCCAAGCACCAGGCTTGTCCCCGAGGAGTCCTCCTAAAATAGCCCAATAAAACAGCAGCCACACAAAAGCTCCCCCAAATGCCCAAACCAGTTCCCTTATAGCAGGGCCGCCCATCCACGGCATGACCAGCCTGCCTGCCAGGTCTTCCCCAGGGCGGGCCCCCAATGCCAGTACTTCCCCATGATGGCTGCTACCTGGATAGCGACCAAGTGGGTCATGGCCAGAGTCCTGGTATATGGAAAAAAAAACAAATGCCTGGTGGGGGCCCTTCATTACTACAGCCAAGACACATATCCTGCCTCTCGCCCACCAGGCCGACCTTCCTCCCCTCCATTGCTGGCACCCCCAACCCGTCCCCAGCCGGCATATGTCCATGTATCTCCCTGGATGTACAGTGCTGCTGGTGATCTGGTGTTCATCCATAAGCCAGAAAGGAACTACAGTAATGGACTAGAGGGGCCGGGCCTACCAACGGATGCCACATGGCCCCGGCACGGCTGTTGCTACAGTGGGCTGCGCCCTGCTCCCGAAAATGCTTCTGGAATAAAATCTCATCCAAATAGCAGCCATCAGTTGCTAAAGCCTGCTACTAGGCCCTTGTTTGCTTTTTTTTTTTTTTTTTTTATAAACTCCGCTTTGGACCCCGGTCGCCTAGGCTGCCATGTGGCCCCTGCTCATCGCCTCACAGAGCATCCCCTGGCCCCAGTGGAACAAACCCACAACTCCATGTGCTTTCTGTCTTTTGTTTTTTTTCCTTTTATTCAAATCTGTTTCTTACCTCTTTAACAGAAGCCACCAAATCGTCCATCAGAAAGCCCTCACCTACACATTTATATAGCCCACAGTCAGTCTGGCAAACATTTCATTGCAACAGACATTGTAACAAGAATAATGATGAAACAAACAATCATTTAACATGGAATAAAACCAAAAAACTGTGAAATTCTAATTCTCATACCCTACCAAAGTGTTCTGTGAAACAGGGCAGCCTACCAGACCTTACCTGCTCCAGTAGAGGAATCTACCCACTTTGAATTTGTCAGTGCAGCTGTACAAGCAAGTTGAAGTTCAGCTGCAGAAGAGCGAGGGATTTTCTATCCCTGCAGACCCTTTTCTATCTCTACTCCAGCCCCTCCCGAGTTGTTCCCCTGCCCAATCATCTAACCAGTCAACCCCCAATCCCTCCCCCTCCAGTCCCCCCATGATGTCATGTCTCCTCCCCTTCCGATGTCACCTTGTCCCCTTCCCTGTCCCTGTCCCCTGCATCCTATTCCCCTTCCCCCAACCTTCCTGGCTAATCCCAGGGGACCAATGACAACCTGGGCTGCCCTTTTAATAGTGCAACCTCTTTTCTCCAGCTGCCTACTGTAACCAGATATGTTAACCACTGCAGGCCCAGGGCCCCATTGTAAATCATCCCACACATACAGAGATGAAGGATCACAAGGGGTTCACCCTCGACTACATCCTGTAGCTGTTTCTGCTGGAGGAAGCCTTTAAATGAGCCCAGTTGCCTCTTTTGAGCGCTGCAATTATTTGGGTTTGGTTTCTCTGTTGAAGCGTATCGGTGGTCACTCTGTAGCAATAAAAGTTACAAGTAAAGTAAAGGTTGATTCATGTTAAACTTCCCAAACCACAAAAAGGAAAACATTCACGGATAAAATTATGCACAATTATGACAAACAATATGCAAATTATGCAATAAGCACCCAGTCACATGCTCACTAGAAATAAATTTTGGAACATGCAGTACTGTATTTGCACTGGTGTGTGTATTTAAAGATATGTCAACAACTCTGTGATCACCAATGCATTAGGTAAGGAAAAGGGGGCAAACTAGATGGACCATACGGTCCTTATCTGCCGTCACCTTCTGTGTATCTGTATGCCTTTTTCTGCCTAAAGATATAGTGCTTTGTAGGTTCAGCAGTTTAGTTTAACCTGTTTAATGTGTCTGTCGGGGAGAAAAACAAATGTGTAGTTTTTGTCATCATACTGTACATTCATGTAATAAACAAGAAAAAAAAAAGGAAAGAAAGAATAAAAGAAAACTATTACAATACCCAGCCAACATGGAGGTAAAATAATGCAATACAATTATTATCAAAGCATATAAATTCACTTATGTTAGATATGTTTTAAACTAAGCTCCCTTAGTTGTCGCCATTATTAACTGACAAGAAAACGTGCTGTCACATGTTTAACTCTGAAATGTATGCTAGATATACTTTTTATTTCTTAATATATTTATTTATAATGAACCTTACACTGAAATGTCACAAAATATACTTTTTATTTCTTAATATATTCATAATGGCTCATACACCGAAATGTCACTCCCTGTGGCACTCTAATTTTCCATGAGGTCCTGAATTAAAAGTGCAGCCCTCCAAATTTAGCCAAGCTGGCAATGTGAACTGAGGTATCTGTTTATAGCAACATGGCTTTTGAACATAGTTAGAGGGGCCTCAACTCTTTGGGATTTCAGTTCATTTTATTGAACCAATTATCTATTTTAATTCCATTTCATTAACTGAACCTACACGGGTCTGCACGTAGGTTTTTCAGGCTGTACCTGTGAAGCTACTGTATTGGGTGGTCAGTGGGTACTGTAAGGTGATGGTCTTAGGGCCACCTGTAAGTTTTACCCTTGCGGTCCCCTCTACTTGTCCACCCTGACTCTAACACTGCTGCTAAGGCATGGCTGGGTTCAGCCTTAGTGAGTAACTTTGTGACATCATGATGCCAGATCAAAAGCATCTGCCAAGCTTAGGGATACCTGTTTGCATCAATACATATTTATATCTGAAAAGAAAAAGAAAGTAACTGAAGCGCACCTGCTTAAAGCCCATACTGGGTCATAATGTCACATGTTTAATAGCGTATGACATTATGGCGAACCCGGACCTGTGCGCTGTCTGAGTTGGACCCCCCCCGGAGTTGAGAATCTTTAGTGTGGGGTCTAGGGGGCACAGCCCCCCCGTAATGGGGTGTGTGGGGGACAGAGCCCCCTACAGAACAAAAACAGGCAGAAATTGCACAATGCGCTTCTGCTGTGTGACATAATGACCCCATGCCGCTTAAGCCAAGCAACCCCTCCCCCCACATAGCTGCAAAGATCACAAATGTCAAAATGTGACTTTTGAAAAGGAAAATGACAAGATAGTCGATATAACCAGTGCATGTGTGAGTTATGGAGTGGTGATATTATATCAGCATATGTTCATAGAAATAATTTTTAAACCATTCCCCACAGCAGACACATTGCAGAAAACACATTTCAGCTTTACGTCAGCTGTCTCGACAGGTAAACCAAACTTCGGAGTGTAGATGCTTACATTATGCACCACTCAGGAGCTTTTCCAATATTTCCATGATGTAATACCATACAGAAGGGATTTTACTCACAGGGTCAGGAGTAACATGCAAAAGGAATTAGAGCTGACTCACAAGGACACTGCCACCATGCTATATGATCTGACCACCACCAAAGGACTCTTTATTCCAAAACAAATGGGGATGACCATGCTCGCCAGGGAGTACAAGACTCATATAATTATCCTCCCTCCATAGTCTGTACTGACATATCTGCATTCTGTTTTTTCATTTCATTCATTTCATGATCCCCATGACCCTAAGATGACATCTGTAGGCATGGCTAGCACTCCTGATGCCCACCAGACTCATACAGCACTTTCTATCACCCTTCCCTGGTGTTTAACACTCCACTAACAGAAACACAACTTGTTCAGCGCACACAAAGGACTTAAATTAAAAACTCAAAAACTGGATAATACCATTAAAAAAGTGGTTCATTATGAAAGTAGCAACATTAACACAGCCGGTAGAATACCCCAGGTCTTCATCACAGGACCTTCCTTGGAGGCAGGGTTAACCTGTAATTGACAGATTTAAATACTGGATCCATATTGGATCATCATATTGGTCACTACATTGTGTTCATCTAGTGAAATGTTAGTGAAAACATACAATTAATTCCAAACAAACAAAAGATAGTGAGGCTCTGCTTCAGTGTCCACTAGATAAATAAACCAGGCTAGGTTTCTTCGATGCATAAATCATTTAATAAAAATTAAACAAATGCTCCACATGCATACAGAGAGTTTTTGAGCAGCTCTCTTTCTTTCTCAAGGCATGTTGGTGCTCTGTATCAGGAGGTGTTCTATTTTAGTAAATTCCAGCCCCCTGTAATAACAAAACATACTGGAACCACATCCCTAACTTTCTTCTTTTGATCATTTTTTTGAACTGAATTTAATTTCATTAACATCCATCCCCTTATTAGTTGAGTTATATTCAATTTAGTGTATAGATTAGAATGACAGTGTTATGGGGCCCATTTATTGGGGGCAGTTCATCACTGTAGTTGGGATCACAATCACTGGTATATCCCATAATGGAATGAAATATCATAGCAGAGTTCTTATGAATTGATGTTCATGCTATTACATGATTTCAAAATAGATTTTGTGTATGAATTGGTAGTTGGTGTACTGTAGGGTTGATTACTGGGGGTATGTACAAAACCGGGGTGGGGGAGGTACCCTAACTATTTTCTGTATGTATTTTGTGATTGAGAATTGAATGGTACCACCAGTGGTCCCGTTTCATTATACTTTTTTTTATTTTATCATTGGTAGTTCAGTGTACCCTTTGCCCTCCCCCATTGTCTGACTGCCATCTCCAATGTTTCCAAACCTTAATGCTCACCCCATCTTAACAGTTAATAACTTAACATGGGAACTGAATAAAACAATGGTGTGAGCATTAGGGTTTGGAACCCCAAGGCACCCCAAGGCACACCAAGGCACACCTGTTCCTGCATGCAGGATGGAGGTGGGGCCTTAGGTTTGGAAGCTGAGGGAGGGGTTGGGATGGGTTGGGATGTTCAGGTTGGAAGTCAAGGGTGGGGGTAATGTGTTAGGCTTTGGAACCCTAAGATTGGATTTCCCTACTTTTTACGCTTCAACCCTAATGGTGCATTAACATTTTTTTGCAGTAAATTTCCTTACTTTATCAGATACTTTATTTGTATCCCTATTAAGGGACACTATTTATGAGGTGGTATGAAAAAATGGCTTTGCTGAAAATTTGGAGTGAAAATATTAAAAATTACCAGTTACACACGACCGTAGAAAAATTTCAACAAACACTTGTAACCTGGCTATTTGTAGGATTTTCACCAGATTTTCAACATGGGCTTTTTGGGACCCCACCTCATGAACAGTGGTACTGTCATTTCATTAATCAGTCCTGAAAGATGATTTCACACAGCTACTGCAGCATTCTTTGCCACAGGTGTGAAAAAACATTTGGGGCAGGATGTGAGAAATGACAGCTGTACTGCTGAGGAGGTGATTTTAAAAAACCGGTATGTTGAAAATCTGCAGTGAAAATATTGTAAATTACCAAAGTTATGTGCCTGCATAGAAACTGGGCAAGACATGCTCATAATATTGCTGTTTTTAAAAATGTTGTCATCTACTTTTGAACATGGCCTTTATGGGACCCTGCCTTAGAACAGCAGTACTGTCATTTCATTAATCAGTCCTAAAAGAGTTGTTGTACTGCAACTGCGCCAATCTTCACCACATGTGAGAAAACACATTTTTGACAGGATGTGAGAAATGATAGCTATAACTGTTTATGAGGTAGTGTGACAAAATGGTAATGTTGAAAATCTGTAGTGAAAATATGAAAAACTGACGAAGTTACGAGCAAGTGTAGAAACTATGCAATGAATGCATGTAACGGTGTCATTTTTTAAATTTTTTTCTCCAAACTTTCAACATGGGCTTTTTGGGACCTCCCCTCATGAACAGTGGCACTGTGATTTTGTTAATCCATCCCAAAAGTTAATTTCGCACAGTGACCGTGCCATTCTGTGCCACAGGTGCGAAAACATGTTTCAGGCAGAATGTGAAAAATGACAGCTGTACTGTTCATAAGGAGGTTTGAAAAAAGGTAAAGTTGAAAATCTGGAGTGAAAAATATTAAAAATTGACTCAGTTACAAGTGTGCATAGAAAATGCACAACGCTGGCTCGTAACAGTCATTTTTTTGAATTTTTTCACCAAATTTGCAACATGGGCTTTTTGGGAACCCACCTCATGAAAAGTGGCACTGTTATTTTGTGAATCGATCCCAAAAGGTGATTCCATGCAGCGACTGCAAAAATCACCTTTTGGGACCAAGTAACAAAATGACAGTGACAGTGTTCATGAGGTGGGGTCCCAAGAACACCATGTCAAATATTTGGGACCAGAATTCTTAAAAAAGGCTGCGATATCAACCTAAGTTGAACCCCCCATTAACTGCCATTATACGGTGCTCACCTTTGATTCCTCAGTTCCTGATTCAACTTTGAAGAGTACAGACATGCCCTAGTCCAGAGAAGATGGCAGCGCAGACCTCTGGAGGTAAATATGGGGAAGCGGGGGTGCGGGGAGTTGGGTGCTCAGTGGCAGGGTGGGGACGCGGATGGGGTACTGGGGAGATGATGAGGAACCATTTTCTTTTTTACAGGTAAAAAAGACATTGGGGATGGTTTTCTTTATTTACAGCTTAAAAAGAAACTTTTGTGCACACTGGGATGGGCTCCCAGTGTGCCACATGTGTTGGGGGGTACATGCTGCTGACAGGGGCATTGATCACCCCACGTCGGCAAGGTAAAAATAAATAACTAACTTTTGGGCACACTGGGGTGGGTGCCCAGTGTGCCACATGAGTTGAGGGGGATACATACTGCTGACAGGGGGATTAGGCAGCCCCATCGGCAATCAACATCAGGACTGGGCATCTCAATGTCAGAAACAAATAAAAAAAAAACAATTATTTAACACTCTGGGGTGGGCTCCCAGTGTGCCACAGTAGTGTAGGGAGGGGAAGAAATGATGACAGGGGGATTGGGCACCCTGCTGTCAGCAACTGACCACCTTATTTTTGCAAATCATGGTGTGTGTGTGAAAACAGGACACACCTATTTTTGCACACATACCATGATTTGAGAAAATACTATACTTTCATGCTGAACACAACTTTTCCCATAGGAAATAATGTGAAACTTAAAACTGATATAACTTTTGAATGAATTAATATTTTTTTCACCAAACCTCCAAAAGGCACATCAGTGACCAAAAGGCTTTCTACATCAGTTTTCAGACCACAGCATAAAACCATTCCTGAGCTACAGGTGGACAAAGAAATGTCAAAATAGGTACATTTTAGGTTTGTTTGACCCCCTGTATCTCAAAAATCACATAATGTATACACATGAAATGTGGCACAGCAAGGAACCTATCCATAGAGATTATACAAGCCAAATTTTGTGCAAATCCATTGAATGGTTCCAGAGTTATTCTGGTTCAATATTTTGAGTTTAACATAGAAGTTTGCACTCAGCCGGCCTGCCAGCACTGTAGTTGGATTTCCGCTTGAGGCACCAGTGACCCGGATTTGGGAATGGACCAGAGGAGTCAGAGGGCTGGCTGGGGGGGAAGGATTGAGCATCCCATGTACTGCTGTCCTTCTCTGAGGGGGAAGGAGGGATAGAGTATCTGGCAGAGGCTGGGGGAACCACAGGTGACCAGTACCAGCACGTAAGAGAGGTGGAGCAGATCCTGGACATCATTGCACATCCCCGCCCTGGGGCAGCTTAGAAATACTGCTGGCCTCCCTTAATGAAGCCCACCCTTGGCTTCATTTAGCTCTCAGGCTGGCTCCTTGACCTATCCCATCAGATGCAGCACTATGGGCAGGTGCTGCAACCCCACCCTGGGGGATAAGCCAGGGGGTATCAGGGAGTCACGGCCAATATGAGAGTAAAAGTGGAGGGTCCATGACCGGGCTGAGGTACCAGGCAGCCAGTGGCAAGAAAAAGCATAGTAAATAAATAAAAAAAAAGAAGTTTGTACTCAACCCTAATATCTTGGTTCTACCGCACCACTATAATACTATGTGTATAGATAGATAGATAGATAGATAGATAGATAGATAGATAGATATGGCTAAAAACTCTGTTTAATGCATCAGTTAGGGTTAAAGCAACAAAAGTGAGGAAATTAAATGTTAGGGGTGAGCCCCTAACCACCCCCCCTACAAAACCTACACACCCATCCTCCACAGACTGACAGACACCAGGGTGTGCTATGGGGTTGTCAGGCCCAACTCTCACCCCATTCCATGTGTAAACAGGTTGACATGTTGCAGTAAAGGAGAATGGGGTGAGAGTTAGACCTCACAATGCCATGGCACACCCTGGCATCCGTCAGTCTGTGGAGGATGGCTGTGTGGGTTGTGTGGGGGGTAGGGGCTCAACCCTAATGTTTCATTTCCTCACTTTTGTTGCTTTAACCCTAACTGATGCATTAAATGCAGTTTTTAGCCATGAATTTCTTTACTTTTTGAAAAAGTGCAATATAACTAGCAAAATTATTGGTGGGGCCCCGTTCTCCCACCAACTTGCCCATTTCTGCATAACAATATTCATCTATGGGCCCGCGCTCCCACTTAAGCATAGCTACAGAGCCATACAGCAGCCCTACAGGACAAGAAACCCTTGTAACACTAATCTGCCAATATCTCTGGAACCGTAGCAGGTGGAAAAACAAATACAGTGTCGTTGTAATCATCACAAAGAGTACTGTATGTGACAATAAATGACCAAACCTGTGTCTCACATTGTTTATGAGATATGGGCACTGAAATGCACCAGACGGACATTCTTTGACCCTTGTGACACTAATTTGATAAGATCTCATGAACAGTGCAACGCTTGGAAAAAATTCCACTGCAGACGTTTTCTGTGGTTTCAAATCTTATTCTAGAAGCCCAGATCACTTTGGGTGATCTGGTCCGCCAGTAACAAAAACTCTGTATCTCGCTTCGTTTTCAAGACACGGGCACCAAAAGGCATGACAGACCCCACAATGTTATCCTATGGGGAAAATCTCAACTTCGTGATGGCATATCTATGGAACCACTTAATTCCCCAACACCTAAACAGCATAATTCACACCTGTACGGCATCCCCTCAACACCATGTAAATTTCAAGTAAAAAGACCAAACCATTAATGAGCTATGCAATTGTAAAGTTTTTACACCTTTAAAAATTACTTATTCATGAGACAGCAAAATTCTGGGCCTTCAGATCAATCCTAGTCCATGAGCTAGCAAAATTCTAGTCCGCAAAGGGACATCTGGTCATGCCCAGGGACATCTAGTCATGAAATTCTGGCTATCTGGTCACCCCATGATGGACAAAGCTTGCGGACCAGGATTGTCTCGCAGACCAGGATTTTGTAGGCTCGTGGACTAGGATAATTAGCGAGTCAGGAAAGAAGAATTTTAAATTTTTAAAAAGCTATTTTGAGACAAAAATGAACCAAATCAAAGGCATGGCTTTGTAAAGGGTGTCACCCTGAACAAATCCCATTCCTCATTTGGCCCAAAAGTCACCCATAGACAAAGCTACGACATTTTGTTTGGCTGAAAAACTGAAAACTAGATGGCGGCTCATGGACAAAGAATTTTTCTGATGGACTAGGATTTTACTTTGTGAGGTAGCAAAATCCTTGACCGTGAGACCATTCTTAGTTCACAAAAAAATACATAGAAATTTTGGAGTGAACTGAGCATGCTCAGAACTAAAAAAAATTAAAATTTAATATATTTTGAACAGATTAATATTTTTTTACCAAACTAATGCTGGATTGTTCCTTGGCCCAAACTCTTTCTACCTTCGAAATTTCAGACCAAAAGACCACAAGGTGTGGTCGCATCGCCATGGGCACAAAATGCATCAAAAGTGGCAAAAAGTGCACTTTTTGGAATTTTGCTCAGAAACCGTATGTCTGACTGAAATGCAACTTGGTAAATCAAGAGATCTACCACACCAGACCACGCATTCCAAATTTTGTGTAAATCCATTGAACAGTTGCAAAGTTATTAACATGCAAAATTTGAGGTTTAACATTAAAGTGCCTATGCAATCTTAACTATAGGGATGCAACCGTGCCCCAATAATATATGTAATAGTTAAACCACTCTGAGGTGTGCAGTCATGGTCTGATATACACACACCTCAGTCTGCGTTGCAGCCTCGTGTGTCAACCACCCAAGGCGTGCGTATATCAGAGCGTGATCGCACACCTCAGAGTGGTTTATCTATCTTATAAAATGTCAAAATTGTTTTGGAGGAGGATAAAAGTGCAGGTGTGCTGTAATGCTCTGATAAACGCACAGTCATGTGATGTGTTTTATACAATCAGAACACTGGATTTGGATTTGGCTGAGCTCCCCATTTTATAAATATAGGCACGGTCATGCCAGAATAGTTAGGGTGCAACAGCTCTTCTATGTTAAACTCCAAACTTTGAGTGTTAATAACTTCAGAGCCCTTCAATGGATTTGCATGACATTTAGCAAGTATTCTCTCTAGGGGTAGGTCTCCTGACCTTCCAAATGTTTTAGGGATCAATTAAGTGGTTTCAGAGATACAAAGTGTTGAAAAAACTGAAAAATCTATTTTTTAACATTTCTTTGCTCACCTGTATCTCAGGAATGCCTTTATGTTGTGGTCTGAAATTTTCAGCATGGAAAGCCTTCAGGTCACAGATTTGCATTTTGAAGGTTTGGTGAAAAAATATGAATCAATTTCAAAAGTTATTAAAGTTTAAAATTTCCCATTATTTCCTATGGGAAAAGTTAAGTGTTTAGCATGGGAGAGGGCTCTCCAGTGTCCCAGACTATTGTGGGGTACACATATGTGGACACTGGGAGTGGGCTCCCCAGTGTCCCACATTGCAAGGGGGATGGGTGACATCACTGGGGACACTGGGAGTGGATTCCCCAGTGTCCCACACTGCTGGGAGGCATCACTGGGGACACTGGAGGGGGCTCGCCAGTGTCACATACTGCTCAGGGCAAATATAGGACCCAGGACACTGGGAGTGGGCTGCCCAGTGTCCCAAACTGTGGCCAAGAGTTAAATAACAATCGGAACACTGGGAATGAGCTCCCCAGTGTTCCACAGTGATGGAGAGGAATACATGACTAGGGTCACTGGGAGTGGGCTCCCCAATGTCCCATGCTGCTGGGGGTTGCAACATAAATGGGGGGGTGTCTGCTACTAGACAACAATGAAAAGTGGTGGCTGAATCCTGACTTTGCGGCCGGCAGCACAAGTTCCAGCTGCAGGAGCCAAGAAAATCCACTGTTCTCATACTGAGAACGCGGCAGAAGTGGTCCTCTCATTAACCTCAGCACCCAGGATACTGGGTGGCCAAAAACAGTATTTGTAGCCCAAATATAAAAAAACAAACATCAGAATGGGGCTAAACAAGCCCCGTTTAGTTACATTCTGATGTGTGTTTCTTAAATAACATACATTTTTATCTTTTCTTTACTTTGTGTCTGTCGCTAACAAGAAAACAAAATGGCAGACAAAACACTGCTCTGCGACAATACAACAGACTCCTGCAACACTATGCCGCCCTCCTTGTGAAAACAAGACACCTTCCCTGTGAAAACAACACAGCTCTGTGAAAATACACAAGGCTCCCTGCAACACTATGTGACCCTACCTGTCTGCATAAACAAGCTTGTTTTCATGTGAGACACTTAACTGTTCCTATAGAAAATAATGGGAAAAATAATAACTTTTGAATGGATTGTTATTTTTTCACCGTCGTGGGATCATAATGTTGCGTGACACAATGCCATAGCAATATACTGAGCTGCCAATACAGCGCAATACATTGCCAGTGGCATTTCTCTACATTTTGCCAGGGGCTCCACCCCAGCACCCCTGTTACGGGGGTGGCTGCACCCCCGAACCCCCCAACTAAAATAATCAACTCTGGAGGGGGCTGTACACTTAAATTGCACAAAGTGCAAAATAAAGAAAAATTCCATGCATCTGGGACCAGGATTCGATATCTAGTCCACAGGCACACTGTCTCCATTGCTGTCTGTGGCTCATCCTATCAAGCCACAGCAGCTGCTTGATGGACCCTCCTCCCAGCAGAAGACTTATCCTCTGTGAGGGAACAGAGACAGGGTGTACAACTGCGTATAGACCATTTAGTGGTTTTGCACCATTGCTATTCCCACCTGTGCTGTCTCTGTTGCGTGGTTTTGACATGCGCTGTTCTACATATGGCGAACTGACCTGGTAGGTTTTTCGCCAAACCTTCAAAAGGCACATCTGTGACCCACAGGCTTTCTACCCTGAAATTTCAGACCACAACATAAAGCTGTTTGTGAGATACAGCTGCCAGAACAAAATGGCAAAAAATGGCAAATTTAGGATATTTTGGCTCTCTATATCTCAAAAACCACAAACAGATTCACACAAAATTTGATGCCTCATGAGACCTACCCATAGAGCTTATGCATGCCAAATTTCATGCAAATCCGTTAAACAGTTCGAAAGTTAGTAAGATTCACAAATTTGGGTTTAACATAGAAGTTTACACTCAACCCTGACTATACTGGCACTGCTGCACCAGTATAATACATATACACACACATATACATACATATATATATATATATATTTTCATGGCAAAAAACTCTGTTTAATGCATCAGTTATGGTTGTTCCACAGCAACAAAAGCAAGGAAATTCAGTGTTAGGGTTGAAAACCCTAACTCTGAATTCACCCCCCAACACCACACACACACACACACATGCAAGTAGGGGGGAGGACCAAGGCAACACGACCAATGACAGACAACCAGCAGTAGGTGACAGAAATAAAAAACAACTGTCTAAATATACAAGACATCCCCACCCACCTGACCAGGTACTGCATGCTCAGGGGAGATCAACAGCAAAACTGAGGCCATGTACACCAAATGTACACATCCCTGATTGCAGGTACACACCATACAACACTTAGTAGTTGATGGCCTTACCTAGTGATGCCCCATACCCCACCACACCTGGTACTGCATCTCAGCTATAGAGCACAGCAAAACTAAGTAGTTGTACAGGTACCATACAGTATGTGTAGCTGATTTCATGTATACACAACCTCCCACTGTTAGGCACTGGAGGAACTTTGCAAGACAGTGCCCCACTCACTCAGACCAGGTACTGTGTAGTAACTGGAGAACCCCAGTTAAAATGAACCCATGAAGATCAACACTGTTACTCCATGATTGCAGCCTTGCAAAGGTTAGTACAATTAGGACTCACAGAGTCTGTGGTAGAGAATGCCCCGTCCCGTCCTACAACACATGGCCCATTATCACTAAAAGCTACAGTAAAAGCAATTCTGTTTATATCTACAGTACACCTACTTGATTGTTAGTGTACCACAATGAACATAGTTATCACTTGCATGACATCAGCCAAAGAATGGTCTGGCAAACCAAAACTCTAGGTGCTACAATCTAAGTGTAGACCAAGTACAAAAAAGTGAGGCTGTGGGCATAAATGGTGCAGCTTACTCATTGCAAGAATACTCAACTTACCGCAATTTCGATAACCTGGTAGTACATCCTCAGTAGAGAGCTACAGCAAAATTGAGCCTATAGACATCCGTGATACACCTCCGTCATTGTAGGTGCAGTAATGTTAGCACATGTAGAACTTGCTTGGCCTCACCCAGCTAATTCCACTCTGTGTTAGACATAGCAGTTACTGGATTCTTAGGCCCAGATATTCAAACTGCGCCAGTCTGAGGCGCAAGCCCCTGCGCTGCTCAAAATAGTTGCGCAGGGGTGTGGCCGGGGTGATATTCAAAGGAGTTGCACTGTTGAGCAACTCCTTTGAATATCGCCCCCGAGCCACAGCACTTGCGCGTAAGCGCAGTGGAACTTGCCCACCGCAAGTTGCCAGAGTTGAGCATTCAACTTGCGGTGGCGCAAGTACCATTGCGCCATGCGCAAATTTCCGATATTCAAAAGGTGACATGCAAATGGGGCCATAATTTATGCAAGGCGCCGGGGGGGCCATTTGCATATCTTTATGGCCCCATTTGCATGCCATTTGCATGTAGGTGCGCCCGATCCCGAGGACTTGCTCCTGGCCACCCTGCCAGGCAGCAGCCGTCGGGACCGAGCGCCACTGCAGCCCGATCGCGGGCATCACAGTTACATGCCCCCACCTCCACAGCCCGATCGCGGGCAGAACACATACATGTCGCCCCCAACATCACCCACAGCCCGATCGTGGGCAGAACCTGTATAACCCCCAGTGCCGATCGCGGGCAGAATGCAACCCTCCCCAACCCGAATAACTCCCTGGTGGTCCAGTGGACCGTAAAGCCCGATGGGCAGAATGTCACAGCAGAACCCCCAAACATCTCCCTGGTGTCTGGTGTCCCCCACCCACCCACGAAGCCCCTCCACCCGCTCCCCGCGCGGCGGACGACAGCATCCACCCGCCTGCCGCCCGCCGCCCGCCGACGACTGTCCGGTAGGGCTGCACGCCCATTGGTGCAGAGCTACAGCCAATGGCGCAGCCCATACCCGTATATGACAGTCCAGATTTGTGAATGATCATCAGTCGGCTGGCAGCGGGCGGCAGGCGGGTGGGATGCTGTCGCCGCCGGCTGCGGGGAGCGGGTGGAGGGCTTGTGGGTGGGTGGGGGACACCAGACACCAGGAGATGTTTGGGGGTTGTGTTATGACATTCTGCCCGTGATCGGGCTTCTACGTCCACTGACCACCAGGAGTTATTCGGGTTGGGGTGGAGGGTTACATTCTGCCCGCGATCGGGCACTGGGGGTTTATACAGGTTCTGCCCGCGATCGGGCACTGGGGGGTTTACAGGTTCTGCCCGCGATCGGCTGTGGGATGCGGGGGACATGCACGCGTACTGCCCGCCGACAATAGGCACAGGGGATGAAGTTGGGGCCCAGGCCAGGGTGGCAGCTGCTGTGTTGCACCCTGCAATGCAGCAGCTCACCTGTGGGTGGCCTCGACTTAAGCCTTTTTTTTGGCCTCAAGCTGTGCGGGCGAGCTTGGGTTGCGATGCACAACTCTGCGAACCCGACTGAATATCGGGTGCGAGGTTATGCATGGATCCTCCTCTCCTGTTGAGCATGCATTCATTTGCATTGCTCTCTTGCGCAACCTGGTGCCAGTGGCTGCACTGCCTCCTGCTGAATATCGTGAGAATGGTGATTTTGACTTAAGATGGCGCAACCCTGTTGCGCATGGCGCAACCCTTTTGAATATCTGGGCCTTAGTATACAAACACACTGAAGGTAACTACACGGACATCAATAGTACACCTACATCACTGAAACTGTATAACTGATAGTGACATTAGTAGTTGCACAGTCTTGTACAGTCAATAGTTTTCCCATACCTTGAGATCAGCTTGTGTATCTTGAGTGGACAGATGCAGTAAATTTATTACTATGTAAATTACATACGTAAATGCAACATTTGTTGTATCTTGATGATGGATGTGTCTTTTAGTACATTTATGTTGTTGTCTTTATTTCTGTTTACTCATAAGTGTAAAAACCTTTGTACAGCTGCAATCAGAGAGTTGCATCATTGATGTCCAGTCAGGGTGCAGTACCAGGTGTGGTGGGGTGTGGGGCATCGCTAGGTAAGGCCATGCAACTAATATGTGTGGTACACTGTGTGCACCTGCAATCAGGGATGTGTACATTTGGTGTACATGGCCTCAGTTTTGCTGTTGATCTCCACTGAGCATGCAGTACCTGGTCAGGTGGGTGGGGATGTCTTGTAGTACATTTAGACAGTTGTTTTTTATTTCTGTCACCTACTGCTGGTTGTCTGTCATTGGATGTGTTGCCTTGGCCCTCCCCCCTACTTGCATGTGTGTGTGTGTGTCTGTGTGTGTGGTGCTGGGGGGGGTGTGAATTCGGAGTTAGGGTTTTCAACCCTAACACTGAATTTCCTTGCTTTTGTCGCTGACCCTAACTGATACATTAAACTGATTTTTTTGCCATGAATATCCTTTCTTTTTGAGAATGATAAGTACCAATACTACCTGAAAATGTTGTTGTGGCAGCACCGCACATACATAGACTAATACACTCAAATGAAGAACACAGGAAGTCATCTAGCAGAATTTTCTGTTATGAAGAGTAAGACAACATCGATCTCAAGCATATGCCTCTCAATATTTATCTATTTCCTTTTGCTTACCACTGTTATGTCAATACTAATTTATGGTGTTGTACTGTTTCACTCACTATCTTTTTGCAGCCAATGAGACTACTCTTTTGGGACATGAAAAATGTGGCACTCTATTTCCCAGCACCACTGTTAAATATTTAGATATCTTACATGGTCCTCTTCTGAACCTTTATTAAACACAAATTCTGAATATAACTCATACTTATTAATGTACCTACAAAAATGTTGTCATAACACTGTAAGATATGTAACACAACAAGAATTTAAATGTGTTATCTGTTTAAACCTCAAAGTTGTGTATAATACCCTTCTTTACCAAACTAAGGAAACCAAATGCTTTCTTATAGAATATTTAACCAATAAGGCATGACCAACAGTTCTGTTAATGGTCTGTTAATCACCTGCTAGGGGTGTACTGTGGCACAAGGTGTGGCCGACTGCCACATGCACCTAGAAGGTGATTAACTGACCATTAACATAATCCCTGGGAGTGCCTTATTGCTATAATAATGAAACATGGTCTTAAACAGCATTAAACCTTGTTCAGTATATGGTTAAGCTGTACATGTATGTTAATAAAACATTAACATAAGGCTGGCAGAATGTTTGCAGCCAATCAGAAAGCTGCATTTTTCAGACCCTTTTTTATAAATATTGATGACAAAGATCCCCACAACTTAATAATACCAGAAGAAGAAATGTTATATTCAAAAAATATTTATTGTGTATATATATATAAAAGTAAAAAAAATATTATTTTTAATGTTCAAATCAAAACAGTTATTCATCATAGAAAAAATTTTGCAATACATTTAATCACACTGAATGCAAAATTAAAAAAACATAACAATATATTGATTTTTTTATCTACAAAAATAAATGCTACATAAAAAAATATATATATTCATTTTTCAAACTTTTAAAAACGATTTTGTAAAAAAACATATAGAAAAATATATAAACAACTATTTACAATATTTACAGCAAGTCTTATGGAGAAGTGTGCTGCTGCTTGAGGCAGCCCAACCCATAAGTTGGACTCAATGTGGAGGTGTAATGGAAGTGGAAGCTGTTGCACTCTGCAGAGGAGATACTGAAGCAGCTGTGGAGGCTGGTCAACTGTGTCCCAGGGAAGCTGGATGCTACTGGTGGAGGTGAGGAGCTGGAGCTGGCCACGGTGTCACTAGCCGCTGTCACCACAGGCTCAAGCACAAGGTTGACAGTCTTCTGTTGCACTTCCATGAAGGAGAGCAATTTCTCCTGTCCTTCACAGAGCGCAACATTGTCTCTTATCAGACTGTCAACCTTGCGTTCAAATCTGCGGTAACAGCGGCAGTGGCCAGTGCACCGCTTTAAGCGAGGGCGTCCTGCAAAGTGACAAAAAACATGAATCAATATATGAACCTCAAAATGGTGATTACCTACCTTTCTTGCACTTACAATACTGATATCTAATTCAATAATTGTAATACATTTTGCTGAGCACTCTCAAGACTATTGACGAGTGTGATGTTAATCAGAACTCCTGTCTTCTCAGTTGTGTTATAATATTTCTTTGTACCATATTATATTCTTCATGGGCAACTTAAAAAGATTTATAAGAACAGCATACTATCTACACTGTTGTTCTGTATCACTTAGTATTTGGTAACACTCAGTACCTAAATGTTTTGGCATCATGAACAACACAGTCTGATATACAGTGATACTAGATCTTCAATTGTGTATGAACAAGTAAACTTGAACATCTGAACCTATATTATTTCTTCACACCTGCATGAGAATAATAGCATGACCGGTACACCAACAGTACTATCTCCATTATCTAATGTTCATGAATTCATCTGTTTAATAACCACAACAAAAGACACACACATGTCATAGTGTTATTTATTCTGTGTACATATTTTCATTAAAACAAATCATATTTTACTGCTGTTACATTAATTAAACAGTAAGGCATGACCAAGAGTTATGTTAATGTTCTGTTGATCACCTGTACGGTTGCAGTGTGGCAAAAAAGTTTAACCAAATACCACATGCGCCTAGACCGTGATTAACTGACCACTAACATAATCTCTGGGAGTGCCCTTATTCGTATTATAATGAAACATGTTCTTTAACACTCTTAAACCTTGTTGACCATATGACTAATTTGTACATGTATGTTAATTAAAGATTTACATAAGGTTGTTAGAATATTTGCAGACAATCGAAAAGCTCTATTTGTCATACTCTTTTTATAATACTTAAAATAATGTTAGACATTTACAAACCAACAACTCACTTACTTTGGCACCTAATTAAATGAAATATGCTCTTTACACATCATGTTAAGAAACAGTGGGTGGGATATTCAGAAGGGTTGTGCAATGCACACAACAGTGTCGCCATACACAACCTACTGATGTGTACCAGTGTGATGTTCAAAAGGGGAATGTGCCTGGTACAAATGCCAAAGAGTCAAAGCACAACAGTAATGTATGCAGCGCAATTAGGAGGGTTATTACCATCCATGTGTCACATATCCTGATATTTAGCCCAGGATATACTAACCCATGCAGTCACAACCCCTACTTGCACTGCACACAGTTGATCCCCTAAATAAAATTAGCAACACCTGCCAACCCACAGCTCAGCTGTCATATTACACCTTGCAACATGGCAGCTGACAGCTATTAGTGACAACCCAAGCTACAGTGACACTTTCATGCTGGCTCCCCCCATGCTGATTGTGGTCATTACTATAGTAATAATGGTGCTACATCCCTGGTGGTCCAGTATATCACTCACAGGCTGATTGCAGGCATCAGTGCTATATTATGTCAAACCAATCCATCCCTGGTGGTCCAGAGGTACACCCGGCCACTCACACCCACTAAGCCACACAACCCACCCCCCCGTCAGCAGCAGTCAGCAGTTCCTTACCGGCTTCCCACCCTGACGCCCAATGACAGACTCTGTACAGTAGGGCTGTACAGCCATTAGGCCACAACATAAGCCAGTGGGTGTGCAGTTCATACCATACTACACAACCCAGCTATATGAATGGATCCTTTCACATTTCTGTACTGTGTAGTATGATACGACCTACACAACCATTGCTTACACTGTTAAACAATGGCTGTACAGTCCTACTGTATGGAATCAGTCAGCAGACAGCACAGTGGCAAGCAGATGGTGTACTACCACCCACCACTAACCAGGGGTGGGAGGGTGCGGGGCAGTGGGGCTCAGTATATGGGTGTGCAGGGGAGTAATGCTGAGCCACCAGTGATGCATTGGCATCTCATTATATCTCACTGACAACCACAATCATGCTGCAAGCAGCCCAGTATACCACAAAGGGCATTGGGCCATAATCTCATTACATATGACCACGATCAGACTGAAAGGGGGCTACTGGACCACCATGGTTATAGAAAATAGTAGTTTATCACATATTCTCACAATCGGGCTGTAGGTGTTTCACTAGATCACCAGTGACATTGGACTATTATTTCATTACATATTCCCACAATTGTGCTAGAAGCGCTCCACTGGATTACCAGTGTTATACGACATTGTAGTTTATCACATATACCCATGATCACTCTGTGAGTGTTGCAGTGGACCAGCAGTGACATGGTTGTTTATTATTTATACATATGCACACAAATGGCTGTCGGAGCATGTTGGCAGTAGTAGAAAGGGGTGTCATTCCCCAACAACTGCAGCCTGGCAGGGTAGCAGGCACAAGTCGTCAGCAATTGGCACACCTGCATGCAAATGGGGCCATCATGACATACAAATGGCACATTTTCAGTTTGCATTCATGATAACCCTATTTGCATCTACACTTTTGTATATTACAGCAGTTTGCTATGATAAAGCAAACGGCAACAGTAATTGGTGTGAAAAATAAGTGTCCCATTAGCATGCATGATCATCAGTCTCCATTACTCACTCTGTAATCTGTGTCATATATATACCAGCATACTAACAGTCCACTGTCTCTGTACAGGAGTACAGGTGTGAGCATACACCATAAGCAAACAACAATATGTACCTACTTACAGATGACTTGACACATTGCAAAACATTACAGTACATCCACCATCTGTGAATGGCAAGTACACCATGTGGCATATCCATTGTACTCCCCTAGCATTTATCACAGTCTTAGAATATGGTGGCTAGCTCTATTACTACACTAGGCACTCCCCATTGAAGTGAAAACTGCTTTTGAGTTTGTTGAGTATGCATTGTAGTACACTAGGCCTTATCATCTGGATTATCAGGAACTTTCTCTATATAAATACACTTCTTATCCCAGTACACTCCCCCCTTCATACAGTTAACTTTTTATGACACACATGCATGACACACCAGTCCAGTATACTCTGTCACCCCTCCACACACATTGCAATAATTATGATAACTTACTCAGAATTGGCTTAGTACAGCTGCTCTCATGTGCCACACTTGTCTTACAACATCACAGATTTACCCTTAATGTAGTACTACCACCTCACCACGTACCCACTGAGAAATAAAAATGTCATCATAAGTGTACCATCATAATAAATAGGGTGCACTATTCAACAAAATATCTCCCAGCTATGCATGGCGTGACACCATATAGTACACCTATATGCATACTAAAGGAAAAAGTAGATATATGAACATAGATAACAGACTGTGTCACAGAATGTCAATATACAAATGATCTATTTACATGTTGAGACTCTCTACTACAGTACTGTTACATTACCACTTGCTCATCACTTTTCTAAAATAGCCACACTGCTCTCACAGTACCTAGCAATTAGTAACTCTGTGGCTGCCTTAGGGGTGAAAGGTCCTCCATACTACTGAACAGACATTGTGGGTGCAAGGGACTGTGACACTATTTCTTCTGTGAAAATCTTTTATGATGGTACTTACGCTGAGAGCTGGTGCCCAGCTCCTCCTTCACCTCCACAGGTCTTACTGCCACAGCTTCCCTGGCCACTATAAAACATATTAGTAAACAATATTATAACATATGCCACAATATATTAATCTGCCACTAAACTTTTATTGTGAAATAGATTTTTTATACTGTCTCATTGAGTAATTCAACCATGCATCACATTTCTCTTTGCTGTGACACTTATGTGTTTCCATGGATGTTGTATCATTCAGCAGCAATGACATCCACACACCGTGACTGCTTGTGGGTACAGCAACAAACTCACTTACACGAACAGCAACTGCAGTCTTACAAAGAAGTTCCCATATTAGCACTGCACACCCCACTGTAATTCAGAAACTCTCTCTGTGCAGTACTGCACATCCCCATGCAGCTGTTCAGTGACACCCACCCCATTTTCATTTACTACCCCACTGTTACCATAGACATAAAAATACTATCCCTTCAGAAATATACAGATTCTGGCAATATATTATCAGGACATAACAGACTCAATATCACAATATGTTAGGTATGCATGGATCGGCCCCCCCCAACCTGATTAACATATATTACTAGTCTTCCGTTCTCATATCATTATGTGTACAACAGAAAATTCTCTTGTTTATATTGTGTCTGGTCACATCACTATGTCTCACCTAAGTGGGTAGCATATCAATATGCTGAAACACTTTAAATATACCAGCCAAGATCTAGGTAACATATATTGGGCTGAGTACCTGTATTACTCATTTTGAACATGAGATGACACAAAAATAATTTTAAATCCATACAAATATCTTCCTAGAGTGCAATGAGGACAATATTCACTTGTAAAATAATAGATAAGAAATTCATATAACTACAATATTTCACATACCATTGCTGTCTAGAAATGTCATGACCAGTTCTGGATCATAGTCAGTTAAACTAAACTGAGATGTATACAACTACCATACATCTGGGTATAAAATCTGTTCCTTTTGAAGCACCATTTAAATTATGAAGTACTACACCTTGTTTTTTAAACTTTTTAAGCAATATACCCCAACAGGGTGTTGGTTTACTGGAGGATCTACCACGGCTGCTGTAGTTCAGGCACAAGATGCAGCCAAGAGACTTGCCCACACCAAGACTGGTAGATCCTCCAGTATACCCACTCTCTGGAGTGGTATATTTAAATTATACAAAGGGCTTATTTGTTTTTTACAAAAAAAATATGTTAAAATCCATTAAATTTCAAACTTTCTGCTTGTTTGTTTGCCATCCATCTATTAGCTTTGCAGTGGTGTTTTTGCAATGAGCATATGCATTTGCTGAAGAATTCCTGATGTGGCTGACTGGTGGCTGGCACCTTTTACAATGAGTACACTGTAGTATTTACAATGCTGTAAAGGTGCCAGCTAGATAGTCAAAATCCAAAATTCTATTACATTTTTTAGTGTACGTTGTATTATTACAAATATTACATGGGTGCTGGAAGTCATATTAACTTTCTAAAGAGTGTTTCCTAAAAAGAAGTGAGTTAAGTAGTCCAGCTCACACCTTACAAGATAGCCTCATACCACCCCAATTACGTAATACTATTTTATCTATCAGCATCTTACTATCTGACTCGACAAGAATGACACTGTCGGTGTCAGAGTAATCAGCCTCCACAGCTTCAGACTGTGCTGGTACTACCTCAGCTGCAACTGGGGGGGCCTGTGCTGGTCTGTGAAAGAAGATAAAAAGTAGAGACACTAAGTTTCCCATGTAAATGTCAGCACATTTTAACACTTTCTTTAAGCATTAAACATGTTTCAGGCACCTAACATTGCCTGTAATCAGGTATCACAGATCCATTGCAGACACACAGAAAATCACTATTACTGAAAATATAGAGGATAATGGCTGGGTAGCAGGTGATAACAACGTTGTAATCACCTCGAATGGTTGCTTGGGCAACATGGTAGACCTCGAGAGCACAGCTCGAGAGGTTCACTGTAGCCCTAGCAACCATGAAAGGTTATTTAAACGTGGTTCTCATCAGATCCCCAGTCATCATCTTTTAATAGTTCATGGTTAAAAAAAAACACTGCATTATATGTGTGAGAATTGTGGAACTCTGGTGTATTCTGTTTTTTAATATATGGATCATGAAAATAATATAGTACAAAAGCATACAAAAAATTCCCCATAATAGTATCACTCCCAAAGTGATAATACTACACTTCAGGAGTGATAATACCATCGTTCAGGTGCCGTAATACTATTGTTGGGTACCTGAACGATAGTATTATCACCAAATCACAACAGCGCATGCGCTAGTCCAGCTCCCAACGTCTTTTAAAACGTGCCTTCCAATTGGCCACTTTTCCTGTTAGGGCGGGCAGAACAGTTCGAAAAACATGGTGGCCACTGTCTCGCTTACCGAGAGTTTCCCAACCATAACATTTCACAGCTTTTTTTAAAAAATACCTGAAAAATACAGATATCAAGCTGACCTTGCATTCCCCAGACATGGAAAAGGTAGGCTTTCCTTCACTAAAACAAAAAAAAAAAAAACGAGCAGTGAGACAGTGTGGTGCGTGGCCAGAACGGAGAGACTTGTTCGGGCTGCAGCTGCCGACTGCCTCAGAGAAACGAAAATCGCATCCATATATTAAAAAAAATTAAAAATATGTTCCTGTGCATTACAATGTAGTAAATCCATCTCGAGGTTCTGGGGACATGGAACCTCTCGAGCTTCGCTCTCGAGGTTCCCAATGTCCCCAGAACCTCTCAATGGAATTACTACATTGTAATGCACAGGAACCTATCTATTATTCTATTTGTTATGCCATTGTTTGGAAGTTCCAAAGTGTGGTTAACAACTTTTAAAATTCTAAACAGTGCTGTGTGACTGCTGATTATCGTGGTTAATAGACACTTAACATACATCATAAATATTTCATAAATATAAGATCATAAACTGACTCAGTACACAATACTTAATACTTCTATAGTATGCCACATGAAATACAATTCTGCTTAAATTAAATGGATACTGGATAGTAACTCCAACACTATCATTGGGTGATTCATTAAAAAGCATCGTAAAATGCGTGTTATACAATGGGGTATGAAAATTCAGTAACCTCATTGGTCAAAACACATCACATAACAGTCATAAATCCTCCAGTATACACACTGTAAACGTTTTATATCATTATAAAGACAACAAAACAAGTTGAACATTGTAAGATAGCAATATATAGTGACAGACAGTGGGTATGTGAGTGGCTTTACTACTCCTGGTGTGTTTAAGTCACTCAGCAGTGCCTCGTGACTGAACTACACCAGGCATGGCCAATCCACCAATATACCCACTCCCTGTGATGGTATATTTCTTAACTTTTATCTAAGTCAATATCAAAACACATGTATTGTATGAACATATATATATATATATATATATATATATATTTATATATAAATAAATATATATATTCACACACACACATATATATATATATATATAAAATGCATAATTATTTAGTAACAGTTATAAATACTTTTTCCCTTAACACAAAAAAACACAACAAAAGACTAAAAAAAAGTCTCTTGTGACGTATTAACTTCTTTGACACTACAGCAACCTGACTCGTAACATGTTATTGTGATACTAACATGGCTACAACAACAGAGACTTCAATAAGAAAAATACTTTTTTATACCAAATTGTGTACCTACTTTAATATCATAGAATCTGAGGAATTCTATTGAATAACTTACGATGAGTGAGGCGCTTCCCCACAGCTGGCTTCCCTGCAGCCTCCCATAATTCATATGTGAGGTAGTACCAGCACTTATCATTCTCTGGTATCTCCTCCCTCTGCTTCAGAATGTAGACATGCTCGTGCAACAGCTTCCACTTCCTCTTCAGCTGGAGTATAGTTTTGTTTTTCACCTTCAACACCATGTGAAGGAAATTATTAATGCACCTTCACATTGAGTCCAACTTCTGGTTAGTGCTCCGCATTAAAATGCGGGCACTTCCCCTGGCTTGGACTGCCTCAAGCAGCAAGCACACCTGTCTTAAGGTCCACTGCCTCATGCTGATTTATCGATTCTGCAATAAAACATACACAAACATTCCATCACTTTCACGTCTCAGAGTCTATACATTTCTATGTATTCTACAAAGTATTCTGATTAGAACATGGCAAGAACAGCATTTCACAACCCTACCATACCACTTCACACAGAAATTATTTTTTACATGGGTCATATTGTGGTACAGTAACGCTCTGATGCATTCTTAACACATCCTGGTAGTGATCCTGTAATAACATGAGCATCTGCAACCACAACCCGTAGTTCTGCTGCACACTGTTGAAGCCCCCCCAAACAAAAAAAGTTGTAAAAAATGACAACCACAGTGTACCTGCAGCATTGCACATTACAATATGCAGCCAACAGCTGTGCATGGCCACCCAAGGTCTGGGGCTACCGTGTGTTGGCATCAGCCATCCCTCACCAACTGTGATTTTGCTGTGGAAAATATATCCATGGTGGTCCACTGCACCCCACTCCCTTATCCAATTGTGGGCTTTCTGTTTAAAATTAACTGTTGTGCTGTACTGCAGCTACCACTCCAGCTCAAGTTAACGAGGAAGTAGACTTAACATAGCCACAAGGGATACATTTAATACAGTTAGCCCATTATAAGTTAAAAGGGTACAGTTCACTGTACCAACAACAGTATTTTTTTATTGAAAAAACAAGATCTATTTTTGAAATATCTTACCACAAAGCAACCAGGGAGAGGTGCATCACTAGCCAACAGGTACTGACTCACACACTATGAGCAACAAGTTAGTGATGAATAGCACACCAGCACACTTATGACACCATTATTATATGCAAATAGGCATATTAACACCTTGCATGCATTATGGCTCCATTCGCATGTACAGTACAAAATACTGTAATACTTGAACCTACCACCACACTACTTCAGTGCTGTATCCCCCTTCTCCTCTCTGCCCACTGACACTCACGCAGTGCCAGACTAACATGCACTATGCAGGTTGCCATACTGAAATATTTAACAATGCTAACCATTCCACAACACTCAAAAATACTGCCCTGACAACAACCTACTGCATTGCAGTTGCATTTTGCCCAGGCTTGTTCCACAGCCTGGCACAGTGTGAATATTGCCAACCCATGTGTTACATCTGTGTGAGTGATGTATGCAGCTGTTCTATTTTTTGATCAACATTTTTTGATTCTGAAAAGAACCTTTGTTTGCACTTTGTTATTTGTTCAAACAGTCTGACATTCTTAGAGGACTTTGAAGATTGTATCTCGAAGGTCTCCCAGGAAATGGCAATTGCCAGCATGTGAGAAGTGTACACCATCTGGTAGGTATAGTCAATCATAACAATACTTAATTTCTGGGTAATGTATGATGTACATTCCAGACATGCATAGAAATACAGATATCTGTATGTTGACTTTTCTTTGGGCTCTGTCAATCAGGTACATATGGTGTTCTGCTTGCCAGACCCTATGCTCTGTAATATCCAAAAAAAATTATTTTACAGGCAGCCAACATAGTCATAATAGAAGCAAGGTCCAATTTTGCTTCTGTTACTAAATCTACCCAATGTTTGGTTCCCAAATCATTGCCTCCAAGACATATCAGCAATGTGTCTGGATGAGGCTGAGTACTCAAAAGTCTGTGCAAGGTTGGCATGAGGTGCTCCCACCTCATTCCACCCCTACCAAACCACTTAACACAGCAATTTGGGAGCTGCAGGTTTCTCCCACGATCACTATTTTGAGCATACTCAGACACTCATCTCATGATACTGCTTCCAACTATCCACAAAGTCCTTTTGCTGTTTTCTGTCATTCTCAGCTTTTAAACTTAAAAGTGGACAGAGAGCTACCAAAAAAGTCAGTGTTTACCCTGCAGTGCCCTAAACAGTAGTGAAAGTTAAACTGCTATTTTCCCTTCTAACTTCAAGCCAGCTTCACTGGGCTGATCCATAACACACAAATAAAACAAATCATTGGCTACTACTGTGCCTTCATTAACCAATGTAGTCTATGCACTGACTATCACTGCACTTCTGCTACAGCTAAAATGTGCAAAAAATTAAGAGGTGGGAAAAATGCATCCTTTTCATAGGCAGTTTTAAACAATTACAACTGCAGAAACATGTCTGATTGGTTCCCTCTTCTCTTGTGGATCCATGTGCACCTTCCTATCTCCATCCATTTGCAGCTGTATCTCTGCAAGTAAGTACTAAAGTACTGTCTGACTTTAAACACTTTTTTCCTAAATAATGCAGCACCCTAGGTTACTTCAAGCAACATAGTCAAACAGAGGAGTAAAAAACATTTTGATTAATACTATTTACCTGTTAGTAACAGTTTTTATCATACTAGAAAAATGGTTTATAAAATATGATGTACTTACAGTTCTAAATCTGCCGTCGTCTCTCAGTGTTAACTAAGATGGCTGCTGTTGACTTCTTCTTCAGTGTTATCTGTCTCTGATTGGCTGTCTCACATGCCCTGACAAATCTAGTGTAACACTGGCAGAACACGCTGTCACTCAAATAGCAATCAGATATGATTCGATAATGAATACTGCTGTCACTCCCAAGTTTAAATTTGCAACACTTTCACACGCACGACACTACTTTTGTGACACTGTCAAATGCACATTACTTTTTGAGACACTGTCAAACACACAACACTACTTTTTACAACACTTTCGTGCACACAACACTATTTTTACCAAGACTTTCAAATTTACAACAGAAATTGATTATTTATTACAAAAACAAGCAATTTTTCAATGCCGAACATTGTCACGCTGGCATTGGCAGTGACAAAGATAGAGAGACATAGTGCTGTGAGTTTGTTAATGTGCCCCAAAACGTGATTTTGCACACCAGTACACCACTACACCACTGTATGGCAGACTTGCATTAACATATTTTTGGCAGTTGCTATGCACGCTCATACAACAGTCATTTTATGGAGTATTGTCACCAAATTTTCAACACAGTCATTTTAGCACCTCTGCTCATGAACACTGTCACTGTCATTTTTGTAATGTGCTATGAACAATGATTTCACCAGCAACTGCATTATTCTGCATCAGAAGTGCAAAAACACATTTTGGGCAGGATGTGAAAAATGACAGCTATACGCTTCACAATAAGGTGTGGAAAAATGGCAATGTTGAGAATCTGGCATGAAAATAGTTGGAATGCACTAACTTACGAGTGTGCATTGCGCAGTTGGTATGCACACTTGTAAAACAGTCATTTTATGGACTATAGTCACCAAATTTTCAACACATGCATTTTAGGAGCTCTCCTCATGTACAGTATCACTGTCATTTTTGTAATGGACTCTGAACACTGATTTCACACAGCAACCTAGCTATTCTGCACTGTAAGTGCGAGAACACATTTTGGGCAGCATCTGAAAAATGACAGCTGTACGGTTCACAAGAAGGTGTGGTAGAATGCCAATGTTGATAATATGACATGAAAATACTGCAAATTCGCTAAGTTACGAGTGTGCATTGTGTAGTTGTTACGCACGCTCGTAAAACCATCATTTTACATACTATTGTCACCAAACTTTCAATGCAGGCATTTTAGGACCTCTGCTCATGAAAAGTTTCACCATCATTTTCATAATGTGCTCCGAACACTGATTTCACACAGCAGCCATGTAACTCTGTGCCGGAACTGCGGAAATGCATTTCAGGTAGGATGTGAAACATGACAGCTGTACTGTTCACAAGAGGCTATGCTAAAATGCCAATGTTGATAATGTGACATAAAATATAACAAATGCGCTAACAAGTGTGCGATGTGCAGTTCCTATGCACGCTCATAAAACAGTCATTTGATGGAGTTTTGACACCAAATTTTCAACACAGGCATTGTAGGATGTCTGCTCATGAACAGTATCACTGTAATTTTCGTTATGTGTTCTGAACACTGATTTTGTACAGCAGCCGTGCTACTCTGCGCCATAAGTGCAAAAACACATTTCAGCAAGGATGTGAAAAATTACAGCTGTACGGTTCACAAGAAGGTATGCTAAAATGCCAATGTTAAGAATGTGATGTGAAAATATTGCAAATGCACTAACTTAAGTAAAGTATTTGAAGTTGACTTATTAATCTGTTACTCATTTACAGAAAAATTTTAATAAAGTAGTTATTTGACCAGCAGTTTAACAATGCTAGGTTAAAATCACTGTACAGAATTACACTGAATCTGCATTGCTGAACAGTGAAATAGTACGAGAAAAAATCTATGTGGCATGGTGATAATGCTATACAGGACAGTGTAACATGAATGAAAATAAGCCTGTCAAAATTTGAGCAACCAATCTGATGAAAACATTTTATGATTTTTTTTTGGTTTTTATATTTAATACATAAATCATCTGTCTCAATATACAATGTTAGATGTGAGCAACACAAGCATATACTAATATTGTCTTTTTTTCTGTGTTTTATACAGGTGTCTGATACTTCTGTAACATTGGTGACTGTCACTGTGAACTAACAGATTGAAAGATGCCTAGTAAATACAGATGTGCAGGCATGGAAAAACAGAACCGGTATCATAGTACTTCACTGTTGCTTAAGAACAATAAAAAAAGTGGTGTGAGTTCAAGATGTAAAACAAAACAGAGTTCTACTGGAATAGTGAGCTCTACAGTAACTCACTCCACAACAAAACCACATACTTGCTCAACAGCAAGGAAAAAATGCTTACCTGAGCAACAGTTGTGTAGATCTCTCAGACAAAACACAACTATTGCTATAGCAGCCATCAACAGACCTTCTAAACAGCGTCGTAAACTCACAGCTGGTGGTTTTCATCTGAGAAAGCAAAAGTATTTCCGATTGCTAGCAAGTAAAGCTAAGATCGACAGGCTTATTGCTGCTGTGATGAGACGTGAGCACAAAAAGACAAAGAGTCATCTGACTTTGATGAAATTGCATCTCAAAGTACACACATTTGTTAACAGATCGTTATTTGTTCTTCAACAGTTATGGCGTAAGATGTCTCATGTGTTAAAACTATTCAGAAAAGTTATGTATGACATCAAAAAAAGGCTACAACAGTATCCTGCTTTGACTGTTCACAATTTATGTGATGTATTCACAGGTCACTGTATGTACACACAGCACTCAGAGGCATATTTCTGGGAAGAATCTTATTATTCACAGAAAAAAAAGAAAAAGTTCACCATTGATGAGTCTGGTAAGCTAGTCAATGTGCTAAATGTCTGTGATGACACAGCAATGGACACAAATGATGACTGTGATGCAACCACTGTGTCCCATAAATGGCATTGTCTCTCATGGCCATGTGATGAAACCTGCAACTGTAGGCAATCGTCATTTGAAAAAGTTGAACAGTTTGTCAACCTTTTTGTGATAAGAGATCGCAAAGAAATATATAAACTGTTTAACAAGATTGACCTTTGTGAAATCCGTCCACATACTGGACTTATGGGTCACTCACTAGCATGCCTCGATAGCGGTGTTTGTGACAGTGTATTTCACAACATGCAGATGCTGGGAGTGCATCAAACAGGCATGCAAAACCTTGTATACAGAGTATATGAAGTCCGACAATTTGTCAATTGGTACACTTGTTTAAATGACTTATTGCAGTCTGGTGACATGCAGGGTGCCATCACATTTCTCAGGTAGCTGCAACGTGTTACTTCTGTACCAGACACAACTATTTATCAGTCAGCAAGTTCTGCTGAAACATCTGTTTCTGTGTTAGAAACTGACATACTGAAACAGTATGGCAAAGAAATTGCTAAATTTGAGCTGGCAAAGGCTCAGAAGTTTGACTCTGTATGTGTGTCAAACAGTAAACAAACAGTCACAGTGAACCTGGAAACCTTGTCACCATACAATAAAATGTGGTTCCGTCTCTCAGCAGTTTTGCTGATGAAATCTGACTTTCAGTTACAGAACACCATTCTACTGTGCAAACGCTATTTCTCCAAACTAAAGTCTAACATTCTGCCACCAAGGTCACTGTTGAATAATATGGAGGCACATGTTACACCAAGTGAGATTGTGACATTGAATATGTTTGAACGTATTCTAATTCAGACAATGAAGCCATTTCAAACCCTTCTATGCCTGAACACAAAGACACAGAACATTCCACAGAAAGAACTCATTAGATCTCTAAAGGGTTCCGTGATGTATCTCCCACTTCCTCTACAGGAAAATGTGGAGGCATCTCTATGGAAAACAGTTTGGTGATTCTTGTAAATGGTGTTCCAACTAACTCCAAGGTCATCTGGCAAAATGTTGCAACGTACAGAAGGTAAAGCTTGCTCTTACTTATGTAAAGAGTAACAATCCCTTCTATGCAGACCTTGACATAGATCACATGACTAGTCTCTCTGTTCAACATGATCTCTTAGAAGCAACTAAGCCAATGATTGAGAAGGTCAGTGGACAGACAAGTGACAATGTGTATGGACAGTACACAATCCACCCACTACATGGCAGAGATCCAGTATGAGACAACACTGATCTCTATCAGATGAAACAGGTGGAAGGTGAGCCTGTCAGCATTTGGGAGGCAACACTAGAAACACACTGTTTCCCAGACTTATTCACAAAAGGGTCAGGTGGATGGCTAGATGAAAAGGAAGTGCATGTGCAGGGTGTTGAGTACCGCACTAGCTGTGTGCTCAGTAAAGATGGCAAATTCAGATGCAACATGCAGCACCTGTTTCATCTCCTCTGGGAGAGTGAACTTAGCATTCTGTCTGCATCTATTGCACATACTATTCATCTCACAACTCCACTAGATGGAATAACAGCTGCTCAATTTCTAGAGAAATTAAAGCAGAAAGATTAAAATGTGCAAGAAAATCTGTCTTCCATACTTTCAAGTCTTCGTGGCACCAAAGAATATTGGTATCGCAGACACTCCAAAGTAATGACAATGCTGTGAGAGTATGGTGTAGCCACATGGTTTGTCACACTTAGTTGTGCTGAATATGCCTGGGACAAGCTCATTGAATTGTTAAAGTGGGCAAATTCTGATGTTGATGGCATTTCATAAATGACTGTTGGAGAAATGTGTTCACTTGATCCTGTCTCTGTCACAAGACATTTTCACAAGTGGTTCCATGACATTTTGACTTTCATATTGTCAAAGGACAATCCACCTCTTGGTATTGTGGAGAATTACTTTCGGAGGATGGAATATCAAGCACGGGGTGCCCCTCATATTCATATGCTATTGTGGATCAAAGATGCACCACGCATAGGTGAACATGAAGCAGCACAAGTGCTAGCATTCATCAAGAAATATATCACTTGTCACATTCCAGACAAGTATGACAGTCCTACACTATGAAAGTTGGTACAAAAGCTCCAGCAACATATTTGTGCAAAATACTGCAGGTGAGTAGTAAAGAACAAATCTAATTGGTACACATGATGTTGCTTCCGATTTCCTAGACAAGTTTGTCAGGAAGGCTCCATGAATGAACTTTTTTCAGCAATGCGACACCACTTGAAGGCAAAATCAACCAAGAGGATATACGAGTTACCTAGAGATGAGAAAGAGGTGTACATCAATGACTACAACCCAACTCTTCTCCTAATGTGGCAAGCTAACATAGATGTTCAGTTCGTGGCTGATAACTCATTGGCCCTGGTGCAGTACATTACTTCGTACATAACCTAACATGAGCAGACTAGCTTACAAGATCTTTGGGAAGATATTGCCAGTTCAAGCAGGAGCCTGACATCTCAGCTCTGGTCATTGGGCTTGAAGACCCTTTCACACAGAGAACGTGGAGCTTATGAAGCCAGTGACCATTTAATGGGTACACATCTGTACGGGAAGTCTGAAGCTGTACGGTTTCTCAGTGTGAACCACAAAGAGAAACACAAACGTGTACTGATTCCCCATGCCAAAACTGAAGAATTCGCTGCCAATTGACCTTCTTCAAAACATATCTTGAAGAATAACCTGATAGACACATACTACCCCCGTAGACACGATGACATGGATGATATGTGTCTCTTTCAGGTGGCTAAGTGGTATGACTACAAGGCAGATATATCACCTGACTCAACACGCCACATTTACAAGGTAAACAGAGTGGATGGCTGTTTCATAAAGAGACACAAGCCTTGGCTCATAGACCACTGTAAATTACATCTAGGCACATCGGAGAGCAGAGAGCATTACGACTTTGCTCTCCTATTCCTATTTAGACCCTGGAGGAATGAGTCTGAATTAAAAGGTGACTGTGATACATTTGAGGAAGAATTCAATCTCAGTTATAAGACTTTCAAAACTGAATACTCAGAGACATACATAAAGAGATTAGAGGCTGAGAAAGAACAGCTTGAGGAGGCAGAGAAGCAGCTACAGGAAGACACTCCTGTTAGCTCGCAAGACAATCTTGATCCAGAAGGACAAGCTGTTCTAGGTGAACCTCTGCTTTTAAATGACACAGAAGTGTTAATATCAGAAATTGAGACAGCCATGGAACATGGAACACACTCCACTGTCAACCCAGCTGACTTGAGAGAAAGACATAATCAGCAGCAGCATGTAGTTCACTCTCAAGTCATTGACACTGTTTGACATGGCCTACTACATGAAACAAAAAAATGTGACTGTCTTGACTACAAACCACTACTGATCTTTGTTAGCGGTTCAGCTGGCACAGGAAAGAGTTTCCTTATTGAAGCCATAACTGCTGAAATACGGAGCCTGACAGGGTCGTCAATGTCTGTTGCTCTTACTGCTCCCACAGGACTAGCTGCATACAACATTGGTGGAGTTACATTACACCATCTCTTTATGTTGCCTGTAGAACATGTCAAAACAGGAGAGTATCGTAAACTGTCATTTGAGGTTGCATCTCACCTCCATTCCATGTTCACAAAGATAAAGTTACTCATCATTGGTGAAATCTGCATGGTCTCCAATGTAATGCTTGCCTGTATACATATACGTCTACAGGAGATCTTAGGTACTGACGATGGAGTACCATTTGGTGGCAAAAGTATTGTTGTATTTGGTAACCTTTTACAGCTTACACCAGTTAATGCAGAGCATGTGTTTGCAACTCTCACTGCCAAGCAAGCTAAGAACATTCTCGGCTGTATTGCAGGTTATAACATTTGGGAGTTATTTACCTATGTTGAGTTGTATGAGAACATGCACCAAAGTGGTGATCTGGCCTACAAATCACTTTTAGATGAAGCTCATACAGGTTCCCTATCACCAGAACATGTTGCTATGTTAAACGATCAGAGAATCAGAGTAGATACTGCATCCATAGAAACAGCATGTAATGTTTTCAGCGATGTGCACTCTACCAGGACACGCATAGTCTGTCATATGCCACGGCTAAAGAAATGCACTGAGTTCAAAAATATTATGCTGCAGAGAGAAAACCAAGAAATTCTAACTCTCCATGTTGTTGATACAGTTGATGGTGTCATTCTTAGTCATAACCTAGTAGCAAAGATGACTGAACGACTCAGTGAACTGAAGTCAGATGTTTCACGCACAGCTGGCCTAGAAGTTGTTCTTACACTTTGTAGGAATGCACATATCATGCTACGATGTAATCTCAATGTTGAACAAGGCATGGTAAACAGTGCCATGGGAAACATCACTGACTTTGTCTTCAATGTCCAGAAGACATATATCGAGACACTTGTAGTTCACTTTGACAACATGGAACAGCCTGTACATATAGAATGTACCAGTGTGAAAGTTCAGGTATTTAAGGATATCTATGTAAACAGGAAACAGTTTCCACTATGTGCTGCATATGCTGTTTCTATTCACAAATCTCAGGGCTTGAGTTTGAATTCAGCAATGGTGGACATAGGTACAGACATTTTCAAGGATGGCATGAGCTACGTGGCACTTTCACGTGTCCGTAGTCTTTCTGGGTTGCACATTATAACTCTTGCTCCCCAAAAGGTATGAGCTGACAAGAGATGTATTGTTGAGTACAACAGGTTATGTACTCTCCATCAGCCACAAATGTCTTTAATACCACTGCCTACATATCTGGCTGTCTCACATTGTACAGTCATATCTACAGGTGTCAGCAAACAGGCATGAGCTTCCACAAGTGATTCAACTCTAAAGAGTTCAACAAAGGTCACAATATCAACTAAACATTCACAGCCAGCAATTCATCAGAAATCAGTTGGTGTAGCTGCTGTACCAGTCTTTGACAACAGCAGTAGAGTGAACTTCTATGCTAACTCAGTTATGCAAGTTTTTCTACACATGCCACACTTTGTGCAGGCAATATCTGCTTCACAAGACACTCCCCTATCTAACGCATTGAAGCAGATTGTCAACATGACTTGTGACCAGTCTAATAATGTGCAGTCGCTAACACCACTACGCCAGGTGTTAGGTACATATGACGGGTGAAGTACATTTGCTGCTGACATGCAGCAAGACACTAGTGAGTATATCATGGCTATCATAAACTACTTGGATGAAGACAGCACTTCAATGTGCCACTACTTCACAGTGTCATATGTAGTCAAATATGTATGTGTATCATGTGGTCATTCACAGCGTGAAACCACAGAAGACATGCTGTGGATTACTCTTTTTGTACGTCAAGCCAAAAGTGTCAAATTTTGACAGCTATTCACCAATGCTCAATGTGGTCACTCCTGTAAAAGGTGTGGAGGCAGATGCACTCAGTCCATACGCCTCAGGAGTTCATTTCAATATCTGTTGCTTATATTGCACAGATTTGACTCCAATGGGCTGAGATTTGACACTCCTATCACAGATTACACAGCTGGTAGAATAGTTTTTTACCAATCAATGTTTGACACTTACAGTGTAGTCTATCACCATGGTCAATCCATGCATTCTGGCCATTACACCTGTTTACTAAGGTACAGAAGTGGGTGGGTAGAGTGTGACAACTCTACAAGCAGTTTTAAACAGACTGCCACAACACTTAAAAAAATGCATATCTTCTAATATTGAAGAATTATGATGCCCTTCATATTTCAGAAGAATAGCAGACAACATCTAGCATTTTTTAAATGACTACTTTGTGAAAGAATCAGTCATAGGTCAGTACAATTGTTTCCAATCTACGACTCTCAATAAACTGCAGCATATCAACAAAATAATATACTGGCAGAGACATTTCATGCACTATGACATCTAAGATCTTGTGTGGATCAGTGACATGGAAATTGTTGTAGTGGCTTAAATCGGTGCTAACAGTATTCACAGTCACTAGAGAAACCATACTTACATGTCTATCAAAGATTGCACATGTCAAAAACAAGGCTTTTCTGGCTCTCCTGTTCTGTACATATATTTTCTTGTAGCTGTATCATACCCATACATAACAAGAAGTTGTTGCCAGTTAATAACTTTTTGCCTCTGCACAGACACAAAAGTTGTCCGTTATTTTAAATAACTGTGTAACACATGTCTCATTCACCAAAGAGAACACAGTGTCACAACTTTTCTGTCACCATTTTTTTGTCTATTAGCTGTTGACATCTAGACAACAGCATGATTCTGTCATCATGCAACAGTGTTGAACTATGCCTGATGTATTTGTTACACTGAAACTGTATATATGTAAAAATAGAACTCTTTAGTCATAATGCAGCAAGTGAAATGAAGCAAGTGTAAATACTGAACTAGTGCAGCTTATTATCAAATGACTTTTGCATACCTTTCTAATGACATGTAAATAATATTTACATTCTCATTCTGTCTCACCATTGTTGTTAACTAATTTGATTGTTCTAGTAAAATTATTACTATAAGAGTCAAGTAACAATTAATCCTTAACATATAATACAATACTATAGTGGTTAAGTTCAGTGACCCATATCTTTCATAAAAACAATGTACTACACACATTATTTCTTTACTAGTTCAGAGCCAACATAGTAACTAATGTAAGAATTGAAAGAAATTTATTCTGTATCTGTAATAATATGCATTTTTTTGTACTTGGCATACAAGTAATTGTAACCTATGTTAATAATACAGAAAATTGTAAATCAGACACTGTTACTGATCACAACGCACTTCATACCTGTTCCTGACAATGTTTATGATTGCCTCCATTGAGGGGTCGGGTGGGAATTTTCCATATGCACCTAGTCAGTGATATATCTTAAAATATTTAACTGAACATACCAGTTATCGAATGTCACTGAAATCATAACTTTTTAATATTCTATTACTTGAACACTTAGCGTATGGTTTTTCGCCCACCCCAGGAACATACACATTATCAGTCACACAATAACAACAAAACATCACTGTTTCATGTGTGTAATCACTGTTTAGAAGCTTCTGACATACCTTCATTAATATAGAACAGAACTAAGGGACGACACATGATTGGAACATTCAACTACTTAAAAGGTAGAAATAATATTGTTAACCAAAGTCTCTTCAAGTTGAGTAGCAAACATATCATGAAGGAGCACAGGCTTCAACTTGAGGATGGGACGTTCAGGAGGAATGTCAGAAAGCACATCTTCCCACAAAGAGTAGTGAACACTTACATTGCACTGCTAAAAGAGGTCACTTCGTTAAAGACAGTGACCAGCTATAAAAGACCCAGGTATATGCATAGCTGGAAGATAAGAAGCATGCCTAGAAAAGATGGGAGAACAGTACAGGGATAGCAGAGACATTAGCTCAAGATGCAAACCCTGCAACACGAGCAGACATAATACCAAATTGCCTTCTTCTGCTGCCTTCTTTCTGTGGTGTATTACCATATACATACTTATTCCAATTCATATCATCTACTTACTATAAATGACACACATTTGGGTATATTCCAAGCAATGATTACACACATGCAAGGATTGTATTGTGAGACTGATTTTGTACAAAAAATTTAATCTTAATTGGCCCTTTTTCAATTTTACCAATTGGCAATAAATTTTTCTTAAACGTAACCACCTGTGTTGAGTCTTTACTGAACCATAACATAACATTAGAATGTAACTATTGTTTCTATTAAGCATGCAAGTCAACTGTAAGAAATACTACCACAACTATGTGTCCATGGGCTTATTTTTTTGGCATGGCTCTCCGCTCAGTATCCACCATGTGGGCTATCATGTGGCACATTGCCTAACACAGTTCACATAATTTCTAACTGTGTTAAGAAGTCTGTACCGACCTTACTTTTCCTGTGCCTCTCCAGTTAGTGGGCAGTACCTGCTGTAGCAAGGTGCAGTGCATCACAATGTAACACTATCCAGCTGTGGCTATACACTCAGGATGCAGTAACTGCTATGTGTGCTGCAATTCCCTGGCTGAGCCCATGCAACTCCTAATTGTGCTAACTTCACTGTACCTACAATTTCAGAGCTGTGCAATTGATCTCCAATGCCTTTTTGTTCCTGTGGTTCACCACTCATGATGCAGTACAAATATATTGGGGAGGAGCAGCATTAGCTGCCCAAATGCATGCAAATCCTAACTCAGCTAACTTAGCTATTCCTGTAATCACTAATATCTACCATTGATGTCCATACCCTCACAGGTGTTGTGTATCTCCACTGAGATGTCCATGCCCTCACCTGTATTGTGTATCTACACTAACAATGCAGTACCTGCTGTCACGTTTGAAGACTCATCACCTGCCTGAATCCATTCAAGTGATAACTGTACTAACTGGACAGCTCCTGTAATCAAGGAGCTGTACAACTGATGCACACTGCCTATCTTTTCCTCTGACTGTTCACTCAGCATATAGCAAGAGGTCTGCAAGTACAGTAACCCCATGACACTGTTCATCTCCATAGGCTATTTTGTTCTGTTCTCTCTACTCAGTATGCAGTATGTGTGCTAGGAGTTCAGACATTGCCTGACAGAGTTCCTGTAATTACAAGCTAAATCAACTAGCATGAGCCACCCTTACTTTTCATCTGAGTCTACAATCAGACTGCAGTAGCTGTTGTTGAGAAATATGTGACATTGCTAACTATGCCCAGGAAGCTGTGGTTGTACAGCCACAATCAGTAACTAGTATGCATAAAAATTCCCTGGGTGAGGCCATATGACTCCTAACTGTGTAAACTTGTGTCAACCAACAAATACAGAGGCATACCATCGATATCCATTTCCTCACTTTTTCTCTACATCAGTACTCATGATGCAGTACGAATTTTTTAGGTGAAGCATTACATCTCTGATCCACCCCCACAAACACTAACTATGCTTACTTGAGTGTCCCTGCAATCACTGACAACTACCATAGATGTCCATACCCTCAGCTATGTTATGGGTATTTACTAAGGATCCAGTACTTGCTGTCACAGTTTGGAAACTATTACTTAGCCAAGGCAATGTAAGTGATAATTGTGCTAACTACACTGTACCTGTAATAATGGAAGTCTACAAGTGATCTACATCACCCTTCTTTGCCAGTGCCACTTCACTTAACGTGCAGTAACAGGTATGTAGGTGTAGTCCCCTACTCCATTACACCATGCAACTCCTAAGCTTACTAAGTTCTATATAGCAGCAATAATACTCCTAAGTGTGTTAAGTTCTCTACTGCTGCAATGAAAAACACACACTATTCATTTACATAGGTGTATTCTTACTGTGGCTCTCCACTCAGTATGCAGTATGTAGACAAGTTGTATATTATTTCTGACACCTCCTGCTGATTGTCTGTGATTGGTCCTGTTGCTTTGCTTCTCCCCCCTACTCCCATGTGTGTGTCTCTCGGTCTGCCACTGGTGCTCAGGGGGGTGAGGGGTGAATGCATATTTATGCTTTTGAGCCCTAACACAGAATTTCCTCACTTCTGTCATTGTGGAACAACACTAACTGAAACAGTAAACAAAGTGTTTCTCTCTAATTTCCCTTCTTTTTAAAAATTACTCTGACAAATATTGAATGTAATACAGCAACAGTAACACGGACCTCACGCTCCTGCCACGTGATGTCTTTTCACACACTAACACAGTGTCCATAAACATGATCACACCATGTGATGTCTTAATACAGTGCCAGCAAACACAAATGTTAAAGCACATGGTAGCACAAAGCGAAACACAAAGATAAACAGTACTGAAAAATACTGAATGTGATACAGCGACTGGAGCACGGGGTCCTTCGGGCCCTGCACTCCCGCCACTAGATGTCTTCACACATACTAACACAGTGTCAGCAAACACAAATGTGAATGCACATGGTAGCACAAAGCGAAACACAAAGATAAACAGTACTGAAAAATACTGGATGTAATACAACGCCAGGAGCATGGGGTCCTTCGGGCCCCACGCTCCTGCCATGAGATGTCTTCACACATACTAACACAGCGCCAGTGAATGCAAATGTGAATGCACATGGTAGCACAAAGCAAAACACAAAGACAAGCAGTACTGAAAAAGACTGGATGTAATACAGTGCCGGGAGCACGGGGCCCTCCTGCCACAAGATGCCTTCAGACACAGTGCCAGCAAATGCAAATGTTAATGCACATGGTAGCACAAAGCAAAACACAAAGATAAACAGTACTGAAAAATACTGGATGTAATACAGTGCCAGGAGCACGGGGTACTTCGGGCCCCGCACTCCCGCCACAAGATGTCTTCACACATATTAACACAGTGCCAGCAAATGCAAATGTGAATGCACATGGTAGCACAAAGCAAAACACAAAGATAAGCAGTACTGAAAAATACTGCATGTAATACAACGCCAGGAGCATGGGTTCACACATACTAACACAGTGCTAGCAAATGCAAATGTGAATGCACATGGTAGCACAAAGCAAAACGCAAAGTAAACAGTACTGAAAAATATTGGATGTAATACAGCACCGGGAGCACAGGGCCCAAACCGCCACAAGATATCTTCACACATACTAACACAGTGCCAGAAAACGCAAATGGTAGTGCACATGGTAGCACAAAACAAAACACAAAGATAAATAGTACTGTAGACACAAAAGGTTAAAATTACAAAAACACAAGTGCAAATTAAAATGCACACAGTAACACACAAGGTGGCACAGACACGAAAAGTAACTGAAACAGGTACAGAACCACAACCAGAAGTGCTAAGGTTAACAGTTATAGAAACACACACAATAGTATTCCCCAAAATCTACATATAGAAAAACAGTGAGTACAAAGAATGTATGCATAATAATGGCTCTCGGAACAGAAAATGAGGACTTGGAATACTAAATTGCTTATATCTCAGGAACCGTATGACATAGAAAAAAAATTTAAGTCATATTAATTATCACTTTCTTGGCTAGTATTGTACTTATCTTATGGGGAAAAAAGACAAATTTGCAGTCCTGTAACTTTCCCTCACTGTAATATTTTTTCACCAAACCACTGAAAGGCACATCTGTTGTATGTTGCCTTTCTTCCCTGCAAATTTCATCCCGAAAGACCAAACCATTATTTTGCAATAGGGCGTCAAATGATTCCTCTAATGCAGCAGACACCATAATGTTATCCTATGGGAAAAAGCATCAACTTTGGAGTGCTGTCACTTTGCCGCCATGTAACATTTTTTCACCGAAATACTGAAAGGCACATCTGTGAGATGTTGGCTGCATTCCTTCCAAATTTCAGCCCAATAGACCACACCATTCTTTTGCAGCAGAGTGACAAAGAATTGTTGTTATTTTCACACATCCTGGAAAAGTACTGTCGAACTTTGCGAAAGCTTTCGCAAATTCATTCGACAGTGTCGCACGTTCGACACTACTTTGAGAAAGTACTTTTTCCAGAAATGTGAAAAACATATTTCTGGGGTGTTTTAACCCAAAATAAAGACATGCCTAGCATCATCAGGGTCCGACTAGGTGAATACAAAAAGAATTAGGTTGTCAGAAGGTCCCAAATTTAAATGTCAAGCATTTTTCTGATCGCTAACTGGAAACAAAATGGTGGATTTGCGACAGTAAAAGGGCCATTTGCGAAAGTAAAAACTGCATTTGGGACACTGTCGAACTTTTTGTTAACTTTCCCCATTGACTTATAATGAGAACCTGTTTTTTGAATAACTTTTGAACCGTTTAATATTTTTTCACAAAATCTTCAAAAGGCACATTGGGGACCCCAAGCATGCGTCTCCTGAATATTTCGGATTGGCTATGAACTGTGCAACCTCTAGAGATGACAAAAGATCCAAAAAAGTGTAAATGTGTGCGCAGATCATGCTTAATAACTCCGCAGCCGTATATCCGAACAGTACGGCAGTTGGCAGATCCCAGGATCTATGGTTTTTGATCGTGTATTCCTAATATCAGGCAAATCCGTTGAACGTTTGCAAAGTTATTAAGGTGCACAATTTTAGGTTTAACATGTAAATGGCTCCTCAACCCTAACTATGGTAGCAATACGTGCTACCATAATATATATTTATATAAATATATATATATATACTGTATATATATATATATATATATATATATATATATATATATATATATATATAAAAATACATCCCCTGGAGTCACTCATTGAGATATAAGAGTGGTTTCATGCACATTCTGCTCAAGAGAAAACAGTGAAGCAAAGCTGAGCTGTTCTGGCTTGAGCACAACACAAGTGAAACCACTCTTACCCACAACCAGTGGCGATGAGGGACGTATTGATATATTATAGATCAGGAGAGCACTCAGTGTTATATATTTTTTTTAAATGTCCTGGAATGAGCCCATTTCCAGGGCATCCATGCGTGAGACACACTTCACAGAATAAGAGTGTCTCATGCACAGGAAAGGAGTGCTCTGATTGGTCAGAAGGGCTCCCCCAATCTATAATTCTATTTATAAATGCATCAAGAGAAACTTGTCAGCACAGAGAGGTGATGTTGCCATTGCATAAGTTCCTGGTAAGATTCTACATGGAATATTGAGTTCATTCCTGGATGCCTAATTATGTCACTGATAGTAATAGACTTGACTCTGCCTAGCTATACTACTGTATGTCTATAAAGGGATTACATTACTGCTCCTACTATCAGAGGCTAACTTGAGTTAAATGTGTTCCGCTTCTACTAAAAGGGGCTAACTAAATTAAATTAGTTTGAACTAGGATTTAGAAGATTAAGTGGAGACCTAATCATGTTGTGCAAGGCACTATAGGATTAATAACTTAGAACCTGCGTGGGTCTAAAATTAAAGATCAGCACCACTGAAACAAGAGCACACTATTTTCAGTTAAAAGGGGAAATATTTAAAACTGGAAAAAAAAAAGACTAAATAGTGGTTTCAGTTTGGGATAATCTGCCTTCCAGTATGGTAGACTGAAACACCCTTCAATCTTTCAAGAGGGGCCTGAAAGTTTACATGGGTTGAACAACTATCACTGCTTACAAGCGCTGGTAAGCGGTGGACATTCCCAATGGGCATATTGCCTTTTTATAGGATCTACTACAAGATCTTGACTCTCATTCCCTGACACACTGTAGCCCGATGCCACATTCTCGAAACCCAAAATCCCAACAGTGGGCTTCTGCCTGTACTCCAGGCAGATTTCAGGCCATACCCCACCCCCGTACCCCACATAAATATGATTACAAACTTTGAGGGGGGGCAAAATCCTACTTTTGGGATTTGGGGTTTTGGGACTGTGGCGTCGGACTACAGGGTGTCAGGCTAATGTGTTTGGGATATTGTAATACTACCTTTTTATGTCCAATTTTCCTGTGATCCTATGATCCTAAGTCACTGAGCTGAAGGTAATACTCCTGCCTTAGGTCAAGGAAGGACTTAATTATTCCACCTTCATAAAAATCCAGTATCTGGGTCATCCCCAGATGCATCCATTTTATGATAGCCTGGTGCATGAAGACATTATAGCTTCATTCCTCATTTTTAGGGTGAGAGGCAACTAGCATTAGGTGACGGTCTTTTACTGTGTCATGTTTGCCAGTAGACCAACAGCCACACCCTGGCAGTGAGTCTAGTAAAAGATTTGTGATGTTACCAATCAGGTGAGAATTTCGAAATGGTGAGAGTGTATGACACAGACTCTCAGTGTGAAAGTTATCCTCTTCTATACTTAAATCAGGGTGGCGGCTGGGACAGTGGTGTTAGTCCCTCCACAGCATCCTCCAAAAAGGCCAACTGGGTTACTTAGTAATAGATTTCTAAATTAGGCAAAGTCAGGGGGCATGGCTAGCACTTGAACAAGATGGCTGCTTAACTCTGACTCTCCTCACCCCCTGTCCCTAATCATTAGGCATACACACATTTCTTGACCTACTAGTGTGCTTTTGAGACAAGGTTCTGATTGCTGAAATCCCCCTTCCCACATTTTGATATAAAACTTGGTTGGGTCTTCCTTACCTGTGAAGAAATAACCATGGCTCTGCCTCTGACCCTCAGAATGTTCTGGACATGACAGGCAGCAACTCGGTCATGATGGCAGTCCTTCTGCTAGAGAAAGTGGAGTCCATGTTCTTCCAGCTCCTGGCAGAATTAGAAGACATGCAATTAAGTTCCATACAAAACACAGAAAAGATTGCTGAACTAGATTCTAGAACTATGGCTATAGAACAGAAAGTACAGACCAATGAGACCTCTTGCCCCAAACTGAGGGCTCTGATCAGACAGCAGGAAAAGAAGCTACAAATCATGCAGGAAAAGTTCAATGATCTTGAGAACAGGAACCGATGAAGTAATTTATGGTTTGTCAGCATCCCTGAGAAGGTAGAGTTGGGAGACACAATAACTGTCCTCTGCCACACACTCCCACCAGGGGTGCCGATAGAAATTTCAGGGCCCAGGACACACTTTAGGGACTGGGCCACCTCACTCTCCCATATCTTCATAAGACATATATAAAAAGCATTTGTCAATGTCGAATGTTTGTTTGCTGGCATTGGCATTGGTGGGGTGTGCCTTTGGGTCGTCAGGCATAATGGTCACGCCATTTCACCACACCCTACCCTGCAGACACTGACAAGTGTCATAGTGTGCCTTGGGTCTTTGGCCCTTATGCTCACCCCATTCCATCAGGAAATATGGTGAGATGGGTGCAGTATAGGAGAATGGGGTGAACTTTGGGGCCTAAGAGTGCAAGGTACACCTCAATGCCTCTCACTGGATGCAGGGTGTGGCTGGGGGTGGAATGGTATGAGCATTACAGGTGACAATCCCAAGTCACACCCTTGATGCCTGTCAGTCTCTACAGGGTGGGGCATTATGGTCAGAAACCCTAATGCCTCAGGCGTTCGTTGATATTTTCACTCCAAATTTTCAACATGGGTTTTTTGTGACCCCCACCTTATGAACAGTGGCAATATCAGTTCATTAGCTGAAAGCTGATTTTGCACAGTGACTACGGCACTTGGCACCACAGGTGCAAAAACACATTTTGAACAGGATGTGAAAAATTACAGCTGTACTGTTCATGGCGAGGTGTAAAAAATGGTAATGTTGAAAATCTGCAGTGAAAATAGTAAAGAAAACTGGTAAAGTCACGAGCGTGCATAGAAACTGCACAACACACACCCTTAATGTAATTAGTTGTTTTTTTTTTACAGCAGATTGTCAACACAGGCATTTTGGGACCTCCGCTTGTGAACAGTGTCACTGTCATTTTCTTAATATTTCCCGAACAGTGATTTCCCACAGCGACCAAGCATTTCTGCACAGAAAGTGTGAAAACACATTTCAGCCATGATGTGAAAAAGTACAGCTATACTGTTCATAAGGAAGTGTGGAAAAATGCCAGAGGTGAAAATCTGAACTGAAAATATTACAAATTCAAGAACTTACGAGGGTGCATGGAAACAGCGCAATGCTCGCTCGTAACAGTCATTTTACGGACTTTTGTCACCAAATTTTCAACTTAGCCATTTTAAGACCTCTGCTCATGATTAGTGTCACTGTGATTTTTCTTAATCTGTCCCAAATATTGATTTTGCACACCGACTGTGCCATCGTATGCTACATGCGCGGAAACACATTTTGAGCGAGATGTGAAAAATGACAGCTATACTGCTCATAAGGAGGTGTGGTAAAATGGCAATGTTGAAAATCTGGAGTGCAAATATTAAAAATTCGAGAACTTACGCGCGTGCATAGAAACTGCGCAATGCATGCTCATAAAACAGTCATTTTTGGGAATTTTGTTCCCAAAATTTTCAACATAGAGTTTTTGGAGGCCTACTCATGAACTGTTACACTGTCATTTCATATCGTCCTGAAAGGTGGTTTCACGCAGTGACCATGAAATCACCTTTCAGGACTAAATAACAAAATGACAGTGACAGAATTCATGAGGTGGGTCCTAAAACTATGTTGAAAATTTTGTGAAAAAATTTCCAAAAATGCCTGAGATATGCATCAAAGTTAAAAAAAACTATTTATTCCATTATACAGCTTACAGGCATTTCCTCAGTTCGGCTTTGAAGAGTGCAGACGTGTTCCCAGTCCACCGAAGATCATCACACCGGACTCCAGAGGTAGTATGGGGTGGGGGGTGTGGGGAGGCAGGGTGCACAGAGGGTGTGCATGGGTGAGGGAGGGGGTTAAGACAGTCAGTGAGGGACCATTCTTTCTTTCTAGTTTTTTTTTTCCTTTTAGGAAGACAACGCGGGACGTTTGCCACACTGAGGTGGGCTCCCAGCATGGCAGCTGAGTTTTTTTTTGAGGGGCCAGCGGAGCCGACAAGGATTGGGCACCCCCGTCGGCCATAGAGAGGTTTGCCATGCTGGGGTGGGCTCCCAGCGTGGCTGGCACCTGGAAGGCTGTTTGGGGGGGAGTGGAGCCGAAGGGAGATTGGGCACCCCCCGTCGGCCTTACAGATTGTTGCCACGCTGGGGCGGGCTCCCAACATGGCACCTGAAACTCTGTTGAGGGGGAGCGCAGTGCAGCCGAAGGGGGATTGGGCACCCCATCAGCCATACTGTGTCGGGGGGAGCGCGTGAGCACGCTGGATTGGGCACCCAGTGTGCTACTTGTTGGGGAGATATCTATGACAGCTCTTTCACTGCAGTGACTTGACGTGTAGGCATATCCATACTACCCGGCAGGCAGTAGCAATTGCCTACAGCTCGCGGTTCTTTCTTTCAACTGTATGCGCTGCATTTTGCAAATGCTGTCATAGACAGCTCATACATTCATTGGCGCGGTGGGGCTGTCCCCACAAAAGGCAGCAGGGCATTGGAAGTAGGGAGACACACCTACAAATTCTCATATGGTGGCATTATGTTTCTTTAGAAAATGGTCCCTTCCCATACCTTGTTATTCTGTGAGGTATCTGAATGTTTCTTTGATATCCCCCTGTTCCCTCCTGTCTTCTAGGGAGTACATATTTAAATCCTGAATCCTTTCTTTGTATGGCTTCTGATGCAAGCCCTGCACCATTTTGGTTGCCCTCCTTTGCACCTCCTCCACCCTCTCTATGTCCTTTTGGTGATGGGGCCTCCAGAATTGTACACAGTACTCGAGGTGGGGTCTCACCAGTGATCTGTACAGGGGCATTATTACCTACCTCTTTCTGCTGGTGATACCCCTCCCTATGCATATGAGCATTCTGCTAGCCTTTCCCACTGCCTTGTCACACTGTTTAGCTACCTTCAGGGTTCAGGGAAGTTAGGGTTATGTAGCTACTTCTAATGCCTTGCTTTTGATTATTCAAAGCCCCCTTACTATGGATTGTGCAATGGAGAGGTCTCTTGGATCTCTAACTCTAACTCTCTCTCTCTCTCTCTCACTCTCTCTCGTGCATCCCCAATTCAATAGTGTGATGAACTTTCATGAAAAGGAGGCAAAGACAGCTTGATGCCATTACAGGTCCTGGCTCAAGGTTATTAGTGTAATGACATCATGGCAGTGGGAGTGGATCGGGCCTTATTGAACAAGGCTTCAGTTTAAGGGCCATAACCAAGCTCGGCATCCCTTTACTGCTGCCTCTCATCAGTGGTGGTGGTGGTGGGAGTTGGTATAACACCTGGATGCTGTGCAGTGCTCCTCTACACCCTTAGGAGCAGTCTGGCCTTCCACCTCCTCCCCAGTCTGTTTTGCTTTTTCTCTGGTCTACACTCCCCTTCCCTCACATTTTACTTCTTTCCTACCCCTACCCCTACCCCTTTCTATCGCCCACAATTACCCTCTGATGTTTTCCTTTCACCAAGGCTAGCAGATGAGCCATACACTGTTATTTACAAGGCACTTTCCTTGGAGTACACCCCTCTGCATCCTCAAATCTACCTACTGTGAGCCAGGTCAATTAACCCACACTGCACTATGGATAATGATGCTCCCTTTGAGCCCCTAGCTCTTTCCCCACCCACACTGGAGCAGAGACATGAGCAGTGGTCAGTGAACCTCCTGCAGCATTTATCAGTGGCAGGGTAAAGCATAATAAAGCAGCAACATAGGGCAGTAATAACTTCCCTGCTTCTGGCTAAGTACTGAGGCATTACGCAAGATGCTGTGGGTCCTACCTACCTACCTTATCGAGCTACTCAAAATGCCTCTATAGCCTTACCTGACACAGCTGGCTTACACTTAAAGCTGATGACAATCTGGATTGTGGACGGGGTATCCTATTGCTAAGGTGCCTACAATAACAAAGGCCAGCTCCAATCTCCTGGGCTTATACATTCACTGTGCACATGCCTGTATCTGTACTTTCCTCACTATAACCTTCCCCACCATGGAGGATCAGCGGAAGGATGATCTGCTGTGCATGCATGTACCCCCTCCTCCTGATAACTAGACACAGACCCCCCTGGGAAACCCTGTCCAAACTGTTCTCCCCTAGGCAGCACTTCTCTCACAGACCTCATACAAGTGTGGAAATTGCATGCCAGCCCTGACTTCGGTATCCAGGGAAAGCACCTCTCTATGCTGCAGTACATAGGATTAGGAACTGGGGGATGGGGTTTTGGGTTCTCTATCTGTGACTACCCCCCATCCTGTTTATCAGCCTTGATATCATATTGGACACCCCGAGGGTGCTCATGGATGCCCATCCCCTATCTCTTGTTCTACTCAGAGCTTTGTAGATTACACACTTTCAGTGATTTCCTAATGCTATCTGGATATATTTTGAATTTGTATTGCTCTGGTTTATACTTATATTTTTTATTATGTTTGCTTGCGCACATTCACAAGAAACACTATGTAGCAGCTTAGGAGAGAAGCGGGTTGTGGAGGTGTGGCACTGTGGCAGCCAACAGGGGCACCGCATTTGGGGGCTTGGCACTGATGGATCAATGCAGGCCCAGTGTCCTGATGATGCTGGTTCTGCAGAAGTGCCACCAGGTTAAAACATTTTCGCTGCTGCAATCAGGGACCACCTCATCATTGCAGCATCAGCCATTTTGCTGCAATGAGGAGCGACCGTCATTGCAGGGTGATACCTTGCTGTCCGCATGCCCCCACCCAGCACATTTTCTGATGGGGAGCCCACTCCCCATCGGCACACTGTAACCCCTCCCCCATTTGTTGTGTGCTGAGGGGGTGCCCAATCCCCTTCAGCATCATGCACCCCCCCAACAGTCTTTCTTTGCCAACAGGAGCCCCAATCCCCATCGGTGTCAGTCCCAACCCTTCCCAGTAAATTTGCTGATGGGGGAGCCCACTCTCCATTGGCATAATGCCCCCCCAAAAGTTTGTTGTGTGCCAATCCCCCGTCAGCTACAGACCCTCCCCCAAAACACTCAGATGGCATGCAGGGAGCCCACCCAAGCGTGCCAAATGTCCCTGTTAAAAAAAATAAAGTCCCGCGATGTTAACCGTTTTTTTTTTCTTTAACCCTGCAAAACAGAAAACGGTCCCTTGTTGAGTCCGGTGGCCCCTTCCCAACCCACGTCAACCCTCTGCGCACCCTGCCTCCCCACACCTGCCCCTCACCCCACACTTACCTCTGAAGCCCAGTGCACCAATCTTCGGTGGACTGGGAACATGTCTGCACTCTTCAAAGCCGATTGCAAACTGAAGAAATGTCGGTAAGCTGTAGAATGGTATAAATAGGTTTTTTTCAACTGTGGTGCACATCTTGGGCATTTTGGGGAATTTTGGAACCAAATTTTCAACATGCGGTTATTGGGACAACACCTCATGAATTCAGACACTGTCATGGTGCTATTCAGTCCAGAAAGGTGATTTCACGGTCACTGCACAGAATCACCTTTTGGGAACGATTAACAAAATGACAGTGCCACTGTTCATGAGGTGGGCTCTCAAAAAGCCTATGTTGCATATTTGGTGAAATAAATCCAAAAAATGACTGTCTTATGAGCGTGTGTTGTGCAGTTTCCACACACGCACGTAATTCACGAATCTGTAATATTTTCACTCCAGATTTTCAACATCGGCATTTTTCTACACCTCCTTATGAACAGTACAGCTGTCATTTTACACATCCTGGCCAAAATGTGTTCTCGCACTTCTGGCACAGAATAGCACAGTCTCTGTGAGAAATCAGTGTTTGAGACAGATTAAGATCGAGCGACTGAGGTGGGGGGTGAACAAGCTCAACTGAGCTCTGTCGGGACTGCTGCAGATTTCTTTGTGGACAGAAAAAGGTGCCAATGCAGGCAGGGCCCAGTACAAAGGGGCAACCTGCAGTTCTGGGAGAAACAGAACGAGCGGGTGAGAGAGAGGGAGTGAGCGAGCTCAATGGAGCTCTGTCAGGACTGCTGCAGATTTTTTTGTGGGCAGAAAAAGGCATCAATGCAGGCAGGGGCCCAGTACAAAAGGGCAGCCTGCAGCGCCAGGGCAAACAGAATGATCGAGTGAAAGACAGGGAGTGAGCAAGCTCAACGGAGCTCTATCAGGACTGCTGCAGATTTATTTGTGGGCAGAAAAAGACACCAATGCAGGCAGGAGCCCAGTACAATAGGGCAGCCTGCAGTGCTGGGAGAAACAGAACGAGCGAATGGGAGAGGAGGAGTGAGTGAGCTCAGTGGAGCTCTGTCAGGACTGCTGCAGAATGCTTTGTGGGCAGAAAAAGGCACCAATGCAGGCAGGAGCCCAGTACAAAAGGGCAGCCTTCAGCGCCGGGAGAAACAGAATGAGCGAGTGAGAGGGGGGAGTGAGCGAGCTCAATGGAGCTCTGTCGGGACTGATGCACATTTCTTTATGGGCAGAAAAAGGTGCCAACGTAGGCAGGAGCTCAGTACAATAGGGTAGCCTGTAGCGCTGGGAGAAACAGAAGGAGTGAGTAAGAGGGGGGAGTGAGCGAGCTCAACGGAGCTCTGTCAGGACAGCTGTGAACTTCTTTGTGGGCAGAAAAAGGCACCAATGCAGGCAGGAGCCCAGTACAAAAGGGCAGCCTGCAGTGCTGGGAGAAACAGAATAAGTGTGTGAGAGACGGGGAGTGAGTGAGCGCAATGGAGCTCTGTTGGGACTGTTGCAGATTTCTTTGGGGGCATAAAAAGGCACCAATGCAGGCAGGAGCCCAGTACAAAAGGGCAGCCTGCAGCGCCGGAAGAAACAGAATGAGCAAGTGAGAGAGGGGAGGAGTAAGCTCAACGGAGCTCTGCTGGGACTTTAGAGTTGCCCACCCTCCGCCTCAAGTCCTCTGTGTTCCTATATTACAGCAGGGTCTCTGGGGTGGAGACAAAGCAATGATTGGATACTTTGAGGAGTGCTGTAATAATACAGATTTAGTTGTTCTGTTTATTTCTTTGACTGAGCTAAGTACTGAGCTATACTGTTATGATTGCTGTAAAAATACATATTTATTTGTTCCGTTTATTTCTCTAAATGAGCTGAGTAATACTTGGAGTGTAATAGGATTTCTAACTGGGCCAAGTGAAACTATATGAGAGCTGAGAACAAAAAGTATGGTAGCTGAGGGGTGAAAAATGGACAAGGAGACTTTAGGATTGCTACAGTAATACAGTATCTAATGAATGGGATTTGAGACTGAATTACCCTGGTTGGCAAGGGGCCAGTAGGGGGACTAGTGTGGGGGGGCAGGAATTTGAGTAAATAGGGGCCTAATAGTTGTAGTAGGGTAGAGGACCTAGGAGTAAGAGCCCATAACATAAGATGGGGGCCAAAATGGGGCAGGTGCCACATGTCAATAGGGCGGGCATCTTTGGAAGGGTGGTGGGGTGTACAGGGTGTGGGTCTGCCATGATCCTGGACTGGGCTTGGAGGATGGGGGGTGTATGGTCTGTAGATGGCTGGCTAGTTTGATGGAGGAACTGTGGAGGTTAGGGAGGAGTCTAAGTGGCAGGGCAGATGAGTATGGTAGGCATCCTGGCTGGGGGTAGGGATGGCACGGGGGGCAGAGGAAGAACAACTAGGGACTGAAACTTACCCCAGTATCAGAGGCACTATCATAAAAGAGAGGGAAAGGGAGGGGGTGTCCAAGGTGAGGGGGGCCTCCTGTTAGGGGAAGAAGAGACAACGAGGAGTACCCAGGGAGAGAGCAGATGGCTGTGGGTAGGGAGAGACCAGGGGTGGGACCTGGGGTGGCATGGAGGGGAACAAGTTGGAGGGGGGAACCAATAGGGGGAAGAGATGTAGGAGGGTTATCGACTAGGAATAGATCCGAGCCTCTGCTATGAGAGGGGGAGCAAGAACATACTGAAGGGTGGAGGACAAGCGGGGCATGAGAGGGATGGCAACAGCTAGGGGAAGAGAAGCGAGGACGAAAGGGTAGAAGGGGGCCTAGTAAGGAAGGAGGGGGTGATGACTGGAATAGAGAAGGCTATGGGATGGGGGAAGGATGGGAGGGGCATCACTATCGGGGTAGAAGGGAATGGGGACTTTAAATCAACAACAGTGGGGATAGGAGAGGGGTTGGAAATCAGCAGGGGAGGAGTGGAGGTTGACATGGGAAACCCAGGAGGAAGTAGTCAGGCTGGGAAAGGGTTCAAGAGGGATGGGAGGAATAATGCAGAGAAAAGGAGTGAGGCGGAAGGAGGGGATACAGATACAGAAGTCACAGAAGGTGCAGCTGGCAGGAGTAAGGGGCAGAGAAGAACCAATACCGGGGTGGTGGAAGGGGCATTAGAAGGGAAAGGCCCTAAGGGATGGAGGTACTCATCCTGGGGGATTCTATACTGAAAGGGGTAAGATGGGGTGGAAGGAGGGAAGGCACAGACGTATTTGGGTTGAAGTTATCCCCAGGTTGACTGCAGGAGGGGCAGAGCAGGCACTGCTCAAGTGTGCAGCAAGGGGGAAGAAGAAACCTCATTTAGTGTTGCATGTCAGTACAAATGACTTGGTGGGGGAGACTGTGGAAGTAGTTTATGGGAGGTTCGAATAGTTGGGCAGGCAGTGTGAATGGGTGGTGGAGTTGGTGGAATTCTCAGAGGTACTCCTGGTACCATGTGCAAGCATGGGGAAGAAGTGTAGGATTGAGGAGTTCAACAAGGGGCTGAGGGATTGGTGCCACACCAAAAACTATGGGTTAGTGACTAACTGGGAGTAGGGTCTGGGAGAATAGTGACTTGTATGTGGAAGACAGGCTACACTTGAGCAGGAAGGTGAGGGGAGTATTAAAGGCAGGATTAGAGGGGTATATCTCTACTAAGTTGGATTTAAACTAGTGGGGGGCAAGACTGAGGTTGGTAGAAAGGTCCAGACAGGGGAGCCTAATGAGCTCACCCCCCCTAGATATAGGTAAAGGCGGAGGCGTAGTATCCCTGGGAGGGGACTGTCAGAGTGGTCTGAGTGTAATACAGAAGGCACCACCACCTTGTAAGAATAAGGAGGAGGAAGGGTGCAGACTACTGGAAGGAGGGACACAGGCCAAGGAGGAGAAGAGTGAGGAGAAGGAGGGGTAGGGGTGGAAGGTGGTCTCTCTCAACACAAGAAGCCTGATGAACAAAATTGCAGAGCTTTAGGTGCTCCTTTCAGAGGGGAAGGTGGACATTGCTGCAGTGACAGAGACTTGGGCCACTGAGTACCATGATTGGGACATGGCAATCCCGGAATACAGGTTATACAGCAGTGACCAGGGGGTTGAAAGGGGGAGGATTGCACCATATGTGAGGGAAGGGATTAAATGCATAAGGGATGAGGGGAAAAGAGGAGAGGACAGAAGCGCCTTGGGTGCAGCTCCTGGACTCTAAGGGCAGAAAGCTGAAGCTGGGAGTGGTGTACAGACCACCAGCCCAATCTGGGGAACTGGATGGGGAGTTGGCAGAGCAGATAAGGAGGGTGTGCAGAAGGGGGAGTGTGGTGATAGTGGGGGATTTTAACCTACCATGGGTAGAATGGAGCACCCCTGCCACTAGCAGTACCAGGGAGCAGGTGCTCCTTGATGCATTTCAGGATGGCCTTCTGACGCAATTGATAAGTGGCCTACAAGGCTTGATAGCCCTCTGGACCTAGTACTGGCAAATGGGGAAGCAAGGGTGGAGGCCTCCTGGTGGGGGACTCAATCATTAAGGGGGTAGAAGTGGGGGATGAAGGGGATAGGGAGGTAAGGTGCTTGCCTGGTGCCATGGCTCAGAGGGACAGGAAGCGAATCCTCAGGATCTCAGGAGCAGCTGCACAAGGGAGGGAGCTGGATGTCACTGTTCACCTAGGGACAAATGACCTGGCTGTTAATGGGATCAGAGCAGTGCAAGAGGAGATTGTGCTGTTGGGGAGGGGCCTTAGACAAGTAGCATGCATGGTAACCTTCTCAGAAGTGCTGCTTGTCTATGGCAAGGATGATGCTGAGGTATTCCACACCATGGGATTCAATGAATGGTTGAAAAACTGGTGTGGAGCTCAGGGTTTTGGCTTCATTGGAGACTGGGGAGCCACCTGGAGGGATACAGGCTTATACTGGCATGATGGTCTGCATCTGTCCAGGGGGGGAACCAGGATCCTAGGTGACAGGTTTAAATGCTTCATTGGCAAGCATTTAAACTAGCCAAGGGGGGGAAGGCACTGAAAAGGAGCAGGGAAATCCCAGCCTCCACCCACAAAACACAGTAGTTAGGTAAACAACAAGGTAGAGAAGCCAGTTGGGAGCAGGACAGGGATAATTGCAGAAAAAGGCATTAAGGGCAAGGATGGGGCTAAATGGGGTAAGGCCATTAAAAAATACATGGAAGGTGATGAGTACCAATGTCCACCGTCTGTGCAACAAGCTCCCTGAACTAGTGGCCTTGATGGAAGAGGGATGCCTGGATATTGTGGCAGTCACTGAAATATGGTACCCAGAGAACCATGACTGGGATGTCAACATACCAGGATACACAGTCTACAGGAGGGACAGGGTGGGTAAAAGAGGAGGAGGAGGAGTAGCTCTCTATATAAGGGATGGGATTAAAGCAACAGAACTAAAAAGTAAACAGGAAGTTGATGAATCACAATGGGTCACCCTGGAGACAGGAAATGGCACCACAATCCGCATGGGGGTTGTGTATAGACCCCCATCTCAGAGGGAGGAAATGGACAAGGAAATGATAGAAGGCATCCTTAAAATGGCAGAAAAAGGGGAGATATTGTTGATGGGGGACCTGAATATGCCAGATGTTAACTTTGCTGCAGGCACATCCAAGAGTAGAGTAATTCTTGATGCCCTACCGGAGGCATGCCTCAGACAGCTAGTGTTGGAACCCACTTGGGAGGGAGCAGTCTTAGACTTGGTACTCTCAAATGGGGAAGGAGAAAGGATCTCAGATTTAGAAGTGGGTAGCCATCTGGGAACAAGTGACCACCAAACAATGTGGTTCACAATAAACACAGAAATAGAGTCAAGCCATACAAAAACAAGAGTATTGGACTTTAGGAAGGCTGACTTCGGAAAAATGAGAGAGTGCCTCAGAAAAGTACTAGCAAACGGGCAAGAAGGAGGAGTGGAGGAATAATGGGGAATAATCAAAACAGCCATCATAGAGGCAACAAGCCTTTGTGTGAAGCAAATCAACAAAACAAAATGAAGGAAAAACCACTATGGTTCTCAAAAGAGGTGGCAGGGATGGTTAAGGAGAAAAGGACAGCATTCAGGAAATATAAGGAAACACAGACGCAGCAGGACAGAGAACTTTATCAGTTAAAGCAGAAGGAGGCAGGGAAGGCAGTCAGAATAGCAAAGGCACAAACTGAGGAAAAGATAGCCAACTCTGTTAAGAAGGGGGATAAAACCTTTTATAGGTACATTAGGGAACGAAGAAAGACCAATGGAGGGATACAGAGACTTAATAAAGAGGAGGGAATGTGAGCAGAGGGTGACAGTGAAAAAGCAGGGATACTGAATGAATATTTCTGCTCAGTATTCACAGTGGAAGAGGAGGAGGTACCTAAACCAAATAAGGGAGAAACACTGAATAGGGGGGTTGATACCAGTCCATTCACAGAAGAAAGGGTTTTGAAAGAACTCTTGAAACTGAGGGTGGACAAAGCAATGGGGCCTGATGGGATTCACCCAAGAATTCTAAAAGAACTAAGGGTAGAACTAATAACACCACTGACTACTCTCTTTAACAAATCTTGGGAAGATGGGGTGGTACCTGAGGACTGGAGGAGGGCAAATGTGATTCCACTTCACAAAAGTGGGAGCAGGGCAGAAGCAGAAAACTACAGACCAGTTAGTTTGACTTCAGTGGTAGGAAAAATGATGGAATCACTTCTGAAGGAAAGAATTGTTGAGTACCTAGAGGCCAGTGGAGCACAGGACGCAATGCAGCATGGTTTCACAGTGGGAAGGTCATGTCAGATGAACCTAATAGATTTCTTTGACTGGGTGACCAAAGTAGTAGACCAGGGAGGGGCTGTGGATATGGCCTACCTAGATTTTAGCAAGGTATTTGACACAGTCTCACACAAAAGATTAATATACAAGTTAGCCAGCCTTGGAGTGGGTCCCAAGGTGGTAGCCTGGATAAAAAACTGGCTAGACAACAGGATGCAAAGGGTAATAGTAAACGGAGCCCACAGTGAAGAAAGGAAGGTAACTAGCAGGGTACCGCAGGGTTCGGTACTGGGACCGGTCCTCTTTAATGTCTTTATAAGTGACATTGGAGAGCACCTGGAAGGAAAGGTATGTCTCTTTGCAGATGACACAAAGATCTGCAACAGGGTTGATACACAAGGTGGATTGGAAAGAATGAAAAGGGACTTTGCAAGGTTGGAGGAATGGTCAAATATGTGGCAGCTCAGATTCAATGCAAAGAAGTGCAAGGTAATACATCTGGGAAACAAAACCCAGGGGAAGAGAATACAATGGGGGGTGAGTTAATAACAACAATAAAAATCGAAAGAGACCTAGGCGTAATTATATCAGATGACCTAAAGGTGGGCAAGCAATGTGAGAAGGCAGTAAGGAGGGCTAGGGAGGGTACTGGGATGCATAGGGTGAGGCATCAACAGTAGAAAACAGGAAGTTGTTATCTCTCTGTACAGACAGTTAGTGAGACCCCATCTGGAGTACTGCGTGCAATTCTGGAGACCCCATCTCCGCAAAGGTATAGACAGAGTGAGGCTGTTCAGAGGAAGGCAACCAAAATGGTGCAGAGTCTGCACCAGAAGACATATGAGGAGAGACTAAAGCAGCTTAATATGTATACCCTTGAGGAAAGGAGGGAGAGGGGGGACATGATAGAAACTTTCAAGTATCTCAAGGGACTTAAAGTACAAGAGGGTAGTATCTTTCAGAAGAAGAGATGTGCAAGACCAAGGGGGCACAAATCAAGATGGAGGGGGACAGCTCAGAGGTAATGTTAGAAAGTATTTTTTCACAAAGAGGGTTGTGGATGCATGGAACAGCCTTCCTGAGGAGGTTGTGGAGTCAGGAACAGTGGGAGAATTCAATAATGCATGGGACAGGCATAAGGCAATTCTGGTGGGGGGTAGGAGGAAGTAAGCTGTTGATTAACTAGAATCTGCAGCTTATGCATCAGGTAGGGAAATGGGCAGACTAAGTGGATCAAGCAGTCCTTATCTACCATCAAATTCTATGTTTCTATGTTTCTAGGCCCACTAGCAGGTAGCAACCACCAAACAGTGTGGCTCATCCTTGCGCTGGGCAGGGAGACAGGAGGCATGGGCACCAAGGTAGTGGACTTTATTAGGGTGGACTTTGGATGGATGGGAGCAATTCTGCAAGGGAGACTCCAGGATCTAAGGCAGGGGATGGATGCAGAACAAAAGTGGGGAGTCATAAAGACTGGGCTAACAGAGGCCACAGTAGCCTGCACCAGGGCCAGGAGTAAGAAGAGCAAAGCCAAGAAACCATGCTGGTTGAATAAGGAAGTGCTGCAAGGGGTGAGGGCAAAGAGGGCTACAGGAAAACGGGGAAGGGAGAGGATAAGGAGGATAAGGAGGCTTTTGGGAGTTGGTCAAGGGAGTTGGCCAAGAGGGTGAAAAAAGCTAAGGCTTCCAGGGAATTAAGGTCAGCACATGGCATAAAGGTAGAGGGAAAGGAATTTTTTAGGTATGTCAGGGAAAAGAGGAAGTGCAAGAAACATATTGTGAGGGTAAATCAGGGAAGGGATTGGGTGGAAATGGGGGAGAAGGAAGTGGAAGTTCTAAATGAGTACTTCTGCTCCATTTTCACTAAGGAGAGGGATGGTCCACTACCAGAATGGGCTACCAGAATGGGCTGGCGGGTGGGGAAAGGGGGGGGAGGTGACAGACAAAGTGATCACAGGGAGTAGGGTGCTAGAGGGGCTGAGGGCAGTAAGGGTGGGCAAGGCACCAAGTCCCGATGGCATCCACCCCAGGGTGCTGAGGGAGATGGAGGAGCTGTTGGCTGAGACACTGACAGATCTGTTCAACACTTCCCAGGAAATGGGGTGTGACTAGAGGGTGGCCCTTGTGGTGCCCATACACAAGAGTGGGCCTAGGGAGGAGCCAGAAAATTATCAGCAGGTAAGTCTCATGTACATCATGGGTAAGCTTATAGAGGCGATACTGAAGGAGAGGCTGGTGGCATTCCTAGAGAGTAATGGTCTCCAAGATGGGCGTCAACATGGGTTCATCTCAGGGAGGTCTTGTCAAACTAACCTAATAGAGTATTATGACTGGGTGACAAAGGAGTTGGACAGAGGCCATGCGGTATATGTCCTGTACTTGGAATTCAGTAAGGCCTTTGATACAGTGCCTCATGGGAGACTGGGGGGAAGCTGACAGCAGTGGGGGGTGGGAAAAAAGCTGACTAAATGGATAGAGAACTGGTTACAGGGGAAGGTGCAGAGGGTAGTGGTAGTGGGGGAGTTCTCGGCACCCAGAACAGTGATAAGCAGGGTACCGCAGGAGTCAGTGCTGGGCCGGTGCTATTTGGGCTCTTTATCTCCAATATAGCATATGGAGTGGGGAGCAGGGTTAGTCTGTTCGCTTATTATACCAAGTTGGGGCCAGTGGTGGATGAAGAGGACGGATGGGAAAAACAGCAGGGGGACCTAACCAAACAAGAGCCATGGTTGGTGGAGTGGCAGCTAGGATTCAACACAAAGAAGTGTAAGGTGATGCACTTCAGGGCTAAGAGCCAGAAGAGAGACTATTGGTTAGGGATCACAGATGAGGAGGAGAAGGAGAAGGAGAAGGACCTAGGGGTGTTGGTAACTGGGAGCATGAACAACTTGGCCCAGTGCAGAAGAGCAGCAGTGAAGGCAAACAGGATGTTGGGGTGCATCCCAAGGGGGTTCTCATCCAGAAACAGGGATGTGATCCTACCTCTCTACAGATCATTGGTCAGACCGCACCTAGAGTACTGTGTGCAATACTGGAGGCCATACCTGAACAGAGATATAAAGTTACTGGAGGGGGTGCAAAGGAGGGCAGCAAAAATGTTAAAGGGGATGGAAGGAAAGGAATATGCAGTTAGACAGAAAGAGCTGAACATGTACACATTGGAGGAGAGGAGGGATGGGGAGATATGACTGAAGTGTTCAAATAACTGAGGGTGGTGTTTAAACTGAGGAGTGGAAGAGAGACGAGGGGGCACGGACTAAGGTTGAAAGGGGGATGTTTCAAAAGGGAAATGAGGAGGCACTACTTCACTGAGAGGGTGGTGTCTAGTTGGAATACGCTGCCAGAGGGGGTGGTAACATGTAGTACAATCAATAGCTTTAAGAAGGAGTGGGATAAAGCAAGAGGAAGAGTCAGGGGGCAGGGGCTGGGACAAGCGGGGGAGGAACTGAGGGGGAGGAGGCTGGGGCAGCTGCAATCTAGGGTGCTAGCTGCACACTCAGGCAGACTAAGATAGACCGATTGGTGTGTTCTGTTGACAGATTTGTATGTTCATATGTTCATATGTGTGTTCCTATGTAAAATCACAGTGACTCTGCTCATGAGCAGAGTTCCTAAAATGCCTATGTTGAAAATTTGTTGACAAGTGTCCATAAAATGACTGTGTTACAAGCATGCATTGTGCAGTTTCCACGCACCCTCGTAACTCCGCAAATTTGTAGTATTTTCACTCCAGATTTTCAACATTGACATTTTTTCAGACCTCCTTATGAACGGTACAGCTGTCATTCTTCACATCCTGCCCGATCTGTGTTTTCGTACATCTGGCGCATAATGGCATGGTCGTTGTGGAAACTCAAAGTTCGAGACACACTGACAAAATCACTGTGCCACTTTTTGTAAGAAGAGGTCCCAAATGCTTTCATGAGGTGGGGGTCACTATAAGGCCATGTTAAAAATTTGTAGTGCAAATATCAACAAATTCCTGGGGCATAAGGGTTTCTAACCATTATGTCCTACCCTGTACAGACTGACAGGCATCAGGGCGGCCTTTGATTGCCGATTGTATGTTATCATGCGACACTTATTTCTACCCTGCAGCCAGTGACAGGTATTGAGTGTGCCTTGGACTCTGGGCCCCAGAGTTCACCCCATTCTCCCATATTGCACCCATTTTAGCGTATGTCCTTATGGAGTGGGGTGACTGTAAAGCCAAACACCCCAAAGCACACCTCAACACTTGTCAGTGTCTGCAGGATAGGGTGAGGTGAAATGGCATGAACGTTATGGGTGACAACCCAAACGCATACCCCAATGCCTGTCTGTCTCTCCAGGGTGGAGGTGGGGTTGGCATGAAGTTCATTACTTCACTTCCATTCCTACTCTGCATCTGTCTAACTCCTGCATTTCCAATGCTAATACCAGCAAGCAAACATTCAGCATTGGCTAATGCTTGTTTCTTTAACTTTGTCTCGAGAAGAAATAAGCCTTGCTATAGCCTTATCTTGAGAGTTAATAAGCACACATCACACTTCACCTTCCAACTGCTGTGACTAATGTAAGCTACATATGCTGCTGTAGATGTCTATTACCTGCTAGAGTTTTATATAATCTTACTGTATCTGTACTCGTTCTGTCAGTGAACTGCAATGATCTACCTTTCAAACTTGAATACAAAATTTAACTACAAAATTAGGCAAAGCAAAGCTGTCCTTGGGTGTTATAACTTGCAAGATGGCTTATCAGATTCTTGCTGTTTGCACTTCCAGAGAAATTTGTGCAAGATGCTGTTAATAGTTCAAAAATAATGTAGGTGGAATTTTTATTGCTAGGGATTGGAAAAAGTAGAGTAACAAATAGCAGAAGGCCACCCAGAGTCTCCTGTGGTGCCACCAGCAAAAAGAAATAGTGTGAGTAGAAAAGCCAGAAACTCATATGTCAACTCATATGTCCACAAAGGCATTGCAGACCAAGTACCAAAAAACATTATTTAAGATTCAGAATCAAGAGAAAAAATCAGCAGCAGAAAACAGCAGCATAAAAAACAGTTCATCTCAGCCCTTGGCCCTTGTGTAGTGTGTGCAGTGACTTTGTGGACATATAAGTGCCTGGCTTTTCTACTCACTAGAAGAGGTAGAGGCATTTTGTCAATGCACGCATTTTCATGGAATTGATCCTCCCTTTTAACAACAGAGATAGTGAGTCCCATCTCTCACATTCTGCTTTCTCCAAAGATAAGATAAATGTTACTTATACCACCAGTTTATGATTTGAGGACAATTCCAAAAACAATGCATCATCATATAGATTCTACAAGGCTTTAGGCACATGAATACCTAAATACTTTGATGAGTTGACCACCCACAAACGAAGTGGGTTGGTTGCCAAATAGGACATAGAGCCCTGAATGATAGGGAACACCTCAGTTTTTACCCAGTTTACCTTATGATGTATTAATTTGCCATATTCTTTTTATAAATCATGTACTGCTGGTGTGCCGGACTCTGGGTCTTTGTGATAAAGCAAAGGTTTACCTGCAGAAACTGATACTTTATGGAGAACACCCTACATCACTAGGCCCTGTATTCATTTTTTTAATGCATAATCTTTATTTCATCTTCATTTTTTGTTACATATATAGAACATACATTCATGTTTTTACAGAAGATAATATTCATTTCTTATAGGAACAGTGGATTTTACCCCCCCCCCCCCATTTATTCATTGCTTTAAGCAAGCATTTCTGTTGAATTGTCACAATTTTGTATAACATAAAACTATTTTTTCTTACAGTAAATCCAGCACTTCCTAACACTAATAATGGGGGCATATTTTCTTCTACCATTTTCAACTGGGTACCCAGAACATCGTCCACTGTTTCATCTATATCATACATGAATTTTTCAATTAACAGCACTTTTTGAATGTGTACCACCATTTATGTAACTCAAAAGTTGGTAGTGTTTTGGTTTTCCAGTGTTGCAATATTTGTCTTGCCATTGAGGCTAAAGCAAATATATGACATTCTACTTTCTCTTGAAATACAAGTGTTGTATCATTAAATAGAAAAATATATGCTCTTAATGGAATGGTTTCTTTCATTATCTCTTGTAAAATATTACTTATACTATCCCACCAGTTTATGATTTGAGGACAATTCCAAAAACAATGTATCAACATAGCTTTTTCCCAATAACCATGCCAGCAATGGTCACAGTCTTCCGGGTTTATTTTTGAGATTGTTGTTGAAGTTAGGTATGCTCAATCTAATATCTTTCTTTGTGTAGTTTTATTGTTGGCAGACATACTGTATAAAGTGTATTACCTTGTATTCTTAATTGTTTCCATTGCATGTGAGTTAAATAAAATTTGCCTTCAGCATTCCATCTTTTATTAATTTTGTTTGTATTCCCTCTGTTCTTGGCTACCAGTTTTTCATAGAATCTGGCTAAGAGTTTTTTTGTGCCATTTCCCATTATTTTCTCTTCATTTTTATGTTTGCTTGCACTCATGTGCAAGAAACATAGTGCCATGAGCTGAGTTTTTCAGAGGTGTGTCAGCATCTTCCAATTCAGTCAGTGTGTTTGCAGGCGTGGTCACAGTTCTCCAATCACTGCTGAAGCTGTCTATGACAGCAGTTGAAAATGCAGTGGCATACAGTTGAAAGAGGGAGCTACGCTTCAGTGAGCAGCTCCTCCCCCCCACCACACACACACACACACACACACACACACACACACACACACACATGCACACACACACAGATCAACTGTGTCAGTTGCTTGATAGGATGGTGTAGTCATGTCTAGCTTAGAGAGACAAGCCATACATCATTACTTTAATAAACTGTTCCCTGCCAAAGCAGGACCACCAAAATGTGTGGGTGCCTAACAGTCCTTACACACGCCAGCTCTCTAAAGCACACCTTCATGGACTCCATGGGTTCTAATCCTCCAGAAAAAAATACCTCAGCATTTGATGAAAACTCAGACTTCTTTGTATATGTAATTCCAAGCATTTTCTCTTACTAGACTCTGTCAATATGAACTCCTCACTGCTAAAACCTATGCAAACGAACTTGAGCATACTGTGCTACCTGCAGCTGAAGCAAAGAACAGCCAGAATGCACAAAGAAGGACATACTGCTATGCATTTCAGAAGCAGCCAGTGGGGAGGTTTCATGACTGAAGCACTTTAATGCACCTTTTAGTGCTGTCATATACACCCATGTGTGGTAATTCACTAAACTGCACACTTAGTCTGGTAATGCAGCTTCAAAATATTTTTTTTTCTCTGAATTGCCGTGAGCTGGCGTTTAGATAGAATCACACAGCTCTTTCTCAAATCAGATGCTCAATGAAGTCACATCACCTTGTGACCCTAAACATCTTAGGGTTGGACATGTGCCCTAACAAAATAGCGAAAACTAGGTATAGGAAAAGAAAACACAAATTCAACTGTAGCTCACAATGGAATCCACCCTTTTCTCTGGTGAATCTGAAGCCGCCTAACAGCCCACCCCTGGGTGCTCATGCACTCCCTCCACCCGCACAACATATGGCCGACGGTGGTGCTGTTGCATTTTATTTCATAATTTCCTGATCCTGTTGCTGCCACCATACTGATACAGTAATACTTTTTATGGCTCGAAAACTGCTTGACATTAGCTGAATTATAAATGGCATCCCTGTTTGACGCTGTGGTGCGGAATATGCTGGTGTTCAAATTTTAAGCCATGTATTACATGCATATATGTTGTTATTAACTCATGTCACTTACCATTTTATACATATATTGATTTTTTCAATTCACTTTTGCTGACAAATGATGATCACAGGGATTCTGGTGTCACAATTCAGTTCAGCGATGTGTAACATCTTAGTGCAGATGCTAAGTAACTGTTTTAAAATGCTGAAAAAGTTAATAGCGATGAAAGTGCATGAACTTCTTTCTTTCACGTCTGGAGCTGTAGTGGTGTTATTGGCAAGTGCATGTCCCTTTGCTCCAGATCTATCAGTGAGATGTATATTCTGTGCAATGGACAGTGGCTGAATGTTATCAGCTGACAGTTTTCATTTCATTATCAACAGATAAAGATTCAGGGCTTTGCAAATGCAACTTTGCTGGTAGCACAGTTTCATGCCCCCAAGTGTCTCATCAGTTAGTGGTTATATCTTAACCAATGATCACAAAAAGTATGAACAAGATTTGCCGCTGAGTAATGTAAATGCCAATCCACCTAAGCACCTTTAGGCTGCAAACATAATGTAAACGTATAGGGATTCTGGACCGGTGTATCACTCCTTGGCACAGCAATGGTTAATAAGTTTAAGCACATTCTCAGGACATTGTTTCACTTGCCCCCTCTCCCCACTATGATCCTGGTCACCTGAAATAAACCTGACATTTTAGTATCTGTTTTACATCTTGGCTCAGTTAGGCAATCAGCGCTGTAAGAATATAAATGGACATATAAATGGGGACTATAAGAACGTGCCGTGGGTGCTTCTGCCTTAGTCCAGCTGTACAACATCAGCCTGAAGCTCAGCTAGAGCTTACTGTCTACCACTTTGTTCACCCCCCCATGTACCTGCACCATTTCACATCCTTCCTTGATCTACAGTGAGTGGATCCCTCATTCATACATCACATTATGCACTCACAAAAAAGGAAAAAATGGTCTTCAAAAATTAAGATACATTTATTATGTTTGTTATGTTTGTTTGCACGCATGTGCAAGAAACATAGTGCCATCATCCGAGATTTCGGAGATGTGTCACCCGCTCTTCCAATTCAATCAGTGTGTTGGCAGGTGCGGCCTGTAAGCCAATGAATGATGGAGCTGTCATGACAAGCTCCAAAATGCAGTGGCATACAGTTCAAAGGGGAGCTACGCTTCAGTGAACAGCGATAAGATATCGCTTGTTCATGCTTGCTCCCCACCTACAATACACCGTCGTGCCCCGTGCCTTGCGCACACACGATATAATAGGGTGCCCAATCCCCGTCAGCTGTGCTGCATCCCCTGCCCCCCAAAGCCTTCCAAATGCCATGCTGGGTGCTCACCCCAGCGTGGCAACTCATGATATAGCCGGGGTGCCCAATCCCCCGTCGGCTCCACTGTCCTTACCCCCCAGTACTGGGTACCATGCTGGGAGCCCACCCCAGCATGGTAATTGATGCTTTGGGTGATGGGGTGCCCAAACCCCCATTGGCTGAATGCCCCCCAACCGTCCTTGTGCCATACTGGGAGCCCACCCCAGTGTGGCACCTGTAAAGAAAAAATGGTCCCAAGTAGTCTCCCTGGCCCCCCTCCCACAACCTGCACCCACCCACTGCACACTCTGCCTCCCCACACCCTCACCCCATACTTACCTCTGGACCTCGGTGCAACGATCTTCGGTGGACCAGGAACACGTCTGCACTCTTCAAAGCCAACTGCGAACTGAGGAAATGCCGGTAAGCTGTATAATGGGCTGGATAGGGGTTTTCAACTTTGTTGCATATCTCAGGCATTTTTTGGAATTTTTGCACCAAATTTTCAACATGGGGTTTTTGGGACCCCTTCTCATGAATGATGTCACTGTCATGGCGTTATTCGGGCCCGAAGGGTGATTTAGCAGTCACTGCGCGAAATCACCTTTCGGGACCGAGTAATGAAATGACACTGCCAGTGTTCATAAGGTGGGCTCTCAAAAAGCCTATTTTGAAAATTTGGTGAAAAAATTTCAAAAAACGACTGTTTTACGAGCATGCGTTGTGCAGTTCCTATGCACACTTGTAAGTTAGCAAATTTTCAATATTTACACTCCAGATTTTCAACATTGCCATTTTACCACACTTTCTTTTAAGTAGTACAGCTGTCATTTTTCACATCTCACCCAAAACCTGTTTCCGCCCATGTAGCACACAATGGTGCAGTCAGTGTGCTAAATCAATGTACGGGACAAATTAAGAAAATCTCAGTGACACTGTTCATAAGCAGAGGTCTTAAAATGGCTATGTTGAAAATTTGGTGAAAAAATTCCAAAAAATGACTGTTTTACGAGCGTGCGTTGTGCAGTTCCTATGTACGCTCGTAAGTTCGTAAATTTTCAATATTTACACTCCAGATTTTCAACATTGCCATTTTATTACGCTTCCTTATGAACAGTGCAGCTGCCATTTTTCATATGCTGCCCAAAATGTGTTTTCGCACATGTAGCGCACAATGGTGCTGTTGGTGTATGAAAGCAATGTTTGGGACAGATTAAGAAAATCACAGTTACACTGTTCATGAGCAGAGGTCTTAAAATGGCGATGTTGAAAATTTGGTGATGAAAGTCCATAAAATGACTGTGTTACGAGTGAGCATTGCACAGTTTCCATGCACCCTCATGACTTTGTAATATTTTCAGTCCAGATTTTCACCAGAGCCATTTTTCCACACTTCCTTATGAACAGTACAGCTGTCATTTTTCACAACATGGCTGAAGTGTGTTTTCACACTTTCAGCGTAGAGATGCGTGTTCACTGTGGGAAGTCATTGTTTGGCACAGATAAAGAAAATCACAGTGATACTGTTCATGATCGGAGGCACCAAAATGCCTGAGTTGATAATCTGCTGTAAAAGATCCCCAACCTAATTAAATTACAGGTGTGCATTGCACAGTTTCTATGTGTGCTCGTGACTTCACCATTTTTTTAAATATTTTTACTGCAGATTTGCAACATTGCCATTTTTTACACCTCCCCATGAACAGTACAGCTGTCATTTTTTACATCCTGTTCAGAATGTTTTTGCACCTGTGGTGCTAAATGCCGTAGTCACTGTGCATAAGCAGCTTTCGACTAACAAACTGATATTCCCCCTGTTCATGAGGTGGGGTCACAAACAAAACATGTTGAAAATTTGGAGTGAAAATATCAATGAATGCCTGCGGTATTAGGGTTTCCAACCATAACGCCCAACCCTGTAGAGAATGACAGGCATCAGAGGTGTGACTTGGGATTCTTGCCTGTGATGCTCATACCATTACACACCCTGCAGCCAGAGGCATCGAGGTATGCCCTGGACTCTTCGGCTTCAAAGTTCACCGCATTCTCCTATATTGCACCCATCTCACTGTATTTCCTAATGAAATGGATGTGCATAAGGGCCAAAGACCCCAAGGAACACCTAACACTTGTCAGTGTCTGCAGGGTGGGGTGTGGTGAGGCTCAGCGTGGCGTTATGCCTGGCGACAACAGCTTTTTAATGCCTTTCCTCTCTGTAGGGTGGTGGGTGGGCTTCAGTTCAGTACTTCACTGCCATTCCTATTACGCAGCTCTGTAACTTCTACACTACCACTGCCAATGCCAGCAAGCAAACATTCGGCATTGACAAATGCTTGTTAACTTCAGGATGGAAGTTGTTTTTACCATAATTGAAAATTCCTTTCAACGTTAGAATTTTTTTCTGTAATACATAATAATGACTTTTATTCCATGGTGTTGTGTCCAATTATTGTTTTAATTGCTCATAAGACGGAAATGAATCTTCCAACAATAGATCCTTCCATACATTTTTATTTTTCCTATGAAGGGTCTATAGTCAAAGTTTGTATTTGCTTGTCACATTTTTTTTATTTGGTCATATATTTGCATATAACCAGGGTATTTGTAGTTTTTTTGAATTTTTAATTTCTTTTTCTATGAGTTGTAGCCAAGAGCAGAGTCAATTTTTATTTTCTTTGGGAATATCATAATCTAAAAACAGGTTATGTGGTACAGAGCATTCCTCTTGTGTGTTATAAATCATCTTTTCTACTCCTACCCTTGGTGCATTTAAATCAAGGCTCCACCTCTCTCTCACTGCCTGTAGCTCCTGTGACTGCCTCCACTAGCTGACCCCATGAATACAGTATTTCCCTAACCTTATGCAGTTCTCTCTCCTATTAGCACTTGGTTACCCCTTAGCACGCACTTCCCCATGTTATGTCTATGACAATGCCTCTGGCTGCTCTCCTCCTCTATAGCTCTCCACCCCCTCTACTCTTCCTCTATCTTGTCCTCTATCCTCTCTGCACCTCATCCGCTATTTCCTTGTAACCTAGTCTCCAAAACTTGTTTTGTTTCTCAGATGCGTTGTAACTCTGTTTAGCTTACACTTTTGTAACCTTGTCCTATGTATTGAATTTGTAATCTGACTTACATGTCTTATGTTTTGAATTGTAACCTGATGTGGAACCTTTGTAAAAGAGCCCTGGCTCAAAGGTATTGTAATCCTAGACCTAAAAAATAAATAAATCTGATAGTAAAGTTTATTATCTATGTCAGTGAAGAAGCTCCACTGGTACGCTATAGAAAGTATATGAGCTTCCATGTATGATTTAGAATCCAAGCAACTCATTCCCCCTCTGCCTCTTGGTATGGTCAGTATTCTCCAAGCTCTATGGGGTCACCCCCCTCCCAAAAGAATTTCGAAAAAAATGATTTTCAAATCTGAAAACCATGCTGATGAGGGTGCACCTATGATGTTTTGAAGTATATATATAACATGTGACATTGCCATCATCTTTATTGTATCTACAGTATATGACCCCACAGTGATAAGGACAACCCACACCAATTCTCTAACAGATTTTGTATTTTTTGTTTTGCTTTACTGTAATTATAGTTTTTATGTTTGTTTGTTGATACGGTGCTAATTGTATTCCAAGATATTTTATTGATTTTTGGATACTGAATTCTTTTTCATATTTTTAAATATTTTGTGTTTAGTTATTTTTATTATGGCAGATTTGCTTTTATTAATCTGGCATCCCGCTATATTTGAGTAATTATTTACTTCCCTTAGAAATTCATCTAAAGAAGTATGAATATTATTGATTTTATTAGTAAAATATAATCTGCAAAAATACTAAGTTTTAAATGTTCATATTCTAATTCGAGACCTTCTGTATTCTGGTAATTTTTTATACATTGTAGGAATGGTTCTAGTCCCAATATAAAAATGATTTGTGATAGCGGACATCCCATCGGACACATGTAGCATTTTAAATTCTGGAGTTAAATATTTATTTATTTGAAATTTGATGGAAGTTAGTTTGTATAATTGCCTAATTAATAATAACAGTTCCTGAGGTATTCCCCATTTAAATAATAACTGAAAAATGTACTCCCTGTTTATTAAATTGAATGGTTTGCTAGCATCTATGGCAATAGCATAAAATACATCACTTTTATATTGATTTTGACTATTTACAAATTGTATAATAGTTTGTATTTTCCTATTAGCCTGTGATGCTTCATCCATTAATAACACGTAGATGTACAGTGGTTTGCCAAATCACCTAACATATCTGTCTAGGCCTGACAACCTCCCCCCACCTCTCATATCTCACTCCCTCCTTCTCCTGCCCCACCTTGTCATCCATCCTTCATTCCACATGGCCTATAAGTCTAGGAACCACAGGCCTGCATCCCTCATGAAAAAACTTAGACACCTTCTCTTTCATAATGGCCTGTTGCATCTTCTCTTATAAGGGGACATGCACTCCAACCCAGGACCCCAACAGCACCCTCTCCCCCACAGCAGTGGCCTCGCACTCTTAAAATAGCCACATTAAACATTTTTAGCCTCCTTCATAAATTTGATCTTCTACAGGTATGGGTGACCCAGTACAAACCAGATGTGCTAGCAGTAGTTGAAATGTTGCTCTCTCCCTCCCTAAGTACCTGACAATGTCATCATCCTTTAGGGTTACATCCTATTTAGAGAAGACAGAATCAGGAAAAAGGGTGGGTGCTGTGCAATTTACATTAAGATCTCACTCCAAGGGCACATCCTTCCCAAACTAGTCACTGGTAGTTGTACCCAAGCACTTGCAGTAAAACTCCTTCTGGACCAATATAGTAATGCCCTCACTCTTCTCTCCATTTACATCCCCCCCTCAGGATCCAGCCAGTGGGTTCAACTCAATTGTTGACTACTTATCCAATCTGCCCCAGCACAATGAAGTAATACTTCTAGGGGACTTTAACATTAATTGACTCTCCCCAGCGCTAATCCCTACAAGGATACAGCCACAGTCTTTGGTTTCACGCAGCTTGTGACTACCCCCACCAGACTCAAACCTAGGACTGGTAATTGTACCCTGTTTGACCTGATCTTCACAAACCATACAGAGAGGATTATGGGCACAGTTGTCCTCCTGGATTCCCTCAATGACCACGCCCCCGTCATCTGCTTTTAGTCCAATAAATCCACCAAATAACACTGTAAATGGTTGCATCAGTGGATCCTCAAATGGGAGCAGCTTAAACAACTCCAGACACACCTCCAAAACTGTGACTGGTTTCCACTGGATGATGCACCTGGTGTTGATCATGTCCTTGAATACTTTATTTCACAATTCAACACTGCCTGTGACATTTTCACTCCCCATTAAAAGTGGAGAATTTAAATATCTAGCAACCCCTGTATCACCGCAACACTACTAAAACAAATGTCCACTAGGGGCAATCTTTGGCACAAAGCCAGGGCCTCTGGCAAACCAATTGACTGGCAACAGTCCAAGGTGGCCAGAATCATCTATACACATGCTGTCTGCACTGCTAAAGCTGCGTACTTTAAGGATGCTCTCTCGAACTCCTAAGGAAACAGCAAGAAATTTTGGGACAATCTCAAGGAACTCACAGGAAGGCCCAGCAAATCTCCACCCTCAATGCTTAATGTTGATGGTACTACCATTTTTGACCTGAAGCATATCGCAGGCACCATCAACACCGACTTAGCCAACCTAAATGGGGTACTTCCCCGTGACTTTTTTAATGCTCAATCCATGCCAAATGACACCAAGAGGTCTAGTCCACCCCTGCCCAACACCCTTTTCTACTTTAAGAGGATCACACTCAAAGAGTCCAAAAAGTACCTTTTAGAGTACTTGGCAAGGCCTGTTTCAGTAATGACACTTTGAATCTCAAGCTCCTCCACATGACTTTAGATGCTATGCTGATGCCTGCTATGAAAATCCTAACTCTGTCTCTGTGTCTTGGTCAATTCCTCACCTTATGGAAAGTGACATTAGTGATCCCCATTCACAAGAATGGGGACAGGGCTGTTCTCTCAAACTACTGCCCTATCTCCATCCTTCCTCCCCTCTCTAAAGTTCTAGAAATGATAGTATCTGATCTGCTCTCTGACTACCTGGCCAAGTATAGCATCCAGTGTGCAGAGCAGTATGGTTTCAGAAGAAGACATAGTACTTCAGCCCTCCTAGTGTACATCAACTTTATAAACAGGGCTTTTGACCGGGGTCACTTAGTGGGGTTGATTTACATAGACCTCACCCAGGTGATATTGTTAATTACCCCCTCTTAATCGAGTCCCTCCTTGGTACTGGCATATCAAATGCTACAACGTCCTGGTTTAACAGCTGCCTTTGCAATAGATCCCAGCAGGTCAAAATCGGTGACAATTCAAAGAAAAGTCTGTGCCGGGAGCTCAAACATATACTTCAACAAAAATTCACTTGACAACGTGCAAAACTCTCATTTCTTTTATTTTGTTCACTCTCCCCTACATTTCTCTCCTCTGATCTTGTTCACTGGGAATTTTTTATCTGTTTAAACATAAAATTTATATTGTTTAGTATTTTCATCTTATGATTCCTTTTTAAACACTTTGAAACCATTAATTAAAAGGAACTCAACATTGTATTACCATTTAAACTTCTGTTGCTGCTTATTCAAAACATGCTTTAATTTTACCAGTAGCCAAAAAGCTCCCTGCAAAAGCATAAACCAACAAAAGTTTTATAGCAAAGCAGGATGGACACTAGCCATGGAATTATGCAGTTCAATTTAACTTCAGTTAAAAACTTGATTCCCCATACCATAGCCGCTCACATACCTCAAGAGCCACAGTTTTCTATATGAAGCTTAACTTTTTAACTTCTGTCAAGGCCCAATGGCATTTCTCTTATATACTTAGTGAATGTTTCTGCCCCTCCAATATAGAAAAGCTGTTTTGAGCATTTTTCATTATTTAAAAATGCTTCTTTGATGTTAGTTTAACAGCTCTTTTACCTTCATTTACAAGGCATGCTCGCGCTGCTGCCCCAACTCTGCTAGTGCAGACTAATCCATGTATAAATCTATAATGGTGTTCCAAAAATGCTGTAGTGCTCATTGAGGAGTGTCTTCCTCTTGAGCCTGCTTGGAATTACCACTGAAGTGACATGGCACTTCCTGTACCTCTTGCAAGGCAAGAGCATTGCTTAGCAACAGTACATTCTTCCCCAGTGAGGCAGAGACGCACTTTTTTTCCAAGCAGGCGTCCTGCACTAATTACCATGGCTTGCGCAATGCTGCAAAGACTCTTGAAAAACCAAAACTGTGTTTCAGCCTAACTCTGAGCAGCTGATGATTCTAAGCCATCACAAATTTATTCCATGTTAATTTTTAGACTGTATTTGGTTCTATATACTATCTCATTTGCCCTTCAAAGCAATTTCATGTTAAAAGGATATTCAGGGTACAAATAAGAATAGCTATCCAAAGGATAGAAAACATTTTCTGCACATGACAATTTGATTCTGGCAATTCTCATGCTCTCTCATTTCACATTCTATACCATTTCTTTTTGTGAGGGTAGTTCAAGTTCAAGTTTATTGCAGGAAAACTCCATTGAGCAAGCTCATTCACAAGGAAGTCCTGAGACATATACACTGATAAAGAACATACATAAATAAAAATACTTGATAGAACAATAGTATAACAAGTATTAATGTGAACACTTAGTACAAGCAGGATGTTACATAAAAGGATACAACATCGGATGACAATAGATGGTGAGAAGACAAATGGTACATAGTAAGAACACTTCAAGGTAGCATGTTAACAGTACAAGGCATGGTAACTGGTGTTTGCAATAGATATCATTTAGTAAATTAAGCAGCAGCAGGGAATATAGGGTAAACAAGGTATTCGAGGCTTGGAAGAGTGAGAGGAGTAATATATACATAGACAGAGCCAAGAATCGGACAAGGAAGGGGAGCAGAAGTGGGATGCTTGCAGTAGTGGTAACAGCCAGAAAGTCAGAAGCAGAAGAAAGCAATAGTGTCTTGGTTAAATGATAGTGTGAACAATAAGTAATTAGCATGCATAAGGGCGATAAAGGTCTTACACTTAAATGTGTATGGCACACATAGGGATGAGAAGGGGCTTAATAACAGTTGCAGATATTTTTTATCTTAGCTGCACTTAGCACTTTGTAGAAATTAATTTAAACCGTGCTAGCTAGTTTCAGCACAGCTTGGAGTTGGTTCCAAATAGAGGGAAGGGCATGCGCAACAGCACGTTTACCAAAGGAGGTCCATGTCCTAGGCATGTCCAGCAGAATGAAGTCAGATTTCCTGAGAGAGTATGCACTATGAGAAATACAAATGAGAGATGATAGGTAACTCGATAATTCATGCAGGAGCAGCTTAAGGGTCCAAAGACCAGCATGAAGCAAGCGTCTAGTGGTGAGAGATGTCCAGCCAACAGCTGCGTATAGGTCACAGTGGTGCGAACGGTAGGGGGAGTTGGTAATAAACTGCAATGCAAGGTGGTAAAGGATGTCCAGTTTACTTAGGTTTGCGAGAGTAGCAGAGGAGTAAATTACATCGCCATAGTCGAGAAGGGGAAGAAAAGTAGCCTGAATGAGTCTATTTCAAGTCTCGAGGGGGAAGAGGGGCCTATTTCTAAAGAAGAAACCTAGTCTGGCTTTGAGCCTTTTGGATAAGTCCTCAATATGGTCATTGAAAGAGAGCTTGCTGTTGACCCAGATACCGAGATATTTGAATTTGGAGATGACTTCCAATGGTTCGTTTAACGTGGTAACAATAAAGTCTTTAGGCGGGGTATGGGAGGTACCTGTAGCGGCACTACGACAGAATATCATAGCTTTGGTTTTCTTTGAATTAAGCAGAAGCTTTGCCTTTATTAGATTATGTTCAAGTTGGGCAAAGTCTGCTTGAAGCACCCCCTTAACTTTGGATAACATTGAGCCAGAGGTATACAGCACAGTGTCATCCACAAAGAAATACAGATTGGACGTTGATATATTGGAATCAAGGTCATTAATGTATAATGAAAACAAGATAGGGCCTAGAATGGAGCCTTGGGGGACTCCTCTGACAACTGGCAAAGAGGCAGAGAAAAAGCCATCTGCTTTTACTTTCTGGGATCTCCCTGTTAGGTAACTAGAGAACCACTGGGTAGTTTGGTACGTGGCACCCAAATTAGTGAGACAATTGACTAGCAGGTTGTGGTCAACAGTATCAAAAGCTTTACTAAGATCCAAGAAGACTGCTCCAGTTATCTTCTTAGCATCCATAGCAGAGACCCAGTCATTGGTTACTTTCGCTAAAGCAGAGATTGTGCTGTGATTTGCCCGGAAACCAGACTTGAGCTGGGTTAATGAGAGAAAAAGTTTCCAAGCAAGTTTTTAATTGATTGTGGATCAGTTTTTCAAAAACTTTAGAGAGGATAGGCAAGATGGAGATAAGCCTGTAGTTATTCACATCGCAAGGGTCACCAGATTTGAACAGGGGTAGGATTTGTGTGGATTTCCAGCAGGAAAGGCACAGTAGCAGATGTAATGGAGAGAATGAAGATATGAAGAATGGGGGCAGCAAGATGGGCATATCCTAACCTTAGGAAGAAGGGTTCTAGGCCATAGTCCCCTGAACATTTTTTGACATCTAAGTTAAGGAGAGAATCTTCTACTTCTTTAAAGTTTAGCTCATGCAGTTGAAATGGGCAAGATGTGGTGCTAGATATTGGAGAGGTACTTGGTTGGCTCGTCGCAGCCCAGCATAAAGTGAAGAGTCAAAAGCTAGTCCAGCTGTGACAAAGTGGGAGTTAAGTTCTTTGAGGATTAAGGACTTATTTTCCACTACCCTGCCATTTGCGACTATTTTTGCTGGAATGGAAGGGGCAGTAGGTCGCCCTTCTATAGATTTAAGTGTCCTCCATATTTTGTGTGGGTTCCCTTGCTCTTGTTCAAGGGTAGAGATGTAGAAGTTAGCTTTAGCAGAACAAATGCTTTTCATGCAGGTATTCCTGGTTGTTCTGAAAGCCTGCCCATCCGAAGGTTCTTGGTATGTCCTGCTTTCGCCTAGAGCTTGTCCCGGGTTGTGAGAGCTGCCTTAAGATCTGGGGTGAACCAGGGATGAGAGTTGTTTCATACCCTAACTTTGATGAAGGGGGTATGCTTATTTACCAAACTGGTAAGGTTAACATTAAGGACAGAGACTGCCTTGTTGGCATTTTTGGTTAGTTAAAGGTCTTGCCAACTGATCCTGCCCAGGTCAGAAAGGAAGTTTGCTGCAACGAACTTGCGAAAGGACCATTTTGTTATAAAGATAGGCTGTGTTCGGGCCTTAATATGAGATCTTATGCAAACAACAATCCCATGATCACTCTTATCATCATGGAACACAGCTGAATGCAAAATTTTATGAGGGTGGTGGTCAATATCACATCTAAAATGGAGCTGTTGGCAGTGTTTAGGATATTGTTCCTTGTAGGTTCGTTGGCTAATTGCAATAGGCCTAGCTCATCGCAGAGGGATTTAAGGCAGTGAGATTTTGGGGTTAGCCAATCCATATTGAGATCCCCTAGAAATATTGTTTCTGTTTTTGCATCTGAGAATAGGGATTTCAGTATATTAAGGACTTCATTGCCTCCAGACGGAGGCCTATAACCACCTATGACAGTAATGCATTCTGAAGAGGGAAGATGAAGCTTCATTGAGACGATCTCGAATTCCTTGGCTAAAGATTTGCAGTTGATGTTAGCAACTGAGGACTTGGAATTGGCATAGATGACCACTGCCCCACCTCTAGAAGCCCTGTCCGCCCTAAATTGTTTGTGTCGAGATTTGTTGGTTGGTATTAGCCTTTTTTAGCCAAGACTCCATAGCAATGATAAGGTCCAGGTTGGTATGCGCAGCCCATGCTTGTAATTGTACAAATTTTCTGGTCAGACTTAGAATATTGACCAACATCATCTTAAGTCCTGAGGCCTCTGCAAAATCTGTGGGTGAGGTAAGTTGTGGGGGGGCCAGGGTTTAGCTCCACATTACCTGAGCAGAGAAGGAGCAGTAATAGCATTTTCTTTAAGGAGCTTTTAAGGATGGAAACGGCTTTTTTCCTTTGGGGCTGCCCATGATGTGTGATACAGGAGAGAGTACCGCTAAAGTGACAGTTTAAAGTGATCATTGTGAGTGCTCATATAGTCATAGGTGAAGGCAGTAGTAAGGGGAGGGGGGTATAGGCCAGAAGGGGGGAGGTTGATGAAACAATGGTTGTACAGCAGGCCGTTGCAACATAGGGTGTTGAGACAGTGCATTCCAGGGCTGGATTATATTGTGATACTTCATGGTGTACTGTATTGTAAGGCACGCTGTATATTAGGAACAATAGTAAAGCAGTGAGGCAAGCCACGATGTCAAGGAGAGAGGTCTGTAAATTAGTAATGGTATGGTGCTTTTTCTGTGCATGTAACAGACCCACCTACCGACACTCTCTAAGTCCAAAGTGAGATTTCGATCACAAGGGGAGAAAGGAAAAAAAACTAAATCAGATTGGTGGCTAAATGCTGTGATGGTGCTTGCACAAGGATCAGGCTTATTGGCTCCACTCAGCTACCAATGTCTGAGTGGCAGCAGACAAGAATAAGCCAATGGTGCAACAAAAGAGCTAGGGAAGGTGGAGCATAACTGTATTTAAAGGAGGCCTGGGGGGGTTGGGGTGGGAGAAAAATTCATTTCAGAACTTAGCAGCAGCACAGAATCAGTGCAGGGAATGCTGTAAAAGTCTATGGGGAGGGTGCACCAATCAGAACGAAGATGGCGAGCGGGCAGACCAATCACTGTCCTCCTGAGTCAGCGCTGCACCAATCGTGATCGCCTTAGTGTGCTGGCTCCCAGAAAAAGCTCGGCAGAAGTGCCTGAGAAGCGATCCAAGTCCCGAGGCCCTTATTCCTGCAAGGGCTGCTGAGTGGTGTAGGGTGGTGGCCGTAGGAGCAGCTGTTGCTGGCCGCCTTGTATCCAGCGCACCGCTCAGGCACAAACCCTAACGGTAATCATGGTTCATTCTAAACAATTACTATTAAAATATGTCACAATTCTTACTCAAAACAATTTGGCTTCAACAGGATAAACTGGGTACAAAACAGTGGCCAACAGCATGTTGAAAACATTTCTTACTTAAGAATACCCTTATTATTCATCCTTTCAACTATTTTATAACTGCCTTATGACATTCCAATCTTCCTTAAATTAACTGCTGCTCACCTTTAAAACGTATAAACACACTTGCCAGTTACTTTCAATGTTCATTCCAATGGTTGAATTTAATGTTTTAAGATGAAAAATCCATTTCATCTCTCTTTGTTCCAATAGTTGTTTATAATTTCCACCCCTAAACGGTGGTTTTACTACCTCTAACCCCCAAAACCTTAGGGAAGCTCCTGTATGTCCTTCTTGATTAAAAAGTTGTGCTACAGGTGACTGTTCATCCCTGTTTCTAATGTCTCCTTTATGTTCTAATATTCTCTTTTTAAGTGCTCTCTTCGTTTGGCCAACATATAGTCGGTCACATGGACACTGTATAACGTATACAACACCTTCTGTGTTGCAGTCTATGTGTTCCCTAATTTTGAACTCCACATTAAAATGTAGGTGTTTGAATATACTTTTTTTTACTTGTGTTATCACAAACTGTACATCTCCCACATCTCATCATGCCTGGCTGTAAAGGACCCAGCAGTAACTGAGGCCCTATTGTCTCAGGTTTTCTAGACTTATCTTTGAGATTATTATTAGGAGTGTCAGTGGCTCAGTAGGTAGCACCCTCGCCTCTGAGGCCGGGAGATCAGAGGGCTGTGGGTTCAGTTCCCACATCTGGCACCTGGGTTAATATCCCAGTACTGACACTGTAGTGCTGCATGAGAGGAGTGTTGCACTTCTGAGGTTCTCTCTTTCAGATGAGACGTTAAACAGAGGTCCCATCTGCCTGGATTGGTGGTAGTTCAGGTGGATATTAAAGATCCCATGGCACTTACCGAAAAGAGTAGGGGAATTTTCCTGGTGTCCTGGCCAAATTTTCCTCATTCACTAAAATATACCACCAACAGCTTAATCTTGTTCAAGGTCAGTTGGTATTCATCTGTATCCCCCTTCCCCAGGTCGTGCCTGAAAATAGGCAGAATTTGTCTAGTGCACTTACCTGGTCAACAAAAACTAAATAATTTACCTTTTTTGCCACTACTATTGGTTTTTGCTGTAATGCCTTATTGTGTGGGATATCTGATGCTACCATGTGCCAATGTTTATTCACAATCCTTCTTATGTCTGGCATCCTACGACTGTACTTTACGGCTAAAACTGTCCTATTTTATTTTCTATCTTAAAATCTGCCTGTTTTAAAATTATTGGTTTATAGTCCCTATTCCTGAACCTATTAATCATCTCCTGCTTATTTTTTTTGGTAATCCTCCAATTTTTACAATTTCTTTTCACTCTTACCATTTGAGAATATGGTATGCTGTTCTTCAATTTCAGTTCACGGTAGCTTGTACTATGTATCAAGGTATTTCTATCCATTTCTTTCCTATAAATTGATGTACTCAAACACCCTCTTTCATTTTTAACTAATAGATCCAAAAAGGGGATACTAGAAACACTGTTATTCATTGTGAATTTTAAAATTGCTGTCCCACATATTCAATATAAGGTTGAATTCTTGTAATTCTTGCTCTGCCCCCCCATATACAAAGTACATCGTCTATAAATCTTTTCCATAGTATTATCCTTTCCATAAATTTATTAGCTTGTTGATTGAGCACCCTTACTGTTTCAAAATGTATCATGTAAGCATTTGCGTATGCGGGAGCCATGGTGCTGCCCATGGCTGTACCCCTGTCTTGCCGATAAAACAACCCATCAAATTCAAAGTAGTTGTTCTGTAAAATAAACAGAGATAATTCCTGTAACATTTAAGTTTTTGGTACTGCATTAATCTGTCATTTATCCAATAGTTTACCCATAATTAAAACTTCTTCTCTGTGTGGAATTGAGGTACATAGATCCACTACATCCCATGTAACTAAAATAGTATCTGATAAATCTCTGCTTTCTGATATTCTCTCCAGATGTTTCATAACATCAATTGAATCCTGTATGTACATATTACTTTGTTCTATTAATGGTTGCACAAAATAGTTGATGTACTTAGAGATGGAGTCGAACACAGAATCTATTCCTGACACTATTGGTCTGCCCAGAGGGTCTAATGCTTTCTTATGGATTTTTGGAATGCAATAAAAAGTTTGACATTCTTGGATATTCTTTGATTAATAATCTCATTTCCCACTCTTGCAACCAGTTTAAATCCATAAACTCAGCCAACATTTCCCTCAATGTACCTTGTAACAATTTTGTAGGATCCCCTGGTAATAATGAATAGTTTTGTCTGTTCTCTAGTAACCTCATGCACATTAACCGGCATTTTTCTCTATCTTGGATAACTATTCCTCCTCCTTTATCCACCTGCTTAATTATAGTTCCACTGTCATTGCTCAAGTCTTTAATAGCCTGTCTCCGTGCCCCTGTCAGATTTTTATGTTTTGGCAACAACAGGTCCTTGTATTTATACAATCCCATTATTGCCCTTTCTACTGTTTTGCAAAATGTCTCTATCCCATGGTCTCTGTCTTGGGAGGGGAGCTTGATTTTATATTTAGTGCTTTCTTAAGCTGCCATTGTGCTTCATTTCCCCGTTTCTTCTTCGAACAAGTTTTTCAATTTTAAGGTTCTAAAGAAATGTTGTAAGTCCACTTCAAGCTCAAATAGGTTTACTGGTTGTGTAGGTGCAAATGATAGACCTAATCCTAAAACATGTTCCTCTATATTTATTAAGTTCCTTTTGCTCAGATTAAATATTGGTATGATTTATGAGTTTGTTGGGTTAAGCCCCTGTCCATATAGCATCGGTGACACCCTATCCACCAGCAGGCCTGTTCAGTTAGGTGTTCCCCAAGGCTCAAGTCTGGGACCTCTGTTATTCAGCCTCTTTCTTAACACACTCCCTCTTGTTTGCCCCAATAATCTCCTACTTTATGCAGATGATGTTGTTATATATACCAGTCATTCTGACCCTCTTGCACTTGCCTGCAGCCTCCAGCACAGCTTCTTAGCCATTGAAGCCTGGTTCACACAGTACAAGCTGTTACTGAACTACAAAAAAAACAAAATATATGCTTTTTGCCAGCCCCATAATAAACACAAATCTGCCTCCCTGATCATACTTAACAGCCATGGTGCCCCTATTAGCCAGGTCCACTCCTTTAAGTATCTGGGCATATCCCTTGACAGTGCCCTGTCCCATAGTGAACATATTAACACTGTTTCCAAGGTGTTCAATGCCAGACTAGGGATTCACTATGGGTACAGACAGTGTCTGACCCCTGAAGCTCTTCGGCTTGCAGTTACTGGCTCTTTACTCTCCATTACAGACTATGGTTTAGCCATCTATGGCTCTGCCTCTGAGACAGCCCTCAAAAGTATCCATGTTGCCCTCAATAAATCCTGTCGCCTTTTCATGAGTGCTCAAAGGCTGAGTCATACATGCAACCTCTACACCCTACCAACTGGCTGAACCTCACAGGAAGAATTACATAGCATTACTGCCCACTCGAAAAGAAAATCTCACTTGGTCTCACTCCCTTGACCTCCCTGCATTTCCTCACTCACACTCCCAACTTGCGCTGCACCAGAAATGTTTCTAGGCATGCTTATCAGGCCCCTTTCTGCTGGACTGCACTGGCCCAATGGTCCTTCAGATTCTGGGCACCAAGCTGGTTAAATCAACTACCCTTAGACCTCCTTAATGAACCTAAGCTCAGCCCTTTCAAACACAAGCTCAGACAACACCTTGCTGCTCTTAGCTGTTGTGACTGTCACACCTAGCCTCCCCTTCTCTTGCTTGCTCGCTGCCTCTAGCCTTATCCTCCACTGTTCCTAAGTTCACCACCTCCTTTCTCCTCTCCTGTCCTCAGTACCTCATTCAGCTACAGTACTTCTTATATTAACAATGTTGCTATCTGGCAGCTTTTCCTTTCTCCTTGCACCTTACTCCCTTCCCTCCCACTACCTTGGCTTACACTTACTACTTTCCCTCCCCATGACTTTGGCTCTCTGCAAACAACATCATATTGCTGACTGCTCCTCCCTCTTACTCCTTCCCTGGCTCCATCCTGTTCCCTTTATCTAATTCACTTGTCACTTTAAAACAACTGTCTACATTTTTGCATTGCATACATATGTTATTTTTCTTGGTTGCTTGTTGCTGGTTTAATTTTGTTCTCTGGTGTGTTATGTCTATTTCATACATGTGACCTCTACACCCTTACCAACTGGCTGAACCTCAAAGGAAGAATTATGTATCTTACCTGCCCGCTCGCAAAGAAAATTTCACTTGGTCTCACTTCCTTGACCTTTCTGCATTTCTTCACCCACACTCCCAACTTGCGCTGCACCAGAAGTGTTTCTAGGCATGGATAAACAATGTTCCCTTTCCCATGGAGCCAGTATAGTGCAGTGGGTAAGGCTCTGAGCTGCAAATCTGGAGACCGGAGTTTGAATCCCACAGCTGCCTAGATGCATACTGTGTAATCCTGAGCAAGTCACTTAACTTCCTTGTGCTCCCAGGTCGCATCTGAAAACAAGCTTCAGCTTAGTGTGCTACTCCTGAATAAACAATGTTCCCTTTCTGACATGCAACCTTTGTAAATGAGTCCTTGACTAAAAGGTACTGCAGTCCTAGACATAAATAAATAAAGCCATACTGGTTCGTGTGGATGCATGAATTTATATGGTTTTGAATTCTGTTGTTTATTAGTTTAGCAATGAGTTTATAATCGGTGTTTAAAATGGCTATTGGTCTGTAATTTTGGGACTGATCAACTAATTTACCCTTATGTATTAAAATTATCTTTGCTAACTGCATAGATGGTGGTAACTCATTTTTCTGATATAACAGTTCATCTAACATTCTTTCTAGTCATAATGCTAAATCTTCTCCAAAAACTTGACAAAATTCATTAGTCAGTCCATCCATTCCAGGCATTTTTTCCTTGGTAAAATTGCTATGGTTTCTTGAATTTCTTTTTGATTTATATGGCAATAATGAAATAATGTATAACTTAAGTTGGCTTTGTTGAAAGATTCTGTGAGTAATTCAGGGTGTGGTATGAAATCAATTTGGTAAATCTTTTTATAATAATCAATAAATATTTGTGCAATTTGATGATCTTTCTTCTCAGTATTCCCATCTTTATCCTTCATTTCTACTATAATGTTTTTCATTTTGTATTTTCTTAATAAACTAGACATTAACTTCCCTGATTTATCAGTACTGTAATATTTGACTTTTTTGTGAAAGTCAATCTTTTCTTTTCTTGTATTAAATAATATTTTTTCAGATTATAGTTGTCCCATTCATCTTTATATTTGTTAAAGTCATCTAGAATTAATTTATCTAATTCTTTTAATCTGACTTCTACATCCCAATATTCCTTCTTTTTCTCTTTATTTCTTTTCATCTGATATGAGGTTATAAAAGTTCTAAGAGTTGCCTTAAAAGCATCCCAAAGTTTAACAATAGGGGTTTGACCTGAATAATTATAGTATCAAAATTCTTTAATTGATAATCTAAATAGAGAAATAAAGTTTGGTTCCTTTAGGCACTGGTTGTTAAAACACCATTGTGGCATTATTTTTTTATCTAACTTTATAATATTTATTTCTAGACTAACTAAAGCGTGATGTGATATAAATGTAGAGTCAATTTCAGCTGTTATAGTTCTATTTGTTAAGCTTTTGGATATCAATATATAATCAATTCAGATAGATATACGTTCTTTCTTGTTGAAATGTGTATATTCTTTTTTAAGTCGGTTTATCTGTCTCCAGCTATCCATTATAATTGTTGTATTTGTAAAAAATCATTCAATTTGTTGGCTATTAATTTGTTCCCATTATTGGATTTTGAACTTTTGTCTTGCAGAGGTTTCATTAGGGTGTTATAGTCTTCTGCTAGGATTATATTGTTGCTTTGAAAGTTTTGTAGGCCTTCTAATATTTTTGCCAGAAAGTCATTGTACCTAGTAAAAGTGGCATACACGGATCCAATAATTAAAGGTTGATCATTAATTATTACTTCTGCCACTGTGATACGGTCCTCGTTGTCTTTATATTGTTTTGTGATTGTGCTTGATATAGAGTTTCTTATCAATATGGCAATACCTCTACTTTTATTTGTTCTGGTGCTGAAGCAAATACGCTTTAACCATTTGGTTTTCATTTTTAATAGTTCTGATTCTGTTAAATGGGTTTCTTGATTACAGATTATCTGGGCCTGGGTTTTCTTAAAATATGTTAATAGTCTTTTCTTTTAATAGGGGAATTAATACATACATAGATACAGTCGGCAGATAAGGGCCTATGGCCCACCTAGTCTGCCCATTTGAGTTTGTAACTTCAGTTTATGTTTTCCTAGAACTCTGTTGCCCCTTATCCCTGCCCTCCAGAATTCCTTTATGTCTAACCCATGCATTCCTAAATCCCGTGATTGTTTCAGCCTCCACCACTTCCTCAGGCAAGGTGTTCCACTTGTCCACCACCCGTTCTGTGAAGAAATTCTTCCTCACATTTCCTCTGAATTGTCCTCCCTCCAACCTCATCCCATGCCCTCTAGTCCTGGAACATCTTTTTCACTTAAAAATAGTGTATTCTTGAACCCTGTTCCTCCCTGTAAGATACTTGTATGTCTCTATCATGTCCCCTCTCTCCCTCCTCTCCTCCAGGGAGTACATATTCAATTCCTTCAACCTGTCCTCATAGGACTTGTGATGCAATCCATGTACCATCTTTGTTGCCCCCCTCTGAACCTTCTCTACCCTGTCTATGTCCTTATGTAGGTAAGATCTCCAGAACTGTACACTGTATTACAGGTGGGGCCTCACTATTGCCTTGTATAGTGGAATCATGACCTCTCTTTTCCTGCTGGTGATGCCCCTGCCTATGCATCCCAGCATCCTATTTGCTTTACCTGCTGCCTTGTCACACTGTTTCCCTACCTTGATGTCATCAGAGATGATAACCCAAAGATCCCTTTCCTGCTTGGTGCATACTGTATCCTCACCCCCAACTGATACATTGTGCCAGGGTTTTTGTGCCCCATATGCATTATCTTGCACTTCTTTGCATTGAATTTCAACTGCCAAACCCCGGACCATTCTTCAAGTTTCTGCAGGTCCCTTCTCATTCTGTCTACACCCTCTGGTGTGTCTACTCTGTTACAGAGCTTTGTGTCATCGGCGAACAGTGAAATTCTGCCTTCTAGGTCCTGCACAATGTCACTGATGAAGGTGTTGAATAGGACCGGTCCCAGCACTGATCCCTGTGGTATCCCACTGGTCACTGTTCCCTCTGTGGAGTGACAACCATTTACCACCACCCTCTGTGCCCTGCCACCCAGCCAGTTACCTACCCACCACACTACTGTCCTGCCCACACCCATATTCCCTAGTTTGTGTAATAGTCTTCTATGTGGCACATTGTCAAAGGCCTTGCTGAAGTCCAGATAGGCCATGTCCACTACCCTCCCCTGATCTACCTCCTTAGTCACCCAGTCAAAAAATTCAACCTATTTACATTTAGTGATACAATCTTTATTTTATTTATATCACACATTTATTTTGATCTGTTTTAGTACACTTAATAATTTTTTAGAAAAGAAGGGACTCTGACCCAATAACAAAAAGCAGGTATAGTTATTATTTTCTTTTATTATTTTTTTGTTGCCCTTATGTTACCTTTTGTTTGAAATTGTAAAGGTAGAACTGTTACTGGTAGGTTAATCCTAACACAACTCTGTGTTACTTCTTTATCCATGTATAAAACTCATGCTTACCTATATTTCATAGTATCTTGTCCCCTCTCCCTCTTACTGTTCCATAGAAACATAGAAACATAGACTTTGATGGCAGATAAGGACCGCTTGGCCCACCTAGTCTGCCCATTTCCCTACCTAGAGGATAAGCTGCAGATCCTCTTTAACCAACAGCCTATTTCTTCCTACCCCCCACAAAAATTGCCTTATGTCTGTCCCATGCATTCTTGAATTTTCCCACAGTTTTAGACCCCACAACCTCCTCAGGAAGGCTGTTCCATGCATCCACCATGCTGTCTGTGAAAAAATACTTCCTCACATTGCCCCTGAGCCGTCCCCCCTCTATCTTCAAATTGTGTCACGTTGTTCTTGCACATCTCTTTTTCTGAAAGATGCTACCCTCTTGGACTTTGTTGATTCCACTGAGGTACTTAAACATTTCTATCATGTCCCCCCTCTCCCTCCTTTCCTCAAGGGTATGCATATTAAGCTCCTTTAGTCTCTCCTCATATGGCTTCTCTTGCAAACCCTGCACCATTTTAGTTGCCCTCCTCTGAACTGCCTCCATCCTGTCTATGTCCTTGCAGAGGTGGGGTCTCCAGAACTGGACACAGTACTCCAGATGGGGTCTCACCAACTGTCTGTACAGGAGAATAACAACTTCCTGTTTTCAGCTGGTGATACCTCTCCCTACACATCCCAGTATCCCCCCAGCCCTCCCTACCACCTTCTCGCTTTGCTTGCCAACCTTAAGGTCATCTGATATGATTACCCCAGGTCTCTTTCCATTTTTGTTGTTGTTACTACCTCCCCCCTTTGTGTAATCTTCCCCTGGGTTTTTGTTCCCCAGGTGCATTACTTTGCACTTCTTTGCATTGAATCCAAGCTGCCATACTTCTGACCATTCCTCCAACCTTGCCTAGTCCCTTGTCATCCTTTCCACGCCTCCTTGTGTATCAACTCTGTTGCAGATCTTTGTGTCATCTGCAAAGAGGCATACTTTTCCTTCTAGTCCATCTGCAATGTCACTTATAAAGACATTAAAAAGGACTGGACCCAGTACTGAACCCTGCGGTACCCCACTAGTAACCCCTCATTCTTCAGAGTGGACTCCATTGACAATTACCTTCTGTGTCCTGTAGTTCAGCCAGTGTTTTACCCAGGCTACCACTTTGGGACCCACTCCCAGGATGGTTAATTTGACTACTAATCTTTTGTGTGGGACTGTGTCAAATGCCTTGCAAAAGTCTAGGTAGGCCATGTCCACAGCCCCTCCCTGGTCTACTACTTTGGTCACCCAGTCAAAGAAATCAAATAGATTCATCTGACATGACCTTCCCACTGTGAACCCATGCTGCCTTGGGTCCTGTACCCCACTGGCCTCTAGGTACTCAACAATTCTTTCCTTCAGAAGTGATTCCATCACTTTCCCTACCACAGAGGACAAACTGACAGGTCTGTAGTTTCCTGCCTCCATCTTGGTCCCACTTTTGTGAATGGGAATCACATCAGCCTTCTTCCAGTCCTCAGGTACCACACCATCCTCCCATGATTTGTTAAAAAGTGTAGTCAGTGGTGTCACTAGTTCTCTGCTTAATTCTTTTAGAATTCTGGGGTGAATTCCATCTGGCCCCATTGCTTTGTCCACCTTCAGTTTTAGGAGTTCTTTCAGAACCCTTTCTTCTGTGAAAGGACTCGGATCAACCCCCTTCCTCCAGAGTGCTTCTGTTAATTGGAGCAGGCACTTCACCCACTTCCTCTTTTGTGAATACTGAACAGAAGTATTCATTCAGTATCCCTGCTTTATCACTGTTACTCTCTGCCCACCCACCATCCATTCTATTCAGCCTCACTATCCCTCCCTTTGTCTTTCTACACTCCCTGATATACCTATAAAAGGTTTTATCCCCCTTCTTAACTGAGTTAGCTATCTTTTCCTCAGTTTGTGCCTTGCTATTCTGACTACCCTCCTGCTTCCTTCTGCCTTAACTGGTACAGTTCTCAGTCCTGCTCCTTCTGTGTTTCCTTATACTTCCTAAATGCTATCTTTTCTCCCTAACCTTCACTGCCACCTCTTTGAGATCCATAGTGGCTTTCTTCTTTCATTTTGATTTGTTTATTTGCTTCACACAAAGGCTTGTTGCTCTGTGATGGCAGTTTTGATATTTGCCCATTGTTGCTGCACCCCTCCTTCTAGCCTGTTTGCTAGTGCTTTTCTAAGGCACTCTCCCATCTTGCCAAAGTCAACCCTCCTGAAGTCCAGAACCCTCACTTTTGCATGGTTTGACTATGTAGCAGAGTTTATCATGAACCACACTGTTTGGTGGTCATTTGTTCCCAAATGGCTACCCACTTCTAGATCTGAGATCCTCTCACTGTCCCCATTTGAGAGTATGAGGTCTAAGATTGCTCCCTCATGAGTTCGTTCCAAAACTAGCTGTTTGAGGCATGCCACCTGAAGGGCATCAAGAATGGCCCTGCTTTTGGATGTGGCTGCCTCAAAGGTGCTCCAGTTAACATCTGGCATGTTAAGGTCCCCCACCAACAGTATCTCCCCTTTCTCTGCCATCCTAAGTATGCCTTCTATCATATCCTTGTCCATTCCCTCCCCCTAACATGGGGGACTATATACAACCCCTGTGCAGATTGTGGTGCCATTTCCAGTCTCTAAGGTGACCCACAGTGCCTCCTCTCCTCCCTGTTTACTCTTTTGTTCAGTTGCTTTTATCCCTTCCCTTACATAAAGAGCTACTCCCCTCTTTCTGCCCTCCCTGTCTCTCCTGTAGGTTATGTACCCTGGTATGTTAACATCCCAGTCATGGTTCTCCATGTACCATGTTTCTGTGACTGCTACAATATCCAGGCATCCCTCTTCCATCAAGGCCACCAGTTCAGGGAGCTTGTTGCCCAGACTACAGGCATTGGTACTCATTACCCTCCATTTCTTGATGGCCTTACCCCTTTTTGCCCCATCCCTGTCCTTATTGCATTTGTCACTTTCTCCATTTACCCCTCCGCTTCTCCCTATTGATATCTCTATGTTGGTGTCTACCTCACTTAGTACCCTGATATTTTGAGGGGGCTAGGATTTTCCTGCTCCTTTCTAGTGCCTCCCCCCTTGGCTAGTTTAAATACTTGTCAATGAAGTATTTAAACCTATCACCTAGGATCCTGGTAGACAGGCAGCACCTCCGAGAAGGTTACCATGTGTGCTATTTGTCTAAGGCCCCTCCCTATCTCCACAAACACTTCTTCCACTGCTCTGATCCCTTTCTTAGTCAGGTCATTTGTCCCTAGATGAACAATGACATCCAGCTCCCTTCCCTGTGCAGCTGCTCCTGAGATCCAGAGGATTCGCTCCCTGTCTCTCCAAGCCATGGCACCAGGCAGGCACCTTACCTCCCTCTCCCCTTCCTCCCCCAGTTCTACCTTCCTAACAATGGAGTCCCCCACCAGGAGTTGTTTCCTTCCCCTGTAGGGTCCCATGCCACCCTCCTTTGCATCTCTTTTGTGGAGGTTTCCAGCATCCTTCTTGGTCTCCACTGTGGGTGCCTCCATAGAGGAACCACACTTTTCCAGAATGGCATAGAAATTGTGGAGAGGTACAGCTGGAGGGATGAGCCTCTGTTCCACCACCCTCACCCTCCCTGAGCCCACTGTGGTCCAACCACTCCTCTTTCTTGGCAACCTCTAAGGCAATGACAGTGACCCTGGTGGTCCCTGGGTGGGAGAGGAGGTCCCACAAATCCTGGCCAACTCAGCCTGGAGATGAGCAACCTCCTCCCTCAGCCCAGAGAGGTGTCTGCAGATGGGACAACACTGCATCCTCCAAAACATCTCCTGGAAGACTGCTGCTCCACAGCCACTGCAGTGCACCACTCCCATCATGTCTTTTTTCTGGCCCCCTAACTGTTATTTGGAATACTTACTCTTTCCTCTGTTTGTTTATTTCTTTTTTTCTCTCCCTACTTATTTACTGCCTCTGCACCCTTTTATCTCCTGATCTTCCTGTTCTGAGACAAGAAGTTCCTATATTTCTCAGTAGTCTCCTTACTTGCTCAGAGTCAGACCTCCAGCAGCTGGGGGGGATGGAGAGCTACTCTTGCCCTTCTAGAATAGTGAGTCTTTGATGGCTCTGTGATCACTCACTTCCTGCTCCCAAACAGGAAGTTCCTGTTGTCAGATAAATCCTGTGCCTATAAATGTAGAACTGGTTTATGGTGGGGGTGGAGTGGAGGGGAGGGCAATATAGTCCCAGTAGAGAAGTTTTAGTTATACCAGTAGCTCCTTCCTCCTGGAGTTCTGTCTGTCCTCTTGCAGAAGCTATCTAGGGCAGTATTTATATCTGGTCTTAACCTGGCTCCTTCTAGGTAAGCCACTCCCTGTACTTTGCAAATCTACTGTATCTACACTTAGTTAATTTCACAGATAATAATTCCCTTCTGACACCTGTGACAAGCACCTAGATAAGTACACAGATAACACAGATAACAGATAACAATTTACTTCAACCACCTCTGACAAACACACCAACTCATTTTTTTGTTTGTTTTTTACCCTTAATTGAAGGTCCCAGTACAAGAGATCTAGTTCTTAGTCCCAGTAGATAAGTTTTAGTTATACCAGTAGCTCCTTCCTCCTGGAGTTCTGTCTGTCCTCCTCTCTCCTCTCTGTTCCAAAACATCTATAACCATAACTCAAAATTGTAAAACTTAAAGCAAGGTTAAACAAAAGGAAACAGTTATGGACTATTCCTGTTATCTTGGAATCCAATGTGTTTACCTCTCTCCCCCATAGCTACCCCCATTCCCCATAGAATATTCACTTAGCCATTAGACATTTTACATGAAAGTTATCAACAGATCTGTATCTTACAGGGAGGAACAGGGTGCAGGAATACACTATTTTTAAGCGAAAAAGATGTTCCAGGACTAGAGGGCATGGGATGAAGTTGGAGGAAGGACGATTCAGTGGAAACTTGAGGATGAATTTCTTCACAGAACAGGTGGTGGACAAGTGGAACACCCTGCCAGAGGAAGTGGTGGGGGCTGAAATGATCACGGGATTTAAGAATGAATGGGATAGACATAAAGGAATTCTGGAGGTCGGGGTAAGGGACAACAGACTTCTAGGAAAACATAAACTGAACTTACAAGCTCAAATGGGAAGACTGGGTGGGCCATAGGCCCTTATCTGCCGACACTGTCTATGTATCTATGTATCTATGTAACAGAAAAAAAGAAGAGCCAAAAAATCAAGTAAACACATTTGTCAATCTAATTTTTAAGTCCTGTATTGCATTTTCAAGGTTTTCATAGATATGTCTTTGTTCATTGATTATAATGTGAAGTTTCGCCGTGAAAATCATGGTGTCCCAGAAACCTCTGGCCCATAACTTATTCCTGATCCAGTCAAACTTTTTCCTGTTCCTGAATTATCTTAGGTGGTAAGTCGTTATAAATAGAAATTGCAGCAACTTGAAACTGTTACTTAATTTTTCTTATACACTGTGGCTATTAATGCCTCTTTATCATAGGAGCTCATAAATTTTAATATGACTGAACATAGCGGAGCAGTGTTGTTAGGTTTAGCTCTAAGTCGTCAGTGTATTCAGTCAATTTCCATATTTATTTCCATGGGGTGTGTGTCCAAGTAGGCTGCAGCTATGTGTTTGAAATATTCTTGTAATCCTTTCGCATTGTTCCATTCTTCTGGAACACCTAAAATTCTAATATTCTTTCTATGGGAGCGTGTTTCAAAATCTAGTATTTTTTGCTTTTACCGTTGAAGTTGAATCATCTTTTTTTTTTATTTGGGTGGAAAAAGGAAGTTGCTTCTCTTGTAAGGACGTTAAGGTTTGTTTCATTTTTTTTCCATTTCAGATAGTATTTCAGTGGTTTCTTTCATTAAGAGTTGTGTTTGTTTAACATAATTTTCCACCTGTTCATGCAAATTTAGAACTTTTTCCATTTTTTGGTCAGTAGCATTTATTAACTAAAACAATTTTTTGAGTTATCAGAATTTTCTGAGTCAGATTCAGAGTCTGATTCTTGCTGAGACTTATTACTGTTTCCATTCCTTCTCCTGTTCCAATCACCCTGCTGTTTTCATTTTTGAGTGTAGATTTCAGTTTGTCTGGCATTTTTCTCAACATTTACTTCATTTGTTTTTTTTTGTTATCAGCTGAACTTGAAATTGTTAAGTCCTTCATAACAGAAGAAATTAAGGTAAAGCTTATCTCCCTTGTGGGGCTTGCACTGGATACGGGCACACTTGCGCTGGTGTTGACAGGTTGTTGCTGCATCACAGGAGTGCTTTGATTTACTTTGCTTTGGAGCTCCAAATTTTGTTCTCCATTTTTATTTAAATCTGTAATGTCATGTAGTGGCTTCTGAGAGAGAACAGGCAGAGACACCAGGAGGAAGGAACTGCTGTTATTATAACTAAACTTCTCTACTGGGACTGAAGAACTAGAACTCTACTACTGGGACTGTCAATTTAGGGTAAAAACAAACAAACAAAAAAAAGTTAGTGTGTTTGTCTTAGTTGGCTGAAGTGAAGTGTTATTTGTGCAGTTATCTAGGTGCTTGTCTCAGGTAGCTGAAGGGGGATTGTTATCTGTGTCATTAACTAAGTGTAGAAAGACTTGTAAAGTGGGGGGTGGCTTAGCTAGAAGGAAGCCTGGTTAAAGCCAGATTTAAACATTGCCCTAGATAGCTTCTGCCAGAGAACAGGCAGAGACACCAGAAGGAAGGAGCTACTGTTATTATAACTAAACTTCTCTACTGGGACTATATTACTCTCCTTCCCTCCCCACCACCCCCCACCCTAAATCAGTTCTAGTTTTATAGGCACAGGATTTGACTGACAAAAGGAACTTCCTGTTTGGGAGCAGGAAGTGAGTGATCACAGAGCCACCAAAGACTCACCATCCTAGAAGAAAGTGTAGCTCTCCATCCCCCCCCCAGGTGCTGGGGGGTCTGACTCTGAGCAAGGAAGGAGACTACTGAGAAATATAGCAACTTCTTGTCTCAGAACAGGAAGATCAGGAGCTTAAGGAGCACAGAGGCAGTAAGTAAGTACAGAGAAAAAAACAAAAACAAAACAAAACAAAAACAGAGGAAAGAGTAAGTATTCCATACAACAGTTAAGGGGCCATAAATAAGACATGATAGAAGTGGTGCAATGCAGTGGCTAAGGAGCAGCAGTCTTCCGGGAGACGTTCTGGAGGATGTGGTGTTGTCACATCTGCAGGCTCCTCTCTGGGCTGAGGGAGGTGGTTGCTCATCTCCAGGCTGAGATGGCCAGGATTTGTGGGACCTCCTCTCTCACCCAGGGACCACCAGTGCCACAGCTGTTGCCTTAGAGGTTGCCATGGAAGAGGAGTGGTTGGAACACAGTGGGCTCAGGGAGAGTGAGGGTGGTGGAACAGAGGTGCATCCCTCCAGTTGTACCTCTCCACAATTCATATGCCATTCTAGCAAAGTGTGGTTCCTCTATGGAGGCACCAACAGTGGAGACCAAGGAGGATGCTGGAAACCTCCACAAAGGAGACCCACAGGAGGGTGGCATGGGACTCCACAGGGGAAGGAAACAACTCCTGGTGGTGGACTCCATTGTTAGGAAGGTAGAACTAGGGGAGGAAAGGGAGAGGGAGGTAAGGTGCCTGCCTGGTGCCATGGCTTGGAGGGACAGGGAGCAAATCCTCAGGATTGCTGGAGCAGCTGCACAGGAGAGGGAGCTGGATGTCATTGTCCACCTAAGGACAAATGACCTGACTAAGAAAGGCATCAGAGCAGTGCAGGAAGAGTTTGTGGAGTTGGGGTGGGGCTTTAGACAAGTAGCATGCATGATAACCTTCTTGGAGGTGCTGCCTGTCTATGGCATGGGTAAGGCCAGGGTGCTCCACACCATGGAATTCAATCAGTGGTTGAAAAACTGGTGCAGAGCTTAGGGATTTGGCTTCATTGGGGACTGGGAGTTCACCTGGAGGGATGCAGGCCTATACTGGCGTGATAGTCCGCATCTGTCCAGGAGGGGAACCAGGATCCTAGGTGATAGGTTTAAATGCTACATTGGCAAGCATTTAAACTAGCCAAGGGGGGAGGCACTGGAAAGGAGCAGGGAAATCCTAGCCCCACAAAAAAGATCAGGGTAGTAAGTGAGGTAAACACCAAGATAGAGATGTCAATAGGGAGAAGGACAGGGTTAAATGGAGAAAATGACAAACACAATAAGGACAGGGATGGGGAGAAAAGGGGTAAGGCCATCAAGAAATGGAGGGTATTGAGTGTCAATGCCCATAGTCTAGGCGACAACCTCCCTGAACTGGTGGCCTTGATGGAAGAAGGATGCCTGGATATCGTAGCAGTCACAGAAACATGGTACACACAGAACCATGACTGGGATGTTAACATATCAGGGCACGCAACCTACAGGAGAGACAGGGAGGGGAGAAAAGGGTGAGGAGTAGCTCTCTATGTAAGGGAAGGAATAAAAGCAACTAAACAAAAGAGTAAACAGGGAGAAGAGGAGGCACTGTGGGTCACCTTAGAGACTGAAAATGGCATCACAATCTGCACAGGGATTGTATACAGACCCCCATGTCAGGGAGAGGGAATGGACAAGGATATGATAGAAGGTATCCTTAGGATGGCAGAGAAAGGGGAGATATTGTTGATGGGGGACCTTAACATACCAGATATTAACTGAAGCACCTTGGCTGCAGCCACACACAAAAGCAGAGCCATTCTCGATGCCCTTCTGGTGGCATGCCTCAGACAGCTAGTTTTGGAACCCACTCATGAGGGAGCAAGCTTAGACCTCGTGCTTTCAAATGGGGATATGAGAGGATCTCAGATCTAGAAGTGGGTAGCCATCTGGGAACAAGTGACCACCAAACAGTATGGTTCACGATAAACTCAGCTACTGAGTCAAGCAATACAAAAGTGTGGGTTCTGGACTTCAGGAGTGCTGACTTTGGCAAGATGGGAGAGTGACTTAGAAAATCACTAGCAAATAGGCTAGAAGGAGGGGTAGAGCAACAATGGGGAAACATCAAAACTGCCATCACAGAGGCAACAAGCCTTTGTGTGAAGCAAATAAACAAATCAAAATGAAAGAAGAAGCCACTATGGATCTCAAAAGAGGTGGTGGTGAAGGTTAGGGAGAAAAAGATAGCATTTAGGAAGTATAAGGAAACACAGAAGGAGCAGGACTGAGAACTGTACCAGTTAAGGCAGAAGGAAGTAGGGAGGGTAGTCAGAATAGCAAAGGCCCAAACTGAGGAAAAGATAGCCAATTCAGTTAAGAAGGGGGATAAAACCTTTTATAGGTACATCAGGGAGTGTAGAAAGACAAAGGGAGGGATAGTGAGGCTGAATAGAATGGATGGCGGGTGGGCAGAGAAGGACAGTGAAAAAGCAGGGATACTGAACAAATACTTCTGCTCAGTATTCACAAAGAGGAGGAGAGGGGAGATACCTAATCCAATTAACAGAAGCACTCTGGGGGTGATCCCAGTCCTTTCACAGAAGAAAGGGTTCTGAAAGAACTCTTAAAACTGAAGGTGAAAAAAGAAATGGGGCCTGATGGAATTCACCCCAGAATTCTAAAAGAATTAAGGAGAGAACTAGTGACACCACTGACTACACTTTTTAACAAATCATGGGAGGATGGTGTGGTACCTGAGGACTGGAGGAAGGCAGATGTGATACCTCTTCACAAAAGTGGGAACAAGACAGAGGCAGGAAACTACAGACCTGTCAGTTTGACCTCTGTATTAGGGAAAGTGATGGAATCACTTCTGAAGGAAAGAATTGTTGAGTACCTAGAGGCCAGTGGGGCACAGGACACAAGGCAGCATAGGTTCACAGCAGGAAGGTTATGTCAGACAAATCTAATTGATTTCTTTGACTGGGTGACCAAAGTAGTAGACCAGGGAGTGGCTGTGGACATGGCCTACCTAGACTTTAACAAAGCATTTGACACAGTCCCACACAAAAGATTAATAGTCAAATTAACCTGCCTGGGAGTGGGTCCCAGGGTGGTAACCTGGGTAAAACATTGTCTGGTCAACAGGACACAGAAGGTAATAGTAAATGGAGTCCACTCTGAAGAATTAGGGGATACTAGTGGGGTACCGTAGGGTTTGGTACTGGGTCCAGTCCTTTTTAATGTCTTTATAAGTGACACTGCAGAGGGAATGGAAGGAAAAGTATGCCTCTTTGCAGATGACACAAAGATCTGCAATTGGGTTGATACACAAGGAGGCGTGGAAAGGATGAGAAGGGACTTGGCAAGTTGGAGAAATGGTCAGAAGTATGGCAGCTTGGATTCAATGCAAACAAGTGCAAAATAATGCACCTGGGAAGCAAAAACTCAGGAGAAGATTACACAATGGTGTGAAGGTAGTAACAATAACAAAAATGGAAAGGTACCTGGGGGTAATCATATCAGATGGCATTAAGGTAAGTAAGCAATGTGAGAAGGCAGTAGGGAGGACTGGGGGGGATACTGGTATGTATAGGGAGATGCATCACCAGTAGAAAACAGGAAGTTGTTATCCCTCTATACAGACAGTTGGTGAGACCCCATCTGGAGTATTGCATCCAGTTCTGGAGACCCCATCTCTGCAAGGACATAGACAGGATGGAGACAGACCAGAGGAGGGCAACTAAAATGGTGCAGGGTCTGCAAGAGAAGCCATATGAGGAGAGACTAAAGGAGCTTAATATGTATACCCTTGAGGAAAGAAGGGAGAGTGGGGACATGATAGAAACTATAAGTACCTCAGTGGAATCAACAAAGTCCAAGAGGGTAGCATCTTTCAGAAAAAGAGTTGTGCAGGAACAAGGGGACACAATTTGAAGATAGAGGGGGGACGGCTCAGAGGCAATGTGAGGCAGTATTTTTTTCCCAGACAGGATGGTGAACGCATGGAACAGCCTTCCTGAGGAGGTTGTGGGGTCTAAAACTGTGGGAGAATTCAAGAACACATGGGACAGACATAAGGCAATGTTTGTGAGGGTTGGAAAAAATTGGCTGTTGGTTAAATAGGATCTGCAGCTTATCCTGTAGGTAGGGAAATGGGCAAACTAGGTGGACCAAACGGTCCTTATCTGCTGTCAAAGTCTATGTTTCTGTGTTTCTATGTTATCTTTCTCTGAAGTGGTCCTAATGGGTCCCCTATTTGTTTTTGGGTTGAATGGAAGTTTTATAGGCATTCCAGCACACTGGTGAAGTGGTTTGAGCTGGGCCCTGCCTCCGTTTATCTCAGTGTCTGTTTCCATCATTCATCCTGTGGGCATACCAGCACACTCGAGAAGTGTTTTTAGCAGGTCCCTCTCTATGGATGATGTTATCTTTCCAGGTAAGTTGGTTACTTGTATTCTTTCCTTTTTTCTGGGTAATGAAACAGGGGGAACAATGCAACACCATTAATGTCCTTCAGTGAGAAAGACATATGTCATTTTCTAGGGTTTTTCTGAATATTTAGTAGCGTATTCATTTTACTCATAGGCATTGTAGATAATTTGTCTGTTTTTACTGTTTTGGGCTTAACACCACCCAGAGTATTTTTTCTTCTTTTTTTGGCATCATCATACCAAACACAAGTAAGGCTTTTCTGTTTTTCTTTTCCGTTTCTTCTTCCAATGTGGTCTGTTCAAAACTTGCGTTCATTCCTTAGCAAAGTTTACTAGTTATTGTGTGGTGGGAGGTTTCATGAGGAGAGATCCCCCGCAGCATTAGCCCTCATGGCGAAAGTGAGCAGAAGCCATGATGCTCCTCCTTCCTCTAGGCAGTCCTCCATTTCATTTCATATTTATTTTTTATACTGGAAAGGCAAGTGAGCAAAACTGCTCATTTTCACAAGCAGCCAGTGGCAACATAATGCAGAGTACTAAGCAGGGCAGGAGTTAGACAGTCACTTATTCAGGGATTTACAAAATGCAAAACTGAGAATAACAGGTCAAGGACTTTACAGGTAGACAATCACGAGTACAATAAAATGTTCTAAGTACAATCACAAACTAAATTGTCCAAAAGGTATTGTTTATGCTTGAGTTTAAATAATCCAAGAGAGGGACATTGGACCAGAGAGTAGGGGAGGTTGTTGAACAGTTTTGTACCCCTGAAGAACAGGGAGTGCTGGCCTTGGGAAGCATGGCAGAATAGACTGGGAAAGAGTGAGCTGAGTTAAGTCTAGTAGTTCGAGCATTGGAGGGCCTCTTGAAAATAGAGACAATGCTATTGGGTAGGTGGCTATAGAGGACTTCATAGAAAAAAGCCAGGATTTTACTGTTTAATCTGTCATTAAACTATATCCAACTCACTGCCCTGTAAAGGTCACAGTGATGGGTACTTGTGGGAAGGCCAGTGACAAACCTAATAATGCTATGATAGGTTGCCCTTAAACTATTGAGATCTCTTTGGGAGGTAGAGGGGAAATATACCAAAGACCCATAGTCGATGAGTGGCAGTAAGGACTTGTTGGCTACCAGTGCCCTTGTTTGAAGTATTAGGAATCGATTCATGTGAAAAAGCATCCCAAGCTGTTGGTGTACCTTTTTGATGAGTTGAATGATATGATATTCATAGGACAGGTGATGATCAAGAAAAGCACCAAGGTATTTAAATTCTGTGCCTCTTTGGTAGGATTGCCATCATTGTCTGTTAAAGTGAAGTCAAAATCAGGCATCTTTGTGACACCCAAAAATAATATGGACTTAGTTTTTTGGGGGCGTTGAGGACCAGTCCATGGGAGGAGAACCAGGAGTGCAGTTTGCTGAAATCATGCTGGAGTTTGTTTAGGAGGGCTGATGGACTCTTGTCTTTACGGAAAAGTCCTGCATTGTTAACATAGAGGATTAGCTAAGTGTGGCTGTATATATCTGGAAGTGAATTAATGGCAAGTGAAAAAGCAAGGGGCCTAAGATGGAACCCTGGGGTACTCCATATTTAATGGGACATGAATCTGAGTATAGTTCCCAATTATTGTTTTGTGAGAGCTTCTACTTAGATAGTTCCTGAACCAAATCAGTACCTCCTCAGAGAAGTTCAGATGGAAGAGTGTGGTAAGGAGTACCTGGTGGTCTACTAAATCCAAGGCCTTACTGATGTCTATGAACACTGAGCCAGTGTAGAAACCTTCATCGTTGGCCTTGTTGATGAAGTTAGTGAGTTTCAGCAGTGGTGTCTCTGTATTGTGGCTGGCCCTAAAGCCATGCTGCAATTCTGTACTTGAGTTATAGCTTTGCAGAATTTTAATAGTTTGATTGAAAACAATTTTTTCCCATAATTTTGGAAAGGGAAGTAAGTAGAGAGATAGGCCTAAAGTTGCTGACATCATTTTTGGATCTGGATTTGTGTAGGGGTTTTATGGTAGCGCTTTTCCATTTGCTGGGGAAAACACTCATACATTGTGAGTGATTGAGAATAGTGGTTAGGGGAAGAGCTATGTGTTTACCTACCAGCTTAAGGATGTGGTAGTCAATGGCATCAGAGCCAAGACTGGGCCTGGGATCATTATTTTTAATGTAGTCAATTACTTGTGGTGGCAAGAGAAAGAGAAAGTAAAATGGGCAGTTTGTGGCTGAAGTGGAGTGGTTAAGGAGGGGGAAGTCTGGTCCCCATTCCTCAGTGCCAGCACTAGTGGCTCAAAGAGAAAACATAGAGCAGGGGGATAAAGGGCACCCCTGCCAGGTGCCCCTAGTAAGATGGAAGGGACTAGACAATCCACCATTTGCTAATATCTGTGTTGTGACATGGTATATAGGGATATAATTCACCTTGTTATTTGCTCCCCTAATCCAAATCGTTTTAGTGTTTCAAATATATACCTCTATTCCACACAGTCAAACATCTCCTTGGCATATAAGCCAGGGCAGCTGCCCCACATTGTGTTGCATCCCTTGCCCATTGCCAGACCACAGAAAAGGTTCTCCAGATATTATTTTTACCTTGCTTCCCTTTTATGAAGCCTGATTGATCTAGATGTAAAATATCCATGAGTACTTGTTCTACCCAAGTTGCAGTAACAGTGAGGTGGGATTTTGACCTGTGCAAGGTACACTAACAAGAACCCTTCCCTAGTTTTGGCAGAACAGTGATTGCGACTGGATGGGCAGAGAGGGGCAATGTTCCAGTGGCCAGATTTTTAAATAGCATATTAAAAAGATGCTCTGGGAGAAAGGAGAGGAATATGTTATAAAAATTAGTGGGCAGCTCTTCCTCTGGCCTTCCCACCTTTCAGTTTCCTCACTGCTGTTTTCAAATTCTCCCTATTCAAAAGAAGCATCCACATTAAATGTTTCCAGTTTGGTAATGTGAGGGATGGGGACTTTCTGGAAGAAGTTTTTAGTTCCTGCTGGGAAAGTGCTATTTCAGAGGAGTACAACTCCTCATATGTGAAGTGGAAGTATTCCCCTAATGCATCATTGTCAGAGGTAATTCCTCTTCTTATGGTGAGTCTCTGGGCAAAAACACCCTCCTGACTTTTAAGTTGCCATGTCAAACATTTTATTCCCCAATTCCCTTTAAAATAATGTTGCTGTATTAAGAGAATGGGCTGCTAAACCATTGCACTTCTAAGAGAGCTATATTCCCATTTCAGTTTTTGTAATCATGATATACTTCCAGTGATAGCAAAGACATATAGGCCATTTCATAGTTTTCAGTTTTTTTATGTTCGCTGTGCATACATGCACAGTGAACATTTTGTTAGGAGAGTGGCTTTTGAGGGATGTGATACTGTCAGTGCAATGCAGATTGTTCATCAAGGGGCTCATCAGTGTCACACCGATCATCAGCCAGGCTGATCATAAGACTATTCTGGCTTGCTGGATGGAACCTTTGTGCAGTTCAAAGGAAGGAGTCAATCCAATCCTACGTAGGCTCTTTCCTATGATCTATGCTGCCCAGCAAGCATAGTTGATCTGTCATGGTCAGCCTGCTGTGGCTGAATTACACTGTGCAAAAAAGAAAACTGTCCATTGATATCTGTTGCTGCCACTGCCTTACTGTTCCCCCACCCAGTCCTCCCACTCAGCACCCACACCTACCACCACAGATATAACACCAACACTGGGTGTGCCCAATCCCCAGTGTCACCACCAGAAATAAAGAAAGCTGTCCACAGTAGTTTTTTTTATAAATGTGTATATCTATATCTATATTAAATGTGTATATCTATATATATAGATATACACACACATATATATATTTATAACATGGGTAGGAAAAATTATGTCTTCTGATTGGCTGCAACACATCACGTGACCGTGTGTATATCAGAGTGCGACCTCACACCTGCACTTTCACCACCCTCCAAAACACTTTTGCCATTTTATAAGGTAAACGGCCCACTCTAGGATGTGCTGTTACGTTCTGATAATACGCATGCCTTGGGTGGTTGACGCACTCGGCCTGCGGCCTTGTGCATAACAATGCACACCATGGCATGTGATATCAGAGCATGACTGCACACCTTAGAGTGGGTTATCTATTACATGTATATATATATATATTTATATATATATATATATATATATATATATACAAACACACACACATATGTCCTGTAAAAAAGAAAAAACATCTATTGATATCTGTTTCTGCCACTGCCTTTACTGCCTCCCCTTCCCACTCAACACCCATCACCCACGCCAAACATAATACCGACACCGGGGATGCTCAATCCTCCGGTTTCACCACCTGAAGTAAAGAAAACCATCTCTCTTCACTTTTTTCCCACTGTATACCCTGTAACAAAGAAAAACATCCATCGATGTCTGTTACTGCCATTGCCGTTAGCCCTCCCACCCAACCCTCCCAGTCAGCACCCACCACCCCAAACCCCCAAGCCCTATCTTATCCACTGGGGGTCCAGCACTGTAATCCTTTCTGGACTGCAGACATGCCTTCACTTTTCAACACCGGACTGCAAACTGAGGAAATTAGCAAAGCGGTTCAATGTATTTCAATGGAGTTTTGAACTTAGTGGCATAACTTGGTCAGTTTTCAATATTTTTGCCTCACATTTTCAACATGCCTTTTTTGAGACCCCACCTCATGAACAATGGCAGTGAAATTAGGCAAGTCTTTTCTGAAAGGTGATTTTGTGGTCACTGTGCAAAATCACCTTTCAGACAGGAGTTGAAAATTGTCTCCACCCTTAATTATAAGGTAAGGTCATAAGAAGGCTGCGTTGCAAATTTGAGTTCAAAATATTAAAAAGCAACAAAGGTATGAGCCTACATTGAAATTTATGAATGCAGGCTTGTAACTTTGTAATCTTCAATATTCTGACCCCAATTTTTCAAAATAGCCATTTCTTCACAGCACCTCATTAATGTGACAGCTGTCATTTTTCAAATCCTGGCCAGAATTTGTTTTCTCATGTGTGGTGCAAATTCACCTTTTGGGCAGGATTTGAACATTTTTTCCACCCTTGTTCATGAGGTGGGCTCGTAAGAAGGCTATGTGGAGTCATAACAAGGCTATGCTGAAAATTTGGGGTAAAAATATGAGAAAACAACAAAGTAATGATGAGTCTATGTTGCAGTTTTTCATTGCATGCTCGTAACTGTGGTAATATTTTGATCACAAATGTTCAACATAGCCATTTCTTCACAGCACCTCATGAATGTGACAGCTGTCATTTTTCAAATCCTCGCCAAATATGACATAACAATGTACTTTACAGGTCAGGTAGTTTCAACACTGGTAACGGGTCATTTTTTTAAAAACAGGCATTACAGGCAGCTTGTGGGTCCTGGGAATCTCTTGAGGTTAGAAACAGGCATGAAAGGGCAGCCTGTGGGGTTCTCACAGCAGAAAGGAGCACATGACACCGGGATGACCATCTGATTGGTCAGTGCTAGTGTCTGTGCTCCATGTCTGCTGTGAGCACACAGAAAGCATTGGAGTGTGGAGGGAGAGGGATATTATGTTAACCCTACTCCAGCTTTATGTCCATTAAGCAACTGCCCCTACCACCCTCCTGGGCTACACACAACTTATATACCCACTATGGCTGCCTGACCGGCAGTCACCTCTAACCTCAACCCCTGAGTCCTCCTCAAACCATGAATCCATAGACACCTACTCCTCTTGTACTGGTTGCACTTATCTTGCTGCACCCCCTTCTGCTCTTCTCTCCCACTCTCAACACCCTACCAGTAGCACCATCTGCTACCCCCACAGCCACCGCCAACCTTGCCATCCATGACCCCAACCTTTACCTCCTGTCCCCTCACCTTGTCCCCTACTACTGGCCACACCCTTACTTGCCAGCCTCCCTATCCCCACATTCCACACTCCTAAAGTGCCCCCGGGCAGTAGCTTATGACCCCACAAGACCTCGAAATGGCACCCAATCTGCAGGTTCTTCCTCCTCCTCCTCCTCCTCCTGCTCACATCAGATAATGTGCACCCTAACCCTGGCCCTGCCACAACTATCATACCTGCCCACCGCCCAACCAGCAGACTATGTATTGCCACCCTTAATGTCTGCAGCCTTCTAAAAAAAGTGGGACTCCTTCCAGGGCTGGGTCTACCAACACCAGCCAGATATTATTGCACTCACTGAAACCTGGCTCTCCCCAACGACCCCTGACTCATCATTAAATCTCACAGGGTACAACCTATACTGGGCTGATCATAAGGGTAAACATGGGGGGGCTGCGCCACATATGCTAAAGAGGTTCTACGTGGACAGCTACTCCCCACCTCCCAGTTGCATCCTGGTCCACAGGCCCTCACTATAAAAATCACTCTGGGAACATCTAAATCCACCCCCCTCCTCATCACCACGGTCTATATCCCTCCCAGGGAACAGAAGGTGGCCTTCCACTCCGTTCTGTCCTACCTGACCACTCTTCCGCCACAAGCTGAGAAAATCATACTACAGGACTTTAATATTAACTGGCTTGACAAAGCTGCTGCACCATTCTTAGATGCCGCTACTGCCCAGGACCTTACGCAGGTCGTCATATCCCTCACCAGAATGAACCAGCACACCGGGTCCTCCTCCCTGCTGGACTTGGTGTTCACCAACCTCCCTACAAAAATCGCTAGTACACCTGTACTCCCAAATGCCCTTAGTGACCACTCCCTGGTACTCTGCTCCTAGACGTACAAATCTCCCAACCCCCCAGATTAATCTATCAGCGCAAACTTGGCCCAGGAAAACTTGCGCAACTCAAAATCTATCTCAGGTCAATGGACTGGTCCTTTGTCACGAAAACCACTGACACTGACCGAGCCCTAAACCTCTTCATCCTCGCCTTTAACACCATCTGTGACAAATTTGCCCCAATCACTAAAAGAGTGGCCAAAGGTAACCCAGTGCTGTGGATCAGTGAACATCTCCTGAACCTCATGCAGACCAGAGATTCCCTATGGCACCTCTCCAATGAGACTGGCCTACCAGCTGACAGACAGAACTATAGAGAAGCTAGGAACAAATGTACTTGGTCCCTGTGCAAAGCAAATGGTGAGTACTACAAGACTTCCCTCACCAACTCCTGGGGCTCAGGATGAAATTTCTGGGACAATATCAAAGACCTGTGTGGAAAAGCTCCCAACGGCACCTCTAGCCAGATCAGGGTTGAAGGGTGCCTTACCTCCGATCCAGCCCATATGGCTGATGCCTTCAATGCGCCTTCTCCAGCCTCAGCCTGGTTCTCCCCCTAACTTCTTTGACCCATCCCCAGTCACCCCCACCCTCCATCAACCCCACCTTTCGCCTGTGTTAGCATCTCTCTCCCCTGGTGCGCCATATCTCAAGAGGGCACTAAGTTACTCGGTATAGCAGCGACACTTTAGACCTGAAACTATTTGACTTTCTCTCACTGAGGTGCTCGACCCCCCTCACCCACATACTAAACAGCTCCTTATGCCAAGGGAAATTCCCCTCCCACTGGAAATCTGCCCACATCACGCCGATATTTAAAAGTGGGGACCGTGTCCTCACTAACAACTACAGATCTATCTCCATTCTCCCTCCCCTATCCAAGGCCCTTGAGAGGATAGTCTCTGACCAGATAATGGACCACCTGAACAAATACAACCTGCATAGTACGCAGCAACATGGCTTCAGGAAGGGCCAGGCCATAATACCACCACTGCCCTCCTGAAACTCACCTCACACATCCACTCCACTTTAGACAGAGGACAAATCACAGGGGCTGTCTTCATAAATCTCACTAAGGCGATCAACACCGTTAACCATCCGCTCCTGCTATCCGTTCTGACCAGCACTGGATTCTCTCAGGAAGCCCTTGGCTGGTTCTCTGACTACCTGTCTAATCGTTCCCAGCAGGTCAAAATAGGAGACACCGTTTCTAGTAGGCTACCTGTTCTCTTGAGTGTCCCACAAAGGTCCGTCCTCGGTCCATTACTGTTCAGCCTCTTTCTAAATTCCCTCCCCAGGACCTTTTCCAGGAACCTTCTCCTCTATGTGGATGATGCCATACTCTAGTCATCCAACTCTGATCCTTTACAGCTCCACCTCTCCCTCCAGTCCTCCTTTAGTTCCGCTGAAAAATGGTTCTCCTCCCATCGTCTTGTCCTGAACTATTACAAGACTAAGGTTATGTACTTTTCTCACTGACTTAATGCTAGAAAGGAACTTTGTCCTCAAGTACGAACTGCCAACCTTACCCCCCTCGAACAAGTGGACTCCTTCAGATATCTAGGCTTAACACTCGACTCTGCACTCACTTTCCACCAACATATCCACCTCCTATCTACTGCCCTCAATGTGCGGCTCAGGCTCCTGTATGGCCTCAAACACTGCTTTACCCCAAATGCATTGAGGCCAGCTGTCTCCTCCTCAGTCCTCTCCCTACTAGATTATGGCCTAGTCATCTATGGGGCAGCAAACTCATCGGCCCTCAGCAGACTATGTGTCTCCCTAAATAAAGCCTGCCACCTCACCTTGGGCTGTGACTGACTAACTCATACTTGCACTCTGTACAATGATACCAACTGACTGAACCTTGACAATAGGATTAGGTTCCACACATGCCTCATGGCAAAAAAAATTGCCCTAGGCCTCTGTCCAACAGGACTCACTTCACTAATAAGACCGGCCCAGTCACTCAAGCACACTTGTAGCTATGGTAAGCACTTCCTATCTGTCCCCCATTGCCGTACATCCCTATACCAGAGGTCCTTCAGCTACAGAGACCCATCCTGGATGAACAGTCTGCCCACTCCACTTGCAAATGAGAACAGACTTGGATCATACAAAACCACCCTCAGAGCCCTCATACAGTCTTTGAACCACTGTGATTGCCTCTGAACTATCTTACACTTTACCGACCAGCATAGACTGCATCCGGTTCCCCCCTCATATCCCTGCTGCTATCTGTGTCCCACTAGTCTAGCTCTGCACATATGTGCCATTTGTTTTGTATGTTTGCGTTAACTTGCCCTAGTTTTCTCTCTGAGTCTCACAAATGCTTCTGTAACTACTGCTACTGTAACTACCTGACTATGTACTGCTGTACTGATATGTAACCTGTCTTTCTCTGTTTGTAATATTTGTGATGTGGAACCTTTGTAAAGGAGTCTTTAACTCAAAGTTTTTTCCGAATCTCCAATAAACAAACAATAAATAAATCAGCTCCTGCGCTGCATGTTTTAACCTACATAGCAGCAAAATGAAATGTTAACATATTAAAAATAAAACAAAAAGCCCACAAAGGAGCAAGGGGTTGGGGACTGAAGGGGGAATCAGGGGATCATCCAGTGCAGTGCTTGGGAGAGAAGGAGAAAGTGGGGAGGACAAAAAGTACTCACTGGCAGCTGCCTTCTGTGCAGTATAATGAAAGCCATTCAGGCTGTATTACACACTGTCTGTTAGGTGCCCCAAGCCCTGTCTGGGACATAGGTACTCTGTGTCTCTCTACAGTATAGTGAAAGCCATTTAGGCTGTATTACATTGTCTGTTAGTCTGTTAGGTGCCCTGAGCCCTGTCGTAGCTACACTGTGTGTGACGTCTCTGCAGCACAACGGAAGCCATTTAGGTTGTATAACACTGTCTGTTAGATGCCCAAGCCCTGGCTATGTGACATTAGCTACACTTGTGTGTGTGTGTGTGTGTGTGTGTGTGTGTGTGTGTCTGCATTATAGTGAAAGCCATTTAGCCTGTATTACATACTGTCTGTTAGGTGCCCCGAGCCCTGTCTGTGATATAGCTACTCTGTGTCTCTCTGGAGTACAGAGAAAGCCATATAGGTCGTATTACACTGTTTCTTAGCCTGTCAGGTGTCCAAGCCCGGTCATAGCTACACTGTGTGTAATATCTGTCTGCAGCATTGCAACGGCCATTTAGGCTGTACTGCACTGTCTGTTAGATGCCCTGAGCCCTGTGTGTGTGTGTGTGTGTGTGTGTGTATGTGTCTGCAGCATTGTGAAAGCCATTTAGGTGGTATTATACACTGTCTGTTCGGTGCTAGGGAGGCATACCAAACTTCCCTAAGGGAAGCAGGGAAGGCAGTAAGGCAGGCAAAGGCACAAACTGAGGAATCACTAGCACGGACAGTAAAAGAAGGTGAGAAGACTTTCTATAGATACATTAGTAAAAGGAGAAAGTCCAGAGGGGGTATTGGTAAGATCAAAGGGGATAAGGGGGCACGTGAGGAGGAGGACCATTTAAAAGCATCTCTCCTAAATAGATACTTCTGCTCAGTATTTACTGAAGAGAAGGTAGAGCAGGGCCCACAGCTCTGCACCATGGACACAGGGGGGAAGGAGGTATGCACTAGTCCCTTCACAAAAGAAAGGGTCCTACAGGAGCTCGATAAGCTCAGGGTGGACAAGGCAATGGCACCTGATGGCATACATCCCAGGGTACTAAAAGAGCTAAGGGTGGAACTAGCAGAACCATTATCAGAACAGTTTAGTGAGTCTCTGAGCACAGGAGAGGTCCTAGAAGACTGGAGATGGGCTCATGTGATCCCACTCCACAAGAGTGGTAGCAGGGAGGAGGCAGGGAACTACAGACCAGTCAGTCTTACCTCAGTAGTGGGCAAGATTATGGAGACACTCCTTAAGGAAAGGATACTGCAACACCTGGAATCCATAGGAGTACAGGATCCAAGACAGCATGGGTTTACAAAAGGAAGGTCCTGTCAAACTAATCTCATAGATTTCTTTGACTTGGCAACCAGAGTGGTGGACCAAGGGGGAGCAGTTGATGTTGCGTACCTTGATTTCAGCAAAACTTTCGATACTGTTATACATAGAAGATTGATAAATAAGCTGGGTAGGCTCGGGGTGGGTCAGACATTGGTCAACTGGGTGGCAAACTAGTTGACAGGCAGAAAACAGAGAGTGGTAGTAAATGGTATACAGTCAGAAGAGATGCAAGTCACAAGTGGGGTACCTCAGGGATCAGTCCTGGGGCCAGTCCTCTTCAATATCTTCATCAGTGACATTGCAGATGGACTGGAGGGTAAGGTTTGTCTGGTTGCAGATGACACCAAGATCTGCAACGGAGTAGGTGATCCAGATGGTGTGGGCAGAATGAGAAGAGATCTGGATAAACTAGTAAAATGGTCAGAAGAGTGGCAACTGGGGTTTAACGCAAAAAAGTGCAAGATCATGCACATAGGAAAGAGAAGCCCTGAAGCCACCTATAGGCTAGGAGGGGAGTTGCTGGCAGTCACAAGGGAAGAAAGAGACTTGGGCGTCATCATCACTGATGACCTGAAATCATTCAAGCAGATCTCTAAAGCAGTAAGTAAGGCTAGGGGGATGTTAGGGTGTATTAGTAGGGGTATCACAAGTCAGAAGAGGGAAGTAACAATCCCTCTTTACAAGACACTGGTTAGGCCCCATCTGGAGTACTGTGTGCAGTACTGGAGGCCACACCTTCACAAGGACATTAACCAAATTGAGGCAGTCCAGAGAAGGGCAACCAAAATGGTACAGGGACTGCATCAGAAAACATATGAGTACAGATTAACTGAACTCAATACGTATACCCTAGAGCAAAGGAGGGAGAGAGGTGATATGATTGAAACATTCAAACACCTTAAGGGCATTAACAAGGTGAAAGAGTCTAACATGTTTCAATATAAGAAAAATAGCAGTTCAAGAGGACATATCATGAGATTAGAGGGAGGCCGATTAAGGGGTAATGTGAGGAAGTTCTTTTTCACAGAAAGGGTGGTGGATGCACGGAATGGCCTACCTCAGGAAGTGGTGGATATGAATACAGTGCAGGGCTTCAAACAAGCATGGGATAGGCATAAGGGAGCAATACAGATGAGTATGAATTTTTTATTTTATTTATTTAGTTTTTGTTGACTGGGTAAATGCACTAGACAAATCCTGTCTATTTTCAGGCACGACCCGGGGGAGGGGGATACAGATGAATGCCAACTGACCTTGAACCAGATTAAGCTGTTGGTGGTATTAGTGAATGAGGGAATTTGGCCAGGACACTGGGGAAATTCCCTACTCTTTTCGATAAATGCCATGGGATCTTTAACATCCACCTGAACTACCACCAATCCAGGCAGATGGGACCTTGGTTTAATGTCTCATCTGAAAGACAGCACCTCAGAAGTGCAGCACCCCTCTCATGCTGCACTACAGTATCAGTACTGGGATATTAACCCAAGTGCCAGATGTGGGAATTAAACCCACAGCCCTCTGATTTCCCGGCCTCAGAGGCGAGTGTGCTACCTACTGAGCCACTGACACTGACAAAATAGAATAGCAGAATCAGAATAGAATAACTGAATAGATAGGCCATTGGCAGAGCAAAGGCCTATGTTACATTCATAAGGTAGAAAAAGAAATGGGCAGACTGGATGGGCCTTGCCATCCTTATCTGCCGTCAACTTCTATGTTTCTATGTTTCTCTGAGCCCTGTCTGGGATATGGCTACTCTGTGTCTCCGCAGTATAGTGAAAGTAATTTAGGCTGTATTACACTGTCTGTTAGCCTGTTAGGTGCCCCAAGTCCTGTCATAGCTACACTGTGTGTAACGTCTATCTGCAGCATAGCAAAAGCCATTTAGGCTGTATTACACTGTCTGTTAGGTGCCCTGGGCCCTGTCATGTATTACTGTCTTTGACATAGTCAATTACACTGTCTGTCCCTGCAACAGTTAGTAAAACAATTTCCATTCCTTTCACGGCTATGTCTACTGTGTCTTGTATTTCTCAGTCTAAGTCTTCTAAAAGGAAGCACAGTGCTGTGGCACATGCAACTGAAAATGTTGTGGGCAATATAAATCACAGCACCAATGAAGAGCATAGCGATAATAATAATAACATCACCAGGACTGGCACTAAATGTCCTCCTGAACCAAAAAAAACTGTTAGCAATGAAATGATAGTAGAGTTTCAGAAATAACTGACTGGAGTTATTCATAAAGGTACTGAACATTTTGCCACATGTACCAGAATACTTCCAGATGTTGAAGCAGCATGCATGGACAAGAAGGAATCCTCAAATAGAAGCTCAGATGCTGAGGCAGTGAATGCTGATAAAGATGGCGGTGACAGTGGGGACTGGGAATGGGATAGCCCAGCTATGTCTCGCCTGCTGATGACAGCACGTCTAGTTCTTCTAAATCCTGTGGTGATGAGTCTGTAGTTTTGATGAGAGGGTAGGAGAGGATGCTGCTCTAAGGCATGAGAGCCAAGCGCAGAAAAAAAATCATATGCTAAATGTAAGAATAAGTAGATGAGCATGAATGAGAACAGTTCATGTCAACAAGGAAATGGCAGTGTAGGGTTTCCTCCAGGTCCCTTGACTGTGCAAGAAATAGTGTCAGGCACCATAGTACAAAGCACAAAAGGTAAATCTTTAGCGTGGAATTTATTTTATATTGGCCCTGCAGACAGCTCTCAAGCTATATGCAGTCTGTGCAAAAAAAGCATCAGTCATGGTGATAAAGTGTGAAATTTTGGAACATCAGTAATGATACGACCTGCAAAGGCAAAACACCCTATTGAGTGGGGCAGGGCAAGGGACAGTGTGGTTGGTATGGGTGGTAGTGGAAGTGGTGGTGGCGGTGGCAGTGATGACTATAATAACAATGAACTGGAAGCAGGAACTAATACTGAATTTCTTGATGTGTCCTTGCAGTCTTCCCAGACAGATTGTTTTCATCTGACACCAAGTACTGCAAAATTCCAAAGCAGTACTCCACATGAAAAAGGCATAAAAAAATACAGTCCCCCCCCCCCCAAAATTAAAAATATCTTGTTATTCTCATCACCTAATATTAAACGAAAGTGTTGCAAGGACACCAAAATTCACCCTCACGAATCCAACATGCCAGATGTTAAATAGAGCCATTGTGAAGCTGTTGGCCAATTGTCAACTCCCTTTTGCTTTTGTTGCCCAAAAAGATTTCCTCAAGTTCATGAACCAGATTGAACCATGGTACGTAATTCCCTGTTGAACATATTTCTCAAGACTGTTACACAGTTGTATGACTTTGTGTGTAGTGCAGTTACTAAGCAATTGAAACTCTTTGAGGTGAAGCAGGTTCACATAACCAGACATATGGACCAGCAACCAAGCAACTAACTACATGACTGTTACAGCTCACTGGATAAGTTTTCAGTCAGAAAGTAATAATCCCTGCTCTATCGTAAGTAGTAGGAAGCAGGCTGCATTATGTATCCCACTTTTGAGGAAAACCACACTTCTGTGAATATTTTGCAGGAGCTGCAAAATCAGTTCCAGAAATGACTTACTCCATATTCCTTATCTCCAGGGTTCATAGTGTCAGATAATGTTGCTAACATAGTCTAAGCTGTTTGAGATGGCAACTACCAACACATACCTTGCTTTGCACATTGTTAAAATCTTCTCATTCATAGTTTCTGTAACCATGATATACTTACAGTGACAGCAAAGACATATAGACCATTTCACAGTTTTCAGTTTTAATGTTCGCTGTGCATACATGCACAGTGAACATTTTGTTAGGAAAGTGGCTTTTGAGGGATGTGACACTGTCAGTCCAATGCAGATTGTTCATCAAGGGGCTCATCAGTGTCACACCAATCATCAGCCAGGCTGATCATAAAACTATTCTGGCTTGCTGGGTGGAACCTTTGTGTAGTTCAAAGGAAAGAGTCAATCCAATCCTACGTCGGCTCTTTCCTTTGATCTATGCTGCCCAGCAAGCATAGCTGATCTGTCATGATCAGCCTGCTGTGGCTGAATTACATTGTGCAAAAAAGAAAATTGTCCATCGATATCTGTTGCTGCCACTGCCTTACTGTCCCCCAACAAACCCTCCCGCTCAGCACCCACACCTACCACCACAGATATAACACCAACACTGGGTGTGCCAATCCCCAGCATCAGCACCTGAAACAAAGAAAACTGTCCCTAGTAGTTTTTTATATATGTGTATTTCTATCTATCTATCTATTTACAAAATGGGTAGGAAAAATTATATCTGCTGACTGGCTGCAGCACATCACATGATCATGCGTATATCAGAGCGCGACCACACACCTGCACTTTCACTCCTTCAAAACAATTTTGCCATTTTATAAGGTAAATGACCCACTCTAGGATGTGCTGTCACATTCTGATATAAGCACGCCTTGGGTGGTTGACGCACTCAGCCTGTGGCCTTGTGCGTAACAACACACACCAAAGCGTGCATATATCAGAGCATGACAACACGCCTTAGAGTGGGCTATCTATTGCATATATATACTGCATATATATATATATATATATATATATATATATATATAAATATATATATGTGTGTGTGTGCATATGTGTGTGTGTACATATATATATATATATATATATATGCATGTCCTGTAAGAAAGAAAAAACATCTATCAATGTCTGTTTCTGCCACTGCCTTTACTGTCCCATTCCCATTCAACACCCATCACCCACGCCAAACATAATACTGACGCCGGGGATGTCCAATCCTCCGGTGTCACCACCTGAAATAAAAAAAAAACATCCCTCTTCACTTTTTTCCCACTGCATACCCTGTAACAAAGAAAAACATCCATCGATGTCTGTTACTGCCATTGCCGTTAGCCCTCCCACCCGACCCTCCCAGTGAACACACACCACCCCAAAGCCCCAAGCCCTTTCTTATCCACTGGGGGTCCAGCACTGCAATCCTCTCTGGACTGCAGACATGCCTTCACTCTTCAACACCGGACTGTGAACTGAGGAAATCAGCAATGCAGTTCAATGTATTTCAATGGAGTTTTGAACTTGGTGGAATAACTTGGTCAGTTTTCAATATTTTTGCCTCACATTTTCACATGAAAGGACATCTAAAGTTACTTCTCGAGCATCCTATGATCAGGATCAGAAAAGCAAATCACTTATGAGTCATCTGTAACAACATGAACTAGTATTCGGTCAAGACAGCACAGCTGCTTCATTTGTCAGAACAAAAAGCAGAGTTAAACAGCGCAAACACTGCAAGGTGGTGCTCCAGCTGGAGGCAGCAAACCTCAAACGAAACTGGACAGATCAAGCTAAAGGAGCACTCTTGACACCAAAATTAGTTGGAAAATAAGATACATTTATTCTGATAATACCAGGACCCCTGCGCTTCGGCTCTCCTGCCTTCTAAAGGTGGTATAACATACTGGACAAACAGGTCTGCATTTATACAGAGTGATGACCTCATAAAACAGCGATACACAAGTGTTTTCAATCCACATAATTCAATTAATACAGTGATATCAATATTCAGTACAAAAAAGGTACTTTATACATAGTGTCCTTAAAAAAATGTGAAATAACCAATAACAATGTAACAACTACTATCATTAGTCAGTAAGGTAGCAATGAAACAAAGAGACAAAGGGCATGGGAAGGAGGAAATGGGCAGGGAAGGAGGAAAAAGGCTCTATTCACCCCCTCCCCCTCCTCTTTCCTGCTCCCTCCCCCACCATGTCCTCTGTCTCTTTACTTTGGGTATCTTCTTCTACCCATATTTCTCTCTTTGGATTTAAGTAAGAATAGGTGGTTTCTCAGTTTCTCTATTAAGATGTTTTGCTCTCCTTTCATGCAAAAGTGTCACACAGTTTTGGCAATGTTGCACCCAGCTAACAGATACATTTTAGTATTCCAAATAGGATTTGCCTTGAATTTCTGGTGTGCATCATTGCTGCCTTATTGACTAATAATAGTAGTTGTTACATTGTTATTGGTTATTTCACATTTTTTAAGGACACTATGTATAAAGTACCTTTTTTTGTACTGAATATTGATATCACTGTATTAATTGAATTATGTGGTTTGAAACACTTGTGTGTCGCTGTTTTATGAGGTCTTCACTCTGTATAAATGCAGACCTGTTTGTTCAGTATGTTATACCCCTTTAGAAGGCAGGATTGCCAAAGTGCAGGGGCCCTTGTATTGTCGGAATACATTTTTCTGTATTTTGCAGCTAATTTTGTGTCAAGAGTGCTCCTTTAGCTTGATCTGTCCTGCTTCATTTGTCAGACTGGTAACCGTCTCATGCAGCACAATGATCCTGGATTATTTGGCAGACCATACTGTGATTGATCTTGAGGAAGATCAATTACTCTGTTGGAAACAAAAGACAGCAATATGACCAGATCTAGCAAATCTTGCAATAATGTACCTCGGTTGTCCACCTTCAAGTGTATATCAGAATGCATATTTAGTGCAGCTGGAGGAAAATTTATGGATGACAGAATACTGTTAAGTCCTGCAAATGTGGAACAGCTTACATTTCTCAAAATGAATGCTGACAATTTCCCAATTGCCCCTTCAAGTGTATATTCAGAATGCTTATTTAGTGCAGCTGGAGGAATAGTCACGGATCACAGAAAACTGTTAAGTCCTGCAAATGTGGAATGGCTTACATTTTTCAAAATGTATAATTTCTGGAAACAGCAGCAGACTTACTTAGAGCAGCTGCACCTCTCGTACCTATCTCATCAATGCCTGCCACGGGTATAATTTTTTGAAAACAGCAGCTGACTCAGTCAGAGCATCTGTGCCTCTCATACCTACCTCAGCAATGCCCACCATGGGTATAATTTTTTGAAACAGCAGCAGGCTTAGTCAGAGCAGTTGTGCCCCTCTTACCTACCTCAGAACTGCCTGCCATGAGTATAATTGTTTGAAACAGCAGAAGGCTCACTAAGAGCAGCTGTGCCTCTTGTACCTACCTCAGCAATGCCTGCCATGGGCATAATTTTTGAAAACAGAAGCAGGCTTGCTAAGAGCAACTGCACCTCTCATACCTGCCTCAGCAATGCCCGCTATGGGTATAAGTTTCAGAAACAGTAACAGGCTAGCTAGGAGAAACTGCACCTCTCGTACCTGCCTCAGCAATGCCCACCATGGGTATAATTTTTGGAAACAGCAGCAGGCTCACTCACAGCAGCTGTGCCTCTCATAGCTACCTCAGCAATTGCCACCATAGGTATAATTTTTGGAAACAGCAGCAAGTTCAATCAGGACAACTGTGCCTCTCATACCTATTTCAGAAATGCCCACCATGGGTATGTTTTTTGAGCACAGCAGCAGGCTCACTAAGTGCGGCTGCACCTCTCATACCTGCCTGAGCAATACCCACCATAGGTATAATTTTTGGAAACAGCAGCAGGCTTGCTAACAGCAGCTGTGCCTCTTTGCTTGCCTCAACAATGCCCACCATAGGTATAATTTTTGGAAACAGCAGAAGGCTCACTCACAGCAACTGCACCTCTCGTACCTACCTCAGCAATGTCTGCTATGGGTATCATTTTTGGAAACAGCAGTGGGCTCAATCAGATCAGCTGAGCTTCTTTTACCTACCTCAGAAATGCCTGCCATGGGCATACTTTTTGGACACAGCAGCAGGCTCGCTAAGAGCAGCTGCATGTCTCGCACCTGCCTGAGCAATACCTGCCATGGGTATAATTTTTGGAAACAGCAATAGCTTTGCTAAGAGCAGCTGTGCCTCTCATATCTGCCTCAGCAATGGCCCCCATGGGTATAACAGCTCAGGGCACCTAACAAATGGTGTAATAGTAAAATAAAAACAGTCTTTTACAAGTTTTTTGCTATGGTCAGGTTCAGGTAATCAGATAGTACAATGGGTGGAACAGGTTTAGTAGTAAGTACCCAACCCAACTACTTGATTTTCATCTGCATATTTTTATGGTACTTTTGAGGTACCCATGGGTAGTCTTGATGGTCGGGTATGTTAGTACCCACCCATCCCTACTCATAAGAAGGCTATGTTGAAAATGTGGGGTTAAAATTTGAGACAACAAAATTATGAGTCTACATTGCAATTTTTCAACACACACTCATAACTGTGGTAATTTTCAATATTTTGACCCCAACTTTTCAACACAGCCATTTTTTCACACCACCTCATGAATGTGACAGCTGTCATTGCTTTAATCCTACCCAAAATGTGTTTTAATACTTGTGGTGCAAAAGAGCATGTCAGTCATTGTTTTATAAATGACACCTGTCATGCTCAGAAAGAGTGGTCATAAAAAGATTATGTTAAAAATTTGGGGTAAAAATGTGGAAAACCAACTAAGTTATGAGGAAGCGAATTGTTCCAACATTTACTCATAACTTTATTTTTTTGCAGATTTTGGACCCTAATGTTCAGTATATCCCTTGCGTTACCCTACCTCCTGAACATGGCATGTGTAATTTTTCAAATCCCCACTGAAACTTGTTTCCACAGTCGCACAGTGAAATCACTTTCTGGATAGGATTTTAAAAATTCCACCTGTCTTGATCATATCATCAGGTTATAAACGACTGCTGGACATTTGGAGTCAAAATTTCAGAGTCCACTTAAAAGTAGATATTGCCTCTCAGCTGCCCCATCCTGGGTAAGTACAGTCTAACAATGTGTAAAAGCAGAACACCACTGAAAATGAGACACTGCATCTCATCTGCTCTATCTTGGGTAAATATACAGTAAGAATGTGTACAAGCACTACCCGGTACAACAGTAATACCAGTGGTGCACATTCGGCATTGACAAATGCTTGTTTCTTTAGTGCTTCTATCTGAGCCCTTTCTGAGTTTTTTTTTTTTTAGTGGCTCACAAAGAGGATTATGGCTCCTCTTAAGATTTATTTATTTATTTATTTTCACCAGGAAAAGCTCAGTTGAGCAAGCTCATTTACAAGGAGGTCCTGGAAGGACAAGGATTGTACAAATTACAGCATTTTGTATACAGAGTCATAAAAGAGCAACAACGTAGTACAATAATTGATATATTCAGTCCTAATAGGGACATAATAACATAATACATTGAACAAGATGTAATAGGAACAGCCAAACATGATATCTGTGTAAGATAAGGGCATTAGAGCTACCTAGGAGAAATTAACATAATAAGAGCACGGGGGGTTACCTATAGTGCTTCAACAGTGCTAGTGCCAACATCCCCTACAGTGACAGCTACAATGCCGACCATTGGCATTGTAGCTATGGGATGTTGGCGCTCACAATCAGGGAGGCTGCTGCCCCGAACCCCCTCCTTGTGGGGGGCTCCACCCCCCACAACCTCCAGTCTCTAGGATTCTAACTCCGAGTCAGAGTTAGACTGGGGAGACAATCACCCAGTGAGGCAGTCCTGATCAGCACACTGTCCAGCACAGCGACAGGCAGATTTTGCCCAATTCCTGCCACTGTGGTGGTGTTTGCCATTGGGGTTTCACTGCAGTGACGGTACACCATGAGTGGGGACTAACAGACTATGTGTGAGATAATATGGGGTTCAAGTGCAACACTATGCATACAAGGCAGTTTCCTATTGCAGGACACAGCTAGGGTAATGGGGACAGGAGGTGGAGCAAGAAGAAGAAGGGGACAAGGTTAGAAATAGCAATTACATTTTTCTTGGATAGCTCTTGGAATTCTTTTATTGGAATTCTCCCACCTAGTTACATGGGATGTATCTCACTTTTTAAGCTCCAGGAACTCCTTTATGATCTGTGTTATAAAACATTTCAGTTCTGCCTTAGTTAACAAAGTCAGGTCTAAACACCAGTTCTTCGTGAGAGCAGGTAGACTGCCCCATATCTGGTGAACTACTGTACCACTGGCGCATCATTAGAGATAGTAAATGACACATGGTTCATGCCTTTCAGAGAGGGAAGCAGTCTTAAGAATAGAAGAACCCCATCAATTCTTGCATACTGCATGTGGAGAAAGTATGGAAGTAAAAAGGGTGCTCTCTACCTGCCAGCTTTCAGTGCTGCTATGCATGTACAAGCCCATGGTAAGTCATTAGGCCTTCAAGGCTTGAGTGCCTTTGATGGAACCTAAACAAAAGGAGAAAGAAAGAAATGAGTGCCTTAGCTGGGATTTAAACCCAGGCTGTACAAAATACCATTCTGTTGTAGTACCAGCTGCACCACCATGACAATTGGAAATCTGGGACTCCCAGAAGCACCTGACTCTTTCTCTAATGCACAGTCTTGCGTTGCACAGATAATTACTTTTTCCTTCACAAGGATGCGGTGTACACATGTATGGAACCCAAACAAACAGAAGAGAGGAAGAAATAAATGCATTAGCTGGAATTTGAACCCAGGTCACTTGGAATACCATTCCATTGCGCTACCAGCTGAGCCACCAAGGCAACTGAAAACCTGGAACTCACAGGAGCACCTCATTCTCTCTCTGTAATGCACAACCTAGTGCTGTTTTTACATTTATTTACATTTTTAAACACAAACCATAACATACACCTTGTCACGAGTCCAACCCCATGGGCACGGCAGGACCTCCTGTTCGCAGGGATGGTTTCCCTTTTTATGGAACTCGTGAGCCATAGTAGGGGATCAGGAAGCATCACCAACCTTCCTTTTCCCAGTGGGAGGGTGGAAACTGTAGTTTCGAGTACCCCTGAGTCTTTACTACACTCCCTGGTTAGAATCCCACCACAGCCACTGGCAGCGTCTTGCCTATTTGATTTGTAGATGAAGAGCATTTGTGGACAGGGGGTTGGAAGTACAAAGTCACCCTGAAACAAGAAGATGGAGTGACAAAACATCTCCTCAGCTGATTCATCTTGGGGAGAGACAGAGGGGTTACTTTTTATCTAGGGCAACCTCGAGCCTGCTATAAATGTGGGGACATGGGGCACTTAAGTAACATTTGTGAAAAGCAAAAATGTGGCTTTTGTGGGGAAGTGGGCCATATTAGTGCTCAATGTAGACAGTCTCTCAGATGTAAGCTCTGTGAAGAACATGGGCACACTTTTCAAAATTGTGTCTGGGCTTCACATAACAGCCTAGATCAAGCTCTGTATGCAGAGCGTAACGTCTATGTGGCTACAGCTCAAAAAGAAAAAATAAGGGTGCTAGAATTGATATTGCAAATAAATGCATTTGATTCTAAACAGCAGAGAGCTGCTCGCCCCAGAAAAGAAGCTTCAAAACAGGTTGTTTTGGTTGAACAAAAGATGTTCACCAACCTGAACCCCTACCCCCAATCTATAGAGATACAGAAAAGAGAACAAAGTACTGAACCCCAGCAGAGCACTTTGAAAGTTGTAGAACTGCAAACAATATTTGAGAGGGGGCAGGAGGAAGCACCGTCCACCGATGTGAACCTAGAGTCTCCAACAGTAATGAAAAACTCTTCAGGGGAAATGAGCACAGTACCATAAATGTCACCCCTTTAAGCAGCATCTGACCACCCATTTGAGAGGTTACGAGGTCAAAAGCTGCAAAAAAAAAAAAAAACTGGTACCCCAGACCCAGAATAGAGAACCAGACAATGTTCCTACACAAAATGCCTTGGAGGTGTTAATGGATATGGATGAAGAGGACGTGGGGGGGGGAATGAATGTTTCTTCAGTTACCTCCTCACAGACAGAAACTGTAGTGGAAATTGGTTTGGGAGACAAACCCAAGGCTAAGAAAAGAAAAAAAACAGAAGTAAAACAATGTCATATGGACCTTACTTCTAGCCATATACTTTTAGCATGGATGTGGGTATTACATTGATAACAGCAAATGTTAATAGTATTAAGTACCAGAAAAAAATGAAAATTACCTTTGCAAGTTTAAGTTCGGAGGGGGCAAGTTTTTTTTTCTTTTCACACCTTACCAGAAATTGCAACTGCTCAGAGAGATTGGAGGTGTAGCCCATACTTATGGTCAATAGGAGAGGAACCTTGCACAAGTCCAGGAATTATGTTTGCAGGTCTTAAAGTAGATATTTTGAAGGTATTAGACATTTATCTGGGAAAAGCATTATTGATTGATGTAATAATGCTTACCCTTACTTATAGGCTAATAAATACATATGCCCCCAATCGAAAGCAGAAAGATACTCTTTATTTAAAAATATAGAACCTTTTTTTAAACACTTCCAAATTAATTCTGTGAGGAGGAGACTTCAACAGTGGGCTTAGCCAGAGAGACTAGAAAAGAAAAAAAACTTTTCTGCAATACCAACATGCTGCAATTCATCTTAGCAAGGAATTTTTTGACATGTATGATAAATTAGATATACCTCCCAGTCATACTGTGCCTATCTGAAACATGGGTCAAGCCTCACCTTCCAAACTCCTTATGTTCCTTGCCCAATTATTCCTTGATACGGAGAGATAGGCTTTCCCATAACGTGGGCGGGGGGGGGGTCACTATCCTCTATAAAAACCATCTTGATGTTACGGTCTGCCCACCCACTGAATCACCCCAGTCTGTGAGTCCCTACACACAACCACTGCCCTTGGTGCAAAAAAACTCCACATTATCTGTGCCTACAACCCACCCACTGGAGGTATCACAGGTCTTCAGGATTCACTTTAATCAAACCATCACAAATGCTAAGCAAAACGAGGTCATAATATTAGGTGACTTTAACTTAAACTGGCTGGGACCAACTCACAGCACACTGCTGACACTAATGCAGAGCTATAATCTGCACCAGATCTTAACTGAACCCACTAGAACCACCCCTTCTCTAACTACCTCCACCCTCATAGACTGGGTACTGGTGAATCACCTTGACCATGTGCAAACTGCAGGCATCTTGGCAGATGCTATCACAGACCACTCCCCCACTTTCTGTGTATGGAGCCAGGAGCCTGTTCCCCCACCCTCTCCACGCTACATCACAATTACCAGCTTTGCCAAACTGGATGTGGAAGCTTTCCTCTATGATGTATCCTGTATCAACTGGTCTGACATCTATCACTCCCATGATGTTCAAATAGCCCTTGATATCTTCATTGATAATTTCACAGCACTTCAGGATAAGCATACCTCGAAGGTCACCAGAAGGGTCAGGGGTTAAAAATCAAGATGGCTACACAAGTACCTGCTGGCTAACCTACGCACACGGGACAAACTCTGGAAGAAGTATAAAGTGTCCAGACTACCAGAGGATTACAATGCCTACAGGGCCTCTCGGAGCGCCTGTAAAAAACAAATCAGAACAGCAAAGAGCATCTGCTGCAAGGAACTGCTCACAAACTCTGCTGGTGACCCTAGAAAATTCTGGACGCACATCAAGGCCTTTCTTGGGGCTACCCAGTCATTGACCCCAGGGGATATGATCCTAAATGGTGTATACTGCAACGACTCAAACACTATAGCAAATGCCTTTAACAGATTATTCACGGACCTGTTTCAGTACACCTCGTCCTTCGCTTCACCTCCCATAGCATCTCAGCCTTACTGCACACCCCAGAGATCTGCATCTGGTGCTGACCACTGCCAACTAACTACTACCCCCCTTTCCACTTTAAAGCTATATCTAGATCTGAGGTCCAAAGACTATTGCAAAACATATCCGACAACACTAGTCCTGGCTCAGATTCACTCGAGCCACGACTCCTGAAGCTAGCGGCACCATTGATTGACTTGCCACTGGCCAAGATTTTCACTCTGTCTCTCTCTCTTGGCATTGTCCCAGATCTCTGGAAGATTTCCCGAGTTACACCTATCCTTAAAAAAAGGAGACCCAAAGGATATCAACAACTACAGGTCCATAGCCATCCTCTCTGTGCTAAGCAAGCTACTGGAGAAGCTTGTTGCAACCCAAATCATTGACTATCTCACAAAGAACAACCTTCTCCCAGACACTCAGCATGGTTTCAGAAAAGGGCAAAGTACCTCAACCGCTCTTCTCAAATTCTCCACCGATGTACTTTGCAACATGGGCAAAGGCCTACTTCACTGGAGCAGTATTTATCGATCTTACCAAAGCATTCGATCTTGTTGATCATCCCCTGCTTCTCTCAACCCTGCACAGACTTAACTTCTCATCCTCAGTAGTTGACTGGTTTAACAACTACCTATCAAACAGATTACAACTTGTTAAATTCAACTCCACTCTCTCAGATGTGACCAGCACTGACATCAGAGTACCCCAGGGCTCCATCCTGGGACCCCTTCTTTTCTTGCTATATATCAACAACATAAATTATGCCATACTCTCCTGCTCAGCTATCTTATATGCTGATGATCTTGTCCTCTACTCCAGTGCTGACAAAGTTAACATCATTAACAAAAACCTCTCCTCGAATTTCAGGAATGTGCAAACATGGCTAAATGCTAATAAGCTCATCCTCAACACAAAAAAGACCCAAGCCATGCTATTTGGAACTGCATCCAAACTCAGGGCCTGTAAGGAACTCCTCCTAGTACATAACTCTGGGAGGTCTCTCATCGACTGTGTCACATCCTTCAAATACCTGGGAGTCCTCTTTGATAAATCCCTTGATTTCAGTCTGCACATCCAGTGAACCTGTAAAGCAACAAATGCCAAACTTGGAATCGCCTATAAGACTTGTCACCTGCTAACACCATCTGCCAAATTGGCAATTGCCAAGGGTATTCTGCTTCCAGCACTGACATATGGTGAGTCCACTTTTGCTAATGCCCATAAGACTGCTCTCCATAAATGGGATGTCACGTATAACAACATATGTCGGTATGCCTCTTCTTCCCATCGCCTCAAGCACCACTGCACACTGTATAGCAACCTAGGCTGGCTCTCCCCAACTGCCTACCAACTATACTCCATAGGGACCCTCACAGACTCTGTAATCCGCAATCAAAACCCTCCTCCCTTGCAGATCTACATGTACCACAATCACCTGCCCATGGACTACACTCAGCAAACAAATTTCTACTCACCATACCCAGGTGTCTTACTTCAAAAAGCTCTGGAGCATTTCACTGCACCACCCCAGCCACCTGAAACTTCCTCCCTCCTGCCCTGAGGCAGGCTAACTCCCACCCAATCTTCAAAAAAGAACTATATTGCCACATATCCCGGGACCCTGTACATGCTTTGATTCCACTAATGCCTCACAACTAACCACCCTATTTTGCCCAAGACACTACTGCACTTCTAAATAAGCTTTGCTATAAAATGTCTTTATAGCTGCCACTTAGCCCAGTTTCAGTTATTTGCACGTACTAATGTCACTTTTGTCATCTCTGCATAGCTATATGTATTATCTCGAGTACTGTCTTACTTGATCTGTATTCTAACCTACCTGTACTATATACTAGGTACCTGTACTATATACTATGTATTGTATAGTCTCATCTCATTTAATGTATGTATTCTCCCAGGTCATGCCTGAAAATAGTCAACTTTGGCTAGTGCACCTAACTCGGTTAACAAAAACTAAATAAATAAATAAATAAAATATTTTCATAAAGGAAGGCTTTCTACTAGTATAGGATAATAGGAAATACAGTACAAATTGTGCCTCTTGAGACATCAGATCAGATGGCAATACAAGCAATAATAGGTTATAAGCATAAAATCACAATAGGGCGTAGTTATTGGAAGATGAACATATCTATTTTAAAAGAAGAACAATATAGGAAAAAACTACAGGAATTACTAACAGCACGGCAGGATATAAGCTTTCTGTATGACAACCTCTTAGATTGGTGGGAAGACACCAAAAGAGATCTAAAAGAGCTTTTAATGCACATTACTAGTACTATAGCAAAACATAAATATATTCAGCATTTAGGGCTGAGAGCTAAGTATCTGATAATAATAATACAACTGAGGCTAACAGAAACAAATATGATGGACAAACTAAATAGCATTAAAGACAAGGTGTATGAATACCAGAAAGAGAAGGAGGGTGCAGCAGCAAAGCATCAGCAGTTCACTACTAGAGGAACTAAGGCACAGGTGAATCTTTATGATTCAGCCCTACACGGGGTTCAGAAAGTTGTAATTACTTCTTTAAAAGATGAACAAGGAAATTTGGCAGATGACCAAATGGGAATTCAGCAAATCGTTCAAAAGCATATTAGTGAAACATTCTAAAAGGGTGGGGCAACAACTCAGACACCTTTCTTTGAGCACATAGATACCGAAATTAACAGAAGAAGAAAAACAGGAATCAATATCTCTTACAAAAATAGAGGAAATTAAAGATGCAATAGCCAAATTAACTACATGTACAACACCAGGGAGGGACAGAATCCCTAATGATTTCTATAAAAAATACATAGAAGTTATAGCCCCATGGTTACAAAAAGTGCATGAAGGCATACAGTTAGAAGGTAGATTACCACCCAGTATGAATGATGGGGTTATGATATTTCTCTATAAAAAGGGGGTTCCATACAGTATAAGAAATTGGAGACCTTCAAGCCTAGTAACAACTGACTACAAAATACATACAGATATATTGATGGTACAGTTAGCAAAAGCAGCAAGACGAATGATTATCTCAGCACAGACATGTGCTATACCAGACAGAAATATAAATCAAAATTTGATATTTATCACAGAAGTGGTAGAGCAAGGGTTAACAATGGACTTAGAAGGATATAGCCTTACTATGGATCAGGAAACAGCATTTGATGCTATAAAACAGGAACACATGGGGAGTTCTACAACATTACGGTAATCTGAAGGAACTGTTAAGTTTGATAAAAATACTGTACAAAGAAGCACAGGTGACACCACTAATAAATGGGCATTTGGAATCCCGATTTACTTAGAAAATGGGGTGCAACAGGGATGTCCCATGAGCCCCCTATTATATGTTTTTGGACTTGATCATGTTCTAAGAATAATAGAAGCAACTGAAGCTATAATACCCTTACAAAATAAGGGAGGGGTTAAATTCAGGAAAGTCACGGCTTATGCAGTTGACTGCATTCTTACAATTGCAGATTTAGAGTCAGGAAGGAATGCATTGTGCATATTAAAAAGTCTTAGCACTACAGGCATAAAGATTAACAAAGAAAAAAAGTACAGTGTTAGGGTTGGGGCAAGTCCTATAGATGTGAATTTCCCAATCCCCATGACCAAAGAAAGCATAAAAATATTACGGATTCATTTTGGTACAAAAGAGGCAGAAAAATTGAACTGGGATCTAGCATATGAAGAAGCACATCATAAAGTGCAATCCTGGAAGTCATGGGAAATGACCAGGAAAAAAAAGAGTTGTCTTAATATGGGCTTACATAGTACCTATTTTTTTTGTACATTTCTCATGTATACCCCCTTCCATATGGTATTCATACTAAGATTATGGGTCTCTTTTTTTTCTACTACTCTGGGGAAGTAGGTTGAACCCAGTTAAAAAGGTGCACACATATAGGGCCTGGAAGGCAGGAGGTTTAAATGTTATAGTTATTGGTATTTCTTTTCGGTAACTTCTTCTACAGTAACATTAGGCCACTGGTATTAGAGAAAGAAGAGATAGGGAAGGACTATACGCTGCATTGGGGAGAAGCCTTCCTCACAGCGTGGGATCGAGGCAAATAGCATGTAGCAGAAAAAGGACTTCTAATATATGTCCAGACCACATTAAAATACATAAGAATGTGGAAAATAGAACTAAGTTGGTTTATAGCTATCGACAAATAGAAGTTTTGTAATATACTAGTGGGGAAATGCTATTCTGAGAAGCCAGTTTTTAAAGTAGGATCAGAAATAGACAGCACTGTATTATTAGAAAGTGTGATAGAACCCATAATTCCTTTGAAAATGCAAGATACTATATGGTTATGTGGACATCAAATGTTAAATGTTAAAGGAAACCAAAAGCACAAAGTACAGGAAGAGAGGGTATGTATGGAGAAAGGGTGTAATGGACAGATTGAAACCATGAGGCATCTTTTTTTCGACCGTTCTTATGTACACAATTTTTGGGACTCCCTGACAGCTTTATGGAATGAAGAAAGTTTCTCGGAAATGACATATGAAATATTAGTATTGGGTCAACTGATAGTACAATGGAAAAAAATACAGTATATGTAATATTGGCATACATTAAATGGTCTATATGGCAGGCTAGGTGTCAAATATTTTTGCAGAATGAAGATATATTAGTGCAGGATGTATTGTTTAAAATTAAGGATGAACTGGATGCAATCTATCAATATGAAAAGAATACTATGGGAGAGAATGTATGTAACCAGCTATGGAAGGGTGTAGAATGGGTTGGATAATTTAAAAATGTATAGATGAAAAACATCATGAGGAAAAGTTCAAGCTTAAAAATCAGAAGAAGACATACAAGAATATTGGGAAAACATATATAAAGATATATTACGTTTCCAAAATAATGGAGCTAGAAAACAAATGTGTTCAGTCAAACTAAGACTTAATTAGTTGTTGTTTTTTCCTTTTGTCATTTCATTTATTTTTGCTTCTGTATGAAGAAATATGAGTATTAGGCTACTCTTTCAGTTTGGGCTACTGTAGGAACATTTTTTGAAATATTTTCTTTTCGTTCTTATCATTTGATTTCATGGAAGTATATGAAGTAATATGTTATTCTGTGTTTGTGTTGTTTACCTTTGGATTTTGTTTTTGAATATAAATAAAAATGTCCCCTGTTCTTTTCGAGAAGTGCCATGGGATCTTTAACATCCACCTGAACTACCACCAGAACAGGCAGATGGGACCTCAGTTTAATGTCTCACCTGAAAGACGGCACCTCAGGAGTGCAGCATCTCCCTCATGTTGCACCACAGTGTCAGTACTGGGATTTAATCCAAGTGCCTAGTGTGGGGACAGAATCCACAGCCTTCTGATCTTCCAGCCTCAGAGGCAAGTGTGCAACCTGTTGAGCCACTTACACTGTTCTCTCCCCTGATTGGATACTTGGCTGAGGACTGCCCCTATTCCCACATCTGAGGCATCCATTGGCACCACAAATGGCCTGCTGTAGTCAGGGCTGGCCAGCACTGGGGCCCTACATAGTGAGGTTTTCAGCTGTGTGAAGGCCCACTCACAGGTTGGATCCCATTTACCCTCCTAGGCTTCTTCTTTGTCAACAACCCAGATAAAGGAGCTTCAAGGGAGCTGTAGTTGGGAGCAAATGTTCTATAATACCCTGCTGTCCCAAGAAAGCTCCTGACTCATCTCTGGGTTTCAGGCATGGGTCATGACACAATCCCCTCTGTTTTCACTTGTTTTGGGCAGAGTTGGCCTCGCACCACCACATGTCCCAAATAAGCAACCTCTGCCATGGCCACCTGGCACTTTTCTGCCTTAATAGTCAGCCCTGTGGCCTGTATTCGTCCAAACACCTCCCTCAGGTGTGTCAGGTGTTCCTCCCAGCTTGGCTAAAAATAGCAATCTCATCCAGAAAGGTGACTGCAAAGTCCTCTGTATCCTGCAACATCTGATTTACTAACCATTGGAATGTAGCAGGGGCATTCTTCATCCCAAAGGGCATAACCTTGAACTCAAACAGGCCGATTGGGGTGATGAATGCTGACACTTCCGTAACCCTGTCAGTGAGTTCCACCTGCCAGTACCCCTTTGTCAGGTCTACTGTAGTTAAATGGCATTGGGTGGGCATCAGATGTTGTGATGGCATTAAGCCCACAATAATCTACATAGAACCTTATAGTGCCATTTGATTTTGGTACAAAGACTACAGGTGAGGCCCAGGGGCTGTGGGATTTCTGGATCACCCCTAGATCCAGCATCTCCCTCACCTCCCTCCTAATGTCCTTGAGGACTGTCTCTTACACCCAGAAAGCTGTCCTACATATGGGTGCTTGGGTCCCCTTGTCTATGTCATACAACGCTAGTGGTGTCCATCCAGGTTTTGCTGTAAATAAAGGGGAAAATTACGCAAAACGGTCCTCAATTCTTGGGCCTGTCCAGGTGTCAACTGGGTGACAGCATGATGGTCTCCACAGATTACACTTGTTTACTCTCAGCTAACAAGTCAAGAAGGGGGGTCTTCCTCACCTAACTCCTTCCCAGGACCGTAAACCACAAGTACCATGTCAGCCCTATTAAAATATGGCTTCATCACATTTACATGATACATCCTGTGAGTGTGTTTTCAGTCAGATAACTCCACAATGTAATTAACATTGTTTAGTGGACTACCTTGTATGGCACCACCAATTCAGCTTGCAGCTTCTCCTTCCAGACCAGGATCAGAACCATTACCTCCTGTACTACCCTGTACAAGTGAGCTCTGGCACTACGATTGTACCAGGTCTTTTGTTTTTGCTGGGCAACTGCCAGGTTTCTCTGGGCCATGCCCATATGCTCCTTCAGAGTCTCCCTGAATTGTAACACATACTCCACTATGGAAGTCCCCTGGATGGCATGCTTACTGTCCCAGTCTTGTCATATTGAATCTAGGGGCCCGCTCACCCTGCATCCATACAAGAGCTTGAAGGGTGAAAACCCAGTTGACTCCTGTGGCACTTCCCTGTAGGCAAACAGCAGGTGGGGCAGATATTCTTCCAGTCCCATCCATGCTGTTCTGCAAATGCCTTAGGCATAGCTTTTAGGGTCCCATTAACTCTCTCTCTCTCTCTCTCTCTCTCTCTCTATAGACCATTGGCTCGAATGGGTGAGTGGTGACATTATGCCTCTGTACGACACCACACTTCTCCCACAAACAATTCATTAGGTCTAACATAAAGGTACCCCCTTGATCAGAGATAACCTCCTGCAGAAACCCAACATGAGAGAAAATCTCCAAAAAAGCATCTGTCACCTTGTCCGCCTTAAGGGAGGACAGCACGATGGCTTCATTTTAATGAGTAGCATAATCAACGACTGTCAATATATACTTTTTCCCTGAAGAACTTGGGGTATTCAAAGGACCCACAATACCCATTCCAACCTTCTGAAATGGGTCCTCCACAATTGGCAAGGGAATCAGGGCAGCCTTGGCTTTGCTTCTGGCCTTTCCTATTTCTTGACACCAGTGACAGGATTTGCAGTATTCCTTTTTCTGCTTGGTAATATTGGGCCAATAGAAATTCTGGGCTAAGCACTACATAGTACAAGCAATGCCCAAATGTCCAGACATGGGAATATCATAAGCTACCTTGAGCAATAACCCACAGTGCTCCTGGGGAACAACAAGCTGCCTGCCCATCACCCCTCCCTCTGTCCTGATGTCCTGTGTGTATAACAGTCCATTGTCCCAATACACCATGTGCTTTCCATCACCTGCCTGTGTCCCATCAGACTCTGCACAGGCACTCAGCTTCTTTAAGCTAGGGTCTTTCTGTTGTGCCGCTGCTAAGTCTTCCCACTTACCTACAGCATGGGGCATGTCCACATCAGCTCCCAGGCTGAGGTCCATAGCTGTGGCAGTAGGGGACTCAGTATTACAACCTTCCCCCTTCCCCAGGTTATGTGTCACCCCTTTCTCCTGAGAGCAACCTCCAGTAGCAGTTTTGTTAACTGCCACTAGGGAAAGTACCATTCCCCTATTCTGACCTTCTTTTTCAAAAGTCACAGGCTGGCTGGCCTGTCTCGCAACCTCTAATGTCTGAATTTTTTGTGGGGTCCCAATGATCACAGGAGTCCTGATCCTTTTGGCTCCAGGTCACAACACAAACCACCCCTGTTGAATAATTTTCCCCACAATAACATTCTATGAGTTTGTCAGCTACAGCCACCTTCCTTACCCCTTCACCTGCATCTCCCCAGTCCAGGACAACACTGGTTAAGGGGTATGTTTTCTTTTCCTCAGTGTAATCCCTCACAGAGACAAACTGATTTGGCAGTATTTGTTCAGCCCAAACCAAATCCCCTTTCGCCAGGGTAAGAGATACTCCCGTATCCCTTAGCCCTCCAGTCTGTACCAAATTCACCATGACAGGGTGAATGTACACCCTCATATTTTTAGGGATAGGATCAATAACACATTTGGCAAATGTCTTAGTTTGTACAGATCCTTTTACCTTTTGGGCCTTCTTAGGACACTGCCTAGAAAGATGGCCTGGCTGTTTACAATACCAGCATTCATCATTTTTCTTGTCCCCAAACTCCCTTTTGGGCATCGGGTGGTTCCCCTCTTTCTGCAGCAGCACCGTGGTTTTTGGGTGTACAAAATGCCCATTTTTTCCTTTTTTCCCTTGAATTCCCTGCTCTCCTATTCCCCTAGGGAGCAGGCCTGCTTCGAGCATAGCTATCCACCATCTCTGCAGCCTCTTTGGCAGTCATTGGATCTCGATCCTCCAGCCAAAGCTTTAGATCAGGTGAGCAAATCCAATAAAACTGTTCAAGCAATACCACCTCTTCAATATCTTCAGTAGAACCTGATTTCACCCCCTCCCACCAATGTTTTAAATATTGATGCGGTTTAGTGGCTACTTCCTCAAAGCTCATTTCCGGCCCCGTTCAGAGTTTCCAGAATTTTGTTCTGTATACATCAGGGCTGAGATCATATTTTTTTAATAATGCAGTTTTTAACTTATCAAAATCTTTACTATCAGCATTGTCCATCTGTCCCAATGCCTCCCTTCCCTTGCCAGTAAGTAGTGGAGACAGTTGAAAGCTCCAGGTCTCTTTGGGTAGATTGACCTGAATACAGGCCTTTTCAAATGAATTCAAAAACGTGTCCATATCCTCCCCCTCTTTAAACTCAGCCATCAATTTTGAATTAAAGTTGTACCCCAGTCCTGGAGTTTCAGACCCACCTCCACCATTTACCTGCTCAGGTGTGGTTGGTTGGAGTTTCAGCTTCTCCAGTTCAAATTCTCTTTGGCACTGCCTTTCTTCAGCCTCTCTCTGGAGCTGCCATTTCTGTCATTCCATCTCGAACCTTTTTTGCTCCATCTCAAGCTGTCTGTCCTGCATCCAGATCCTTGTCTGTGGATGGCTCCTTCTCCTCTGGGCTCAGAGCATCCAGAGTCACCACCTGTGGCTCCAAGCACGGTGACGATTCCTCAGTCTCAACTGCCACAAGGGCCTCTGTGAGTTGCTTTTTATTTTTGTTCGCACTGGGAATGTCCTTTTCTACACAGCTCTTCCTCAGCTGTTCCAGATTCATAGTGCTGTACTGGTAAGACATTCTTCTTCTGTACTACACTACTCTTGTCAAAAAAAATTTAAACAGGATAGGGTCTTATTGTCTGCAAATAAATTCCTTTTTCCACTTTCCCAATTCTGCCCTCTATTGTGTGATGGTTTTGTAAGACTGTTCAAGATCCCTGTAGCTGGCACCAAATCTGTCATGAGCCCAACCCTGTGGGTGCGGCAGAACCTCCTGTTTGCAGGGATGGTCCCCCTTTTTACGGAACTCATGAGCGGTAGTAGGGTTTAGGAAGCATCACTAACCTTCCTTTTCCCAGTGGGAGGATGGAAACTGCAGTCTTAAGTCCCCCTGACTCTTTACTATGTTCTTTGGTTAGAATCCCACCATGGTCACTGGCAGTCTCTTGCCTATTTGGTTTGTAGGATAGTCGAGTGGTCACTGTCTTCATTAACAAGGCATACAGTCTTTACAAACCCCTTCTGTTTAAAATGTTAGATCACACAACCAGACCCCAGGCAGAGTTGATAAGAAATTATAAAAGTTTACTTAAAGAAAGAAAAACAACACAGTAAATTCTACAATTTGGAACATCTGAAAAAGTAAACAATACAAAAATAAATATTGGATGGTTATGCAGAAACACTTTACACTGTAGTTCTAAACTATACCATGTTTTTAGATTTAGAGTCCAGAAATATCAAATGTCCTTTTTGAGAGGAAACTCTCTCTCTGTAAGTGAAGACAAGTTCTTTAGAAAAACACTAGATTTTAGGAAAGAAAACTTGAGTCTCTGAGTTTCCTTTTGGTGCAAAACTCAGGGTTGTCTTGAAGTAAAATTCTTGAGATTCCCAAATTCTGACTTAAAGATCAGAATTTCTACTCAGCATGTGAAAAGTCCAATTTCAAAAAACGCAGGTCTGGTTCAGAGGTTACCAGCTTGATAAGTTCTTCTTAGCTCTGAGATTCCCCAGGATAAGTTCCTCAAGCTTCAAACTCCAAGCTAAAAAGTGCACTGATTTCAAAATTCTGTGTGTAGTTAAAGTGTGTGTGATGTCATTTTCAAGCCACACTCATCTCTTTTGGGATGGGATGAATGCTCTTGAGCTATACAAATATTGGGTGCAACAGTTTACCCTTTCCTGCAGGTGTCAGTATGGTTCCATGTCTAACACCCCTAACAAATGGTTTTGTATAACCTTTTTCTGTCTTAGGCTGACCTCCCACTGTGGCCATTTCACTGCTGACCTCTGATCTCCCACTGGGGGCCTTTTGACTGTGGAATGCCTAAGTGTCCATTTTGGTCCAAGGGATATGACTCGTGGGATATATAAACCTGTCTGGTCCTTATCTAGATGAGTGCCAAGCCTGAACTAACTTTTGGTAATTCTTTCTATTTTGTTTAGCTTTTTAAAGGCCTTCTTAAAGGGACAGTGTCTTAATTCGGGAGTGCCTCACAACCCAGGAAATAGGAACATTAAATAAAGTGGTAATAGGCCTATCTTGCCACACACTCCACTGCCAAACAAGTCCAAAGTCCCAAACAATGCTGAAAGCTAAAACAACCAGCTCAGCCAATGGCATGGATGACCTGAAAGTAAGACTGCGATCGTGATCATATACAGTATGTATAGTAGAGTTGGGGTGAGCAGTGGCTAAACTGGAGCACTGTTTCTGAGTTTACTTGTGCTACTTACCAGAAACAAACACCTGAAGATGACCTAGCTTGTGAAGCAAATCTGTGAGTTGCACGTTATGATTGCTGAGTCAGTCAGTCAGTCAGGCTGGTGGGTGGGTGGTCAACTATGCAGCAAAAAAAATGCAGCACTGTTTTCTGCTTTTTTTTTCTTAAGCACAGTACAGACCACTTATATCTAATTCTGGGATACAATGTGGCATAATGTAACATACAGTATTTAGCTCTGAGATGGAGCACTGTTTCTACCTTTTTAGAATACAGCTGGCTGCCTGAAATAGAGGGAGCTTGTCAGTCATTATATTTGGTGCCTACTACTGCAGTTACCTGTACAGAGGCAACATCACATCCCTCTTTCTGCTGTTGATACACCTTCCTATGCACCCCAGCATCCCACACACACTCCCAACTGCCTAGTCACACTGCCTGGACACCTTCAGGTCATCCGATATGATCACCCCCAGGTCTTTTTCCTGCTCGGTAGTTGTCAGTACCACACCCTCTCCATTTTGTACTCTGCCCCTGGCTTTCTGTACCTGCTCCAAGTGCATTATTTTGCACTTTTTCACATTGAAACACAGCTGCCACCCTTGACCATTCCTCGAGTTTTCTCAGGTTGCTGTTCATCTTTTACACACACATACACACACACACACACAGAGTGTCCACCCTATTGCAGAGTTTGGTGTCATCTGCAAAGAAGCAGATCTTCCCTTCTATCTCCTCTGCAATGTCACCTATAAATACTTTAAAGAGGACCTATCCCAGCACCAATCTCTAAGGCATCCTGATGGTCACCCTTCCTTCCTCTGAATGAATTCTATTTACGACCATCCTCTGCCACCTATCTCTTAACCAGCTTCTTATCAAGTTTACCACCTTCGGATGCACTCCTAAGCTACTCAGCTTCCTTTCTAGTTTTGTGTGGAATGGTGTCAAACACCTTACTGATATCTAGGTAGGCCACATCCACCACTTCATCCTCTTCTAGTTCCTTGATCACCCATTCAAAGAACTCTATCAGATTCATATGATGTGACCTCCCCACCCATAAATTTGTGCTGCCTTGCATCTTGTAATGCATTGGATTCAGAATATTCCACAACCCTTTCTTTCAGCAGTGATTCCAGGAAATGTCCCACCACTGAAGGCAGGCTGACTGGCCTATAACACTCCATCATGCATCCCTCCATGTGCCACTTCCCCAGCTTAGGGCCCTGGACTGACACTGACATCATTGTAATTTTTCAAATGACCCCTTTTCTGAGTCCCTCTCACTGCATCACCACCTATCACAGGCCTGATTGGTTTTATTTTACTCCCCGTGCTGCCTACTCTTTCAGATCTGCCCAATGCGTAATGCTTGCTGGACTTGCCCACCAAGCTTTAATATCCACTTCCTCAGGTCATCTATCCCATGTCAATCCCCCCCCACCCCACTGCCATTAGGGGAATTTACAAATTTTAGAAAAAAATAGAGTGCTTTTCTTTCCACCATTTGGCTATGCAAAGTCGGGCTTTAATTCCAAAAAGGGAAAGTTCATGCATGTTTGGGATGAGTACAACTTAACAGGGGTGTCTGTCATTGTGTCCAAGTAAGAAAGGGGTCTGTAGGTGACAATTTCAAGCAACCTTAAGACATCGGCGCAATTCAATAAAGTCGTGAGTAAAGCAAACAAGATGTTAGGTTGCATGGGTGGTGGGTTCTGCAGTAGAAGAAAGCAGGTTATCATGCCCCTGTATAGAGCCCAGGTGATGCCACATCAAGAATCCTGTGTCCACTTTTGGAGTCATCACTTGAGAAGAACATCAACAAACTGGAGTCAGTTTAGAGACAGGCAATGAAGGTGACACAGGGTCAGTAAGGGAATACGTATGAGCAGAGATTGGAAAGTCTAAGCATATACCTACTGGAAATCAGGAGGGACAGGAGAGGCATAACTGAGATATTCAAATACAATTATGGGCATAAATAAGGTGGACTCTAGTAAACTTTTCAAAATCAGCATGAATAAAAATTCTAGGGGAAAAGACAGCAAGCTTTCAGGGAATAGATTTAGGAGGGATGCCAGGAAGTACTTTGTTATGAAAAGAGTGGTAGAAGGCTGGAATAAGCTCCCCAATTCACTAATCAATACATAATCTGTGAAGAGCTTCGGGGGGGGGACAGGCATTGGGGTCTGGGAAGAAAAGGGAAGGAGGATGGACTTGAACCTATGAAGGGCATGTTAGTCCACACTAGGCAAACATAATACACTGCAAGGCTTTCCTCTGACAACACATTTCTGTTTCTGTGTCAGCAAAGGATACATGCTGTAATATATTCTGTGTCCTAATCTATGGAACACTCAAGACTGATGCCACTATGCACCAATCAAATATGTTACCCTTCCTAACAGAGTGAGAAATATGGGTACAAGTGTCCCTTTAGCTTATGCCACCCCACTAATAAATATCTCACATATAACCCAGTTCTTATCTGGGTGGCTTGGCTACTTCTACATGAAGCCAACTGTTGACATTAGCTTGAACTGTAAAGATGGTGATGACCAAAAAAAGTACTATTTTGCTTCTGCTTCATTTCCTCCAGCCTGAAAAGAAATTGGCTAGAGTAGAACTCAGTCTTTCCCATAGCAGCACATTTGCCACCATTTCTTTGGTTCAGTCAAAGTGTCACTTTTATTTAAACTTGTTCTAAAAAGTGAGTGCTCTTCTGATACTTAGTTCTTCTCATTTATACCTTTGGATTTAAGCAAAAGTATGAGTAATGTTTGTTCTTTCTTTACCTGACTGAAGAGAACAACTCAGAAGGAAGAATCACGCAGGAATAAAATCAAAGAAGTACTTTTTATTTTTACTCTTTAACTGTACATTTATTTATTTATTAAAGTTTCGGAATTACAACCTTTGAGTCTGAGACTCCTTTGCAAAGGCTCCACGTCTGGACAAACATACAGATTTATGTGAGAAAACATGTTTCATGGCTTAATGTTATACAGTGGTGCTTACATAATGACGACATACATATATAGATATTGAAAGTCTCTTAAGGGTTACTTAGCAGCCCTGTGTCTGTTGAACATGCCACATAAGGGTGAAATGTTAGTCCTTTCCTTAGTTTGTACCAACATTTGTGGCACTAGGTAGCATCTAGGGGCTGGTTATCAACCCTGCGTCGAGGTGGTGTTGTGTGCTCCATTGCAGCTACACGTCTCTGAGTCTATGAAGTGTCTCTTAATGGTGATTTTAAACTGGCCTCATCTTGGGGCCAGGGAGATGAGAGGAGGGAGTTCATTGAGCCAGGTGGGTGCACGATAACTAAAGGACCTTTGGCCTATCGTGGTCCTCCGATAGGGGACATGGATGGGCATATTTGCTAGGTGCCTTGGGGTGCTCCTGTGGGTGTTAGGTTGTATTAGGGAGTGAAGGCCAGTGGGAGCAATTTTCAATAGGATTTTCTTGGCTTGAAGGCAGGTATGATATTTTAGTCTTCCTTTGAAGGTTAGCCAATCAACTATTTTGTAGAGGTCGCAGGTGTGGGTAAGTCAGTCACTTTCAGTGATCAGACGGCTGGCTTTGTTGAGGTCAAGATTGATTTGTTTCAGGGCCGTGGGGTCAGCCATCCCATATATTATTATTTCATAGTCTACCAAAGATATGACCGAGCTGGTCACTGCCAAACGTAGGGCCAGCGGTGGGAGGCATTGTCTATGCCTATAGAGAATCCCTAGTCTGGTGTTTATTGAGGAGGAGAGGTGGTTGATGTGTGTGTGTGTGGTAGGTGAGAGATGTGTCAAGTGTGATGCCAAGGTATTTGAAGTGTGTGACCTGGTCAATTTTGATGCCCGGGTAGTTGGAGATGTTAAGGTGGGAGCTATTATAGGGGCTTTGTCGGTGCACAAAGATCATGGATTATGTTTTGGTATAGTTTAGTATTAACCAGCGCTTTGTGAACCAGTCTTCTAGTTCATGAAAGTAAATTTGAAGCTTGTGCTGGAGGGAGTTGGGGGTGTAATCTTTCCTGTAGAGTACTGCATCATCTGCATAGAGCAGAAGCTTACCATTGCACGCTCTTGGGATGGAGTTCAGGAAGAGGGTGAATAATAGGGGGCCTAGGATTAATCCTTGGGGTACACCCAATTGCACTGGGTTCTTGGTGGATAGGGTGGTGTTGATTTTGACTTCTTGTGTCCAGTCTGTAAGACAGTTCTTAAACCAGTGTACTGTGTCTGGGGCTAGGTTAAGGGAGGGGAGTAAATGTAAAAGTAGGTCATGACTGACAGTGTTGAACGCTTTGGTTAGATCGATAAAGATTGCACCTGCTATTTCCCCCACGTCAAGAGCCTTGTGTATGCAGGATGTGAGTTCGAGGAGTGCCGTGGTGGTGCTGTGACCTGTTCTGAAACCATGTTGCTCTTGGCAGAGCAGGGAATGGCTTGTCAGGTACTCAGTGAGTTGGTCTGAAACTATTCTTTCAAGAGCTTTAGAGAGTGGGGGGAATATCGTGATAGGCCTGTAGTTGCCCTTTTTCCATAGAGTGGGGAATTGCCCTAGGCGTAGTGACTGATTGAATATTTTGGTGACGTATGGGAGGGTCATGTCTAGCGTTAGCTGGAGGATCTTGAGATCTATTGAGTCACTGCTATACCTTTTATTCCATAAGGCTTTGACCAGATAGTGTTTGGCCTTACTGCAGGAGATTGTTTTGAGCCGGAAATTAAATGGTGGGAGGGTGTGCCTAGGGTAGGAGGTAGATGGGACACTAGAGGATGGGTCGAAGAAATTTGATGGGAGAATGTGGCTGAGGTCTGTGAAGGAATTGTTCAGGACATCGACTATTATGTTGGGGTCTTGTGAGAGGGCACCATTATAGATTATCTGGGTTGGTGATTGGTTAACGGTTTTCCCACATAGCTCTTTGACGTTGCTCCAGAACTTGTTCCCTGAGCCCCAGGTTGAGGTGAGGGCTTGTTTGTAATGGTTGGCCTTAGCTAGTCGAATAGCCCTGGTGCATTTGTTTCTCACCTCTCTATAGAGTTGTCTGTCGTGGGGTACCTGGGAGTTGAGTGCCTTGTACCAGAGACAGGGCCCCGATTTTTCTGCGGCACATCAGAGCAAAGTTCTGCTGCAGGGTTCTCATTTGCGCAGGAACTTCTGTGCACCTCAACACTCAATTTCATGCAATTCCATGCACATTTTTACCCTTAATTTTTTCCTTTTTGCCATATCTCGATACAATGCACGCCGTAACACAGTCATTTTATGGTATTTGTCACCATTTCAACATAGCCAGTTTAAGACCTCTGCTCATGAACAGTATCACTGTGATTTTATTAATCTGTCCGAACATTGATTTCAGATAACCGACCACGCTATTTGCGCTACATGTGCGAAACACATTTTGGGTGAGATGAAAAATGACAGTTGTACTGTTCATAAGGAGGTGTGGTAAAATGGCAATACTGAAAATCTGGAGTGAAAATATTAAAAATGCTTTCACGAAAGCAGCGTAGGAACTGTAGCAGCACACTCATAAAACAGTCGTTTTGGGAATATTTTCACCAAATTTTCAACATAGGGTTTTAGGAGCCTACCTCATGAACTGTAACACTGTCATTTTGTTAATCTTTCCGGAAGGTGGTTCCGGCAGTGACGCGAACCACCTTTCGGACCGATTAACGAAATAACAGTGTCACAGTTCATGAGGTGGGGCCCCAAAAACCCCATGTTGAAAATTTGGTGAAAAAATTCCCAGAAATGGCTGAGATATGCACTAAAGTTGAATAAAATCCATTTATGCCATTATACAGCTTACCGGCAGTTCTTCAGTTCGTGGCCGGCTTTGAAGAGTGCAGACGTGTTCCCGGTCCACCGAAGATCGTTGCGCTGGGCTCCGGAGGTAAGTATGGGTTGAGGTAGGGGTGTGGAGAGGTGGGAACGCAGAGGGTGGGTGCGGGTTGGTGGAGGGGGGCAAGAGAAGCAACGATGGAAGGTTTTTTTTATTTCAGGTTTTTATTTTTTTTTAATAACACACAAGGAGGGACGGTGAAGCCGACGGGGGATTGGGCACCCCTGTCGGCAAAGGACATTTTACCCACGCTGGGGTGGGCTCCCAGTAGTAGCATGTCTTGTTGTGGGGGGGACGAGTGAAATAGCGAGGATTGGGCACCTCGTCGGCAAATGAAGAGGACGTTTGTTCTGCGGGCGGCCGTGAATTCCGTGGGTGACGGCAAATTCCACGGATATTTCCGCGGTTTGCCGCATCTGCGGAATCGCAGAAAACTCGGGACCCTGACCAGAGATTATCTCTATGGTGCATCTGATCTAGCAGTGGCTGTGTGATCCACGGGGTGTCCCTTGTTTTTAGAATCTGTTTTGAGAGTGGGGCATATTTGTCGCAGGCTGTGTTGAAGATTTTGATAAAGGAGGTAAGAGCCTCATCAGCGGATTGGGCGGTATGGACTGATGTCCAGTCACTGGTGGAGAGAGAGAGAGAGAGAGAGTGAATTATCTTGGTTATGGCACCTTTTTTGAGGCACCTTTGGTGGGATATTTTGGGCTGGTTTGGTGGACTCTTGTTTGACCAGAAACAGGAGAGAGGAGAGTGGTCACTAAGGACGTCTGGCACACTTTGACGTTAGAGAGGTGTTTGGGAGAGTTTGTCAGGATGAGGTCAAGGAGGGTGTGAGTTCCTGTCCTGGGGTTTTGTCGTGTGGGGGTCTGGACAACTTGGGTCAGGTCGTGCGTTGTTGCTGCATATTTGAAGGGGTCTGATGCCTTTGTTAACCAGTTTATATTGAAATCACCCGTTATTATTAGCTCACTTCTTGGGGGGAGCAGCGCTATGTTGGCCAGTATGGAGTCAAAGGCTAATTTTTGGTAGTTGGGTATGTAGACTGACATTATGTATCGTGGTTTCCCTTGGGAGCCAATCATTATTTTGATTGTGATGGCTTGAGCCCCGTGTTCCGGTGGTGGCAAGGGGACCAGTAGTGGTTGAAATTTCATTCTGGCGTATATAGCACAGCCACCTCCCCTTTTGCCCTCTCTGTCTTCTCTAAAGATTATGTAGTTGTTTAGAGCAATTGCAGAGTCTGGAACATTTCTAGCTAGCCATGTTTCGGACAGAGCCAGGATGTCTGGTGAGTGTTGTGCAACCCATCCTTGAAGTAGCATTAGTTTGTTTGGAAGGCTGCAGATATTTAGGGAGGACAGTAGAAGACCAGTATTACTCTGGCTTTTAGCTCTGCTAGCTGGGACTGGCCCTGGGTTGGGGTGTATGTTTCCAGCCAATAGTAGTAGGAGTAGGAGAGCATGTCTGAGTGCTGCTAACTGTAGCCGTTTTGAAATGTTTTTGGTATGACGTGGGCTTGTATTGTTATTAAGCGGACTGCTCGGTATGGGGATGGATTGGGTCACTTGGGCTATTTATGCTTGTAGTAGGAGAGGGCTGGGGCTATTCAGGATGTGGGTGTTGGGCTGGGGTGATTGCTTTGCCTGTGCAGGCCCACTTTCTGTGCAGCTTAGGCTCATGGTTAAATTAGGAAAAGGGTAGTGGGAATTTAGGTGTTCAATTGAGTAATTGTCGCTGTGATTTGAGGGAAGGAGTGCGTGAGAAGCAAATGCAATGATTAGTATGGAGTGTATTAGTGTCATTTGGCTGCTTAACATGGTGCTTTATAAGTGAGAAAACGTCTTTTCCAAGGTGAGCCCCCTAGTGTTAACTCCGTATAACCAACTAATGGGAAAGTGAGCTGATAGGTTTTTGCGCTCATGTGGTCTATCCTATAAAGCTGAGTGTCGACCAAGGGTGGTGGTGGGGGCGATGGGGAGCCAGCACAGAGCACCAGCGGGGTCCAAATCCTGCTGTTAGAGGAGCGAGCCCAAGGTGAGTAGATCTACCTCCTGCAGTGACTTACTCTGTAGCTGGGGCTGGGAGGGCTTTGCAAGCGGTCCCTCGTGACCTTGCTGGGGGGGAGGGCTTCAGAGAACTGCCCCTCTCGACCTCCTGGGTCCCAGTCTGTGAACAAGGAAAAGGGGTAAGTTAATTATGTTAAATACTGTTGGGCTGGGGCATTTCTGTTAGGGGGTGGGCTGTTAACTCAAGTCAGCGCTTTCACTTACCAATCGGGAGCTTTTACTTTGGGCAGAAGTTAAAGTGCTGGCTTTACTCCATTTTTTTTTTTTTTCCCCTTTAAAAGTTAAGCTGCAAGTGTTTAGCCTGCTTTTTTTTCTAAGAGCAGCAGTTAAAAGTGGCCCCAGCAAATTACTTTCAAGCCCAGTAATGCAGAACTACTGACCGAGCTTAATGCTCCTTCTTTTTAAATTCAAAACAGGGATTTTGGCGCCAGGTACAGTGATTTCAAACAGGCAAAAGTAACAACATTCAGCACAGTACTTATAAGCTGTAAGCCCTATCTAAGTTAACAAATGCAGGTTTTGGCACCAGAATCAGTGGGAGGCAGTGACTTACTCTGTATCTGGGCTGGGAGGGCTTTGCGAGCGGTCCCTGGCGACCTTGCTTAGGGGGAGGGCTTCAGAGAACTGCCTCTCTCGACCTCTTGGGTCCCGGTTCTGTATCTGGGGCTAGGAGGGCTTTGTGAGCGGTCCCTCATGACCTTGCTTGGGGGGAGAGCTTCAGAGAACTGCCCCTCTCAACCTCCTGGGTCCCAATCTTTAATCATGCCTCTGGAGAAGGATGGGCAAGGCAACTATGACCGTGTTTGGTTTGTGTTCTTAGAAGATCTGGGCTAATCTGATTAAGTCTGCCTCAGAGGGGGTCCATATCTAATTCCATGCTGGGCCACACATTGGGCTAAAGGCAACCCCCTCATGGCCTAGGTCACGTTTGGACCTGAAATGACTTGGATCTTGAAGAATTTGACTCAGCTTGCAGGGTGGACAGGACCATAGTCCTAGTGTATTTGGAAATTAGTGGTCCTTTGACACTGGTGCATTACAAGCTACTGGGCTAAATACTCAGTGCAGAGTACATGAGACATACGCATGGTGGTTGCTAACTGTCTTGTGGACAGGAAGCAGAGGGTTGTGCTAGACAGGCCCTGCTAGTTGAGAGAGGTACTCAACAACATCCCACAGGGATTTGTGCTTAGGCCACTACTATTTAACATTTTCATCAATGATCAAAAAAAAGGGGTCTCCAGCAGGCTGGTTAATTGCGCTAATGACCCTTGCCCTGGTAGTAGACTCTTCTGAGGATGGGGACAAACTTCAGTAGGACCTAATCAAGCTGGACAATTGGTCAGAGTTCTGGAGTTTTGGATTCTGGAAAATCAAATGGCAGGTACTGGAACTGAAACAAAAGAAGGACCTGCACATTGTGCATGGCTCTTACATAGATACATAGACAGTGTCGGCAGATAAGGGCCTATGGCCCACCCAGTCTGCCTATTTGAGCTTCTAAGTTCAGTTTATGTTTTCCTATAAGTCTGTTGCCTCTTACCCCTGACCTCCAGAATTCCTTTATGTCTATCCCATGCATTCTTAAATCCTGTGATTGTTTCAGCCCCCACCACTTCCTCTGGCAGGGTGTTCCACTTGTCCACCACCCGTTCTGTGAAAAAATTCTTCCTCACGTTTCCTCTGAATTGTCCTCCCTCCAACTTCATCCCATGCCCTCTAGTCCTGGAACATCTTTTTCACTTAAAAATAGTGTATTCCTGCACCCTGTTCCTCCCTGTAAGATACTTGTACGTCTTTATCATAGCCCCTCTCTCCCGCCTCTCCTCCAGGGAGTACATGTTCAGTTCTTTCAACCTGTCCTCATAGGACTTGTGATGCAATCCATGTACCATCTTTGTTGCCCTCCTCTGAACCTTCTCTACCCTATGTCCTTACGTAGGTAAGGTTTCCAGAACTGTACACTGTACTCCAGGTGGGGCCTCACTAGTGTCATGTATAGTGGAATTATGACCTTCCTTTTCCTGCTGGTGATGCCCCTGCTTATGCATCCCAGCATCCTATTCGCTTTACCTGCTGCCTTGTCACACTGTTTCCCTACCTTGAGGTCATCAGAGATGATAACCCCAAGATCTCTTTCCTGCTTGGTGCATGCTATATCCTCACCCCAACTGATATATTGTGCCAGGGTTTTTGTGCCCCATATGCATTATCTTGCACTTCTTTGCATTGAATTTCAACTGCCAAACCCCTGACCATTCTTCAAGTTTCTGCAGGTCCCTTCTCATTCTATCTACACCCTCTGGTGTGTCTACTCTGTTACAGAGCTTTGTGTCATCAGCGAACAGTGAAATTCTGCCTTCTAGGCCCTGCGCGATGTCACTGATGAAGATGTTGAATAGGACCGTCCCAGCACTGATCCCTGTGGTACCCCACTGGTCATTCTTCCCTCTGTGGAGTGACAGCCATTTACCACCACCCTCTGTGTCCTGCCGCCTAGCCAGTTACCTACCTACCACACTACTGTCCTGCCTACACCCATATTCCCCAGTTTCTGTAATAGTCTTCTATGTGGCACAGTGTCAAAGGCCTTGCTGAAGTCCAGATAGGCCATGTCCACTGCCCTCCCCTGATCCACCTCCCTAGTCACCCAGTCAAAAAATTCAATGAGGCTGGTCTGACATGACCTCCCCTGGTGAAACCGTGCTGCCTTGGGTCCTGTAGTCCATTGACAACCAGATGTTCCACAATCTCTCCTTCAGTAGTGCTTCCACGATCTTCCCCACTACCGAGGTGAGACTGACTGGTCTGTAGTTCCCCGCTTCCTCTTTGTTCCCACTTTTGTATAAGGGACTACATCTGCTGTCCTCCAGTCTTTGGGAACCTCCCCTGTTTCCAGTGATCGGCTAAACAGGATAGCCAGAGGTTCAGCCACCACCTCTCTTAGTTCTTTAAGGACCCTGGGGTGCACCCCATCTGGCCCCATTGCTTTATCAACTCATTACTTCCAGTTCCTTCAGGACCCTTTCTCGTGTAAAGGGACTTGTGTCCATTTCTGCACCATTCTCACCCCTTGTATCCGTTCAGACCCATTACCTCCTCTTCCTCAGTAAAGACAGAGCAGAAATACCTGTTCAATATGTCAGCTTTACTGTTGTCATCCTCCTCCATGCCCCCATCCTCCCCTTCAGTCTCACTATCCCTCCCTTTGCCTTTCTTTTTCACTTATGTACCTGTAAAAGGTTTTGTCCCCTCTACCCACTGATTTTGCAATGTGTTCTTCTGTCTGAGCTTTGGCTTCCCTTACTGACCTCCTAGCCTCCCTTTGCTTCTCCTGGTACTTCTCCCTATCCCCTTCTGCCTGTGTCTTTTTGTATTTCCTGAATGCAATCTTTTTGGCTCTCACTTTCTTTGCTACCTCTTTGGAAAACCATAATGGTCTCCTCTTCCTTTTCCTCTTGCTAACCTGCTTAATGCATAATTCTGTTGCTCTTGTAATCCCCATTTTAAATACTGCCCACTGTTCCTCAACCCCTGATTCCTGCCCCATTCCCCTTAATGCCTCTTTCAAGTATCTCCCCATTTTCCCAAAGTCTGCCCCCCTAAAATCCAGGATACGTGTTTTTGTGTGATTTAGTTCTGCTCTTTCTGTGATTTCAAACCACAATGACTGGTGGTCACTGTTCCCCAGGTGCTCCCCCACTGTTAACCCCATCACACTGTCCCTGTTCGTGAGCACAAGGTCCAGTATTGCCTTCTGCTGAGTTGGTTCCATGACCAGTTGCTTGAGGAAGGCACCCTGAAGGGAGTCCAGGATAAATCTGCTCCTAGTTGATGCTGCTGCTGCTAGGATGCTCTAGTCCACGTCTGGAATATTGAAGTCTCCAACCAGTACTACCTTACCTTTGTCTGCCATCCTTTGGATGGCTAGCATCAGATCCCTATCTGTTTCTTCCTTCTGGGCTGGTGGTCTATAGACCACACCTGTGCGGATGGCCGGCCCCATTTTCCTTTCCAGCTTAACCCACAGTATCTATCCCCCATTTTGTTCCTCCTGGATCTCTGTGGCCCTTATGTCATTTTTCACATACAGCGCCACTCCTCCTCCCTTCCTGCCTGCCCTGTCTCTTCCGAATATGTTCTTGCTGTAGTGGAGGAGAGAAATGACCTGCAGGTCATAACAGACATGGGACTGAAAGCTGGTCTTTCAGTGCAATGACAGGGATACCACTCACTGCACCAGTGACCCCGGTTTATGCCTGGAGCCCGGATCAGTGGGGGAGAAGGATAGAGCATCCCAGCAGATGCTCTCCTTTTCCAGTATGGGTAAAAGCTATGCTCCACTGTAACACTGCCACCTAGGTGACCACAAGTGGAAGTGCAGGCAAGTACATGCACTGGAGTCCTAGAGGGCAGCTGTCATAGTGAAGGGACTAAAGGGAATGCCATTATCTGGCCTGCAGCATGATGCCCATTACACTCAGTTGCTGCACATTCCTTTGAACCCCTTACAACCCTTAGGTGCTTTGGTGAGGGAGACCTGCCCTGATCTGGCTCCAAACTGGGTGAGAATTGCAAATTGAGGGCTGCTGTTTGGAGCAACTGCACTGGGTGATCACCTAGATCAGACAGGAAACAGATCCAGGATGGGGAAAAAGCACAAATTATAAGAAAAGGAGGTGGCAAGCAGAGCAGACGCAGTACCATAATAGTGCCACTTTAGCGGGTAAATAGAGAAATATCAGGTCAATAATTTTAAGTTGAATGATGAACATACAAACATATGAAGAAGCCAGCAGAATAAGACCATTTGGTCCATCTAGTCTGCTAGTCCATAGCTTGAGCTACTGTCCCTGCCCCCCAACTCCTCCCATCCTCCCTACCCCTGATCCTTACCTTCCCTCTGCACCTATCCCAGCGTCTCTTGAAGCACTGTCTTCAATAAGACCACCTCTTCTAGCAGTGCATTCCAAGTGTCTACCACCCTCTCTGTGAAGAAATGCTTCCTGACTTCCCTCCTAAACTTCCCCCCCAGCTTAAGACTGTGCCCCCTCATGTTGTGGTTGCCACTCAGCTTAAAGAGACTCTCCTTATCCACCTTATTTATCCCTTTAAGGTACCTGAAGGTCCCAATCATGTCCTCTCTCTCTCTCTCTCTCTCCTCTCCTCCAGGAAATAAATGTTCAGTGCCTTTCAACCTCTCCTCATATGCCTTACCCTGCTGATCTACTATCATCTTTGTAGCCCTCCTCTGGACCTTACTCAGCAGGTTAATGTCCTTTTTGAGGTGTGGACACCAGTACTGAACTCCACACTGTATATGTGGCCTCATCAGACACCTGTACAAGAGCAGTATAACCTCCTCTCTCCTACTACTGATCCCTCTAGCTATGCATTCCAGCATCTTGTTTGCCCTTGCTGATGCTTTCTTGCACTCCTTGGAGTGCTTCAGGTCACTGGTGATCATCACTCCCAGATCCCTCTCCTCCTCTGATGCAGATACCTGGACTCCACCCAGGTAGTACTCTGTCCTGGGATTCTTGGCTCCAGTGTGCATAGCTTTGCATTTCTTGGCATTGAAGCCAAGCTGCAGATCCTGGACTACCTCCCCAGCTTTTCCAGATCATCCTGTAGGTCCTGCATTCCTTCAGCTGTGTCCACTCTCCCGCAGAGCTTGGTGTCATCTGCGAATAGGCACATTTTGTCCTTAATGCCATCCCCAATGTCATTGATGAAGACACTGAACAACACCGGCCCCAGCACTTAGCCTTACAGGACCTCTGTGGTGCCAGATAATTCTCCCCTCACGACTACCCTCTGGGTTCTGTCCCTCAGCCAGTTTTCCACCCATCTGGACATCTTATCTCTAACCCTGAGATCCGCCAACTTCCTGATCAACCTTTTGTGGGGCACAGAGTTAAAGGCCTTGTTGAAATCCAGATAGAGGATGTCTACCGCTTGGCCCCTGCTTACTGTCTTAGTGACCCAGTTAAAGAAATCAATCAGATTCGTTTGACATAATCTCCCCTCCATGAACTCATGCTGCCTTGCATCCTGCAGACCATACTCCTCTAGATATTCTACCAACCTTTCCTTAAGCATGGTCTCCATGAGCATGCTCATGGTTGAGGTCAGACTAACTGGTCTCTAGTTTCCTGGGACATCCTTTGGACTACTTTTGAGGAGGGGCACCACATGTGCTGTTCTCCAGTCATTCAGAACCACACCTGACTTTAATGAACTATTAAATAGGAGGCAGTATAGCGTAGTGGTCTAAGGCTCTGAGCTGCAAATCTGGTGACATCCAGCAGACCAGACCTAGGTTTGAATCCCACAGCTTCCACTTGCATACTGTGTGACTCTGAGCAAGTCACTTAACCTCCTTGTGCTCCCAGGTCACTCCTGTAAAAAAGCTTTCAGCTTAGTGTGCTATACCTGGTTAAACAACTAAATAAAAAAAAAAAAAATAGGCTTGCCAGTGGCCCTGCCAATTCCTTGGCCACTTCCTTTAGAACTCTTGGATATACTCTGTCCAGGGCTGGTGATTTGTCCACCTTCAATGTTATCAGCCCCTCCCTCACTCTATCCTTCTCTATCACTACATCTGTGTTCCCCTTCCCCTGCTCCTCTTCTCCCTCCTGAAGGCACTGGTCCATCCTTCTCCCTGGTAAAGACAGAACAGAAGTATTAATTTAGTATCTCTGCTTTTTCCCCACTATCCTCCACCCACTCCTCCCCTTTCTTAAGCCTAACAAGCCCATCCTTCTTGTCCCTTTTCTCACTTATACAGTGAAAGAAGGCCATCTCCCCCTTAATTCCTTCAGCTATCTGCAGCTCCTTCTGTGTCTTAGCTCGATGGACTTCCTCACTTGCCTCACTGGCCAACCTGAGGAAATTTTCCCTATCCACCTCTCTCTCTCTCTTGGTCTTTCTGAATTTTCTGCAGGCTAACCTCTTTTCCCTTACTGCCTGGGCAACCCCAGAAGTGAACCAGATGGGCACTTTGGCACTTGTGTTCTTCCCCTGAGCCTAATGCACTCCTCTGTGGCAACCAGTATTCCTTCTTTAATGATGAACCACCTTTGGTCCACCCCCATATCTGCACTGATGCTTGCCAGGTGGCTCCTTAGCACTTTGTCCATTTTAGGGGAACATTGTTTAACCAGGAGTAGCACACTAAGCCGAAGCTTGTTTCCAGATGCGACCTGGGAGCACAAGGAAGTTAAGTGACTTGCTCAGGACCACACAGCATGCACCTAGGCGGCTGTGGGATTCAAACCCAGGTCTCCAGATCTGCAGCTCAGAGCCTTAACCCACTGCACTATACTGCTTCCTGGAGTCCACCCTCCTAAAATCCAAGATTTTGGTCTTAGTTGGGATGCTTTCCCTCCCCATATCCAACTGGAATCACACTGTACAATGGTCACTCCCACCTAGTGTCTCCTTGGCAATCAATTCCTTTACATACTCCCCATTTGTAAGCATCAAGAATCATCTCTGCTGTTATTGGTTCTGTGACACCCTGAGTCAGGAATCTATTCTGTAGTCCTTCCGGGATCACCTGACTCCTAGTACATGTTGTGGATGGTATGCTGCAGTCCACCTTGGGCAGATTGAAGTCCCCTACAAGTACCAACTCTCCTTTCCCCACAGCTTCCGATATTTGTGAGTTCAGTTCCCTGTCCCTCTCCTCATCCTGGTTGGGTGGTCTGTAACCACCCCCAACCGCACCTTTCTCCCTCTTTTAGACTGCAACTGAACCCATAATGCCTCCACCATCCCTTTCTCTGACTCCTCCCCTTGTGTGGGTTATTTCCTCCCTGATGTAAACTGCCACCCTTCCCCCCTTCCTGACTACCCTGTCCCTCCTGTATAATTTGTATACAAGGATCACAAGGTCCCAGTCATGGTATGGTGTTGCCCAAGTGAATTCAAAGTGAAATGAATATTCATTGGCTACAGTATCAATTAATATCTTAGAAATTACTGATCCAACTGTTGAATCACACTGTGCAGCACACACCATCAAAGTAAGAGGTACCATTCCTTCACTATAGTTAAAGAAAGTAAGTTTAAACAAAATCCAAAAATAAAGGTTGTCATTGCAATCAGACTTATAATCATAATTACTATCTTAAAAAATGTCTTTGCCTAGGATTAACAACCAGCTGGAAGGAGGTAGCTCTTGGCTGTGCCTCTGGTCACCCATTTCCCTAACCAGTCATTAATCATTCAGAAATTACCAGCTCTTTGGGCATTATTTCTTAAGAAGTTTCAGATAGTTTGTTTTATTTTAACTGTTAAATGTGCATGTATAGTGCAGTACATCACAGTATGCAAGGAATATCTGATACATACCTACAGAATGCTGTGGTGACTTAAATAATTGTATTCCAATTTACATTTATTTGGCCTGTGGCTATACTAAATTCATACAATATTCATGTATTCCGGTAACTGGCCATCACATAGCAGAAACACTGCCAATTGCATACCTGGATTTGCTAGTCATTTTCAGTTCTAGCATATCTGCTGGCATAACTATATTCCTGAAATAGGAATACCAATGAAACCTCTAAAGAATGTACACTATATGAATACATGCATAATTTGTATTCTACAGTCATTTCTACTTCTCAGTTTATGAGCTTACTATTTCCATACCTAAGATGTTAATTTAAAAAAAAGACTGTGTATACTTCCTTGCATCTGAATACTAATACAAACTGTATATCAAAAGAAGATATTCTGTTTTGGTGTTGTGTGCAGAAAGATGACTCATGCCACCTACAGTACTAGGCCGGGGGAGGGGAATCATTCTAGGACCCATCCTACTACAGTATCTTACTGCTACTGCCCCCCCCCCCCCAGTTCTCTTCCTCAATTCAAATTCGTTAGGTACTTCTCTAAGCAAATTTGTACCCTCTTGTGGTGACACATGCAAGAAGCACTTCTTCTTTGGGGCCCAATCCCTTCCTGTTATGACGTGCTCTACTACATGTTTAGTTGACTGTATTATCCTACTTGGTGTTTTTATACCATAGTTAATGCCTACTTATAATAATGTATGACTGTACTAGTGCCTGTTCCCTTCCTGTTCTGACCCGTTCCATGATTTGTTTAGTTGGCTGTAGTATCTTTTCTATTGTTGCATGTAATACTGGCTAATGTTTTGTTAGCCAATCTACTGTTATCTGTGTCTACATGGCTAAAAATAAGCTACTTTGTTTTGTTGTCAGGTACTTCACTTTACTGTTTACTGTCATCTTTGTCTCCGTGGCTAAGAACAAGCCATATTGACTACTGTCATTGATTTCTGAAATGCTTTTCTGTATGTATTGCCTTGTACTCTCCCAAGTCGTGCCTGAAAATAGTCATTTATTGGCTAGTGCACTTATCCGGTAAAGAAAAACTAAATAGATAATAATGGAAGAGGTGAATGAGAGGTTTAAGATGTAAGAGATTTGGATAGTGATTGCAGGAGCATCATGAGAGAGGAGGGCCTGGTCCAGACCTTTGGGCTGTTGCTGTTTGTGGGATCCAAAGACTGAATGGCCTTGAGGATATCCTTATGAGAGGAAGGGCACAAGGAAAAAGAGGGAGGAGTATAAGGTGTGACTGGGGAACATGGTACAGAAAAGGAAGGGTTGGGGCAGTAGGTAGTGGCTGTGAGATGAGGGATTTAGCACAACTAGTAAAGCACTTGTTAAATGCATCAACACAACTGGGTCCTAAGATAGGGAAATACTGTAGGCAGAAAAACACAGAAGAGGGGACCTTGCATGTCACGCCTATGTAGCTCAACAAATGCAACCATCCTTTCAATTTTTTCTAAAAATACTCTATAAGAACTACACTAAGTGTCTGGAGTACCAGGTAGACAGACTGCAGTAAAATCTGGCTTTCTCAGAAACCTTGTTTTCTGGGTTCTTTTCTAAATCAATTTTTCATATAAAATTATGAAATGGGTTAAAAGAACGACAGCTCCTGATTGGTTAAAAGCTGCTTTCAGCTGGGCCGTTATCCCAGCTCAACAGCCCGGGTGAAAGTAGCTCCTGGGAAACCGGACAATGCACCTGACTAATACCATTCTGCACATCCAAAATACTCAGTCCCCCGCCCCCAACAACAGCGGTCCAGTTCCGGTGCTGCCATTTTCCTTCCTCTGCTCCTACTTTCAAGGCAGCTGTATTTTAAACAGTTTTCTTCATTTTTTAGCATTGTTTCCTACTCAGCACCACCACTACACAGCTCCATCTCCTGACTGCACGAAAACCAGATGGACCACGATAGAGCAGAAAACAGCAACTGTTTAAAAGAAAAAATGTCATGCTTACCACGTGAAGTACCCACTGCTCCCTCCAATCTGACCAGCAGCCCAGGTACTGAGTAGTGGTTCTGTAGCCTTGTCTATTTCAATGCCCAACTCTAAATTAGTGTTCCAGTCTGAGAGGCAGTCTCTCTCCAGACGCCCCGCTAGCAGCCTTTCTCCCAACTCCCTGCTAGTGTGACAAGCCACTGCCTGCCCTTACTTTCCCTTACTAAACTGCTGCTTGTATGCAGAATTAGCGCCACATATTGATGGCCTTAAAATTGACAGCTTGCTTCAATTTGCACTATTTTGTCTCTAAAACTTTATATTAAATAGTAAAAAAATGTTTTAAATAATTTTTTTTTTAAAAATAAGTTTAGTTTATTAATAGGGGCACATTTCATAATCACAATAAGACACTCCAGGGGGTACGTTATGGTGGGATAATGGCCCTTCTCAGGTGGTGAAAGCACTCAGCTTCACCTTGTGCTTCAATCCACCCAAGGTGGGACATTATTCCACCATAACAACTCCCCCCCCCCCGTCATGCCATATTGCTTAATTAACAAAAACAACACAAAAAACTTACATTTTTGAACAGACTGTGATGGACGTGTGAGGTATACAGTTAGGCAACCAAACTCTGTCACGTTAGGTCAGCTTTAATTTATTTTCTGAGCCATAACATTCCTATTAGAAATGCTGGTGTAAGCTAACCCCTTGATAAGGCAGCAGTTCATTGTACTACACCACGAAAATTCCTGTTTCAGGAGCAAACTCAATTCACTTGCTAGTCAAGAAACTTGTGAGCTGTTTTCTTTATAGCAGGGGCTAAAGTACAGCAAATGGGCCAAAAGTGTGTGGGAATGGGATGGGGATGACCTACTCATAAAATGGTTACATCACAAAACAGACAATTCCAGGTGCATGGGAGTTATACATGCACGTCACGACATGTTGTTTATTTCATTCAGTGCAAGAGAGTCCACAAACAGGTTATGTTGGAGAGACACGCCAACAGCTCCACACTAGGATGAACTCACACAGACATACTATTACAGCAAAGAAGACTGAAAAAAACAGTGGGGCACCACTTCTCCCAGCCTGACCACTCAATCTCAGATATGCCAGTAATGGTCTTAAAAGGAAATCTCAAAAACACACAACAGAGATGAGCTTTTGAGATTAAACTTATTTTTACATCTCAATATGGTAGCAGATGGGATGAACTCTAATCTTGGTTTTATGGGACACTACAGAAACTAACATCCACAGACCTCTTCTTCTTCAGACTGACATATTATAGGACTTCAGCATGTGTGGGATGTGGGTGCGTGTGTGTATGTATGTGTGTGGGTATGTGTTGTGAGGTATATGATATAACAGATGTGGGGCTTGCTGTCACATTGAGGTAGGTCTCTATTTAGATATATGGAGTTATAATGTGTTACTATTCTTACTTCACACACATAATGAATATTAATTCCTCCTTACTTTTTATCTTTGCCTGGGGGGTGGGATTGATTCCGTTGCACCATATTCAGATTACCTAGCCTGCTACTGTACATACAGGAGTGTTAACATATACTGTCACATATAATTTTTGTAACTCTGTACATATTGGGGTGCATGATCTCATTTGCATGGGGGTCGTGGACAGATCTTTTTACATTAGGCTAATATTGTAGTAACATGTGGATATGTAGGTATGTTAGTCCTCTGGTCTTACACACATACTTTATATTTACTTCTAGTTACCTTATCCTGGGGAGGGTGGGCAGGTTTATTTCATGGTAGTTCTATCCAGAATCACTGGAAATGTTACTATGCAGATAGTAGTACTGTTAAATAGTGTCACATTTTTGCTCTGTAGGTATCAGGAGACATAAGCCCTTTTACTCAGGATTTCATGACAAGTTGAATTCCTTTGGGGAACAATTGCAGTGACTGAAGTGAATAAAGGTTCACTAGGAGAGTGTGTGTGTGTGTCTGTGGGAGAGAGAGAGGGGGAGAAAGAGAAAAAAAGGGGGGGAGAGAGAGAGACAACATCTCCTTAAAGCTATGTATCTCCCCCACCCACATTATGGTGATGTGGGGTGGGTTAGGGTGTATTGTTTGTATGAAGAGGAGGAGAGAAATTAAATTTTTATCTTTTTTTCAGATTCCTTAGACACTTGTGGTACATCAAGTTGTTACATTCTCAGCGTATATTGACGTCAGTACATATCAGGCTACATGGTCTTAATTCCTTGAGGTTCCTCGACTAGAGTTTTTTGTTTGACACTAATATTGTCAATTTATATTTAAATTATCATTTATATAGTCCTGAGGTTTTTGAAATTTCTTGGGCCTTATATCTAGCTTGAGAGTACAGTTGGGTGACAGGTCCAGCTAGGTTTTACACATCACACAGTGTGCACTGATGTTTTTAAGACAACTTTACTGGTAAATTCTTGTCTATAATGCAGACATTGAAATTTCTTAAGCCCTATAACAGACTTAGTTTTTTCTTTAATCTGGGTGGGGGTTGCCTTTCAGTAATCACATCCTTATACAAACTGTGACACTCATAGCTTGATTTAGGAGTTATCTGCTTCAGCAGTGTTATCTTATGCCAATTAAATTTATATGCAGTAAGATTCTTTGTATGTGTGTTCCACCAAGCACCTTTGACCCAGGGTTCCTCCTGGCTGAAGGCAGTATGGTACTGTTAAACTTCTCTGACATCATCTTCTGTTTTTTTAAATGAGTATTTTAAACCAGTGGGGATTTTTTCTGTTTTTTTCTGCATTATCTAGCTGTTATAAGTATTGTATTTTCTAAACAACTGCCATGAGCTTCTGAAGAAGGACTGGTTGGTCTGAAAGCTAGAGCACTTTGTTCTTGTTGATACATCTATGTTGGTCCATTAAAAGGTATCAAGTCATTTGCTTCTGGATCTACTCATAAAAATACATTGTCTGTATTCATATTGACCAGTTAAGACCATAGTTGATGCTTACTATAAGGTCAGACATTACTTCATTCAGCACTTAAACAGTCTGATACACCAACTTAAAATGTAAACATTCCTTCTATAGCAAAATCCCTCTTTTCAGAGCAGGTTTTTCAAAGACCCATTTTTTTAAAATTTGGCCTAAGCATCCCCCTCAATAATTTACTGCGTACTCCACTTTGAAAACACACATCAGCAATAAATAGAGCCTGGAAAGTAAGTGAATACAGCTATGCAGTGATGAACACATATTTCCCTTCATGTAATTTCCACTCAACCTCTTCAAACACACACACATATACACCACACAATAGCATAATTCATACTGTATATTTTCATCTAGCAACAGTAACCCATGATCACACAAGTCACCAAGGAGACACCATCACAAAACATTTAGAAGTGCACTCTCTGTCTTACAGCAGCAGTTACCCTTGAACACATAAGTTACCCAGGATCTGCAAGTGCCATCTACCTTCCATGCATTCTGTATTCCTCATAAAACAGCAGTCACACAGAAAACATTTCACTCAGTACCTGCACAAAGCACCCATCTCAGTTACCCTTGAACACACAAGTCACACAACAGGAGCAACTCACACATGGCATAGCACCACAGTCTAGAAGCTTACTGCCTCCTTACTTGGTATGTTCTTGTACTTTTTCCTGGATCTACGATGCCAGTTTGACAACACTTTTGTCAGCCGGCATCACAGTGATGGGATTTATGTCAACTACAAGTTGCAGTAGACATAAATCCCAAAAGTCTCCCGGGCCTGTTTTTTTATCGGGGGGGTGAATAAAGATTCTCAACTCTGAGTCGAAGTTGACTCAGGGAGGGGGTGCAGGACCAGGAGGCAGTGTGCTCCTGTCTCGGGCGCACCAACACAGCAACCTGTCGGCACACTGTTAATTTTGGTGACAGCGACGTAGGTCGCTGTGTTGGTGTCACTGTCAGGGGCTATACCTTTTTTCCTAACCAGGATTAAACCTGATGAAGAAGCACTAAACTTTGAAAGCTTTTTTATCTTTGTATTACCTTAATAACACAAAAAGATAATATTTTTGTTTCACTTGCAGTTCAAAGTTTTCATAAATCTTTCAACCTCACTACTGGCGTGTGACCAATAGGGTGTGATTTTGCAATGCTGGAATTTGAGATGGAAAGCAAGTGTATGGAACACACACAGCTCTGAAAGATGAACCATTGTTTGCCTGGAGTTCATGTTGAAGTGAGAAAGCTGAAAAAAAAGTTGTCCTGGTGAGAAATAACTGTAGATGTTGAGGTGGGCTTGATAATTTTCACAGCAGAATACCAAGAACATTCATCTAAGACCCAAAAAAGGTAGTCATCAGAGGGGAAAGTTTATAAAAAATCACTAGCAACTAGTTGCCATAGACATGTAGGTAAGTCCAACATATAGTGGCGAGAGCATAATTGTGGTGTGGCAGTTTAACAGGGATACGGGACTTAACTAGAAATTTTACTCTTCAGTCTATACCAAGGAAAATAACTTTTTCATTCAAACGTTGTTTTGTCTTAATGATACCCTAATACTATTTATGATCGGGGGGCTGGGCTAGATTGTGTAGAGTAGCATAAATGACAAGTCCAGTGCCACTTCAGACAATATTTATAGAGGCAAGTATAGTCACCTTATGCTGAACTGAGAAGCAGGCCTTGAGAAGATCAGGCTGGTCTGCAAAAAGGATTCCAGGTTTAGGCCAGGAGCTGGAACAGAGACAGTAAATGAAGAGGTGAAGAATTGTATGTGGACAGGTTTCCCACCTGCTTTTTATGTTGATTGCGCGCATGTGCAAGAAACATGTTGCAGCAGCTTTCTCCACAAGCAGGTTGTGGAGGCACGGCACTGTTGTGCCCAATGCCCCCACAGCCTGCAAAGGCTTGTCCCCCATCCCCCAATGCCATGGCACGCTGCTGCTGACACTTGTTCAGCCAGCGTGCCACAACTTTCTAAAAAATCAGCCACTGCAATCAGGGGCGGCCTCGTCGTTGCAGTGTCAGCCATCCTCTGCAATGAGGGAGCGATCCGTCATTGCAGAGTGGGCTGTAAAAACCCTGATATTGTTCGCTGAACATGGCGGCAGCTTGCCTCTGTGTTCACAAACAATATAAGCCCCCAACCATGCTTAGTTGCCGACAGGGGCCCCACCCGCCCGGCTTCACTGGCTCCCAGAAAGACTAAAATAACGGGAGCCCACCGTCGTAAGTATTGAGGTCAAACACCCCACTGATATTGTGTGCTGATGGGTGCCCAATCCCCTGGCATATTGTGAACCCCCTTTACTTGTGTGCCGACGGGCTGCCTAATACCCTGTCGGCTACTGGCCCCAAAAGCAGTCGGGTGGCGTAAACCCCCCTTACTTGTATGCCGACGGGAGCCCACTCCCATTGCCATTATGTCAAACACCGTCCCCCACTGATATTGTGTGCCAATGGAGTGCCCAATCCCCATCGGCATATATGAACCCCCTTTACTTGTGTGCCGGCGGGGTGCCCAATCCCCATCGGCTACTGGACCCCCAAAAAAAGTCGGGTGGCACGCTGGGAGCCCACCCACATGCCTAATGCCCTGTGAAGAAAAAACTGTCCCGCCGATGGTTTTTGTTTTAAACCTGTGAAATAAGAAAACTGTCCTCTCAGTCTCCTGGTCCCCCTCCCACCACCCACACCCACCCACTCCGGACCCTGTCTCCCCACCCCCACCCCACACTTACCTCCGAGTCCGGAGCGACGATCTTCTGTGGACCGGGAACACGTCTGCACTCTTCAAAGCAGACCGCGAACTGAGGAAATGCTGGTAAGCTGTATAATAGTAGAAATAGGGTTTTTTCAACTTTAATGCATATCTCAGTCATTTTTTGGAATTTTTTCACTAAATTTTCAACATGGGGTTTTTGGGACCTCTCCTCATGAATTCTTGAACTGTTTTGGCATTAATTGGCCCCGAAAGGTGGTTTCGCGGTCACTGTGCGGAATCACCTTTCGGGGCTGACTAACGAAATGACAGTGGCAGTGTTCATGAGGTGGGCTCTCAAAAAGCCTATGTTGCAAATTTGGTGGAAAAAATCCAAAAAATTACTGTTTTATGAGAGCCAGGCTATGCAGTTGCTATACGCATACTGTAGAATTCTCGCAAATTTACAATATTTTCATGCCAGATTTTCAACATTCACATTTTGTCATACTTCCTTGTGAGCAGTATAGCTGTCATTGTTCACATCCTGGCCAAAATGTGTTTTCGCACTTCCAGCACAGAATAGCGCGGTCGCTGTGCGAAATCAGTGTTCAGGACAGATTAAGAAAATGACAGTGACACTGTTCATGAGTAGAGGTCCTAAAATGTCTATGTTGAAAATTTGGTAACGATACTCCATAAAAGGACCGTGTTACGAGCGTGCGTTACACAGTTTGCATGCATGCTCGTAAGTTCGTGAATTTATAACATTTTCACTCCAGATTTTTAACATTGCCATTTTCTCACACCTTCTTATGAATAGTACAGCTGTCATTTTTCCCATCCTGGCCAAAATGTGTTTTCTCACTTCGGGCGCAGAACAGAGCGGTCGCTGTGGGAAATCACTGTCCGGGATAGATTAAGAAAATGAGAGTGGCACTGTTCATGAGCAGAGATCCTAAAATTCCTGTGTTGACAATTTGGTGATGATAGCCCATCAAATGACTGTGTTACAAGCATGCGTTGAACTGTTTCCACGCACCCTTGTAACTTCGCAATTTTGTAATATTTTCACGCCACATTTTCAACAGTGGCATTTTTCCACACCTCCTTATGAACAGTACAGCTGCCATTTTTCACTTCCTGGCTAAAATATGTTTTTGCACTCCTGCCGGACAATAGCACGGTCACTGTGGGAAATCACTGTTTGGGATAGATTAAGATCGAACAACTGAGAGGGGGGAGTGACTGAGCTCAGCTGAGCTGTTGGGACTGCTGCAGATTTGTTTGAGGGCAGAAAAAGGCCCCAACGCAAGAGCCCAGTACAAAAGGGCAGCCTGCAGCACTGGGAGAAACAGAACGAGAGAGCAAGTGATGGAGGGGGAGTGAGCAAACTCACCGGAGCACTGTCAGGAGTGCTGTGGATTTCTTTGTGGGCAGAAAAAGGTGTCAATGCAGGCAGGGGCCCAGTACAAAAGGCCAGCTTGCAGCGGTGGGAGAAACAGTACGAGCGAATGAGACAGAGGGCTGAGTGAGCTCAACAGAGCTCTATCAGGACTGCTGTGGATTTCATTGTGGGCAGAAAAAGGAGCCAATGCAGGCCACTTGCAGCGCCAGGACAAACAGAATGAGCGTGTGAGAGAGGAAGACTGAGAAACCTCAATGGAGCTCTGTCGGGACAGCTGCGGATTTCTTTGTGGACAGACAAAGGTGCCAACACAGCCAGGAGCCCCGTACACAAGCGCAGCCTGCAGCGTCAAGAGAAACAGAATGATCGAGTGACAGAGCGGTAGTGAGCAAGCTCAACGGAGCTCTATTGTGACTGCTGTGGATTTCTTTGTGGGCAGAAAATGCAGCAATGCCTGCAGGAGCCCAGTGCAAAAGGCCAGCTTGCAGCGCCGGCCAAAACGGAATGAGTGAGAGAGCTCAATGGAGCTGTGTCGGGACTGCTTCAGATTTCTTTCTGGCCAGAACAAGCCGCCAATGCAAGCAGAAGCCCAGTACACAAGGGCAGCCTGCAGTGGCAGGAGACACAGAACAAGTGAGTGAGGGAGGGGGAGTGAGTGAGCTCAACGGAGCTCTGTTGGGAACTGCTGCAGATTTGTTTGTGGGCAGAAAAAGCCAGCAATGCACGCAGGGGCAAAGTACAAATGGGCAGCCTGCAGTGGCGAGGAAACCAGAATGAGCGAGTGAGAGAGGGGGAGTGAGTGAGCTCAACGGGGCGCTATTGTAAGTGCTGCAAATTTGTTTGTGGGCAGAAGAAGACGGCAACGCTGGCAGGAGCCCAACAGAAAATGGCAGCCTGCAGCGCCGGCAGAAACGGAATGAGCAAGTGAGAGAAGGGGAGTGAGCGAGCTCAACGGAGCTTTGTTGGGACTGCTGCAGATTTCTTTGTGGCCAGACAAAGGTGCCAACAGAGGCCCAGTACAAAAGGGTGGCCTGCAGTGCCAGGAGAAATAGAATGAGTGACTGACACATGGGGAGTGAGCGACCTCAACTGAGCTCTGTCAGAACAGCTGTGGATTTCTTTGTGGGCAGAAAAATGTGCCAACGCAGGCAGGAGCCCAGTACAAAACAGCAGCCTGCAGCGCTGGGAGAAACACAATGAGTGAGTGACAGAGGGGGAGTGAGCGAGCTTAATGGAACTCTATCGCGACTGCTGCAAATTTCTTTGTTGGCAGAAAAAGGCAGCAACACAAGCAGGAGCACAGTACAAAAGAGCAGCCTGCAGCGCCAGGAGAAACAGAATGAGCGAATGAGACAGGGGGAGTGAGCCACCTCAATGGAGCTCTGTCGGGACAGCTGCAGATTTCTTACTGGGCAGAACATGGTACCAATGTAGGCAGGAGCCCAGAACAAAAGAGCAGCCTGCAGCACCGGAAGAAACAGACTGAGCGACTGACAGAGGGCCAGTGAGCAAGCTCAGCAGACCAACGCAATCAACATTCGGCGTTGACAAACGCTTGTTTTTAAATGTCATTGCTTTAGGAATGGCACGAGTCACAAGGAACTGACATACAGTACACATTTACCATGTTAGAGATCCTGCTCAGAGATAGCGATGTGCTTTCAAAAGGATGCCTTGACATATACTCAGCTGGATTAATCTTTCCTGGCTTGTGAGAATTCTAAGGTTGTGGGGTCAAAGATGTAGACCCTAACAGTGTATTCAAGTAGGGTTTGCAATTTGGATTGCTGAAAATGAGCTCCAACAGTTGGCGATTGGTGACAAGAGTACAGTAAAAGGAGTATAATTTACAGTAGAAACAGATGGAAATGATTGGGGCTCCAGATAATGCTGAGAGTGTCCCACTCCAGTTAGGAATTGCATTCTTCCACTGGGCCCAAAGCTCTGCTATCATAAGATATGATTCTGGTCTCAGTCTGGGGAAGGCTTCACTATGCCAAGATGGATCCTGTGCTTAGCATCTACAACAGCCTACATCAATTAGAAGGGGTCAAAGCAGACCAATGTTCCTGGATGATCTGTGCTTTTTATGTTGGCTCGCACTTGTGCGCCAGCCAACATCTTGCGGTAGTAGCAGATCTGGAGGCATGGTCACTGTTGGGCGAATGCAGGGCACGCATCAGTAGGTGCGTCCCTCATTCTCCAATAAGCCAGCAGCAGGCAGTCCCAATAACCCCATGTTGAAAATTTGGTGCCAATTTTTCATATTTTCATTCCAGATTTTCAGCGTTGCCATTTTTTACATCTCCTCATGATCAATACAGTTGTCATTTTCCACATAATGACCAAAATGTGTTTTCATCCCTGCATTGCCAAATGGCATAGCCGCTGTGCAAAACCACCTTTCAGCTAACAAACTGATAGTGCCACTTTTCATGAAGTGGGCTCACAAACAGCCCATGTTGAACATTTGGAGTGAAAATACCAACACATGCCTATGGTGTTAGGGTTTCCAACTGTAGCACCTCGCCCTATAGAGACTGACAGGCATCAGGGGTGTGACTTGAGATCATCGGCTATAATGCTCACACCATTCCTCCCCCACCTCCACCCTGTAGCCAGTGACAGGCATCGTGGTGTGCCTTGCACTGTTCAGCCACAAAGTTCACCCCATTCTCCTATACTGCACCCACATCAGTGTATTTCCTTATGGAATGGGGTAAGTATAATGCCCAAAGACCCCAATGCACACCACGACACTTGTCAGTTTCTACAGGGTAGGGTGAGGTACAATGGCATGAGCGTTATAGCTGACAACCCAAAGGCACACCCCAATGCCTGTCAGTCTCTACAGGGTGGGGGTGAGGTTGGTGTCACTTTAATACTTCATTGCCATTCCTATTATGCATCTCTAACTCTGGCACTACCAATGCCAATGCCAGTGAGACAACATTCGACATTGACGAATGCTTGTTTAATTGCTGCAGTGCTATCTAGTGTCCCTGTACCCAGTTCTGTGCATTATACAGTGGTTTATACTGCTGTTTTTGGAGCAGAAGCAAGATAGGAGTATGTTTACTGTAAACTTCTCCCCATAACTCAGTGGTAGAAATCCGAATTCACTCTGTCCAGTATCATTTTGTCCACATTGTTTTTGAAATCCATTTTGGTGCTGGCAGTCACAACAGTACATGCTGGAGTAGTCTGTTTCAAATTCTAGTTATTCATTTTTTATAATTAAAAGTTTATTAAGTTTCAGACAACAAGATTCTACAATGACAATATACTGTATATATGCTATGCTAGCCGGGGCGCATGCTCCATGGAAGTACAACTCTAAACAGTATCTGAAAGAGAGCACTACAAAACATTAAACAAGGTCATTAACTTCAGTATGCTATTGCATGTCTAGGCAATAAGGCCATCTGGAATATATCCAGGCATACCAGAAGTAATAAGAAAAAACTGTGAAGCCTTATAATACAACGACAAGGACAAGGCGCTCCGTCAGCATGTGGTCTAAAAGCAAAACAAAATGGTTATATTAAATGCACGCTGAAAATAGAAAATAGAGTTAAAAATCTATGTTTCAACCTTAGGTCTTCTTCAGGAAATATCTAAAAGAGAAAAAAAACAAGTTAGTGTAGAGGAGAGGTAAAATGAGAGAGATATATATGTGGAGAAAGAAGAAGGGGGAGGCAAAGGGAGAAGAAGTGATAAATGATAAGATTAAGAGAGAATCAGTGAAACAAAAAGGTGATGATGGGAAAGATAAATCATAATGGGCGAGAAAGAGCTGGGGAAGATCCCAGGTAGAGACTGATTAACAGGGCCTTGTAAGAAGGCTGAAAGGTGACAAATGTGTGAGAAGGAGACAGAAATGGAGACATATGGTGAAAATGAAAATAAATCAGTACAAAACAAATTGACTTTAGGGAAAAAAGGAGGCTGAAAGATGTTAGTGGAAAATAAGTCTATCATTTAAACCAGAGGGCTGCTGGGAGCCAAAGGCGGATGATCAGCTTGGCTTCCATGTTTTTCTATGGTTAGGATCCCGGAAGCCCTGCTGAAGGACACAAACAGAAAGGTCATTGACATTGTGGTCCCTGGAAATAAAGTGGGATACAATGGGTTTAGCAGTTTCACCATTCCTGACCGCTCTGTAATGTTCCTGAAAGCGGTCAGCAAGATGCCTACCAGTTTCTCCGATGTAAATAGCTGAACACCTCCTGCAAAGAATACAGTACACTGCATTAGTGGGGTGCATGAGAACTCCTTGGTGATGTGAAAACACCTGTGGGCCCCGAATCTCAGTTACACTGGAAATAAATTTGCAGGTGTAGCGAGCCCTGTTGCAGGTTTGGTACCTGGGGAGGAACTGTTAGGAGTGGGTAGGCTGCTTTTACCAGGAGATTGCACAGGTTAGGTGGCCGGTAGGAGGCAATAGGTGGTTCTGTAAAGGAAGCACCAATGTTAGGTCAGTTTGCAAAATGGGAAAGTTACTAGTGATGATCCTGTGAAGAGAAGGTGTGCTCTGATGGAAAGGAAGAACTAGTGGAATTCGGCCGTTGTTCTTGTGTGACAGTATCCTCCCATGGGGTCCAGGTTACGGGCATGTTACTGACCCAGGAGAGTGCTCTGTCCACTGTGCTTTTAGGGTATCCCTGTTGATAAAAAAACTATGCATTATTTGGGTCTGCTCAGCAAAATCATCCTCTTCACTGCATAACCTGCGAAGTCTAAGAAACTGTGAATAAGGCAGGCCATTCTTGACATGTTTAGGATGGAAGGAGCTATGGAGGAGGAAACTGTGAGAGTCAGTGGGTTTGTAATAGACTTATAATACAACATCATGCAGGAAAGGTTCCTGTCTAGTGATCAAGCATAGCAAAGCAAGTGTCTTAAGCCCTTTGTAGTTACAGTTGCATGCCAAGGGAGGATGTCCTGAGATGATGTTAAAAAGGGAGGGGGACAGGAAAGTCCTTGCCTGTGTTAAGGTGATGCTACTCCCCCTTAGTCCATGTTACAGGATGTTATCAGGGAAGGAACAGTGTGTCAGCTTTATGACAGGCATGCTGGCTGCAGGCATTGGGGGAGGTAGAAATCCAGAGAGGTGGAGCAGTAGGCAAAGTTTAAGTATGCTCCCCAAACTTCTGTGTCGGCCACCAATTTGCCTTGGTGAATATGCTGTGCACTCTCATAGGTGGCCGTTTTGCCCACCTCCAGTAGCAGTTCTTGTGTGGTGGGAGGGGTTTGCATTCATCAGTATCTCAAGATGATTCTCTGTGATTAGATCTAATTATAAGCATCTCTTGCCACTAAGGGGAAGGCCCATGACTAGTTGATGTTGTGGGCATATGCCCAGCATCACCAGTAGGAGAGTTAGGGTCAGTTCAGTGGATAAGATTGTGCCGTAAACTGATTGTGCTGCCTTCTAGTAGTCCATAAGTTTCGGGCAGGATCAAAGGATATGGGTAATTGTTCCTTTGTTCTCTTCACATCTCCAACATTTGCCTGATGGTATTAGCCACCAGGTGTGTAGTCTGAGCAGAGTTCAATGCCATCTGTATATTATTTTGAACTGTGTGAATCAACCTTTTGTGTCTTTGATGGCACTCTGTACCTCATTCCAGCATTGATGCCAAACCTATCAAGAGATCTCTTGCCCTAGTTCCACTGCCCAGCGCTGTCTGACTCCTGTTAAGGGATTGACGGACAGCACAAGCAGATGCCCATAGATTTTTGTGCTGCATGATTTGCATCCCTCTTTGGGCCAGAGTATTCTGTGCAAGGGGTTGGGATGCTGGCACTTAAAGCCTGGGTCCAGGACAGGGCCCAAGGCATGTCTCATTTGAAGATATCCCCAATGCTGTTGCCCAGGAAGTAGAAAATCCTTTTGCAACTGGGTAAAAGACTTTAGTGTATTGATGGACAGGTTAATTATGTATGCAAGACAGTGATTGCGACAGTAAGTTATACCGGGCTTTGAGCAGGCTTCCCCCTGATACAAAGATGGGGGTTCCTCAAAGGGCAAAGTGTAGGTCTCTCCCTGGTTCCAAGTTACTGAGCTGCCTGTGTCTCCTCTAGACCACTTTGGTGGGGACCAGGGTGGGATGTGATGTGAAGTTTGTTGACGGGGAGCCAAACTGTATTACATTGGCTATTGGTCCACCCGCTAGTGATGCCTCACAGTTGGCCCAGAAAGGTTTGCTCTCCAGTGGGACCGGGGGCTGTGCAGAGTTTGTGCCATTATTCTCAAGGAGAAGTCAGGAGCTTTAATCCACCCTTCCTGAAGTCTAACTTAAGTTTAGAACAACTAACATCAGTTTAATTATTTTGTGGTCTATTTGCAGGGGGGAGGTTATCTAGCATGTATTGGATTTTGGGGACAGTCATCATTTGAAAATTTGTGCCCTTCCCCAGTGTGAGACACGTAATCTTTATCAAGCTCTTCTATCTCTGGGTCCAATTTCCTTTCCCCAGGAGTTCCAATTTCCAGTGGAATTTAATACCTAAATATTCCAGGTGCTGTGTTGCATGTTGGAGTCTCCCAGGGATATTGGGGCAGGTTTGATACCTGTTGGGTAGATGGAAGGAATTGCGACTTAGCAATATTTGGCTTATAGCTGGAAAGCTGACTATACCTTCTGATCATGATTAGGAGATTTGGGGTAGATTCCCTGGGACTGGTGAGAGTCAGCATAATGTTGTATGTGTAGGCTGGTGCCTGATGCTTTCCTCCCATGCTAACACTCCACATATCTGATGGCAGCTGGCTGGCCTGCTGCAGTGGTTCTAGTGCCAAAAAAAATAGAAGCGGTGAGAGGGGGCAACCCTATCTAGTGCTTCCACCCAGCAGAAAGGGGCTTGCTGCGCTGCTGTTGGTGATAATGTCCACAAAGGCATCCTTATATAATAGTTCAATGCAGCTTCTAAAATTGGGCCAATCTTGAAGGAGGCCAGGGTTTCAACTAATAATCTCCACTCTACCCCCTCAAATGCCTTTTCGTCATCCAGGGAGAAGAGGATTATTGGGGGGGGGCTGATTTTCTATATGAGATTAAGTAGGCATCTTGGGCTCAATTTTCAAAAGCCCCATTGATCGAAGCAAGTTGTGCCAAACTCCCACTTGTGGCAAACACCGGTGCACCAGTGATCTTGCACCAGATTTAAAATTTGGAGCAAATGGTTATTGGAGCGCTGGTCTTTCCTGAACAGTCTGCTACAGAGGGTGGCTCCCTCACTGACTTAGCACACCTGCTAGAAGCTCTGGCACAGGTAATCCCTCATTTGAACCAGATTTCAGTAGAAGTGTGGTCCCGAAATCAAAGTCCTTGATGTTGCCACAGGTGGAGCTGTGTGTCAAACAGCTGGTGCATGGGGGGGGGGTTTGTGGAGGTTGCTCTCACCCCCTGGCATGCAAAACTTTGGTGCAATATGTTGCAGAAGGAATGCAGAGCAGTGTGGAAAAATCAAGTAGATGTCCAAGCTGCTGAACAAAGGACCGTGGCAGTTGATCAACCCCTGTGACAACTTCCACAGCTGCACGGTAATATAAGAAGGCACTGTCCTGCCACTGTCTACATATCATCTTGGAGAAATACCACGAAAGAGGAGAGGTACTGTACAGGCCACAATTACCAATGTAAGGTCTGCCATCCTGAACTGAGATGTGCATACAATGGGAAACTGGGTTCCATCTGTGTTCATGAGGTGCCAACATTAGGATATGTTTCAGCAACTCCCCCACAAGTACTGCAATGTCCCACCTGCAGGTGTACTGTGTGGACAGAGAGGGGAGTGCAAAACTGCAAAGCAACCCAGGCTATGAGGGGTTACCTAGGACTCATGCATGAGGTGATATTGGTGCACAATCGTTGTCTGTTGCAGCTGCTAAATTTGGCTCATGCGAGGGAATGTTCAGGTAGCTTGCCATCTGTGCTCCACCAAACACCTTTGTGCCTTGCAAAGGTTGTGGACAGATGATGCCGAAGACCCATTGTGGAGGAAAATGCTGGTATGGAGATGAAGAGCCTGCCATTCCCTTGGGCATACACACAAGTTGTTGGGGGGGTCCTCCTCAACAGCAAGCACACTGCAGACAGCAATGTGATGTCAGACAGCACTGGACACAGAAACCTCAGATGGCCATAGTGTAGTGCCTGTGTCTCCAGAGGGCACCACAGCATGTGGCACCTATGTGGGGTTGGGCATGTCCCAGCCAGCATCTCTGCCCCCACCCCTACACAGTGTCCACCCTTCTCACCACACATATTTGTGCTGTTGGCACCTGACAACTGTGGGAGGTGTGGGTAGGATGCTTGTGTCATGGCACCAAGAAAAGGCTGGACTCTTGCGCCCAAACACTGGGCACCAAAAGGATCCTGCTATACCAATCGATACGGATCCATCCCCAAGGCATCAGGGTGATGTATAGTGTGGTGTACTGTGCAGTTGTGTGTGAGAGTGGATTTGGGTGTGTTCAGGGTTATAGTATTCCCTATCCATCCACATCAGTACACCTACCTATTGTGTCGGCTAAAATGTGCACTATTCCTGTTGGTGTAACACACCACAGCAGTATGGGACCACAAGTATCATGTGCAACTTCCATACTTGTATGCCTATATGTGTACCCCATTCCACAAGTGCCACTTTGTGATCCTGGATCGGGCAGTCCTGTCTGCTGTGTGCCACATTCACATCTGGTGCCACAATCACCAATGTGTCCGACTCATGGACCCTGACCCTTCCAACTGTGTGCCATGTTGTGGGTCTCCCTATCCATCTGACTGCTACAGCCCATGGTGGCACAAGGGGCTGTTAGACCAGCACAGCCCCAAGTTGTGGCCACAGCGTGGCTTTCAAACTCCCAAATTAGGTGATGCTGCAGCCACACTTTGGCGCTAGCCCCTTTCCACCATGGCGCACTGGTGCAGCTATCGCAAGGAAGGAACAAGCCCAGTTTGTGCAGGAAGCCCCCCCAGTGGTGCATGGTCCCTTCCTTGGGACTGGCACAAGGTGCAGCGCAAGGAGCCCTTTGTGATTTTTCTATTTGCCGCAAGCCCCCTTGCGCCAGTCCCAACTTTTGAAAATTGAGCCCCTTGTGTTGTCTGTGCCTCTGTGTCCAAGAACAAAACCTACTTGACCTCCTTGACCAGGATGTTGACGAAGACCTTGTAGACTACCGTGATCAGAGAAATTGGTCTATAGTTGCTATATAGGGTTGTGTGCTTCCCAGCTTTGGGAATCAGGAAGATTTACATGTAACCCCTAGGTGGCGCTATCCCAAGGGCTACTACCCCACCTGCTTGGCTAGTAGCAGGTTAAGGGGCCTGAGTTCTGAAACGGGTGCCTCCACCCAGAGGTCAGGGTTGGTAGTGGTCAAGTTAACCAGGGCATAGCCCTCTGGGACACTGTAAACCCCCTTTTTCCTTACTAGTGGCTGGAATAATACACAATAATCACTTTCACAATACCCCTGGTACACCATACAAGTACCCACACTGTTTGCACTTACCGCCAGGGCTTTCCTCTGGCTCGGCCCTGGGGACCCCAGCAAAACAAGGTTATACACAGCAAATAACAGCAGTACAGTACTCTTGCACGAACTGGAACCACAGTCAGGATAAATGCAAAAAAGAGTGAGATCTGATTTATTTAAGGGACTTGAACAAGGGAGGGGCATAATCAGGTTAATTTGCTTAAAGGCTCTATCAATCAAACAGTTATGCATGCACGTCAGGGTCCATAAACAGTCATACACTCTGGGTACCCAGATGGAGAATGGTGGGCTAGCCAGGAATGTTGCAGCTGGTTGGGGCCCTGTGATGGAAGAAAACAACATGCACAACACACGGACTATTTGTAATGTGGAGCCAGAGGGCTCAGTTTGTGAAAAGAAAACAAGACAATCAGATGACACACTTTTAGATTAGGCTGTTGTTGCAGGGAGCTACCCTGATGATTACTCATGATACCCAAGACTGGACACAGGCTGGATGAAAATCGAGACAGCAGGTGGTTAATCTGGAGTGCCAGGAGAAGCAGGGCCCACACGATTTGCCGAGGCATCTTTCCTGTTCAAGCGTGGAGCAAGGGGCTGATCCCCAGGCAGGTCTCTTATTAGTGACTTTCTCTCTGCAGTGGGGTAGTTTGGCAGGGCTAGTGTGGCATGGCCCAGGCCGAATGGAGATGAATGCAGATTCAGTCCAATTAGGCTGGATAAAGCTTCCAACAAGCAGAACACAGTTCACATAGTGGGGAACCAAATCATGACCCACTTTCAATACACAGCACATTTACATGTAAGGAAATTCTACTGTACCAGGCAAACCGCTCTCTGGTCACAATCGCAAAGTCTCTGCACAAACCAGTGATTCAAAAGCAGCTGGAAATCCTGACATGCCGATCGCATTCAGCAAAATCTTTGGTCTTCTTCAGGTATGAGCGTGGTAAAAAATCAGTGGCATAGTTCGTTCTCACAAACTGGGATTTAATCCTAAATAATTCTCTTCTCTCCCTCTCAGGGGCAGCAGGCAGACATGCAGGTCACAACTCAGGCCTTTCCACAGTTCTCCCACACAAAACTTAGACGGCTGCTTGACTGTCTCAAGCATATTGCTTCTTCAGCTCCCAACTTAGATCTGACTCAAACTGCAGCAAACCTGGGAATTTCCTCAAGATCCAAAAGGTTCGGTTGGCTGATTCATCTGTCAGTCACAACAGGAGCTTCCCCTTCAGGTGAAAAAGGCGCCAAAAGCCCAAAACTACAATTCCTACAGATTTTGACTCCAGACAGCTCCTGTAGTTCGGCTCCATTTTAGGTCCCACCAGAAATGTTTGATCCAATTCACAGTCCAGGACCAAGATAGTGGAGGTAAACAAAACAGTCCTTGCTGCAAAGAAGGCAGTTTAGACAAACTACATTATCATTATCACTCTAAATGATTTTCAGCAAATAGTTACATCTTTCAACAGGGCTCCCTCTCAGATTACTTATGACTGCAATCCAGGCAGCTCTTAAAGAGACAGTACACAGAGGCTATACAGGCACTCTCTGGCAATCACATTTAAACTGCTAAAATGCAGGACACCAGCCTGGCAGTGAGCATTTAGGCAAGCTCGAGGAAGGCTTTTTGGGAACCCCTATTTCTAGGGGGGTTACATACACAGTGTGCATGGAGGCTGGCAGAATGCCTGTCCTACAGGCTTAAGTGAGGGCTCCCAGAAGTGGCTGTATGAGCATGTCCTTAAAGGCATTGAGGAGTTCCATAGGCAGACCATCCCTGCAAGGGGCTTTGCCAGCAGGCATGCTGCTTAAGGCCATCTCAAGCTCCTTCTGAAATTGGGACCTGTCCAGCTGATCCCTCATGGTGTCATCCAGTGCAAGCAACCATAGGTTGGAGATGAAACTACTTATCTCTTGTACTGAAGGATGGGATTCACTAGTGGAGAGGGAGCTGTTAAAGGCATGGAACTCATCACTAATGCCCTCCTCCTCTCATCTATACTCTCCATCCCTGTACTTGCTACTAATTATTCTGGAGCATTCTTGTCCCTTCTTTAACTGATAGGCCAAAAGAGGACCAGTTTTCTCACAGGTCTTGCAGAATGACAGCCATAGACAGAAGAGGGCATACTCCACCTTTTGGTGCAGATGTGTATTGATTTTGTATCTGGACCCAATTACCTTAGCGAGTAAGGCCCCTTTATCTACCAGGTTGCCTCAAAATCTCTGCTCAAGGGCTTTCAACTTTTGTTATTGTGCCTCGAGATGCTGGTCTCTGACCTTCTTTAAGTGAAAGGTGTAACTGATGCACTCCCTCTAAAGAAAGCCTTAAGTGCATCCTGCCTCATTGCTGCCATGGTGTCTTCTGGCTTATTTGTTTGCAGAAATCCCTTGTCATCTTCCCTAAAGTTTAAGCAGAACTTGGGAGCTTTGAGGATGGATTTGTTGAAGTGCCCTCTTCCTCTCAGACATTCTGTTGCATCTGAGGGTAGCCAGGTAAAGGAGACCAGTGCAAGGTCTGATATTACCACACTCCCAATCCTAATTTCTAGTACCTTTAGTGTCCGGGCTCCTGGCATCAGACACAAATTTATCCTGGAGAATGACTGATGGGGTATGAGAAAAACAAGTAGTCTTTGCCCGTAGGATGGACCGTTCTCCATATGTCAACCAGGCCCAGTTCCCAGGAAAGATCCTGGAGTGCCTCTCCGACTGGGGCCTTGCAACCCATAGGGGCATTACTCCTGCTAAGAAAGTTTTTTTTTTGTTCTGTTTTGTTTGTTCGTTTATTTCAAGGTTAAGACCACTGAGTACAAACTCATTTATAATGGTGAGCTTCACCATCCAGTCATAGGGGTTAGAGTCCCCCCCAAACCCCCTCCCACACACACACACTATTAGTTGCCCTTGCAGAAGCTCTAGGAGTTTATCGTGAGATTCTGGAAAAATTGGCTTCTGTGTTGTTCAGGCCATATGCATTAGAGGGTAACCTCTTTCAGCGGCTATTGATTGCCCTGTACAATGGAATTTAAGCCCCCTGGGTCTGTGGTAGAACACAGAAACACAGAACTTGACAGCAGATAAGGACCACTTGGACCACCTAGTCTGCACATTTCCCTACCTAATGGATAAGCTACAGATCCTAGTTAACCAACAGCCTCCTTCCTCCCCCCCACTAGAATTGCCTTATACCTGTCCCATGCATTCTTAAATTCCCCCACCGTTTTTGACTCTATGACCTCCCCAGGAAGGCTGTTCCGTGCATCTACAACCCTCTCTGTGAAGAAATACTTTCTCACATTACCTCTGAGCCATCCCCCCTCTATCTTCAAATTGAACCCCATTGTTCTTGCACATCTCTTTTTCTGAAAGATGCTACCCGCTTGGACTTTGCTGAGTCCCTTGAGGTATTTGAAAGTTTCTATCATGTCCTCCCACCCCCTTTCCTCAAGGCTCTACATCTTATGCTCCTTTAGTCTTTCTTCATTTGTCTTCTGGTGCAGACCCTGCACCATTTTGGTTACCCTCCTCTGGACAGCCTCCACCCAGTCTATGTCTTTGCGGAGATGTGGTCTCCAGAACTGTACACAATACTCCAGATGTGGTCTTACCAACTGTCTGTACAGAGGACCAACAACTTCCTGTTTTCTACTGGTGATGCCTCTCCTATGCATCCCAGTATCCCCAGCCCTCCTTACTGCCTTTTCACATTGCTGGCCCACCTTTAGGTCATCTGATATGACTACCCCCAGGTCCCTTTCCATTTTTGTTGTTGTCAGTATCTCACCCCCATTGTGTACTCTTCCCCTGGGTTTTTGTTTCCCAGGTGCATTACTTTCACTTCTTTGCGTTGAATCTAAGCTGCCATACATTTGACCATTCCTCCAACCTTGCCAAGTCCCTTTTCATCCTTTCCACCCCACCTTGCGTATCAACCCTGTTGCAGATCTTTGTGTCATCTGCAAAGAGACATACTTACCATTCCAGTCCCTCTGCAATGTCACTTATAAAAACATTAAAAAGGACCGGCCCCAGTACTGAACTCTGCAGTACCCCACTAGTAACCCTCCTTTCTTCACTGTGGACTCCATTTACTACTACCCGCTGTGTCCTGTTGTTCAGCTAGTGTTTCACTCAGGCTACCACCCCGGGACCCACTCCCAGGCTGGCTAATTTGTTTATTGATCTTTTGTGTGGGACTGTGTCAAATGCCTTGCTAAAGTCTAGGTAGGCCATGTCCACAGCCCCTCCCTGGTCTACTACTTTGGTCACCCAGTCAAAGAACCAATTTGGGAGGCAGTATAGCGCAGTGGTTTAAGGCTCTGAGCTGTAAATCTGGTGACATCCAGCAGACCAGACCTGGGTTTGAATCCCACAGCTTCCACTTGCATACTGTGTGACCCTGTGCAAGTCACTTAGCTTCCCTGTGCTCTCAGTTCGCACCTGTAAAAAAGCTTTCAGTTAGTGTGCTACTCCTGGTTAAACAACTAAAAAAAAAATTAGATTTGTTTGACATGACCTTCCTGCTGTGAATCCATGTTGCCTTGGGTCCTGTGCCCCACTGGCCTCTAGGTACTCAACAATTCTTTCCTTCAGAAGTGATTCCATCATTTTCCCTACCACTGAGGTCAAACTGACAGGTCTGTAGTTTCCTGCCTCTGTCTTGCTTCTACTTTTATGAATGGGACTCACATTCGCCTTTCTCCAGTCCTCGGTACCACACCATCCTCCCATGATTTATTTAAAAGGATAGTCAGTGGTGTTACTAGTTCTTCCCTTAGTCCTTTTGGAATTCTGGGGTGAATTCCATCAGGCCCCAATGCTTTATCCACCTTCAGTTTTAAGAATTATTTCAGAACTCTTTCTTCTGTGAGAGGGCTAATATCAACCCCCCCCCCCATCCAGAGTGCTTCTATTGACTGGATTAGGTATCTCCCCCTGCTTTTCCATTGTGAATGCTGAGCAGAAATATTCATTCAGTATCCCTGCTTTTTCACCGTCGCTGTCTGCTCAAACACCTTCCTCTTTATTCAGCCTCAGTATCCCTGCCTTCGTCTTTCTTTGCTCCCTAATATATCTATAAAAGGTTTTATCCCCCTTCTTAACTGAGTTGGCTATCTTTTACTCAGTTTGGGCCTTTGCAATTCTGACTGCCTTCCCTGCTTCCTTCTGCTTTAACTGGTACAGTTCTCTGTCCTGCTTCTTCTGTGTTTCCTTATACTTCCTGAATATTATCTTTTTCTCCCTTACCTTCTCCGACACTTCTTTTGAGAACCATAGCATTTTTTTCTTTCATTTTGATTTATTTGCTTCACACAAAGGCTTGTTGCCTCTGTGATGGCAATTTTGATGTTTCCTCATTGTTGCTTCACCCCTTCTTCTTGCCTGTTTGCTAGTGCTTTTCTGAGGCACTCTCCCATTTTGGAAAAAATCAGCCCTCCTGAAGTCCAGTACCTTCACTTTTGTGTGGCTTGACTCTACAGCTAAGTTTATTGTGAACCACACTGTTTGGTGGTAGCTTGTTCCCAGATGGCTACCCACTTCAAGATCAGAGATCCTCTCTCCGTCCCCATTTAAGAGTACCAGGTCTAAGGTTACTCCATCCCAAGTAGGTTACAAAACTAGCTGTCTGAGGCATGCCCCCTGTAGGGCATCAAGAATGGCCCTGCTCTTGGATGTGGCTGCAGCAAAGGTGCTCCAGTAAACATCTGGCATATTCAGGTCCCCATCAGCAATATCTCCCCATTCTCTTCCATTCCAAGGATACCTTCTATTATTCCCTTGTCCATTTCCTCCCTCTGAGACAGGGGTCTGTGTACAACCCCTATGTGGATTGTGGAGCCATTTCCAGTCTCCAGGGTGACCCACAGTGCCTCCTCTCATCCCTGTTTACCCTTTTGTTCTGTTGCTTTGATCCCTTCCCTTACATAGAAAGCTGTTCCTCCTCCTCTTCTTCCCTCCCTGTCCCCCCTGTAGATTGTGTACCCTGGTATGTTGACATACCAGTCATGGTTCTCTGTGTACCATGTTTCTGTGACTGCCATGATATCCAGGCATCCCTCTTCCATCAAGGCCCCAATTTCGGCGAGCTTTTTACCTAGATTACGGGCATTGGTACTCATTACCCCCCATTTATTTTTTTACTTTCTTTTTATTGATTTAATAAAAAGACATTACAGCTTTTTTCCCTCATGCAAGAGGATTCATTCCATTACAACAGCAAAATATGGAATATCACTTCGTTCTAGCTCTTACATAGTATGCAGCAGGAGTGGGGGATAAAATAAAATAATTGGCAAATTTCACCAATTGTCCCATAAGAAAGTCCAAGTTGCCAGCCGCTTCATGGCTAAGGCGATAGTCCGTTTATAAGGTAGAATATCCCAAAATTTGAACTGCACTAACCAGTAGTGCTGTGACCTTTCAAACAGAAAATATAGTAAAGGTAGACATGGTTCCCATGCACTCCGCTGTCTCCTGCTCCTACCCACCCTCCATGCAAACAATTAGCTTAGAACAGATCTCAGTATACAATATGAGCAATTGAAATAACATGAACAACATTTTAAACTGGGTCAGTATAACTATGAGAAGGGATTAAACAACACTACCCCTTCTCTCAAAATATCACTTCACCCTCGGTAATCCCAGTCTCTAACTTTTAACTATTAGGCAAAGTAAAATGAATGACTAAAGAAAAGTCAGTTAGTACTCAACCTTCCTCAAATCAGAGCTGACCACATTTCCGGTCCTGGTTTTCTGTTAAATTCAGTAGCAGCTTTTGCCCAACAACCCGCATCCTTTGGATCTGTAAATTGCCAACTCGACTCCATATGTGACTCTTAGATGGGCTGGTATGAAGAAGGGTATGCTATTCCCAACGAACGAAGCTTCTGGCCGAACTGCATCGATTGTTTCCTCCTCGAGCGTGTCAGGTAGGAGAGATCAAGGAAAGCTTGATTTTGTGGTTCTGGATCTCCAGAGGAAAGCTGCATGAGCTGCCCCTATTAGGATGTCCCAGACCTCTGGACCCATCATCTTCAGGATCACCATCCTCAGTTGACCCGTCTGCAGGCTGCCCTTGGTGTTGCTCGATGCGCCTGCATAGAACTGTCCATTCGAAATCCTCTAGGATCGATAGGGTCTCAGACAGCCACTGCCACATAAAGGACAAAAGGTTCACCCCTTCCACACCTTCAGGTAGGCCAACTACTCTGAAGTTCCCCGCCCGAATCATATTCTCCACTCCCTCAAGGCGATATCTTAGTTGCTGGTTTTCTTTCACCAGGGTAGCTGCTGTAGTCTGAGCTGCTAGAGATCGCTTGTCTGCATCAGCAACAGTTGAGCTCAGTGCTGTTATCACTTCATCATGGGTCTCCAATTTAGAAAGTGTTTTTTCGAGTTTTGAGTCCATCGCTCTGACAGATTCTACGAGTGCTTGCCATGGAGGGTCCTTAGAAGTAGCAGGCCCTACCACATGGTCTTGATCAGAGCTAGGAGGCTGAGGTTGGGATGCAGTAGAAGGCCTCAGATTTGCAGCCAAATGAGGCTGATTTTGTAGTATGCCCCATCACAAGTCTGATATTGTCAGAGAGCTGAGAATCTGCAGAATTCATTGAGTTCAGTTGAAATAAAAGGTTCAGCTAAAATTACATGTTTTAGTTTGTAAATTAGGAGCAAAGTGCAGAGCTGCCATGTAACCCCCGTTGCCAGGGGTTACAAAGAATCCCAGTTAGACCTAGTGGTAGGCAGCTTGTGAAACTCCAGTTAAATGGATTTCACACTGTCTCACTCTGTTCTCAGTCTCAGCTGAGACTGAGGGATGACATCATTTTAGAACTGTTGCAGCTGCATAAGCCACACTGGAATGTTGCAGCTAGGAAGTTAGGATAGAATGTTGGGAATTTGAAGTCAGTCTGTTGCAGTCTGCAGTAGAGGAAGGAGGTGCTCTGCTGTAAGCAGGCCCTCAGAGTCCTAAGCTCTGTCAAAGAGCTATTTTTTTTTGTATAGGTGTGTGTTCTCACCTGAAGAGGAACACAAGAAGAGCCCAGTGAAGTGGTAGAGACCACTTTCAGTGGTTCAGGGGCCCCATCCCTGTGGGGATGGGGAAGAAATCAGCCTGCTTCAGGGGCAACTCCCTGATCTGGCTAGGGTAAAGAAGCTGCCTGAGAGTTAAGTTTGTGCTGAGGGCACCAGAAGTTCTGGTGAGATTTCTTTGAAGGGAAGCATGCCTGAGGGACCAGCAACCAAGGGTGAGTTAAGCTCTGCTAAAGGGCCAATGTGTTTCACCTGAAACAAGATGAAACTAAAGTGACTGTTACTGTGGGGTCAGGAAAAGACAACCAGGTGCAGTTTGGAAGATGTGGGGATTGAACTGCTTAACTCTGTGGGGTCTAGAGTAATGGACACAGCTACTTATTAAGTATGTTCAAGTTTAGCACAAATGGGATGTAAAGATAGTAGACTGAATGTGAATACATTTAAAGAATACACAACAAAGTGTTTTTAAGGATGAGGTGTTACAGTCCAGAGAAATGGCGGGTATGAATTATGGTAGCAAGAGGTGGTAGACCCCATCAGTAGTAACCAAATACACCTCTACGGGTTTGCTTTGGGACACCTGTTGCTTTCTCTCAGGTACTTGGCCACTGCCTGAGGAAAGTACCCAGATGTGGGATTGATGAGGAAGATTCCCGTATGGAGCCAAGTGCTCATAGGTGGTTTGAAGCCACCAGTAAATGTTTTCCATGCTATCGGAAAGTGTCAAGGGCTGGCATGATGGCTGAGCCATGGAGGAAGGTGATCTAAGTGGCTGGCAAAGGAGCAGAGCCAGGAAACCCAGAGCAGTACAAGTACAGGCTGTGTGGCCAATGTGTTTCAAAGCCTGAGGGCTAAAGTGAAAGTGAATGTGTTCTGATCTCCATAAATCTGCATTACCAGGAGTGTAGCCTTGTGGGGGTCCATCTATGCTTTGTTATTCTGTTGGATGTGAATAAAGCCACACTTTAGAATCACTTGGTATTGGACATTACAGTTATTGCTTCCTGTGTCCAGAGTTACTTGGGTGCCCCTGTTGCAGAGTAGCCAACCTAGCCAATGTGCAGAAAGACACATTTCTCCCTGAACCCAGCCCACCAGGTAGTGCTGTCAAGATGGAAATGGCATACCTGGGTGGAGTTACATGCAGAAAACACTTCCTGCCTGGAAGCTGGCTCTCGCACACCACCCTCCATTTTTATGGCTGTATTTCTTTTGCCCCATCCTGTCCTCATTGCCTTTGTCTTTTCTCCATTTACCCCTGCCCTTATCCCTATCGACTGCTCTATTTTGGTGTTTACCTCACTAACTACCCTGATTTTTTTGGGGACTAGGATTTCCCTTCTCTTTTTCAGTGCCTCCTCCCTTACCTAGAAAAAATGATTGCCAATGAAGCATTTAAACCTATCACCTAGGATCCTGGTCCCCTTCCTGGATAGATGCAGACCATCGTGCCTGTATAGGCCTGCATCCCTCCAGGTGGAGCCCCAGTCACCAAAGAAGACAAATCCCTGAGCTCTGCAACAGTTTTTCAACCAGTCATTGAATCCCGTGATGCGAGTACCTAGCCTCATCCATGCCATAGACAGGCAGCACTTCTGAGAAAGTTACCGTGTGTGCTACTTGTCTAAGGCCCCTCCCCAACTCCACAAACTCCTGTTGCACTGCTCTGATCCCATTCTCTGCCAGGTTATTCATCCCTAGGTGGATAATGACATCCAGCTGACTCACCCTTACAGCTGCTCCCACAATCCTAAGGATTTGTTTCCTCTCCCTCCAAGCCATGGTGCCATGCAGGCACCTTACCTCCCTTTCCCCTCACTCCCCAAGTTCTACCCCCTTAACAATAGAGTCCCCCACCAGAAGTTGTTTGTATCCCCTGTGGGGTCCTGTGCCACCCTCCTGTGGGTCTCCATTGTGGAGGTTCCCAGCATCCTCCTTGGTCTCCACTGTGGGTGCCTCCATAGAAGAACCATGCTCCACCAGAGTGGCGAATGAATTATGGAGAGGCACACCTGGAGGGATGCACCTCTGTTCTACCACCCTCCCCTTCCCTGAGCCCAAAGGGGTCCAACCACTCCTCTTTCTTGGCAACCTCTGAGGTAGTGGCGGTGGCCTGGGTGGTCCCTGGGTGGGGGAGCAGGTTTTCTGAGTCATTGCCAGGTCAACATGGAGACGAGCAACCTCCTCCTCCCTCAGACCAGAGAGGTGCCTGCAAATAGGGCAGCAATGCAGTTTCCAGAATGCCTCCTGGAAAACTGCTGCTCCATAGCTAGTGCATTGCACCATTCCCCACATGTCTGTGTCCCTTCCTGTTACAGATGCTTTTCTTTTGTTGTTTTTTTTTTTTTTTCTCATTTCAGTGTGTGCAAGCTTGTGAGTATCTCTACCCCCTATTCAGTGTGTTGTGCCATTAAGGATATGAACAGGTGCATGTTGTTAGCAGTTTTGGGGAAGTGATGGCAGAACCCCTGCTATAAAGGAAGTTATGTTCTTGGGGCAGGTGGGGTGAGGGAAGGGTGGGAGGAGTAAACCTATGCCGTCCAGAAACAATCAACTACAACTCTGACCCTCTACCCTGGGGAGTGCCTTCCTTCCTTTCAGACACCTGTTTCACAGAGGTTAAGTAACAGGTCTAGTCACAAATGACTGCAAATATCTCCCATCTACAGTTCCTCCCTGGCAAATTAAAGTTAAAACTAAGACAAGTCAACCCCAAAAACAGAATCAATACTAGTTACTCACACAGGTCCAAAAAGTAATAATTCAGTTCAGTATAGTCTAGAAAATAACCTCCTAGATTTAAGAAAGCTCTGGCTGCTTTTTCTCTCTCTGTGTTACCCATCTGGAAGGTGTTCTTGTGAATAAGGATAGCAACACCCCTGCTCTTGGTATTATACGAGCTACTATATAGCAGAGTAACCCATCCTGTTTTTCAGTTTGTTATCCTCAGTACTTGTGAGATAGGTTTCTGGCAAGAAGGGCACTCCTGCACCCTCCCGCTTTAACAAGTCCAAGATTTTCCACCTCTTTATTAGGCAGTGAATACCTTTTACATTCCAGGATACCCATTTTAGGTGGGAGTTAGCCATGATTGCTCTCTAGGGGTACCAACAGCTGAGGGTTACTTTCCCGTTACTAGCTGGTACTGATCTGCCATGTTTTACTATGTGTTGGAAGACAGGTCCTGGGTTCCAGCCTGTGCACAGGTGCTGATGGGTGTGATTGTTAGCCAACCTCCCACATTGTAGGATAGAATATGGCTCCCTTACAGGTAGGTTTGACGCATGGGGAGACAGTCCCAGTGAGAGATGCTGCTTGTTTCTTGTGCCAGCTGTCCAGTATGTGGATCAAGTAGGAAGTGTGGTAGTGGTGGATCCTGTGAGTAATTTATAGGGGAGGTTGTGATGCAAGGTGTCGATGTGTCCCCATACAGAGTTTATAGACGTCTCTGTGGGGTTTTGATGACTGACGTACAGACTCTTTATGCAAACAAGATAGACAACTAAGAACAGTATATAGCACCAACAACATTTCAACAAGAGAAAACAATTTGGGACTAAAGAACATCAATCAATCAATGATTTATTTATAAAAAGCGCAATTCCAATTAAGACCAAAGCGCTTGTTCAGTAAGTCAAAGAACAATAAACTATAAAGTAATAAATAGAAATTAAGTAAAACCAACAAATAAATTAATCCAATAAAAATTAAATATGATTCTGGGGATCACGTGATGCAGATAGCCTGGTGTTAGCTCTAATCTTTAGCTCCAGCCACCTGAGTATAATTTTGGTATATTTTCAGTTCAAAAAACAGTGTAAACTGTATATACCTGACTTAAGGGTCTTCTGAACTCCTGTGCTGTACTCACCTTGTAAGAATTTCCTGTATGGGGGTCGAAATTCAGAGAGCTCTTCCTAAATGCACTCAGCCTGCAACACCAGAGAAAGGCTCAAAGAAACACAGGGCCTCTCACGCTGCTGAATCACTGGATACCGGCTCTCATTCTCCGGATTTCGAGCCACTCACCTTAGCAGGCTTTCTGGCAGAGTTTAGACCATTCCAGGATGAGCTTTGAACAATTACCTCAGAGATCAAAACCATCTCCACAACCTTGGAGGATATTTCCAGATGCACTGCTGACTCCGAAGCCCGAATCTGCCCGATAGAAAGGCGCTGCGACAAACCTGACCCTGAAATTGTTGCTGCTAGGCAAAGGATAGCAAAAATGGAGCTCAAAATAGAGGACTTAGAGGGCCATAGCCGCAGGAACAATGCGGTCCTCATTGGCTTGCCGGAGGCTGAAGAGGGGCAAGATCCAGGTTTTTTTGCGCAAATATTCGTAGAAAAAATTGCCGGCCCCTCTCCATGTGGCCCCAAATATGTGATTGAACATGCGCATAGGGCACTTAGAGCGATCCCACTGACTGGATCCCCCCAAGACCTTTCATCTTTAAATTCCTCAACTTTTTGGAGCGTCAACACTTTTTTGGTGAAGGTGAAAGAAATTCAAGAGGTTAGCTGGGAAGGCAGCAGGATCCGAGTGGCGCAAGATCTGCCAGCCACAATTCATCAGCAGAGGATGGCTTTCCACCCCCTGGTGTCTAAAATCATCACTGCTGGAATCTGCTTTCACATGTCCTACCCTGCTCGGCTTCAAGTTTCAGTCAAAGACTCCTGCCTTAGCTTCAGGGATCCCGAGGCGGCACGTAAAGAACGGAGGGAAGTCATGCTCGATCTCTTCCGTGACACTTGAATCTTTTTTGGGGTAAATGCTGAGTTATGGATCGCAAACTCAGTGTGTTTAATCTTTTGATCGGGAAATGAAGCTTAGACAGTATGACAAAGGCTCATTGTGCTAGAGCTGGGTATAGAAGCAGCGGAGCCCTCCTGTTGCTATGGCAGCAGTAAACTCTGTATGTTTCCAACCCGTAATGCTGCCTAAAATGTTTGATCTGCCACGGAGCCAATGCAGATTTTAATTTTAGCTCCTACATCAGAGCTATTTTCATGCTTTCTCCCATTCAAGTGAAATTCCCTTTCTCTTTCTTGTTTTGCTTTTAAACATCACTAGAGGGCGCACGCTCCCTTCGTTTCTGGGATTTGCCTGTGTCTGGCGATATTGGCGGAGGCAGTGGTCGAGTTCCAGCTGTCTCTCCTGGATGTTTTTATTATTAACGATTGGTTATCCTACAAAAAGTAATCTTGCTGGGCATGAAAGATTCACACAGTGGGAGAAAGGTACATTTGATTTGTTTAAACAAGCATGGAGCTCAGTTTTAATTGTGATAAATGACTACAAACTAAAATGTGTAATATGCAAATACTGTACTTTGTTTCTCAGTTGTGACTAGTTACTACATTATCTACATCAGTTAGATTAATACTGGTGTAATAGAATGGTAGCTGTTTATCTTGTTTAAGGTCTATTTCACTGCGGCTCAGTAAACTACTACAAGCTGTCTCATTAGGTATCTGTGGGCTGCACTACTGTTCCTTAAGTTACGGAGAGGATTCACTTTACTTAACTGAATAATGTCATGATTAACTCCAATGTTCTTGGCTATAATAATTGTTTGGGGATAGAATTCAGTCTGGGGGGAGGGACGTTTAGGTTTTCTCTTCAATGGATGCTTTATTTGGTTATATATTGTCTTTGCCAATAGCAATACTGTATGCTGCATGCACAATGTTTAATGTTTAAGGTTCATAGTTCAATGTTTCAAAGTTACCAGTCAATGCTTTATTGCTTGAGACTGGCTCTGTTTTTGGAATGTACTATCACCCTGTTGATTCCCTACCTTAGGGAATCAGAACTAGTGCTTCTTAGGGTGGCTAGAGGGAGGGAGGGAGGAGGAGCAATGGAAAGGTTATCTGCAGAACGTAGTCCGTATTAGTTAAGGGGAGCTGGGTGGGTTTGTGTAACTTTATTTCACTAATTGTTCCTTTTATTGTTATTGGGATAGGTGACAACTGTTTGGATGCTGGGGGATGGGTGGGAGGAGACACAACACAAATCTTGGCTTGATCATACTGCTGGTATTTCCAAGGTTCTTGTATTGCTGGGTTAGTCCCATATCTGTGATATTGCAGGATGAACAATATTAAATTTGCTTCCTGGAATATGAAGGTGCTTAGGCAACAGCTGAAGCAATATAAAATACTGAAGCATTTATCTTTATTATCAGCAGAAATTGTGTTTCTTCAGGAAACATAGAAACATAGAATTTGACAGCAGATAAGGACCGCTTGGCCCACCTAGTCTGCCCATTTTCCTACCTAACAGATAAGCTGCAGATCATAGTTAACCAACAGCTTACTTCCTCCTACCCCCCACTAGGACTGCCTTATGCCTGTCCCATGCACTCTTGAAGTCCCCCACTGTTCTTGACTCCACGACCTCCTCAGGGAGGCTGTTCCATGCATCCACAACCCTCTCAGTGAAAAAATACTTCCTCACATTACCTCTGAGCCGTCCCCTCTCTATCTTCAAATTGTGCCCCCTTGTTCTTGCACATCTCTTTTTCTGGAAGATGCTACCCTCTTGGACTTTGTTAATTCCCTTGAGGTACTTGAAAGTTTCTATCATGTCCCCTCTCTCCCTTCTTTCCTCAAGGGTATACATATTAAGCTCCTTTAGTCTTTCTTCGTATGTCTTCTGGTGCAGACCCTGCACCATTTTGGTTGCCCTCCTCTGGACAGCCTCCACTCTATGTCTTTGCGGAGATGGGGTCTCCAGAACTGCACACAGTACTCCAGATGGGGTCTCACCAACTGTCTGTACAGAGGGATAACAACTTCCTGTTTTCTACTATTGATGCCTCTTCCTATGCATCCCAGTATCCCCCCAGCCTTCCTTACTGCCTTCTCACATTGCTTGCCCACCTTTAGGTCATCTGATATAATTACCCCCAGGTCCCTTTCTATTTTTACTGTTGTCAGTATCTCACCCCCCACTGTGTACGCTTCCCCTGGGTTTTTGTTTCCCATGTGCATTACCTTGCACTTCTTTGCATTGAATCTGAGCTGCCATACATTTGACCATTCCTCCAACCTTGCCAAGTCCCTTCTCATCCTTTCCACTCCATCTTGTGTATCAACCCTGTTGCAGATCTTTGTGTCATCTGCAAAGAGACATACTTTTCCTTCCAGTTCCTCTGCAATGTCACTTATAAAGACATTAAAAAGGACCAGTCCCAGTACTGAACCCTGCGGTACCCCGCTAGTAACCCTCCTTTCTTCACTGTGTACTCCATTTACTACTACCCTTTGCGTCCTGTTGTCTAGCTAATTTTTTATCCAGGCTACCACCTGGGACCCACTCCAAGGCTGGCTATCTTGTGAATTAATCTTTTGTGTGGGACTGTATCAAATGCCTTGCTAAAATCTAGGTAGGCCATGTCCACAGCCCCTCCTGGTCTACTACTTTGGTCACCCAGTCAAAGAAATCTATTAGATTTGTCTCATACGCACCTTCCCATCGTGAATCCATGCTGCCTTGGGTCCTGTGCCCCACCGGCCTCTAGGTACTCAACAATTCTTTCCTTCAGAAGTGATTCCATCATTTTCCTACCACTGAGGTCAAACTAACTGGTCTGTAGTTTCCTGCCTCTGCCCTGCTCCCACTTTTGTGAAGAGGAATCACATCTGCCCTTCTCCAGTCCTCGGGTACCACCCATCCTCCCATGATTTGTTAAAGAGAGTAGTCAGCAGTGTCACTAGTTCTACCCTTAGTTCTTTAAGAATTCTTGGGTGAATCCCATCAGCCCCATTGCTTTGTCCACCTTCGATTTTATTAGTTCTTTCAGAACCCTTTCTTCTGTAAATGGACTGGTAACCCCTCGTCTTCAGAGTGTTTCTCTTGTTTGGTTTAGGTACTCCCCTCCCTCTTCCTTTGTGAATACTAAGCAGAAATATTCGTTCAGTATACCTGCTTTTTCACTGTCACCCTCTACCCACATTCCCTCCCCTTTATTAAGCTTCAGTATCCCTCCTTTGGTCTTTCTTCGCTCCCTAATGTACCTATAAAAGGTCTTATCCCCCTTCTTAACAGAATTGGCTATCCTTTCCTCGGTTTGGGCCTTTGCTATTCTGACTGCCTTCCCAGCCTCTTTCTGCTTTAACTGATAAATTTCTCTGTCCTGTTCCTTCTGTGTTTCCTTATATTTCCTGAATGCTGTCCTTTTCTCCTTAACCTTCCCTGCCACCTCTTTTGAGAACCATAGCGATTTTTTCCTTCGTTGTGTTTTATTGATTTGCTTTACACAAAGGCTTGTTGCCTCTGTGATGGCTGTTTTGATCACTCCCCATTGTTCCTCCACCCCTCCTTCTTGCCTGTTTGCTAGTGCTTTTCTGAGGCACTCTCTCATTTTCCCAAAGTCGGCCCTCCTAAAGTCCAGTACTCTTGCTTTTGTCTGGCTTGACTGTATGACTGTGTTTATCGTGAACCACACTGTTTGGTTGTCACTTGTTCCCAGATGGCTACCCACTTCTAAATCTGAGATTCTTTCTCCATCCCCATTTGAGAGTACCAGGTCTAAGATTGCTCCCTCCCGAGTGGGTTCCAATACTACCTGTCTGAGGCATGCCCCCTGTAGGGCATCAAGAATGACCATGCTCTTGGATGTGCCTGCAGCAAAGGTGCTCCAGTTAACATCTGGCATATTCAGGTCCCCCATCAACAATATCTCCCCTTTTTCTGCCATTCTAAGAAAGCCTTCTATCATTTTCTTGTCCATTCCCTTCCCCTGAGATGGGGGTCTGTATACAACCCCCATGCGGATTGTGGTGCCATTTCCTGTCTCCAGGGTGACCCAAGTGCCTCATCTGCTCCCTGTTTACTCTTTAGTTCTGTTGCTTTGATCCCTTCCTTTACATAGAGAGCTACTCCTCCTCCTCTTTTACCCTCCTGTAGATTGTGTATCCTGGTATGTTGACATCCCAGTCATGGTTCTCTGTGTACCATGTTTCTGTGACTGCCACAATATCCAGGCAACCCTCTTCCATCAAGGCCACTAGTTCAGGGAGCTTGTTACATAGACTATGGGCATTGGTACTCATCACCCTCCACTTTTTGATAGCCTTACCCTTTAGCCCCATTTCTGTCCTTACTGTCTTTGCCTTTTTTTACATTTAAATCTGTTCTGCTCCCTAATAACTTCTGTACCTTGGTGTTTACCTCACTAATCACCATGTTTTGTGGGGGGAAGCTCGGATTTCCCTGCTCCTTTTCAGTGCCTCCCCGGAAGCCACTAGAATGAGGAGATTACAAGTGGGGCAGGTGTTTTCGGCTGAGGGCTCCTCACAAAGCTGTGGGGTTATGATCTTAATAGCTAGAAAGATACCATTCACTCCCATCCGGATAGTTAAGGATCCGCAAGGCAGATTTGTTCTAATACATGGTACTCTGTATACAACAGAGATTCTTTTGGGCAGTGTCTATGGGCCAAATCTGGATTCACCAGAGTTTTTTGTGCAACTGGTTGTTGCTCTTACCCCTTTTCTCTCTCTACCAATAATACTAGGCGGGGACATGAATCTAGTTTTTGATTCCTCACTGGACTGTTCTGGTTGCTACTGTAAGGGTCTCTCACCGGCACAACGGGCTTTCCGGGAGCTCATTAATCAAACTAGTTTATGTGATGTATGGCAGGTACTTAACCCCATGGAAAGGGTTATACTTTCAAGTCATCAGTTCCCTTAACGCTCCGTGTGGACTATTCCTGCTCTCCCACCGTTAATGTCTGGAGCTACTGCCGCCTCCACTGAGCCAGCCCCCGACCACTCCCTTGTAACTTGCCAACTTTTTCTCTCACCTTCCTCTAGAAGAGTCACGTGTTGGAAGATCAACAGTCAGGTGCTGAAAGACCCTGATCTGGTTGCAACCATCTCTAAACATATTGAACAGTTTATAGAAGCCAACCTTCAGTCCACCTCTAGACCAGACTTAGAGTGGTGTGCTTTCAAAGCATATATTAGAGGGATTCTTATCAGTGTATGTGCCCAGAGGAAAAAATAAAGAGAACAAAGAATATCCAGCCTTCTCTCGCAGATTCGAATAATAGAAGCTACTTTATCCCCTCAGTCCCCCGACACTGTCATACAGGAATTAGTCAAATTAAGAGAGGCCTATTTAGAAATGTTACGAGAAAAGTCGGAGTTCGCAATTTCTCGGACTAAGGCGGCGTATTCTGATCAGGGTGAGAAGATGGGGTGGCTCCTAGCACTTCGGATTAAACAGATGGAATCGGATAGATACATTACATCTATTCATTCCCAACTCGATGGATCCCTTAAAACATCTCCGTTGGAAATAGTAACAGAGTTCTGTAAGTACTATAACAGCGTATATAGCCCTATGATTGACCCTCCTCCCACTCAAATTCTGGATGACTATCTGGCTACAGCAAAGCTTCCTTCTCTTTCTGAAGACCAATACGGTCCCCTTACAACACATATCTCTTCTGTGGAACTGATTAGAATCATTCAGTCTCTTCCTTCGGACAAGTCCCCTGGGCCGGATGGCTTTTCGGACAACTTTTATAAAAAATTTCACAAGGAAATTCTTCCCCTACTATTGCCTCTATTTCATTACATCTTGTCTGGTGCAGCTGTAGACCCCTCTGTATTTGAAGCCCTAATAGTTCTACTGCCTAAGGCAGATCGGAATCCAGAATCAGTTTCCAGTTATTGCTCCATTTCCTTATTGAATCAAGATATTAAAATTCTAACTAAGTTGCTTGTGGAGCGTATTAACACTATTGCCTGAGCGTATTGGCCCAGAACAGATAGGCTTCATGAAGGGACAATCTTCAGTTGATCACCTCCGAACGCAGTCGCATGTTCTCTCGGCATCCAGAGACGCTCCTTTCCCGCCAGTTTTGATCTCCCTGGATGCCAAAAAGGCCTTCGACAGAGTGGATTGGAACTTTTTGTTCCATGTTCTTCATGTCTATAAGTTCCCTCGGCAATTCCAATCTTGGATACAAGCATTATACCAATCCCCAGTAGCCCAGGTTATGGCTAATGGGGCGGTATCTGATCCCTTCCCCTTACAGTCTGGCACCAGACAAGGCTGTCCCCTATCCTCGCTGCTATTCAACCTATATTTAGAACCTCTTATCTGGTTACTGACATCATGTGACAGGATTCAAGGTATTTCTACCCTAAACCATGAAATTAAGGTCTCTGCTTATGCGGACTATCTTCTTCTACAAATATCACACCTGACGGCGTCAATTCACCCTGTGCTTTCCCTCATTAAGAAGTACTGCCAAATGTCCAATTATAAGCTAAATATGGATAAAGCGGTCATATTCCATCTTAATTATAAGACTCTTAAAAGTTCTATTACCGCACTGGGTCTTTCCTGGAAACAGGTTTCATTCTGGTATCTTGGTATAGAGATATCACGGAGCCCAATACTTACGCAGAAACTAAATCTGGACTCGGTAGCGAAAACTATCAGTGGAGACCTTGAGAGGTGGTCCAAACACCTGCTTTCTCTGTGGGGCAGAATTAACATAGTTAAAATGAATGTTTTCCCTCGGCTTTTCTATCCTCTTCACTTACTTGATATATGGTTACCTTTAACTTGGTTCCGGAATATTCACAGTATCATTACCAAATTCATTTGGTCCAACAAGCAACCCAGATTAGCTTATTACAAACTCGCTGCCCCCAAGGTTAAAGGAGGGTTACATTTACCGCATTTAGCTGTCTATTACTGGGCCAGTCAAGCCTCTAAATATCTTAGATGGACACTTCCCCCGAGGAGATATCTGCTCAACATTTACTACCCCACTGGCTTAGAAATGAGCTGGCCCTTTTCTCGGTCTGCGATATGTCACCAATAAATCTTTTACATATTAATCCCAATGTTATCCCTCCCAAATTAAAATCTACCCCTATAGCCATCTCATTTAGGGTTCACAATCAGTTGTGCTCCTTTCTTAAGTATAACCATACTCAAGACTTAGCACAATTCATATGGGGCTACCCCAAGCTTAAGATTGATAACAAAATGCTTAATTCCTCTTGGTTACCACATCTGGGGGATGGCAACCTCTCTCATCTTATATCTGATGAAGGCTCTTGGCTCTCCACTACTGAGATTATCAGTAAATGTAATATTCCGCCTTTTAATATCTTCAGAGTCTTTCAACTAAGACATCTAATTCTGAAGGTGCTTGGTTTAACTCCCCCTCAACTGGCTAACATTTCCTTTATTCTGGAGCTGCAACCCTTCGTATGCGCCCCACATGTTGTATCCAAGAACTATGGGATTTTGCACAACTGGGCCTACCTGGGCTGTTTTGCATCATTAGCATACTAGTCGTCAACACTTCTCACTCGTGATTTAGATTGGGCAGCTTTATGGCGCATTTGCCACAGGTATATTACCCAGGATAGGCTGCGTATCACTCAGTTTCATATTTTACATAATTTATATTATTCTCCACAAAGGTTATTTAAATTTGGCCTTCTTCCATCCTGTACCTGCGTCCGGTGTCGGCAAGAAGAAGGCTCTCTGTTCCATATTTTTTGGTCTTGTCCCAAGATTTCAATGCTTTGGTCTATCATCCAACAAAAATTGGACCCCCTGCTGGGGTTGAATGAGCTTTTTACCGCAGAGATATGTGTACTAGGTGACTTCTCAGAGGTAGTGATACTTAATCACAGATATCACACGGCCCTTATCTCCATGTCTGTCAAGAAGGTGATATTGCATCACTGGAAGGATGACTTGGACATCTCCTATTCTGAATGGCTTCGGGAACTCCTGTGAATCTTAGAACTGAGAAGGCCATAGCCTGCCTTAATAGTAAGTTGAAGAAGTATAGACGCATCTGGGACCCCTTCATACTCTTTATTCTATTTAATCCCCTATACCAGAATATGTTTAACCCTATGTCTCATCTGGTACTTACTGTGTTGTGTCAGTGGTGGGTGGGTTGGGGAAGGGTTGGTGTATGGTGGGTGGAAGAGGAACAGTTCCGATACATTGTTCTGAATTAATGTTTGTTTTCTCCTGTTCTTCTCATTTGTCGGTTCTGTTCTCTGTATAGCTAAAAACTTGATAAACTTTGAATTGAAAAAAAAATACTAATAATTAAATATGATTCTAACTACAATCTGGAAAGGCCAGGCTAAATAAATGTGCTTTCAAGGTTGATTTAAAACTCTCAACAGTCAGGCATTCCCTTATCTGACAAGGTAGAGAGTTCCACAGGATAGAGGCTGCAAATGCAAATGAAGGAGCACCAGAGGTCTTAAGCCTAACCCTGGGAACCTCTAGCAATCCCTTGTCAGAGGATCGGAGGGATCGGAGAGGGTGGTAAGGAAGAAGGAGATCTTACAGATAGCTCGGTCCCTGGCTGAGTAGGGCTTTGTAGGTCAATAATCTGACCTTGAAGGTGCTCCACCAATAGACTGGCAGCCTGTGCAGGCTGTGGAGCACAGGCATGATGTGGCACAAGCTAGGTAAGCCCATCAACAGCCTGTCTGCTGCATTCTGCACTAGCTGCAGACAGCGGATATCAACCCCTGGTAGCCCTAGGTAAATGACATTGCAGTAGTCAAGGTGGGAGGTCACAAAGGCATGGACCAATGTTGGTAGGTCATCAGGTGGGACCAGGTTCTTAAGTCAGGTGATATTTCTCAGATGGTAAAAAGAGGTTTTCACAACAGCAGACACCTATGACTTTAAAGTCAGGCCACTGTCGAAAATAATGTTAAGGTTTCGCACCTGATCTGAGGCAAGGAGCTGGGTCCCATCAAGGCTAAGCCCAAATGGTTGGCCAGCTACTAAACCTAAACCCCGGTGAGCTGGGTCCACCACCAATACCTCAGTTTTATCAGGATTCAGCTTCGGCCAACTAGTCCTCATCCAGTCCTAGATCCTAGAGAGGCAATTGTTAAACACCAAGACGGCCCCAGCCTGTTCAGATACAAAAGACAAGTAGATCTGAGCATCATCCACATAGCAGTGGAAACTCAGCCCATACTGCCTTATAATGTTTCCTAATGGCAGCATGTACACCGTGAACAACATGGGTGAAAGTATGGAACCCTGCGGGACCCCACAGGGAAGAGAGAGGGGCAGAGGAATAAATCCCAGACACCACTCTCTGAGTCCTCCCCATGAGGAAAGATCAAAACCATCTGAGAACTGTCCCAGACAGTCCACAGAACAGCTGCATTCATTCCAACGGTGTATCATGGTCCAAGGTGTCAAATGCTACAGAAAGATCAAGGAGAATTAGAATAGAATGACTCCCTTGATCTCTCAGATTCACGAGATCATTTAGTACATGAACAAGCACCATCTCAGTGCTGTGCCTCTTCCTGAGTCCAGACTGAAATGGCTCATAGACATCATAGGTGGTTAAATGGACCTCTAGTTGCTCTGTGACTGCCTTCTCAATAACCTTGCCCACAAAGGGCAGGTTAGAGACTGGCCTGCAGTTTGATAAACAGTCTGGGTCAAGGGAGGTATTCTTAAGAAGGGATATCACTACTGCCTTCCTTCTTTAAGGCAGGAAATGCCGCCATTTCCAATGAACACTGGACTATTTCTGCCAGGCCGAGGCCAATGATCTCAACGCACCCCACTAAAAGGTGCGTTGGACCCAGATCTAAATGACATTAAGTCAGGTGCAACTTCTGAATGATCCATATGATGTCTATGATTTCCAGCCGGCCAAAGTCAGACCAGATACACTGGGCATCTGTGACCTCCTGCTGACATCCGCAAGGCCCAATGGAGGAAGCTGAGCAGATCTCCAACCTGATGGAGGCACTCTTATCTGCAAAGAATTGAGCAAACTCATCACACAACTCCTGTGAAAATGCTCTCCAGGACTGGAGATAGACTGGGCTGCTCAGCCTGTCAACAGTTCGGAAGAGCTGAGCTGATCGATTCCATGTAGCAGCAATCTCGCTGGACAGGAACTCTGCCTTCTTGTGAGAGGTTACTGATTGTTAGATTAATGGTTCATTATAAAAACTAAGTTTGTAAGCCTCCAAGCTGGATTTCCACCAGTGATGCTCCAACCTACACCCCGCACGTCTCAGTTCCTTCAGAGTCCCATCAAACCATGGAGACTCTGGGAGAAGAGTAAGGGGACAAACATGGACAGGAGCAATAGAGTCCAGACCCAGTGTCACTGCCTTATTATAGGCAAGTACCAGCTCCTCTGGGTCCTTGCTAGCACTCAACAAGCCTGATAGGTCCAGTACCACCACAAGACCATTAGGGGTTAATTCCCTTAAAGGGCGGTACCAAACCATCTCCACTGGGGCAGGTCTATTGGGGGAGCCTAGAAGCTGAACCTTATAGTGTGATGGTCAGACCAACTGACTGGTTCCACCACCAAGCCAGAGATCTCCATCACCAGTAGGAAAACCAAATCCAGAGAGTGATCGAAACTGTGGGCAGCAGAGGAAAAAACCTGTGCAAGGCCCAAAGATAACATTATTTGGAAGAAGTCTTGACCAAACTGCGATAGTTCATCATCGACCCATGTGTTGAAGTCCCCCAGAATAATCCACCTGGGGAACTCCAAAATCAGATCGACGGTGAAGTCTGCAACTACCTGCAGAAACTCTTTCTCACCTCCAGGTGGACGGTAAATGAGAAGTATTCTGCAACCCACACCTGCCCCATAATACACTCAAAAGATTTGGTCCTCTCTACAGGAACTTCCACAAGGCCCAGTTCCAAATGGAACCAAATGGCTACACCCTCGCCCCTACAATCCTACCTTGGGCGGTATATCACTGAATACCCAGCCGAAACTGCTGCTTCCAAAAATGGGCCAGCATTTTCATCCAACCAGGTCTCAGTAATGCAAGCCAGGTCAGCTGAACCCAAAGATCAGCAGTTATAGCTGTCTTGTTCCTAATTGATCTAACATTGCATAACACTGCCAGAGTAGGATAGACAGGTGAGGCTGGCTGAGCTACATGCCCAGATAACGTGGTACCCTTGGGTATGGGAACTAGGCAGGTGGAACCCCTTTCCAGGACCCATTTTGCCCCAGGGCATCTCCTAGTCCTCACCACCCCAATCCGAACACCCCATTCCACTAACCCACCAGGATCAATTCTCCCCCAACCCTTCCTCCATCGAGTTATCCCCAGTGTGTGACAGCATCCATACACCTCTGCAGACAGAGGGAGACAGTTAAAAGGTTAGAGGTCCCGGAGTCTGGTGGGGGAGTAGTGCCTGACTGCCTGTGATATCTACCAACACATAACTAAAACCCTCAAGCAGCAAGCAGAAATAATCAAATAAAAAATATAAGTAACAACACAAACAAATACAACTAAAGTACACACTCACACATAGGAGGTGTGAAGTGTACATCCCTTGATTTTGCTGTTCCTCAATCTAAACCCATTCATGGTCCATCACTGGGAGGACTGTGGCACCAAATGTGATTGACCCACTTTTGATGGCCCCAAACCAAATGTAATAGGGTTAACTTCTGTTAGACAGGCTGAGGAGCAGCTGGAGAATAGCCAGGAATGATTCCCCCATTTGTCTGGGTGTGTTTGGCCTCTTCTTCCTTAAGTGGATGAACCCACCTCTTGAAGTTAGTGCGCCCCCCCCCCCATGTGACTGAGCACCACTGGCTTTGGCAGGACTCAAAATGTGGTAGTACAGCTTTCCTTCTGGTGCACCATCTGACCACCTCAGTTCCCTGAGTAGTGCAAGTGTGAGAGCAGGGATCGGGAAACAAGGCTGTTTAGATGCTGGAACTTAGAAGATATTATGTCTCACTCCTCCTGCCACGTGTTGTGTTACCCACTTTTGAGCAGTGAGCAACCCTTGCCATCATTCCATGCAGTAGCTTTGTGCACATTCAAGCAGGCTGAAGCTCACCTGCATGAACGTGGAGCAGCTCCATTGACTTCATTGCATAGCTCAGCATCATATGGAAGTGGGATTTGTTTCTCTTCTCTGGACTACAAAAGTAGAGCTGGAAGGGGTAAGGAAGGCATTTCAAAGGGTGTTCCAGTCGAGAGGACTGGTGTGACTTTCAGCCATCAGTTTGGTAGCAAGTTCTCCTATAAGGGGGAGAGCTAGGATGTTCCTGCTATTTTGCCCATACCCTCACAAATGTGTGAGCTGGTCCTGATGAGTGGTTCAAGTGTGCAAGCTTGTGCTTCTGGTCATCCTGGTCCACGGTGGCAGGGAGAGGGTGGTAGACTTCGAAGAAGGGTGTGGGAGTGATTAGCTGATGCCAAGATGGGCTTGTAAATTTCACCAGACAGCTGCCGTCAAGCTCTCTCACCTACCCCCTTGTGCCCCAATGTGCTGTCACAGCTCTTTAATTCAGCGAGATCAGGCCAGGTAGGCCATTCTGGGTGCAGACATCTTGCAAGTATGAGGCTTTTATTTACTTACAATGTGTGCTGGTGTGAAACTGTGCAAGTCTCTTGCAGTCATGGTATTCTGGATCAATAATAAACATTTTTTCCATTATGTTAACATTAAGTCCAATGAAAGAAAAGTGATCAAGTAAATCCAGGATAATCCCCTGCTCACAGTGAAATCAGTGGATAAGGGTAGGTTCATCATCCTGATGGACACTAGGGACTATAATCAAAAGATTTGGAGGCAATGGGCCAACACCGATTTCTATGCAGGACTCAAAAGTGAGATGACTAATATTTTTAAAAAGGATATTGATTTTTTAAAGGAGTCTTTGCATTCAGGTGTCATCTGCAAAGACACTTTTGAGTTCCTCACAGTCAAACACCCAGTGAGACCGACAGTTTACGTCCTACCTAAGGTCCACAAACAATAGTTTCTAGGCTTGGTTCTCTGACTGAGCCATTGTCATGGTTTGTAAATGACTACATTAAAAATATCGTTACTAAGTTGCCATTGAATGTCAGAGATACCACCCAGATACTGGGCATCCTGGGGAAGCTGCAATTGCTGCCCTCTTATCTATCAGTAACCCGGATTAGTACCCTTGGATGTTATGGCACTATACATAAATGTCCCTCATGATGGGAGCCTTCGTACACTTAAAATATGGTTGTATTCTGAAACAAGTTACATTAACCACTTTAAGACATTTCTGTGTCAGCTATCTGCATACATCCTTAAAGGCAATACTTTTCTTTTTCAGGGGTAGTATTTTCTGCAGGTAAAAGGCAAGGCACTGGGAGTGACTTTCACCCTCAGTTATGGCAATCTATGCCTGAGCCTCCGGGAAAGGGAAACAGTAAACCTTTCTTAAACAAGGTACTCCTGTGGCATTGTTGTATAGGCAATGCACTGATGGTGTGGCTTGAGGGGGATGGAGGAACTTTTGGAATTTACGGGCCCGATTCTCAAAAGGTTATGTCTGACATAACTTGACTTGTGCCAAAGAAAATGGTGCAAGTAGCAAGTTACGCCAGCAGTTGTGACATACAGTATTCTGCAAAGCAGCCTCCGACATGCCACAGACTGCTTGCGCCAAAGTGGACTTATGCCACCAGTTATGCCTTAAACTCCCTGCGACATGGTGCTGGGGGTTTACAGCAGCAGTTGCACCCTATTCTGGAAGGGCAGCAAAAAAGTTCCCTAGGACGCTATTCTCCAACAAACCCAGGAGGAAAACCGTCAATGTAAGTGACACCAGCATATAGCTGGCTTAACTGTACTTACGCCCCTAGAAATTGCCTGCATGTGCAGCCCATTCATCCCCCTAATGGTATGCCACCCTCCCCCCCAACACTGCACTGACTACAAAACACAAAAGCCCGCGTCTACTCCCCAATGGCCCGACCCAGAAACAGCATAGTAATGCCCTGTAGGGCTTCATGAAACAATAACCCGCTAGTCTAGACATGCCCTGGAACCCCAGTACGTGTAAAATAGCCCCATAGGGCTGCCGCATGCCCCCGACCTCAAGTACCATAAAGGAAACCAGCACCCAGCAAGCTGCAAAAATTCCCCCATCCCCGAGCCCCTAAATTGTGGCCATTCACCAAGTCCCAGGTATTCCTGATAGTCTAGTGGCCCACCCCTCCCACCCGGCAGCACACAACCACCCACTCCCTCCCCATGACCTATTTTAGGCTGGCTACTGGCACAGCCCACCTCTCACCACCATGGCCAACTGCAGACTGAACACTGCAGGAGCGCATATTATACATATGCATGGAATGTACAGTACGCGCTCCTGCAGTGTTCAGTCAGCAGCTGGCCATGGTGGTGAGAGGTGGACTATGCCAGTTGCCAGCCTAAAACAGGTCGTGGGGGGAAGTGGGTGGTTGGGTACTGCTGGGTGGGAGAGGTGGGCCATTAGACTACCAGGGATACTCAGAACTTGGTGAATGGCCACAATTTAGGGGATCAGAATAGGAGTGATTTTCACAGCTTGTGGGGTGCAGGTTTCTTTTATGGTACTTGGGGTCAGGGGCATGCGGCAGCCCTGCAGGGCTTTAAGCACAGGGGGGATCTGGGCATGGGGGGCATTTGTGCCCTTCGCACCCAGAGTTGAGGCTTATGGCAAACCCTTCAGGTATACCCTCTGTTTGGCATACCTTTGGGTTTGTTGCAAGTCACAGGACTTAGCCACCAGGACCCTGCCCCTTATAGAATCGTGCACAGGGTCCTTGGCGCAAGTGCACCCATCCATGTTGCAACTTGTGACATCCGTAGGAATACTTATAGAATTTGGCCCTTCATCTTTGCTGGAACAGTCCAATCCAAATTTGAAATTTACAGTAACTTATTATCCCAATGATGCAGAATTTTTGGTGCTGGACATACACAAGACAGAAATGGGATATATTGTAACAGACCTTTATTGTAAGGTCACAGATAGGAATAGGATCCTCCATTCCAGCAGCTGCCACCCGTGCCACACCATCAACAACATTCCTAACGCCCTGTTTCTTTGGATTAAAAAGATTTGTTTGGAAACAGATTTTCAAGCAGAGATCAGAAGAAATGCACGACCGTTTTAAGAGGAGAGGGTACAGTACATATCATTTCAGTCAGGTCAGTAATGAAGTCAGCAATAGTCCTTGAGATAGTCTTCTTGTATACAGACAGAGGCAGAAAGACAGGGAAAAAATCATATGGGAGCAAGATTAGTTACACAATATACAACATACAGTCAGAGGATCAGGGATATTCTGAACCAGAATTGGCACATTTTAGCCACAGAACCTGCACTTGGGGAGATGTCTAGCGTGGCACTGAAAATTAGCCATAAAGGGGGCATGAATGTCTGATATGATTGTGCACAGTTTTCTGTCACAAGAAAAGGAACAGCAGGATTCAAATTGGTTGCCCGAGGCTCTAATTAATTGCCAAACATGTGGACACTGCCAGTACTGCGGTGTTAGTGACAAATGTAAAACCTTCCATACAGTGAACAGCAGCAAGGAGTATAACATCTCAAAGTTTATTAATTACAGCACACAATGTGTAGAATACCTTGGTACCTGTTCATGCAACTCTTTTTATGTGGGTAGGACCAAATGTGCCTTAAAAATCAGAGTGGGAGAGCATCTTCACTCCATAAGAAGCAAAGACAGTCACAGTGCCCTCTATAGCCACCTTGAAAGAGCCACTGATGGGACACAAAACAAACTGTATTTTCGTGGGATTGAGAAGGTTGAAATTGGACCCAGGAGAGGGCATTTGGAGCTCCTTCTCTCAGAGAATCCTTTTAGATTTTTGAATTAGGGGTTTTATACAACCCTGGAATAAATGATAAAATAGAGCACCAGGGATTTCTTAGATAAATTTAACATCTAGCATAGTCATTTCATAGGTTCATGCGTATTACCATGCAAATGTAGTGATCGTATTGTCTGGGAATATGTTTACCATTATGCCTGAATGCTAAGTGGTTCCCTGCATACCTGGAATTTAAAGTCTGGTATATCATTTTAAATAGCCCCTCAAATGGTGCAAGCTAACTGTTAACTGTGTAGCCAATGCTCTTTTATTCTAAGGGATCTATAATGAATTCTATGTCTGAATAATGTTTATAGGTTATTATCTGATTTCCTATTTAGACTCATCGGTTACTGCTATTAATGTTTTGTGACTGATATTGGTGAGTCAGAATATTTAAAACGCATACATTGGATACTGCGCTTTATAGACTGCATTAGACAGCTGTGTATGTGGTGCATTTATACGTATTGTATATTCACACTGTTCTTGCTGTCTCCATTTTTAGCTGATTAACTTCTAATGGGCATCATCTTTGAAATTCTCTCTACTAGACCTCTTCTCCTTTCATAATATTAGCATCATGGGTCCTTTTCTCGCCTTTTTCTTCTATTCCCCCCCCCGTCCTTTCTTCTCACTATTTGTATCACACCTTTTCCATACATTCCAAGGGAGCTCTGAAGTTTTGTTGGATTATTGTAGTAATGATGTTGGATATTTGCTGATTTTGCTGGAGCAAATAGTTTATATGAAAGCGGCCCCCAGAAGCTCTGGGGTGTTAGGTGCCCTGTGATGCATTTTAGAGCTTATTTTGAACATGTTGAACATACTATTTAGAGGCAGCATAGTGCAGTGGTTTAAGGCTCTGAGCTGCAAACCTGGAGACTTGGGTTTGAATCCCATAGCCCCCACTTGCATACTGTGTGACTCTGAGCAAGTCACTTAACTTCCTTGTGTTCCTCAGATTGCACCTGTAAACAAGCTTTCAGCTTAATGTGTCTCACCTGGTAAAACAAAAGGTAAAAAAAAGAAAAGGCACTACACACTTCTGCTAAGAACTGTATCACACCTGGCTCCATGGAAATAATCTATCTGTTCTTTATGTAATATTTTTTTTGCTCTCTGAAGACCCATTTTATTATCCAATTCACATACGTTACTATTTGTTTCTTTATAACAAATCCTGCGTTGTGAGGTATTCTATCGTACACTGATTTCCCTGAGCAGAGCCAATCATTCCATCTTCTACACACACACACACACACACACACACACTCACTCCATAACAGCTCTTAAACTAGCAAACCCTCCCCCATTCTCTTTGTTGACAAAACTAATAAACAGTATATATGTTTTTTCCTGCTTTGCACTACTACCTTGCCAAGGGAAAGTGTGTGTGTGTGTGGGGGGGGGCACCTAGAGGGTGCCACTGGCTCTATCACTCTATACCCTTTTACCATCACACATCCATGATTGCCAAGGGAGAGGGCAATCCTTTTGTGGCACCACTTTAGGGCACTACACTTTGTAACAACTCAGCTGCTGTTGAGTCCCCCAAGACTCTCTTGAACGGAGATGCACCAAAAAGAAGCAAGCATGGTGAGCAAAAACCTCAAAGGAAATGTGTGACATACCTTGTTGGGCTTCAGAGCCCATTTCCCTGTGGGGGTGATAGTCAATCTGTGCCAGAATTACAAAAGTTAGTAATAGCTACTGTAGCCACACCCAAGAGCAGGGTCATTCTCGGTGCCCTGCAGGGGGCATGCCTCAGACAGCTAATGTTCGAACTCACTCAGGAGGGAGCAATCTTAGACCTGGCACTATCAAATGGGGATGGAGAGAGGATCTCAGATTTAGAAGTCGGTAGCCATCTGGGAACAAGCGACCACCAAACAGTGTGGTTCACAATAAACACAACTGTATAGTCAAGCCTTAAAAAAGCAAAAGTGCTGGACTTTAGGAGGGCTGACTATGTCAGAATGGGAGAGTACCTCAGAAAAGTACTAGCAAACAGACAAGAAGGAGGGCTGGAGGAACAATGGGTGAAAATCTAAACTGCCATCACAGAAGCAACAAACCTTTGTGTAAAGCAAATCAACAAAACAAAATAAAAGAAAAAGCCACTATGGTTCTCAAAAGAGGTGAAAGGGAAAATTAAGGAGAAAAGAATAGCATTCAGGAAATATAAGGAAACAAAGAAGGAGCAGGACAGAGAACTATATCAGTTAAAGCAGAAGGAGGCAGGGAGGCAGTCAAAATAGCAAAGGCCCAAACTGAGGAAAAGATAGCCAACTCTGTTAAGAAGGGGATATAAAACCTTTTAAGATACAGTAGGGAGCGAAGAAAGACCAAGGGAGGGATAGTAAGGCTTATTAAAGGGGAGGGAAAGTGGGCAGAGGGTGACAATGAAAAAAGCAGGGATACTGAACGGATATTTCTGCTCAGTATTCACAAAAGAAGAGGAGGAGAAGGTACCTAAACTAAACAAGAGAAACACTCTGTGTGGGGGGGGGCAATACCAGTCCATTCACAGAAGAAAGGGTTCCGAAAGAACTCTTCAAATTGAAGGTGGACAAAGCAATTGGGCCTAACGGATTCACCCCTGAATTCTAAAAGAACTAAGTGTAGAATCAGTGACACCACTGACTGCTCCCTTTAACAAATCATGGGAGGATGGGGTGGTATCTGAGGACTGGAGGAGGGCAGATGTGATTCCACTTCACAAAAGTAGGATCAGGACAGAGGCAGAAAACTACAGACCAGTTAGTTTGACCTCAGTGGTAGGGAAAATGATGGAATCACTTCTGAAGGAAAGAACTGTTGTGTACCTAGAGGCCAGTGGGACACAGGACCAAGGCAGCATGGATTCACAGCGGGAAGGTCATGTCAGACAGATCTAATAGATTTCTTTGACTGGGTGACCAGGGCTGGGCTGTGGACATGGCCTACCTAGATTTTAGCAAGGCATTTGACACAGTCCCACGCACAAGATTAATATACAAGTTAGCCAGCCTTGGAGTGGGTCCCAAAGTGGTTGCCTGGGTAAAAAATTGGCTAGAAAACAGGATGCAGAGGGTAATAGTAAACGGAGTCTACAGTGAAGATAGTGAACTTACTAGTGGGGGTACAGCAGGGTGCAGTACTGGGACCGGTCCTCTTTAATGACTTTATATGTGACATTGCAGAGGATCTGGAAGGAAATGCAAGTCTCTTTGCAGACAATACAAAGGTCTGAAACAGGGTTGATACACAAGGTGGGGTGGAAAGGATGAGAAGGAACTTGGCAAGGTTGGAGGAATGGTCAAATGTATGGCAGCTTAGATTCAATGCAAAGAAGTGCAAAATAGTGCACCTGGGAAACAAAAACCCAGGGGAAGAGTGCACAATGGGGGGTGAGATACTAAGAACAAAAATGGAAAGGGACCTGGTGGTAGTTATAACAGATTACCTAAAGGTGGGCAAGCAATGTGAGAAGGCAGTAAGGAGGGCTGGGGGGATACTGGGATGCATAGGGAGAGGCAGCACCAGGAGAAAACAGGAAGTTGTTATCCCTCTGTACAGACAGTTAGTGAGACCCCATCTAGAGAACTGCATGCAGTTCTGAAGATACCATCTCTGCAAACTCTGCAAAGACATAGACAGGGTGGAGGCTGTCCAGAGGAGGGCAACCAAAATGGTGCAGGGTCTGCACCAGAAGACATATGAAGAGAGGCTAAAGGAGCTTAATATGTATACCCTAAAAGAAAGAAGGGAGAGGGGTGACATGATAGAAACTTTTAAGTACCTCAAGGAAATCAACAAAGTCCAAGAGGGTAGCATCTTTCAGAAAAAGAGGTGTGCAAGAACAAGGGGGCACAATTTGAAGATAGAGGGGGGATGGCTCAGAAGTAATGTGAGGAAGTATTTTTTCACTGAGAAGGTTGTTGATACATGGAACAGCCTTTCTGAGGAGGTCATGGAGTCAAAAACAGAGGGGGAATTCAAGAATGCATAGAACAGCTATAGGGCAATTCTAGTGGGGGTAGGAGGAAGTAAGCTGTTGGTTAACTAGGATCTACAGCTTATCACTTATGTAGGGAATTGGGCAGACTAGGTGGTCCAAGTGGTCCTTATCTGCTGTCAAATTCTATGTTTCTATGTAGTGTCCAGTAAGGGAAGGAAGGGATTATAACTGTGGCTGAGCCACTGGCCAGCTGATCCCTTTCCATTTTCCTGTCTGCCTGCTCTGCCCCTCCGCTCTCACATTATGTGGCATTTATCCAGGGAGAGCGCAAGGGTGTACTCCATACAGCTCTATGGGAATCATTTTCAAAATGTTTTTACAGCACATTAAGCAACCTTTGATAAAAAATGAAAGCCACTGCAGAACAGGTAGACAGGAACGTGAAAACAGATCAGCTGGTCAGTGGTTCAGCCACAGTTACAATCCCTTCTCTCCCTTGCTGGACACTAGTGACGTTTGTAATTCTTGTGCAGATTGACTATGCCTCCACAGGGAAATGGGCATTAAAGTACAAAACTGGAAAAATTTGAATCATACCCTTACTTTAAATGTATAATAAAGACTATATCACAGCAAATGAGAAAATAAATCAGTTGAACTTCAAAACTGGTAATGTTCTATAGTCCTTTAAATGAAAAGGAGGCATACATCATTTGTCAAACTCTAGAGACAGTACAGTAAGTACTGTATTCTCAAATGCATAATGAGAAAAGTTTTAATGGCAAGACTGACTTACAGTTCTTAATGTTGCCATCTATGGAATTGGGTAAACTTGTGGGAAAGCCCTTGAAAATGTAATAACACACAAGTGTCAGAATTATTTTTTATTTATTTTAATGTACTGAAATTGGTACATGACCGCCTTAGAAACAAAGCTGGAAGGGAAAGGTTTCTTCAGGTCAAAACCAACATGATCCAGCACGAGCTGTTATCAGACTCACAAGTAACCAACTGCTAATGCAATCTTCAATTATTTCTTTGAATAAGAAATAGTGAGTTTCATGATGATGATCTTGTAGTAGATGTGCAAATACCCTGAAAACAAATTTAATATAACATTGTGGTAGTCTTATTCAGGAATTTAAAAGCAAAACGGCAGGATTGTCAAGTGCCTGAATGCTGCATCACTGAAAGTTGCACTGAGGCACTTAACTAGGGAATAATATGCCAATGATCTTGTTCTTTACTCATCCTCCTCAAACCTCTCAGATATCAACCTGAATCTCAATAGTAACTTCAATATCTTGCAGAGTTGGCTATTGCAAAACAAGCTTGTCTTAAAAATAAAACCTTGACTATGCTCTTCAGTTCAGGTTCAAAAATTCAGTCCTGCACCCAGCCCTTACGTATCGGAGCGCTTGATGGCTCTCCCCTTAACACAGTTACCTCTTTTAAATACCTAGGAGTAACCCTTGATCCCGCCTTGGATTTTGACCTGCACCTAGCCTCAGTCATTAAATCCGTCAATATTCAACTTGGGCTGGCATATAAGGTGAGACATAGCCTAACATCCACAGCGAGGATGGCCATTGCACAGGGGATTCTGAGACCCAAATTGGCATATGGACTAATAGTCTTACCAGCAACTACTGGAGGGCTCCTCCCAAACTGGGATGTCTGCTACAGCAGCATTTGCCATTTTACTTCGTACTGTTTTATAAAGAATATTATCTCCTCCCAGATACCTGACAAATTGGCTCTACTGCTCAAACCTGTGACCTCTTCCAACTCACTGAGATCAGCTGACAAATCCTTTCTTGTCCAACTGAGATGTAAAACCAAAGTGGGGGAGAATGCTTTCTCTAGCTGGGCCCCTAAACTATGGACCTCCTTTCCACTGAGTCTAAGAATCTCCATGCAGCTTCAAACAGGAGCTCCATATGGCTCTTCTAAGCTCTGAACCCTGCTCCTGTTCTCTATCCACCAACTCCTGTACTGGTTCCTCCTAGTTGCCTACTGGCTCCAACCTCTACTACTCTCAAACCTGCCTGGAAATCTTGCTATTTCCTCTCTTCTAACACTTACTAGTTAAATGACTTATCACTGTTAGTTATTTGCACTTATATTCCTGTGTTGTTACTACATATAGATTCCTACAAATGTACTGTCATTGCTGAAAATGTTGTATAAGTGTACTATGTCTGACTTCAACTTGCTCCCATGATGTTTTCTTGTATCTACTATTGTCTACATACCCTTTGTTGTAATCTACTGGGTCATACCTGAAAATAGGCAGCTATGCTGTCTAGTGTAAATACCTGGTTAACAAAAACTAAATAAATAAATAGTATTTGGAATAGGGCACTAAAAAGCTGCATGTTTTCATTTAATAGATGGGGCCATGTTTTGGAACATCAAGTGCAATTCCACTATCGAACACCAAAAATAAAACATTCAATGGCCACTGTTACATATACAACACAACAGACACTGCCCGCATGAACAAACACATAACACTCATCACAGTGCACAACCGGCATGAACGAACACATAACATACATCACAGTGCACAACCAGCATTGTCCAGATACAAGTTATCAACCACCACCCATGTGTAGTAGTGATCATACCGTATCAGCTCCCTTTCCAGCCAATACCTAGCATTTGCACAAGAAATTCATCCCTCCCATACAGGAGGACACTAATGATAGCTACTGCAGCCCCTAAAACATAAATTCTATCAGTGAGAACTCTGTATCTCTCAGCATCAGACTGCAGCTATAAAGGCATCAAGAAGACATTAGATTGATTCTATACAAGAGGTCAGTTTTACCTCTGCTGGCTAATTCCTCTTCAGTAGCATTAACAGTAACAAGCATTTGTCAATGCCGAATGTTGTGCTTGCTGGCATTGGCAGTGGTAGTGTAGAAGTTACAGAGCTGCGTAATAGGAATGGCAGTGAAGTATTGAACTGAAGCCAACCCCACCACCACCCTGCAAAGAGTGACAGGCATTGGGGTGTGCGTTTGGGTTGTCAGGAATAACGGCCACGCCATTTCACCACACCCCACCCTGGAGACACTGACAAGTGTCACGGTGTTCCTTGGGGTCTTTGGCCCTTATGCGCACCTCATTTCATTAGGAAATATGGTGAGATGGGTGCGATATAGGAGAATGGGGTGAAGTTTGGGGCCGAAGAGTCCAAGGCATACCTTGATGCCTCTCACTGACTGCAGGGTGTGGAATGGTGTGAGCATCACAGGCAAGAATCCCAAGTCACACCCCTGATGCCTGTCATTCTCTACAGGGTTGGGCGTTATGGATGGAAACCCTAATACCTCAGGCATTCGTTGGTATTTTCACTCCAAATTTTCAACATGTTTTTCTTGTGACCCCACCTCATGAACAGGGGGAATATCAGTTTGTTAGCTGAAAGCTGCTTATGCACAGTGACTACGGCATTTAGCACCACAGGTGCAAAAACATTCCGAACAGGATGTAAAAAATGACAGCTGTACTGTTCATGGGGAGGTGTAAAAAATGGCAATGTTGCAAATCTGTAGTAAAAATATTTAAAAAAATGGTGAAGTCATGAGCGTACATAGAAACTGTGCAACGCACACCCGTAATATAATTAGGTTGGAGATTTTTTACAGCTGATTGTCAACTCAGGCATTTTGGTGCCTCCGATCATGAACAGTGTCACTGTGATTTTCTTTATCTGTGCCGAACAATGATTTCCCACAGCGACAACGTATCTCTGCGCTGAAAGTGTGGAAACACACTTCAGCCATGTTGTGAAAAATGACAGCTGTACTGTTCATAAGGAAGTGTGGAAAAATGGCACTGGTGAAAATCTGGACTGAAAATATTACAAAGTCATGAACTAGCGAGGGTGCGTGGAAACTGGGCAATGCTCACTTGTAACACAGTCATTTTATGGACTTTTGTCACCAAATTTTCAACATAGCCATTTTAAGACCTCTGCTCATGAACAGTGTAACTGTGATTTTCTTAATCTGTCCTAAACATTGCTTTCGCACACCATTGTGCGCTACATGTGCGAAAACACATTTTGGGTGACATATGAAAAATTGCAGCTGTACTGTTCATAAGGAAGTGTAATAAAATGGCAATGTTGAAAATCTGGAGTGAAAATATTAAATTTGCAAACTTACGAGCATGCATAGGAACTGTGCAATGCACGCTCGTAACACAGTCATTTTTAGGAATTTTTTCACCAAATTTTCAACATAGCCATTTTTAGACCTCTGCTCATGAACAGTGTCACTGTGATTTTCTTAATTTGTCCCGTACATTGATTTCGCACACCGACTGCGCCACTGTGCGCTACATGGGCAGAAACACGTTTTGGGTGAGATGTGAAAAATGACAGCTGTACTACTCATAAGAAGGTGTGGTAAAATGGCAATGTTGGAAAATCTGGAGTGAAAATATTGAAAATTCGAGAACTTACGATGCGTGCGTAGGAACTGTACAACGCACGCTCAAAACAGTCATTTTTTGGAATTTTTTCACCAAATTTTCAGCATAGCCATTTTAAGACCTTTGCTCATGAACAGTGTCACTGTGATTTTCTTAATTTATCCCGTACATTGATTTTGCACACCGACTGCGCCATTGTGTGCTACATGGGCGGAAACACGTTTTGGGTGAGATGTGAAAAATGACAGCTGTACTACTCATAAGAAGGTGTGGCAAAATGGAAATATTGGAAATCTGGAGTGAAAATATTGAAAATTCGCAAACTTACAAGCGTGCATAGGAACTGTACAACGCACGCTCGTAAAACAGTCATTTTTTTTGAATTTTTTCACCAAATTTTCAACATAGCCATTTTAACACCTCAGCTCATGAACAGTGTCACCCTGATTTTCTTAATTTTCCCTGTACATGGATCTCGCACACCGACTGCGCCATTGTGCGCTACGTGGGCAGAAACATGTTTTGGGTGAGATTTGAAAAATGGCAGCTGTACTACTCATAAGAAGGTGTGATAAAATGGCAATGTTGAAACTCTGGAGTGAAAATATTGAAAATTTGCAACCTTACGAGCGTACGTAGGAACTGCGCAACGCACTCTCATAAAACAGTCATTTTTAGGAATTTTTTCACCAAATTTTCAACATAGCCATTTTAAGACCTCTGCTCATGAACAGTGTTACTGTGATTTTCTTAATTTGTCCCAAACATTGATTTCGCACACCGACTGCACCATTGTGCACTACATGGGCAGAAACACATTTTGGGTCAGATGTGCAAAATGACAGCTGTACTACTCATAAGAAGGTGTGGTAAAATGGCAATGTTGAAAATTTGGAGTGAAAATATTGAAAATTCGTGAACTTACGAACCTGCATAGGAACTGCGCAGCGCACGCTCGTAAAACAGTCATTTTTTGGAATTTTGGCACCAAATTTTCAAAATGGGGTTTTTGGGACCCCTTCTCATGAATGATGTCACTGTCATGGTGTTATTCAGGCCTGAAGGGTGATTTCGCACAGTGGCTGCACAGTGACTGCGAAATCACCCTTCGGACCCGAATAACACCATGACAGTGACATCACTCACGAGAAGGGGTCCCAAAAACCCCATGTTGAAAATTTGGTGCAAAAATTCCAAAAATGCCTGAGATATGCAACAAAGTTGAAACCCCCCTATCTAGCCCATTATACAGCTTACTGGCATTTCCTCAGTTCGCGGTCGGCTTTGAAGAGTGCAGACGTGTTCCTGGTCCACCGAAGATTGTCGCGTCGGGTCCGGAGGTAAGTATGGGGTGAGGTGGGGTGTGGGGAGGCTGGGTGCGCGGTGGGTGGGTGCGGGTTGTGGGAGGGGCTGGGAGGCGGCGCGTGGGACCGTTTTTCTTTACAGGGTAAAAAAAAAAAACAAAAACTTGAGGCGTTTGCCTGCGCTGGGGTGGGCTCCCAAGCGTGGCACAAGAATGGTTGGGGAGACGTTCAGCCGATGGGGATTGGGCACCCCGTCAGCTGAGTATGAGATTGCCACGCTGGGTGGGCTCCAGCGTGGCACTTAGTACGGGGTTAGGACAGTGGAGCCGATGGGGGATTGGGCACCCGTCGGCTATATCATGTACTTGCAGCGCTAGGGTGGGCACCAGCGTGGCATTTTCTAAGGCTTTGGAGGCATGGCACAGTCTGTGGGATTGGGCACTTCTGCCGGGCTATTCAGTGTTTGCGTATGGGGGCACGCGACGCTCATGCGACAGGTGGTGGGGAGCTGCCATGAGCATGCAATATCTTATCGCTGCTCACTCAGGCGTAGCTCCCCCTTTGAACTGTATGCCACTGCATTTTGGAGCTTGTCATAGACAGCTCCAGCATGCATTGGTTTACAGGGGCCGCGCCTGCCAACACACTGACTGAATGGGAGGAGGAGGTGACACACCTCCGAAATCTCCGATGATGGCACTGTTTCTTGCACATGCATGCAAGCAAACATAAAAATGCTTAGATGAAACTCTGTTGCAGTCAGCTAATAACTTTTGTGGGCAAACTGCCACCATGATACCACACACGCAGTCTAAAACTGCCACTACTGTAAATGGGTGGATCCTGGCAGCTATAACCTTAAATTACCCAATTAACACTCAGCTCCATTAACGGTGCATGAGCTACTCTACCAGGGACTTTTGACAGAAGTGGAGAACACTGGACCACTGCATTTCTGTAAGGAATTAGCGTAGGTCACATCTGACTGATTGCACCAGGTGTACATGATTGCATGACAGCGTCAGTGACAGTATCAGTATTTTTAAATGTCTGCTTCAGGATTCATGCTCTGCTGGTTGTTTATTAGTTTGTTTTAGTTGGAGCACTTCCCCTCCCCACATCCCCTATGCTAAAAAAGGCACAGAGGGTGTGGGGGCATGCATCACATAACTACTGTAGGATACCCTATTTGCGTACTGGTGTCTGATTTTGAAACACAGTTGCACAAGTTTTTTTATTTTCACCAAGAGAGACACACTAAGCTGGAAGCTTGTTTACAGTATGACCTGGGAGCACAAGGAAGTTAAGTGACTTGCTCAGGGTCACACAGTATGCATAGCTCTGAAACCATAATCGTGGGTGATTTTAACATTAACTGGCTCTCCGCTGAGGCTACTACCTATAAGGATGCAGCCGCGGTGCATCACCTCACTCAACTGGTCAATGCCTCCACTAGGTGTAACTATAGGACAGGCTCCCTTATGCTTCTAGACTGGATTCTATCTAACTGCCCTGAACGCATCTCCAATGTTTCTGTACTCCCAGATACAATAAGTGACCACTTGCCTGTCATCCGTTCCTGGTCAAACAAATACCACAAGCCCCCTCCAAAGCTTATCTATGCCAGGGTTATCAAACAAGGGCACCTCCAGCTGTTAAAATCCCATCTAACCAGGCTGAACTGGGCAGTGCTTGACTCCCTCAGTGACACCAACAAAGCTCTGGACCTATTTATCAAACGTTTCAATGAAGCCTGTGACATCTATGCACCAGTGAAAAAGATGAAGATCAAAGGACAGACCAACTCCTGGGTTACTACTGACCTTTTAACTCTGCTCAAGCACAGAGACCACCTCTGGCATTGTGCTCGTGCAACACCAACGCAAGTAAACATATAATTATACAAAGCAGCCAGAAATGATTGCACTCGAAAAATACGGAATGCTAAATGCAGCTATTACAAAGACGCTCTGACCAACTCTTGGGGCCAGGGAAACAAATTCTGGAACAACATGAAAGAACTCACAGGCAAGGATCCTAAAGCACCACCCACTATGCTCAACCTTCATGGCACTCCTACACTCGACCTAGGTACCATTACCAACACTTTGAATAATGCATTTAGAAACCTGGACAGTGTCCTTCCACCAAATTTTTTTGATGACCTCCCCTGCAGCTCCTCCTAAGTTACCCCCCAACTAGAACGTACAACCCCAAAGTTTTGTTTTAAGGAGGTCCCACCACAATGAGCTAGAAAATACATTCAAAAGGCCATCGGCAAACAAGGGTACAGTGGTGACTCCCTTGACCTGAAACTGCTGGCATAAGTCCTCGATGAAATCTTGAACCACTTACAAAGATCTTCAATCTCTTGCTTAGAATGGACCATTTCCCCTCTCTCTGGAAGAAAGCCACTGTCACACTGGTTCACAAAAACGGAGATAGGATACTGCACATCAATTACAGACCTATCTCACTCCTCCCCCCACTATCTAAAGCGATGGAGCGAATAGTGTCAGACCAACTAGTTGAATTCCTGGATAAGTACAATGTACAGTGCCCAGAGCTGGCTTCAGAAAAGGGCACAGCACCACCACTGCACTACTGGAATTTACAACCTTCATCCATGCCACGCTTGACAAAGGGAATTGTGGAGGGGCAGTATTTATAGACCTTACCAAGGCATTCGACACAGTTAACCACCTCCTACTGCTCAAGCAACTGTCCTCCATTGGGATCTCCAGCGATGCCCTTCCATGGTTCATCAGCTACCTTGATAATTGGATCCAACGTGTAAGGATTGCAGGGGATCTCTTCGGATGAGAAACTGGTCTGCTCCGGAGTCCCCCCAGGGGTCTTTTCTGGGCCCTCTACTCTTCTCCCTCTTCATCAACAATCTCCCCAGTGCCTGCCACCAAAAAATATTACTATACACAGACAATGCAGTCCTGTTTTCCAGCCACCATAAGATTACAGTCCTTGAATCCCAGCTGCAACTCGACTTCAAGCGCATCAAAGACTGGTTCAATTCTCATAAACTTGTCCTGAACCACAGCAAGACTAAAGCCATGTCCTTCTGTAACCGACGGAGCAGGCACAACTCTCTGTCCCTCACCATCAAGAACCACGCTGGTAACCCACTTGAACATGTCAAGGAGTTCAAGTACCTTGGTATTACCCCTGGATAGTACCCTCTCCTACACTCTGCATATTGACACTGTTGCCAAGACTGCCAATATATGGATTGGACTACTACACAAACACAAGCACTGTATGCCTGCAGATGCCCTTAAACTAGCCATCTACAGCTCTGTCACCTCTATCATTGACTATGGCCTTGCCATCTATGGCTCTGCCTCAACAAGTGCCCTCCGCAGGATCTCAGTTTCTCTCAGCAAAGCCTGTAGACTACTAACGGGTGCAGCCCAACAAACTCACACCTGTGACCTCTATGCACAGGCCAGCTGGCTACCCCTACGCAGCAGAATACAATGCCAGACCTGTTTACTTACCAAAAAGATTCTCCTTGGTCTCATGCCACCTGGTGTTAGCTCACTCCTTACTACCTACAGTGGCACTCAGCAAACACATGGTGCCCAATCTCTAACCTTTCAGGTTCCCAGATGTCATACATCCATGGGTCAGCGGTCCTTTATCTATAGAGCCACTCAATGGTTCAATTCCCTCAATAAAGAAGCACTTTCCTCTACTACACTTGGACCCTTCAAAAGGAATCTCAAACTTTACCTCACCTCTACCACTCAATGTGACTGCTTCTCTGAACAGAGATCTCTCTAAACACCTCCCAGCTCACTCATGTCTCACAGCCCACCCTTTCCCAGTCTCATTTCCTCTGGCCTTCCTTGTGACTCCTTTCCTGCTTCACATCTCCACTGGTACAAGACATTTTCCACCACCATCGGACAGTGGCCCATTAGCCTGCCAACTTCCTCTCCCGGTCGCACGCCTGCAATACTAACTGTCTATGGTGCCCTCTGTCTCTCATTGTTACCGCACCCAGCTGCCTACTCGAACTGCTCGTTATATGAATATTATCCCAAAGTATGTTATAACTGAGTATCTTTATTTTTTCTTTTAGTTGTTTTGGTTGTTTATTGTGCATTCTTTTACTACCTCTGTATGTGTGTTGACCCTCATCCTTTGACGTGGAACCTTTGTAAACAAGCAGTTTCTGCTCAAAGGTATTTGTAATCTGAGAATTTAATAAATAAATAAATAAAGTGGGGGCTGTCGGATTCAAACTCAGGTCTCCAGGTTTGCAGCTCAGAGCCTTAAACCACTGCACTATACTGCCTCTTCTGGTGTTCTCTACTATTGCAGGGTTTCTTTTTAATCAATAATCAGTGATAGTGTAGAATATCGGGTACATCTAGGAAACTTGCCATAAAAGCTTTCTGAATACAGTGCTGCTTTGGTGACCTTCCTTACTTGGTTGTCAGTTTAAGCTGGGGGGGGGCTTTGGCCCCCACCAGACCTTTTTTTTTTTTTCCCCCCACAGGTTAGTGTGGGGACGAACCTCACCCCAAATAAACTAACATAAAGTAAAGGCGACTGTACCAAGTAGTGTAACTTGAGCACTACGCTAATAGCGTAGGTCCTAGCCAAGGGTGTCAATAGAAATTCCTGGACCCAGGACACACCTTTAGGACTGGGCCCCCTCTTAGCCTCACATCTCCTGTTACAGGTCCTCCTATGGGCCCCCCTGAGCTACTGAACCCGGTACAGTTGTCCCGCCCATCTGCTCACCTGGTCCTAGGCATACCCAATATTCAACACTATCACCCAATAATCTTTATTTAGAAGCTATCAGCTATCACCAATGACATGAGCACTTTACGAATGCCTTAGCTTGCCAAATTTCACTTCCCGTCCAGAAAATAGTAAAATCTGGCAGAAAGTAGCTGACCTCCAGCTCAGCATGCTGAGGTTATTATTGCTTGCTGGAGGGCTGAATGATGCAGTAAATTGCTGTAGACTCCAGCAGAATGCTGGAGACTTGGAGGCCATGTGATGCACTTTTCTAATAAAACAAAACACAAACCTTCTTCTGAAATGCAAAACCAGGCTGATGATCAAAATGGAGATTAATAGTCTGGAGAGAGAAGTGAGGGCTTCTGGGAAAATGTAGCTCAGTAAACTTTTAAAGGGACACTGCCAACCTTTTCTGCATCATATTATTTCTAGGTAAAAACTCACATTTTAAGATTGCCTGCCTTCTCTAAAACTTATTGGTGTTGCTAATTGTTTTATCTGCATCCTTGCTTTGTGGAACTGAAATGCATGGTAATGTGCCCAGCCTTGTGGCTTCAAATCCGTGAACTACTCTGCTGACTGTAATCTTTATCTATGATTCAGTAGTATTAAAAAAAATGTACTTTTAAGAGCATTGCAGATCTATTTCTAATCCTCATTTAGTAATAATTTACTCTTGAACAAGTAGTCTGCTGAAATACTTCTTAGAATTTAGTATTCTTAGTGGTTATATTTTTGAATGATGATGAAAGATGATTAAAAATGACTAAAATTAGTCTTTGAAAACAAATTAATGACTGTTTCAATACTAAAAAATTAGTATTTCACTTCAGTGAGGGTTCCTAAGTATAGCCCTTTGGTCCTGCACCCCCCATGACCACTCACATCTTGAACACCGCTGCCCAGATGACCACCCAGCTGGACAACCATATCAGCATCCCAATAGACCCCTCCCAAGCTGTGCACCCTGCCTGCACCTAGACCACCCTACAAGCCCCAAACCAGCCTCTCCCCATCAACTATCACCCTCCCTGTAGCTGGGTCCTCCAGACCACCCTTCCTACCCTCAGACAAGATCCCCTTGCAGATGGACCTCCCCCCCAGACCAGCCTCCCCACCTCAGTTGACCACTTTCCCTGCAGCTGGACCAACCTCCCAGCCTCACCAAAAAAAAGCACCCTCATTGGAGCTGGACCAACACCCCCTAGATATCAACTTTTCCTGCAGCTGGACCCACCCAGACTACCCATCTTGCCCACAGACCAGTTGCCCATCCCACCACCAACCACTCTCCTTACACATAGAACACCCTGCCCTGCTAGGTACTCTTTTGTAATCCCGACGCTTACTAGCCTGACATGCTGAATCTCACACACAACAACCCGGCAGCCCCAGCAGCCCAACACACAGCAGCCTGAACCGGGACAGTGCCGACACACTGTCGGGCCAGAGGAGGTCAGGATGCTCTGCGGCTGTTGAGTGGATTTTCCACAAATGCCTGAAGCACCCAATCCTGACCTATGCCACTCATCCCTGGACCTGAGTCACTGCTGAACAGCACAAATGACACCCCTCCATGTGGTACACCCTCCAAGGACACACTGACCTTATCACGTACCCCTGGTAAGGATGACTGTCTCACTGTCTATGGGACAGGGATGAAACAAATAGCTGTGCATGCTCCAGTGTGTTGACCAGCCATCCCAGGCAGAATGGTGGACTGTCTGTGCGTCCCTGCATGCATGGTGATGTCAGCTGACAGCCAGCTGGGCATGCATGAAGGAACTGGAGTACCATGCTTGTTCGTTGGTGCATGCATGACACTGCAGGCACACAGCAGAGCAGCACAATGAGAGCATAGATAGCTGTGCCAGGAAACGGTCTGTAGTGACACTGCATGTGGGTGCTGGGACATGGAGCAGCATACCATTGCACCAACCATGCGATGTTTGCATGTGTCCATGTCATGCTAGCCCACTATGGGCTTGCAGTAGCCACACAGAAAAAAGTCTGAAAGTGTTTGGGGAGACTTGTGCCATGGGAGCCCACTGTGGCATGAAGGCTGCACACCAGAGACATCCAGGTGTCTTGTGGTGGGGGATTCCACAGAAGCCTATCGTGGGCATGCTGTTACTACATAGTTGCACATCTGGAAGGATTGGGGGGACTCGCACAGCTTCAGGCCTGTGCAACGTGTGGCACACATGAACAGCTGGAAGGATTTTGGGGGGGCTCGCACAGAGACAGGCCTGTGCAACATGTGACACACAGTGCAGATGTGGTAGTGTGCAGTGTTGTGACGAGACATGGAGACCAGGTTGGGGTGCATGTGAAATGTGGGGGGTACAACTTTATTCAACAGTGGGGGGCCACAGTGGCAACCTGGTGGCCGTGCATGATGAGTACTGTGAGTGTACAACTGTCAGGTGCCATGTCACCATGGAAACCCTACAGGGTGGTGTTGTGCGCCATGCCACGGAGGAACTCCAGCAGCTTTCCCCTTGTCTCTGGATGCCAGTACCATCCTTATCTGCTCCTCACGGGCTGCATAGCTCTTCTTGGGTGGTGTCCATGGCAGTCCATGACGAATGCCCTCCCTGGTGACATCGGTCCATTGCTGTTCCCTTTGGAGCTCTGCTAGCATCATCATGACCCCTACGTGCACCTTCCTGAGCAGGGCATGGAGATGGCGGTGCCAGGTCTCGATGTTGTTTTGGGTCCATGGTATACCTCGCTCATTGAGATCCATAACCAACCACAGCTGAGGTGGGAACATTGGGTCGTAGCTCATGGGCACCTTGGCCACCCTACTGTACAACCGTATCATGTGCAGCACATGTGTCTGCTCAAAACAACAGAGGAGTGTGGTGGCATTGGGAGATATGGTTGGCTTCAGGAGGCCAAATGCTGCTGGAATGTCCTGTGCCAGGACATGGGCAGGGGCCATGAGTTCATGGATCTTCAGGCTGAAATCTGGGTTGCTTCCGTATTGTGGTGCAAGGCCAAAGCTCTGGACCTTCCGCCACACAGTCTGCCCGAAGTGGAACAGGCAACCCTCATTCATGGCTTGAGGAAGCTCCATCTTACAGGCATTGATCGTAGCCTACTCAAAGTCAGTGATAATCCTAGGTGGTTCGAGGGTGCAGGACTGTGTGCTGGCATATTTGTTCAGCTCCTGGAACAAGATGCAGTAACATTCCAAGCTCTTTGTCATCATCAGTGTATACAGCAATGACATGATGAGGTTGCTAGGGCCAGTCCCCATGGGTGTATGGATGTGTACAACTGAGTGTGCAGGTGTGGCACAGTACTGAATGCACCATCCATCACCCAGAAGGGTGCCTGTACCAGGCCCCTGATGTTGTCCTCTGTGGTGAGTAGAAGGACCTGGTGCGTGGTGATACCAGTGATCCTGCTGTACCATGGCCATCTATTCACTGTCTGTAGCTGCTCAGGGATGGTGAGGTCAGCCAGTGCCACTGGTTCTGGTGAGAGGTCTTTGTGGTGGGTCCTGTTCACAGTCTACAGCAGAGCCCTCTTGCTTGGCAAATGTTGCCGCACCTCAGTGGACATTGCAGTTGCCTCACTCTGAAGCAGCTATGCGGGGGTAGCCATGGTGCTGTGTGCCTTCTACTTGATGCCAGCCAGCGCCTGTGCCAGTGGAGCATTCCCTAAGATATCACCAACAGCTTAATCTGGTTCAAAATCAGTTGGCATTCATCTGTATCCCCTTCCCTGGTTCGTGCCTGAAAATAGGCAGAATTTGTCTAGTGCACTTACCTGGTCAACAAAACTAAATAAAATCTTTTGCCTCCAGAGCATGAATGTGCTCATTCTTTTTCTTTAGGTGGTGCTGGCCATCTTGGAGCAGTGTGATGGCCCAGCCAAGGCAGAACTTGGACATACGGTGCTGGCAGCACCAGTACACTGTCTCGTTGCATGTCCATTCATGGAGCAGGTAGTAGCCATCCACATTCAGCTTGGACTTTCCCCTCCTGGATGGTACCACCTCACAGATTGTCCCTGTTGTTGGGGTTGCAGTTGAGCACCTGGCCCATCCATGGCTTCCACTCTCTCCTCCATTGTGCCAAAGGACTGTGCAACACTGACCGGCTTTTGTTCCAGGTTAGGCATATGGGTGTGATTGTGCCTCATTTGCACATCACACTCTATGGGCCACACCTGTGGCAGCTGCTACTCATCTGTGGGTGGTTAGTGCCAGCACTGCAGTGCCACTGTCTGCGCACAGTCCCAGTGCTTCATAGGTGTGCTGTGCACGTGGTCACGTTCAAGGTCTGTGTCCACAGTGTCCTAGGCCCCTGTCAGCTACTGTGCTGCAGCAGGGCTATGCTCCATGGTACACTTCCCTGCTGTCCAGCGTGCAGGGGTCCCCATTTGTTGTGTGCTCTGCCTACAGGTCGGTGTCCACTTACCTAGGCTGGCCTTTGCACCCCCCGGCATTGGCTTCCCTGCATCTGTAGCTTCCATGCATGCCGTCATGAGTGCATGTCCGTCAGCTGCCACCATGCATCATTTTCCATTGCCTGCCTCTGTTTTCCATGTTCTCCTCAGCTGTAGTTCCCTGACCTGCAACTTCTGTGGTAAATGACGTATTGTAGCCCTCACTGTGCTCTCTCCTTTGGGGCTTGCATTTTCTGCCCCTGTACCAGTTTGTCTGTCGGAATTCTGGTTCACCTGCTCTGTTGCCTACTCCTGTGGCAGGCTTGCACTCATAAAGCAGTGCTGTGCCACGTGTTCTGGCATACTGTTGACTGCTTGTGGACTCTGCCCCTGCATGGAGCCTTGGGTTTTCAGGATTTTGCACCTCCTTTGTGTTGAGCGGCTTTTCCTGACTGTGCTCTGTCGGGACAGTGGCTCTGTCAGTCTGCTGAGGGTCAGGAGGTTGTGCTAGGTGTCCCGTGTGTCAGGATACCGAGTTTCAGCACTGTATAATATATCCCCCTGCTAACTGACTACCCTGTAAGCAGCTGCACCATTCTTTAAGCCCCCATACAAGCCTCCCCAAATCTGAGTACACTCCCTGGATCATTTCACAGCCCCCAAATAATAATAATAATAATAATATGCTTTATTTTTAATGCGCCTTTCAAATGACAAGGTGCAGTGCAATTAAAACAGTTAAAACAAGTAAAAACAATGCTGTAATCACATTAAAATATACAATACAGTCAGAATCTGCCATCCTCATTATCATATGCCTTTTTCCAAAGATAAGTTTTTAAGGCCTGTTTGAACCTGCCTCTTACCCTAGCTAAATACTTTTCCTGCTGCCAGAATCCCCCAAACCACCCTTATCATCCATAGACCAGCCTCCTCCTCCAACAAATCTCCATGCAGCTAGAACCCTCCCCCAGACCACCCTCTTCTCCTTCAGCCAACAACCCTCCATGTAGCTTAACCAACATTCCAGCCCCTCTCCCCTGACAAACAGTCCCAGGATAAGCCTCTCTCCCAACAACAACAACCCTCCCTGCAGCTGACTCCCTCTCCAGATCATACTTCCCACCCACAGATTAGCTGCTCACCCACACTACACACTCTCCCTGCATCTGAAACAGGCCCTGCCCACCCAACCACTCTCCCTGCAGCTGAACCACCCTTTCGGCCCCTGGAGAAACCTCCCCCAAGGAAAGCACTGTCCATGGACCATTCCACAGTTACAAGGAGGGAGGAAGAGGCCCCCAGCTGAGTAGGAAGCTACTGCTGGTGGGGGACTTAATTAGGGGGGACAGACTTGCAAGCAGGGAGGGGTAAAGGAGAGGGAGGTGAAATACCTGAGAGGTACTTTGGCTTGGAGGGATGAGAGCAGATACAGTGGATCATTAGGTAGCAGGAGATGAGAGGGAGCTAGATGTCATTGTCCACCTGGGGACAAATGACCTAACAAGGGACGGGGGTAGGGGTAGTGCAGGGAAATTTCAGGGATGGGGAAGGGTCCTCAAGCATGCATGGTGGATTTTGACAACGGCTACCTATATACATCTGGGGAGAAGATAGGACTCTCCTCACGGCTTTCAACAGTTGGTTAAAGGCATGGTGTGGGGTGGGGCTCAATACTAGGAGTGGGCCTCTTCAGTGTCTTCTTAAGTGAAATTGCAGAAGAACTGAATGGGAAGGTATGTCTTTCTGCAGATGCCACCAAAACCTGTTATAGAGTGGACACTCAGGAGGGTGTGGAGAAAGGGTTCACCCATGCTGGTGTGACAACCATGTTGCTGATGCCGATTACAGCACAGGCAACATTACAGCACCAGGCATAATGTATCCCGGGGAGTTACACCACCAAAGCACCGTCCAAGGAAACAGTCAGTCTCCAGTGGGCCCCCTTCCCTAATTATCCCACAGGTCCAAGTTCTTAATTTACCTGCTGTCAAGTCCTACCCTATCCTACAATCACCCCGCAGGTATACAGTAGATTGTTACTATCCCTGATGTCCAGTGGTTCCCATTTATTTATTTATTTATTTATTCATTTGTTTACAGAGTAGATGGATTGGTCTGAGAACCATTTTCAGGCATGACCTGGGCCATTGAGAATGGCATAGGAATACAAGCATGTACAAAGGAGGATGGGACAAGGCATACAATAGACAGTAATGAAAATATACAGGATAATATACAGGATAGGTATATGAAGATATATATAACACTGCAGCTAGTGGTGGGCGCAGTGGGATCAATCTGCTCTGCGAAGTAATTCGTGGAGCAAAGGCGAATTCACGGAGTGCTCCGCAATGCGAAGCGGAGTACTTCGCATTATAATGAGGAACACAAAGTCCATTAGAAACAATGACTTCACATTACTCCGCCTCCTCAGGCCACTACTCTGCCAATTTTAAGGTGAAGTGCATTGCGGGCAGGGCACTTCACCGCACTTCGCCTTGTTTTTGAGCTCCAAAGATGAATTTTGCAGTGATTCATGGGATTTCAGGTCACATGGGCTCTATAGTGATCTGCACAGCCTCAGTTTGGGGTAGTATGAGTAGGAAGAAGTAGGAGACAGTGTGCTGTGATAGCTGTCTGTGATAGGAATCTTGTAAAAGCTGTTCAGAAAGCATTTTTGCTTTTTTGGGGGGATCCAACTTTAGTTCATTGATTGTAGGAAACCTTCCTGTACTCATATCATCTAGCGTTTTTGTTTTTATGTGGATTTTGAATATTAATTTACAACACTGAGTGTGTGTAGTGAAAGTGTGCTTTGGTGGAGAGGTGTATCTGTGATGTAGGTAGATTTAAGTTGGAGAAATAGTGATTTCTTTGTTTTTTGGTTATATTTTTGTTATATAACTGGCTGTGTTAATGTACACACAGTAATACTGTCAGTAACAGTAGAAATGTTCTTGCTGTTTGTTGTGTGGATGTGGTGCACCAGTTGATATGGTCAGGTTGTTTAAATTACAAATTTACAATACATAACGTGGCATAGTACTGAACTTTTGCATTTGCGCCGCATTCTTCTTTCAACATTGTACACAAACTGTTCTGTGTGTGAGTGTGTGTGCAGTGTTGCGTGCATCAAATAATACACCTTTTATTGTGCCACAGACTAGTGTAATTGCAAGCGCAGCAGTATGACCCTGCTATCCACTGCAGCTGCCTGATTTTGTACTGTGATCGTGGTATCTGTTCTTAGTTTTGCTCCTGTAGTACCGTAAAAATCAGCACTGTCTGCATTCAGTGCTCCCCCCAACCCCACAATTCAAAAGGTATTTTTTTACCAGATTGGATTGTTTTTGTGACCTCATCAGCACAACTGGTTACTGAAGTTGTTTTAATTCTGTGACAGTCTCAGAGTAGTCTCTTATCTGTTGCTGAAGCCACAGTTGTTTATTTGGCTTCACATCCAGCCAGCATCCCTCCAATCAGAGAGTGAATGTACTGCCCGGCCCGGTGGTGCTGAGGGTTGACGCGCTGGACGCCACACCTCGCGTCACACCAGCGACCCGGGTTTGGGAACGAGCCCAGGAGCTGGGGGTCAGCAGGAAGGGAGGGAGTAGGATCGAGCATCCATAGGACAGCTCTCCTCTCTCTGGGGTGGGATCCAGGGGCATCCCGGCACAGTGATGACCTCCAGTGGAAGCCAGAGGCATTGCTGCTGTGGGGAGCACAGCGGGGGATGCACACAGCTGATGTCCACGGTAGTTCCGTGTTGGCATGATTGCATGACCGTGTGCGTAGCGGCAAGGAAAAGAAGGGGAAAAATTCCTCAGCACGCCGCTTGATGGCCGGCCTCACGGCACCACTCGGCTTCAGCCTGGGATGCTCCCCCTGATCGAGACCCCCCCCCGGATCTCATGGTGGTGGTTGCATGCCTGCCGCGGTGGATCGCTGTGAAAGATCAAGGAAGGGGTAAGAGCTTGGGGTGTGGGGAAGAGCAAGGGCTTAGAGGTCAGGCTGGACTGGGGGGGAACCATAGGTAACACCCCCCCAGCCGCATGAGGATAAAAAAAAAAGAGTGAATGTATCAAAATTTGAATTTGGTTTTAATATTTGTGGTTGATCCCCCAAAATGCCTGCAAAGAGACGTGCAAGCAAAGCTCTTTCTCGCCATGGCAATGTTGGCAGTAAGATGGTCTGTGGGTGTGGTAGTAGTACGCAGACGCAGACGCAGATGTGCATTGCTGATGTGAGGAAAGGTATTTCTCCTGCAAGTGTTTTTACAGCCCAGTCAGTAGCTTCACTCGTAGTTGGAGGAGATGATGTTTTCCCAGCTGGTGGTGTTAGTGTTACTGGTGTTAGTGGTGGTGGAGGTAGTATTAGTATTGTTGCGCCAAGTTCTAATTCCGACCAGTGTACCGTTTCCAAAAATATTGAGTGTGAAGCAGTGCAAGTGAGTGGCAGCGAAGATGATGTCATTCTTCCCAGTAACATCCCAGTAACTGAACCTGAGGATTCTGATGATCATGTCAATGACAGCATACAATGTGATATTCTGTCCACCGTGGCACTTAACGTCACGCATTTTCCATGCAGTGATTTACAGTGTGGTGAAAAAATATCAGGTGATGGTGGTGTAGATGCTGATGATGAATGTGATGATGATGATGATGATGTTGCTGTTGTTGCAACATGCAGTCCACAAGCTAGCATCTAAGCAAAAGATGTAGATGTGTGTGAAATTGATGAATATGATGATGATGTAATTGACCCCAGTTGGGAACCAGAGAAAAATAAATTAAAAGTGGTTGTGTCTGAGTCTGTTTGCAGGAATCCCCTTCCCCATAATAACTTGAGATCTACTGGTTTTAGTTGATGATTATGATGATGACCCAGTAATCAATATGATAGGTAGTCATGGTGATCAGCTGCAGTCCAGGTGTGCAGTGCCTGAAACGTCACGTGCCCCCTCCACTTCAGTGCTTAAAATAATGGACTTAAATAAGCCACATCATCATGGACATGTTAAAAGCAGAGCATCACACTCCCTTGTTTGGGATTTTTTTGTTCAGGATGCAAATGATGATTCAGTTGCAATCTGCCAGGTTTGCCATGTGCATGTGAGTCGAGGTAAAAAGGGGAGCCATCTGGGCACAGGAGGACAGCATACACATCTTAAGAATAGGCACTTGGCACTGTGGACCCAGCACAAGCTGGCAGCTAATACCACATTGGGGCATTCACCCACGTCTCCAGCAACCATAGCTAGCATGTTATCCCCTTCCGTGACTGTTAAGCCCATTGGAAATTAAACATGTGCAGTAGTGCGGTAATAAGAGCAGAGGATTACTAAAGACATGATGAGGTGGAGGACCATAATGACTTTGAAATGTTGTCCAGTGCTGGTGAGAGTAGCAGTTTCTGTGGTGGTGGTGGTGGTGGTGGTGAATGCAGTATGTCTAGTGCAAGCGGTACATCAACCCTGGTTGGCAAATCTGGCAAAATAACATAATTTCTGGGTTTGTCATCATCACTTGTGCAACTGTCTTAATCAAATGTCCACACTCCATGCCCTGCCAATGCCATTCATCACAGAGCACAACCATTTGTGATCAACACACCACATGTAAAACGTTTAAGTCAGTCCATGTTACAAAGCGTTTTTGCGCACAAGCTGAAGTACCCCCCCGAATCATACAGTGTCACGTGAACTCAATGCTGCTGTAGCGGAAATGCTGATAATTGATCTTTTGCCCTTCTCCTTTGTAGAGAATTCTGGGTTCCGGCGGTTTGCTGCATGTGGCTGTCCAAAATGGAAAGTCCCATCCAGGACATACTTTTCTACCCGTGCTGTCCCCGAGTTGTTCCACACAGTGTCCGATTCAGTAAGACATGCCCTTCAACATTCCTCCTCTCTATTCATCCATTTAAGTATGGATATGTGGACAAGTGGCAAAACAGTGGGGAGTTCATATCTGTGTATAACTGCGCACTGGGCGCAGGTGCTGGGGGTTGTTTGTGATGTTGGTAGTGTGAATAATCAGTGCAGTAAGGTGGATTGTCGAGGTAGCAATCTTCCTGGAATTCGACACTATACAATGATTGCTATGCACAGTGTGACCTGTTCACACACTGGTGAGAACATGTTGGACATGGTAGTGACTGAAGCTGACAGATGACTAAATCCTCTGTCCCTGAGAGCTAGGTTCATAGCAAGTGACAATGGGTCAAATGTGGTGAAATGCATCATGAATGGTGTTTTTTTTCATGTTCCATGCATGGTCCACTGTTTAAATATTGTGGTTCAGGGGTTTCTGCAGCACCCTCATATAAAGGAAATGCTGACTGTTGCACGACTTATCTGCTCTCACTTTTCAAGATCTGGAAAGGCCAGTGACCAACTGCGGCAGTTGCAGATGCAAAATAGCCTACATTGGCACTGCTTGAAGCTGGAAGTTGTCACCCGATAGAACTCCACGTTATACATGGCAGAGAGGTTGTATGAACAATACAAAGCCATCTCAGAATATCTTGTTTTGCACACTAGCCATGACAGTTCCGGGGCCTCCATGTCTATGACGACTAAACAGCGGCGCCTCATGGACTCTGTAATAACAATTTTGCAGCCTTTTGAACATGCCACACAGGCAGTGAGTGGTGAGTCTACCTCCATTAGCCAATCAATTCCACTGCTGCGGGTGCTGAGGCGGACAATGGTGAACATACAGCATAGCCTTGATGTTGCTGGAGATCGTGGTAGCAGTATGTTGCTGCAACACATGCTGACAGTATTTGACCAGAATCGTCACGTTGTGAGCATTCAGCGTAGTGACAACTTTGCCATAGCAACAATGTTGGACCCACGATACAAACATGGAGTTGCATCAGTACTGGAGGGAGGGCCTGAACAGGTAAAAAATATCAGTGGTCAACTGGTGCGCTTGGTTCATGGGGCACAGAAGTCACGTGCCAAGGTTTGCAAACCTCAACAGCATAATCCGGCTGAAGGTGTACCTGGAGAACCATCAAGCATATCCTGCAAGGGGAAGGGGACTGCAGTTCCAGGTGGTCTGTCATCCAAAGTGGCTGGCATCAACATGCTTTGGGAGGCTTTGTCCCAAGTGGGTATTTGTGAAATAAATGATTCGGGAGAACAAGATGATGCATCAACAATTGGACTTAGTGCGGCACAGAGAATGGTTGAGTCATATTTGTCTAAAAACAGGCATCTGACAATAACTTAAGATCCTCTTTTGTACTGGAGTGGAAAGGTCAGTGAATGGCCAGAACTGACTGCAGTGGCACTGAAGTACCTCACATGCCCACCCTCCAGTGTAAGTGTTAAGAGGGTATTCAGCTCAGTAGGTGCAATAGTCAGGGATCGTCAGACAAACCTGTCTCCTGCAAATGTTAGTTTGCTAATGTTCATTAAAATGAATGAGAGGCACATACCAGCAGAGACTGCAACCTCGGTATTTGTACCCGGACTAGTCATGGTGGTCTTGCTGATGTGGAAATGGAGCATCCTGGTAGCACTGGCAGTGGCTGCCTGAAATGGCCCACCACTGATGTAGATGACGACACAATGGAGAAAGAATTTCCCAGTGGTCAGACTTCAGACATCGATGACAGTGAGGGCAGTTTTGTTTATAAGGATGATGATGTGGTTAATGTTGGCAAGTTTTAACTGAAGTTTTTAAAAGGCAGTGTGCCCAACAGACCACCACCACTGGGACTGATGTTATCCACTGCCACCATGAGTCTGTCTGCCTCCCCCGGATCACCACCACCACCGGGACTGATGTTATCCACTGCCACCATGAGTCTGTCTGCCCCCCCCGGACTACCACCACCGGGACTGATGTTATCCAATGCCACCATGAGTCTGTCTGCCCCCCAGACCACCACCACCGGGACTGAAGTTACCCACTGCCACCACTGCCACCATGAGTCTGTCTGCCCCCCAGACCACCACCACTGGGACTGATGTTATCCTCTGCCACCATGAGTCTGTCTGCCCCCAGACCACCACCACCGGGACTGATGTTAGCCACTGCCACCATGAGTCTGTCTACCCCCCCGGACCACCACCACCGGGACTGATGTTATCCACTGCCACCGTTGCCACCATGAGTCTGTCTGCACCCCCCCGGACCACCACCACTGGGACTGATGTTATCCACTGCCACCATGAGTCTGTCTGCCCCCCAAGACCACCACCACCGGGACTGATGTTATCCACTGCCCCCATGAGTCTGTCCCGACCACCACATTCATCAGCTAGAGACAGAAAGCTTCTTAATATTAAAACCATAAAGTGAGTATGTGTACTCATGTTTGTTATGCTGCTTCATTTCCTTTAGTTGTATGTTTTGTTTTCTGTAGCTTTTCAGAGCCACAATGGTAAAACACATACAGTACACTTCTTTTGTTTCTTTTACAGGGTAACAAAAAAAGGCTCCATCGCTAAAACACGTTGGGAATGGTACTGTAGCTGTACTGTACAGAGAGGAAGCGATGTAATATCCATGTGAAATCCATTCTGTTAAGTATGAAGATTTGATTTCATCGGTTTCATTGTTTTGTAAACACTGCAGCAAATATTGCACACAGGTTGTGTTAGTTGACAAGATATGGCTTTGAAATGTAACTTGACTTTAGGGATTGAGATTTGAGAACCAGGGAGGGACACATAACAATTACGTTGTAAGAAATCATTCATTTCTTTTTTTAGGAAACTTCCAGATGCTTTGTTGTTCTGACAAAGTGGCCTTATCCAAACAAGTTCTTCAACATCATGCCTCCCCCAGGCTGGGGCGTACATGCAACACACTGAAGTAATTTCATTAGATGACCATGACCATCATTAACAACCAGACTCAAGAAGGATGCAGATGGAATCTGTGAAGAAGTAACAAAATAAGAAACCATTACAGACAAACCTGAAAATATGATTCCCCCCACCCAAAAAAAAAAACATACCTTCACATGCTTGACAGTTATCCATTGCAAATTTCTACACAAAAAGTTCTAATCGAGCACTGGAATGTGCACACCAACAGTATCTGTGACCTGTGATACAGATCAATACCATGAGTACATGTCCATGTCAACCCCCCCTCACCTACAAAATACAGAAATATATATCTATATATATCAACTCACCAAGGCTACTATTAGTGTACAGACAAAGGGCACCCTTCCATCCAGTTAAGATGATCACATTGCATTTGCTCAAATCGCAGCACACATTGGACCAGCAACAGTTTGCTCACGGTCATCATTTTATTCTGGGGCACTGCGTGCATGAGTGACTGCGCAATAAATTCTGGGATACTTTGCATGTGCTGAAACAGTCCCATTTCACTTCATTACCACTTGTCAATTTTCTGCACACAAGACGGATGCATTTTCAGTATGCAGAAAAAATCTGGGGACTCTGTGCCACTTTTGTGTGCATGACTGAGTGCGCCATTAATTCTGGGGGACTTTGTATGTGCTGAAACAGTCTAATTTCACTGTGTAACCACTTGTTAATTTTCTGCACACAAGAAGGATTCATTTTGGGCCTGCAGAAAAAATCTGGGGACTCTGTGCCACCACTGCACGCATGACTGAGTGCGTCATTAATTCTGGGGGACTTTGTATGTGCTGAAACAATCCCATTTAACTTCATTGCCACGTGTCAATTTTCTGCACACAAGCAGGATGCATTTTGGGCATGCAGAAAAAAATCTGGGGACTTTGTGCCACTTTTGTGCACATGACTGAGTATGCCAATAATTCTGGGTGACTTTGTATGTGCTGAAACAGTCTCATTTCACTGTGTAACCACTTGTCAATTTTCTGCACACAAGGAGGACGCATTTTGGGCCTGCAGAAAAAAATCTGGGGACTCTGTGCCACTTTTGTGCACATGACTGAGTGCGCCATTAATTCTGGTGAACTTTGTATGTGCTGAAACAGACTCATTTCGCTATGTAACCACTTGTCAATTTTCTGCACACAAGCAGGGTGCATTTTGGGCTGGCAGGAAAAATCTGAGGACTCTGTGCCACTTTTGTGTGTTCTGTGATTGTTGCTGTGAGCTCATAATGTCATACTGACATTTTTACAATTAAAGCAGCATTGCAAGATTGTCCTCACAGTTCTGAACTGTACTTTTTTATGCTACTTTACATTGCCACAGCCACCACTACTTACCTCCGAGTCGTGACTTGAATGATATGATTCTTTTCACAACTTATGTCTGCTTTACTTACTTGACTACTTTTTTCATGTATGAAAAAAAAATGAGCACGTCTTCCAATATTGTTAGGACCAGGTCTGTATTTATTTGTAGCTGCTTTTCAATAACTATTGTTCCGTGGTGTCATAAAACACTGCCTGATGCATAACTATTAATTAACAACAGAAGTGATATATAACAACTACTTGTATAACAACTACTTGACGTGTTGGAGAAAAGCAGAGGAAAACAATGACAAAGACCTGGTCAGCACCAATTTATAAGGAATGCTCCTTTCATTATTTCACACATGAAAAGAGGTAGTACAGCAGACTCAACTACTGTAAATTTTCGTATCATTCCAGTCAGTCAGGATGTAAGTAAAGGAAGTTGTAACATAGCATTAAAAAATATAGGTCAGAGTTATCAGCAGATTGTTGCGCTGCTGCTTTACAGACATTCACCACATTACATAATTATGGTGATGCATATAAACTAATATGTGGGGGCATTACTACCACTGGAATAATTCTTGCTCCACAGAGTGCAATATATTTCTGTGAAAACCACCCATAATTTCATTATAGTGAGTCATGTGACGGAGGAATTACTAATCAAAAAAGACACCCACATTCTGCCACCCTTTCTCTGCAATGTTAGGATGTGATGCCAGGGGGAGCGCAGGTGCATGCTCCACTATAATGAATGTCCAGCAGCTATCCCAATGTTTCCTTATGTTATAAGGTTCACTTTGTGGTGAAATGTGGGATGTTTCCACTAACATGGCTCTTCTTTCTGGAAACGTGGCCACACATTTCACCACAAGCTGACCATTATAATACAAAGAAACATTCAGAAACCTGCTGGACAATTGGATATTCACTGTAAGGAGCACGCACACGCACTCTCCCTGCCATCACGTCCTAACGTTGCTGAGAAGGGAGACAGAATGTGGGCAGATTTTCAGAATGGGAATTCCTCCATCATGTGACACACTGTAATGAAATTATGGGTGGTTTTCACAAAAATGTATTGCACTATGTGGTGCAAGAAAGATTCCCCTGGAAGAGAAAATGTGTATGATTAAACAATAACAAACAAAAAACACACAAAAACAGTACAGCACAGTAGTGGGGTGGGGTCAGGGGTGGGGGCAGAAAACAATCCCCTCACTTACTATGGCCATGGGATGCCATGGTGGTCCAGCAGCAGGTGCAGCATTGAAAGTATTTGCTGCTGCTGTGCTTCCAGTCCATTCACCTGCTGCTCCAAAGCACTGAACCGCTCATTATGTTCCTTGAGCACTGCCAAAAACAGGCCGATGTCAGACTGGGTTGCAGGGACTGTGGCGGTGTCCACTGCAGCAGGGAATCCAGGTAGTGGGGCTGGTGGTGGTCAGGGTGGTGCTGGTGGCAGTGGTGGTGGAGGTGGTGGTGGTGGTGGAGCAGCTGCTGTAGTAGCCCTCCTCCTCCTGCTGCGGCGGTGACCGTGAGGCACATCTCCCACCCCAGCAACACCCTCAGCCACTGCCACGGAAGGGCCAGCAGGTGGACACCTGGCCCCTTCCGTGGCAGCCTGCCACTCTGCCCTATGGTGGTTCAGCATGTGAGTGCGCTGGTCACTGGTCCCCAAATGTGTCCTGGGGGGCCATGGCGCACCAACACACCAGACACACAGCACTCCACCACTGTGCTGTCTCCCCCCACACAGTTAAAAAACTCCCATACTGAGGACCTGCGGGGGGGGGGACCAGACACAGTCTTCACACGTCGGGCACGAGTCCCACCACCACCTACAATTTCCAGGGCCACTTCCTGTGGCTGTGGAGGGGGTGCTGCTGGGGCCCCAACAGTTGCTGCTAGTGGTGGTGGTGGTGGTGGTGGTGGTAGTGGTGGAGAAGGTGGATGCGCAGCAGGCACTGGTGCTGCCACTGCTCCTGTTGCTTCAACCAGGAGTTGGGAGCAGTCCAACATCACATGACCACCCCACGCCCCACAGGTCTGCACTCCTCCCCTCCTACTGCACCCACGGGCCAGTGACTCGCCTTCTCCTACATGATCATCCATCCTCCTGAAGTCCACGGGCCGACACAAACACACAGACAGTGGACACACACACAGTCAGTCACACACACAAAACAAAACAAAAATTATACAAAAAAATTCACTAACAAAAAAACCACAAATACAATACAAAAACTAAATAAAGAAATAGCTTTTAAAAAAGCTGTTTGTTTTGTTCTGACACTGAAAAGCAACAAAAGGCAAGCAGTAACTCCTCTCCTCTCACAAATACTCTTAGGGAGGCAGTATAGCGCAGTGGTTTAAGGCTCCGAGCTGCAAATCTGGAGACCTGGGTTTGAATCCCACAGCCCCCACTTACATACTGTGTAACCCGGAGCAAGTCACTTAACTTCCCTGTGCTCCCAGGTTGCACCTGTTAACAATATTTCAGCTTAGCATGTCTCACCTGGTTAAACAATTGGAAAAAAAAATGCTTTCTCCCTCTACAAATGTGAAGGAGAAAGTGAAACTGCTTCTGTGACTCACTTCCTTCCTGCCTGGCTAAAGCATGTGACTTACAGTACTGCAAGCCATGTGATGTGCCTATTTTTTTCTTACTTCGCATTAAGGCATAATGGCAATGTGAAGTGGTAATAATAATAAAGCAAAGTGAGCACTTTACAGGGTCCACTTCACATTGTGCTCCACAGACACGAAGTGCCCACTTCACAGGCGGATTAAAAATTCGCTGCATCTTTAATTGCAGCACAATGGATAAATAACATTTATGACAATAGCAGGTACAGTAGTAGCCAAGTTGTAATACAAATTAGGCACGATAGGAGATGAGTAAAGGAAAAAGTGCATCTTGGCAGTGTAGGTATGGACCAAGAAGGGAAAGGAGGGAAGGGGAGTAGAGGCATGATAGTAAGTTGGGAGGGCAGGATCAAGGGGTGGAGGATAGAAGGTGAGATCCAAGGAGAGAATGGAAGAGTCCTGCTGAGTCGGTGGTGCTAACTGGAGTGTGCAGGTTGTTTCAGAGGAAAGGGGCTGCAGACAAGAATGCACATTTACCCATTCAGGTGGAGACTAGGGGGCACAAAAGCATGGAGCCAGCAGTAAGGCAGAGCTCTCGAACAAACACTTTTGGCCAATGGAGGTGGGATTGTGGACAAGTAGCTCGGTTTTGGATGGCCTTATTGACTGTGCTGGCCAAGAGATAGGTCCGTTGGGCTGATAGGGGGAGCCAGCCCAGGGTCTGATAGAGTGAGCAGTGGTGTGTTGAGTGAGAGCCCTTGCCCCCTGTACAGTATATTCAAAGCCTCCAACATGACCCAGTTAGTTCTTATAGCTAACACTACCCTCTGGTCCCCAGGCTTACTATATATTTGCCACTGTACCACATTTGACACAGTCACAGACCTTCAACTCAGCTCCTTGATCAGGCACAAAATGGATGATAGTTCACAATCATGTGCTAACTGTACACAGCTGTTTATATAGTAGGCACATGAGCGCAAAACTGGCATTCTGTCCTCAGTTGGTCACATAAGTTAACAGAGTGTCTCTGCCAAATGCCACTGTGGGGAGAATGTGTAAACATATGGTGGGGGCCATGAATGGTGGGAGCGGTGGGACTGGGTGGGCAAGTAGGTATTGGCAGTTTCTGATGTATGGAATGGGCAGGAGAACCACTGAACATCAGGTGATATTACCGATAGTGGGAGCTCAATGGGGCAGGGATAGGAGGCGGAGGTGATAATACCTGGTTTAGGGAGGCAATATCTTTTAGAGCCATTCACCAACTGGTCAGAGACTCACTAATCATGCTATCCAAGATATAATTTTGCAATCCTACCCTGTTTTTGGGCGCAAAGTGTTGTTTGAGAGTCACTAACCCATTCAGAGATTGCGAATGCCCTTTGAATATTATGGTGTATGTGAACAATAACAGTCCATTACCAGTAAGATAAAGACAAGTGAACAAATACAAATATGGAATTGAGAGCTGTTCTCCATGAGGTTGATAATGTAATTTATCTTAGCAATGCATTAGAGTACAGAGTATAATGGGATTAATACTGGTACCACTGTGCTACCACATGAGTCTAGGGTTGCTGTGAGAGGTACCAAATACTGAAATGTTAAAATAACACAGTACCATAGTGCTACCAGTGTGCCAGTATTTGGGGGAGCTGACAAAATTCTCAACATTTCATGATACCATTGTAGTGCAGGTGTGTGTGAGTGAGAGACAGAGAAAATGGTAAAAAAAATGCCATGGGGATACTATTGTGCCAGTGCACTACCAGTGCACCGAGGAAAATCTATATATTATCTACCACTGTGTTACCAGAGTACCAATGGGTAGTACCATTGTGGATTTTTCAGCTGACCACGGTATTGCCATTGCTGTACCACTGTATTGCCATTGTGACAGATTCGGTAATGGTAACCAGACTGCTGAGACAATGTAGTGCTAAAGAAATGTGTTAAAAATAATAGTGTTGCCAGTACTGCTGCAATGTGCAGCAAAAATTAATGAAGGAAATACAGTGCTAAAGAAGTGTGCATGAAAATCTAATAATTATTTGCGGTGCTCTTATAGTCTGCATCAAAAAATAAGAAAGATTGAGCAGTAGTACAACAGTGTAGCAGAAAGTCAATGCAGTATATTAACAGTTCACTGACGAAAAGCAGTGCTTTATCAGTCTGGACTGATATAACACTGAAATGAGACTCAAGATGGAAGTGTGCACTCCACTTCCAACTGTACCCTCATGTGTATAGTGAGTATGCCTGCCTACATCCCTGGCCATGCACATGGAAGGCATGCGATATACCAGACTACTTACGTGGCGCAGGCACAGTGCCATCACACACCATGCTTCTGAACATCTTGAGCCTCATCTTCTCCTTCTTGGTCAGGTCAGCATACCGATGTCTATATTGCTCACCTTTGCTGGTGATGTCAGTCCATGCACAGAGGTGCCACTGCACCGATGTCCACAGCTCACGCCTGGACCTAATATGTTCCCCAACCTCTTCAGAGAGTTGATGCTCCTGAGCACAACCATATTTGCCAGCTCCACCTCCCCCCAAGACTGGTACATCTGCACCACTGCCCTGGTCCTTCACCAGGTGGACATCCTACACTGTGAGAGAGTAACACAGCCTCCCTTGCACTAATACTGCAAGTTGTGTGTAACACCTTGATGTTTGCATGTGCATGCCATTAGCACTATACTACGTATGGGCAGCGTCATGCAAATGCTATTAGCGCCACACAAGTGCGGCATGGCCTGCAGTGTTCATGCATGACCTGCACAACAATGACACTTTCATGCCAGTGCTGAACACACAGTGCTGTGTCAAATACCATCTGCACTACTGTTTAGAGCCATGCTGTAGCACAAACACATTTGCACAGCACAAATTTCTGCAATATTCAAAACGTCTATGCAAATTAGTCTACTTAGGCAGTCAGAGGGCAAACCACCACATTAGCATGTCATTATGGCCTGATTTGTATGCATTACCTTGTGTAGATTGCCTGGGCTATTTAAAGGGGACCACAGCAGGACCTGCACAGTGACTTGAACTGCAACCACAAAGCTACAGGGTGTTTGGAAACAACATAGGCTAGATGATGTTGTCCCAGAAGACATGCACCACAGTCACAGGTAGGTGTTCTGCATGCCATACACATGATGCGGTTTATGCTACAGTTTATATATTATACTACAATAACATGGAGAGCCAGTATTATATAATATATATAGTTATATATAGGTCCTTGACCTATCATCCTTCGTTTCGGTGAGCAATAGTCCAGATGCTCTGGTGTTGGCCTATAATAAGGCCATCACGACTGCCCTGGATTCTATTGTTCCTGTTCATGAGCGCCCCCTATCCCTTCGCCCCAGATCCCCGTGGTTTGATGGGACCTTGAGGGAGATGCGGAGACAGGGGCGAAGGTTAGAGCATCGCTGGCGCAGGTCTGCCCTTGATGCCAACCACTCTAGATTGATGGAACATTATGTTAGCTATCAATCTGCAGTCACCCATAAGAAGGCAGAATTCCTGTCCAGGGAGATTGCAGTTGCTCAGAATCGACCGGCTAAGTTGTTCCGAACGGTAGACAGACTGTGCAACCCAGCCTGCCTGCAAGTTCGGAAAGCTTTTTCACAAGTAGAGTGTGATGAGCTTGCTCTATTCTTTGCAACTAGAGTGGCCGACATCAGGGCAAACCTGGGTCCGGCATTCTCTAAGGGTGATGCTTTTGGACAGCGTGGGATCACAGTGTCCTATTTCTCCTGGAGTTGCTTTTGTTGACCTGAGTTCGTGGATATTATGAGGATTGTCCATACTATGTGTCCCACAAGTTGTGGTTTGGATCCCGGACCGACTCCCCTCATTTTGTGTTGTTCTGACATCATCGGTCCGGTCCTGGTGCAAATAGTCTGGTGCTCCTTGGAGTTAGGCGAGTTTCCCTGCTCTCTGAAAGAGGTAGTGGTGATTCCTCTTTTGAAGAAAGCTTCCTTGGACCCAGACTGTTTTTCAAACTATCGGCCTATCTCTAACCTCCCCTTTATTGGGAAGGTTATTGAGAAGGTCGTAGCTGTTCAATTGGACGACCATTTAACCATCCATAATGTCTACGAATCCTTCCAGTCTGGCTTCCGGAAAAGACATAGCACCGAGACTGCGCTGGTTCGGGTGTTAAATGATCTTCTGATGGCAAGGGATCAGAAGAGACGTTCTATCTTGGTTCTTCTTGATCTCTCTGCAGCCTTTGACACTGTGGACCACATGGTGTTATTAGTTCGCCTGGGGCAAATGTGTGGTATGTCTGGAACCGTTTTGAAATGGTTCACGTCATTCCTCACCGGAAGATCACAAAGAGTTGTGTCGGGGATTTTTTCCTCTGACCCAATTTCTTTGTTGTGTGGAGTGCCTCAGGGTTCTGTGCTATCACCCATGTTGTTTGCATTGTATATGCTGCCCCTCGGAGGTATCATAAGACGATATGGGCTGAGGTTTCACTGTTATGCAGATGATGCCCAGCTCTATCTGTCTTTTTCACCCGACCAGGATGGAGCTCTCTCGGTGTTTAATAATTGTCTGGGGGAGATCCAAGACTGGATGGATTCTAGTTGGCTAAAGTTGAACTCGGAGAAAACAGAGGTTCTGGTAGTTGACCCAGGTGGTCGGATTGAGAGGCCGTGTATTGGTGCACCATCTGGAATTTTCCTTGGTGGTGTATCTCTTCCATCCTCTGAACGGGTGCGTAGCCTTGGGTTTATTCTTGATGACAAGCTGACTCTGAAATCTCAGGTGTCAGCTGTTGTCAAGACTTCCTTTTATCATCTTAGGAACATTGCCAGGGTTAGGCACCTTGTTCCGTCTGACTCCCTGCCTACTTTGGTCCATGCTTTTGTTTCTTCACGTTTGGACTATTGCAATGCCCTGTACTTTGGGCTTTCTGGGGTTGAAATCCGTCGCCTACAGCTGGTGCAGAACGCTGTAGCCCGGGTATTGACTGGGACAAGTAGATCCTGTCACATTACTCCCGTGCTGCACGAACTGCACTGGCTTCCTATGCGGTGGCGGATCACCTTCAAAGTCATTTTACTGACTTTTAAAGCCCTTCACGACCAGGGTCCAGCCTATCTGAAAGACATTCTGGTTCCTTACTGCCCTGACTGATCACTCCGCTCGGCCAACATGGGGCTGTTAGAGATTCCAAGAGTGAATTTAAAATTTTCTGGCAGCAGAGCATTTTCGCATGCTGCTCCCACTCTTTGGAACTCTCTACCATGCCGGTTACGGCAGTGCACCTCCGTGGAGTTATTTAAGAAAGACTTAAAAACATATTTATGGAGTATGGCCTTTTTAGATAACTAAGTTATTGTATTAATCTTTCGATTTTACTATTTATATGATATCTGGATGATATGCTGATTTTTATGGATGTTTTATGATTTTTATTTAGAGTTTTGGATTGTTTGTAATTGTTCAGCACCTTGACATCCTGAAAGGTGCTTTATAAATAAAATTATTATTATTATTATTATTATGAGGGTAAAATAAAAGTATATTGTGTGTCATGTACCATTGAATGCTGCTGTCCCGGAAACTATAGGCCCAGCTGCCAGGTGTGTACTAACAGCATGCAATACTGTCATACTGTCCTGTCACATACATATACTGTGCCAATGGCATGGGTTTTGACACTAACACACACTTGCCTGGCCATGTGTGACGGCATGCTTCTACAAGTATGCTGTACATGGCCCGGAGGGGGATATTCCTACCCAAACAGCACTCCCGGGCTCAATTATGTCAGGGGCTGGCCCTGTTAGGGTGTCATATGGACATGTAAACCATGCTAAGCTGCACACCAACCACAGCCTTGAGATTCGGCAGGGCCTCAATACCACAGGTCAGTGAGATCCACCCATGTTGCCTCCACACCTGTGAGGGTAGCCTCAGGCCATCTGGCTTCCTGCCGCCTGCCCCTGCAAGATGTTACTGGGTCATATGCATCACGTATACACTGACAGCTGTGTGCCACTCCATGATGCCCATGTGTGGGGCATTTTTGGACATGGACAGGCTGCCGGGAGAGGTTTCTGACCCCTGCATCCCTCGGACATGCAGTCCAATGTGGATGCTACATTGTTGCACATTGGGGCAGCACACACACACGCACTCACACACACACACACACACACACACACACACACACACACACACTCACACACACACACACACACACACACTCACACTCACAGACTACTCTCACAACAGACACTGACCACAGGCACACAGGCCCATATACCTCCCCCAACAGGTGCCGCAGATGGACGGGCAAGAGTCCAGAACTACAAATTCTCAATGAAGGAGCTGAAGACCCTAGTGGAGGCATGCTAGGACAGGGAGACCCAGTTAGCCTGTTACAAATCCACCAATGCCACAGTCCATGTGGCATGGGGGGAGATAAACACAGCGTTCAACGCTGTCGGTGGCTGGGATCATACCTTGGAGCAGGTGTGCAAGAGATTTAATGACCTCCAGTGCCATGCTAAGGAGAATATGGTGGCACAGCACCATGGGCTGCATGGCACCGGAGGTGGACCACAGCTGTCAGCAGCTGCAAGATCTGTTCACCCTCCATCGTGAGGACCATGGCTGTGGAAGGGGTCCATGGTGGTAGTTTCGACACACAGGTGGTGTCTTACCAGACATGTAAGTACATGGCTATGTCTCAGTCTGGTGAGCATGGGTACACATGCAGATCTGCTAGTGTGGCACACTGCATCCCTAGCTATTGCACACATTGAGGGGTAGGTTCGTTGACTGGGTCACCCTCAGGTCTTTGGCTTGGGGGGACCCAGCTGATGACCTCAGACCGGGTGCAGAACTTGGGCGTTATATTTGATGATTGTCTGACCCTCAAACATCAGGTGTCAGCTGTTGTCAAGACCTCATTCTACCATCTGAGGAATATAGCCCGAGTGAAGCATCTGGTTCCCATTGATGACCTCCCAACATTGGTCCACGCCTTTGTTACCTCCCGCAGTGACTACTGCAACGCCTCTGTACCTAGGGCTGGCCGGGGTGGATATTTCCGGCCGCTTGCAGCTGGTGCAGAAATGCGCAGCCAGGCTTTTGACTGGTACATCAAGGGCCAGTCATATAACGCCTGTCCTCTGTGGACTGCACTGGCTGCCAATTCAATGGCGAATCACCTTCAAGGTCGGTTTGCTGACCTATAAGGCCCTACACGATCAGGGACCTAGTTACCTGCAAGATCTTCTTTGCCCTTACTGTCCTTCCCATCGGCTCCAATCCACCGATGAGGGATTGCTAGAGATTCCCAGGGTTCGCTTAAAGACATCAGGGGCAAGATCATTTAGTTTATGGCTCCTACCCTGTGGAATTCTCTACCTCATTGGGTGAGAGAATGCCTGACTGTCCAAAGCTTTAAATCAGCTTTGAAGACGTATCTGTTTAACCTAGCATATCCAGATTTTTAAAATATATTTATGGATTGTTTTTAGGAATTTAAGTTTTATATATTGATTTGTTGTAACAGCGCCTTGGTTTTGGAAAGGCACTTTTTAGAAATAAAGTATTCATTCATTCACATGTGTGCAAGACCAGCGTGCTCTGTGACATGGGATGCTGCTGTGTTTACTGCATTACCTGCCCACTGTCATGTGCCACAGAAAACTAGTCTTGCACTACTTAGCACACAGATACCCTGGCATGTGCCAATGTACACAGGCTGTGCGTCACAGTTACAGGGGGATTGCCACATGTGTAGGTGCATGCTGACATAGGTGCTGTTTGTGTCACTGCATGCATTATTTTGGCCTTTACAATGGATGGCAATGTGCACACATATGACATGTGTGGGATACATTTGTGTTGGGTAATATAATGGCTGTACAGGCTGATGTCTACCCGTAACTGTGTGGCAGCTTTAGCTGTGCTTCAGTGACCTGTTGTATGCCAGCACTGGGCGACGTAGACTGAACAGGTGGGGTGTGCATGTGCCGTCACTGGAACATGTCCACTGTGTGGAACACTGACACTGTTTCCCGCTGTCCACAAAGCAGGAAGGGGCACGCATGGAAGAGGTAGATGGGGAGGCAGATGCCAGCCATTCCACAGCAGGCAGGCAACATCACGTCCAATGAGGAGCATGCACTGGACATACTGTTGGCAGACATGTCAGACACCGATGATGAGTCCTATGTCACAACAGAGAAATACCTCACTGCCATTGCCACCCTAGGGGGGTTCTCCCTATCTGATGTGACACCAGACCTCCCCATCCAGACGGAGGAGGACAGTGATGCAGACATCACAGCTGTCACCCACTCAGTCACCAGGGCTACAGTGCTGTCTGGGATGGCAAGGTCCCTTGGGACTACAACTACCTCTGCCACCACCACCACCACAGACACAGGTGTGGCCTCCACATCCTCCATCTCCCACACCACCCACCCTGCATAACAGGTGGCTGTGGGCAGCTAACAAGATCCCCTGCCATCCCTACCCCACCATGTGCATGTCTCTATGTCCGCTGAGGCCCTTTCAACTCGGCCATCTACACAGGGTGTGAGGTGCACATAAACCAGTATGCACCCACACCTACAGACATATGCTGTCCCAGAGGACAGTGTCCTCCAGATGCAGGCTCCATCAGAGGTTCGGCAGCTGCTTCAGTCTGCCATAGACCACAAGGCTGTTGCACAACCGGTGCTTGCTCAGTTCTGGAGGAAAATCAATATAGGAAGAACAGGGCTGCCTCCATGAGGGCCTGCACACTGACTGGCAGATCAAGGCACAGCGTGCAGAAGAACATGAGGCAAGGTTCCTGAACCCCCTCTAACAGATGTTAGGGGACCTGACAGGAGTGGTGAGGGAGCTCACAGTTGCGGTGAGGGTGATTGGGTTGGCCGGGCTGCAAAGCAGCCACTCAAGTGTACACCAGCCTCATGTGGGTGCTGCCCCACAGCACAGATCAACCCCACAGAGTGGCAGGTCGTGGTCAGCCATCACACCTGCGATGCCATTGTCCATGGGTACTCCTCGAACAACTGGACAGGACTTGGACATGGCATCATCAGCTGGAGGTGTGGGTGTGTACAGCCCAGGGTGACACCATCCCCAAGGACATCACCCTACCATTCCCCAGCCCACAAGACCCCACTTATCAGGGTTCATGGACACTCATCCATAAGGACTCATGGCAGGAGAAGGGATTGATGCTGGAGGCCACACCTGCCTTTCCCAGTTATCCTCTGCACCTTTCCCATGCTCCCTGTTTTTCATTCTGGACATCCCCTTCAACTCTGTCCCTGTCACACCACTTCCATAATCGTTTTTTTATCTTGTCTGTTGTGCACTTTCTCTGCGCTTTGGTTGTACCTTTTGTTTTCATTGAAGTATTGAACCTATATATAGTATCCATTTGTTTTGCACTTACCTGCTCATCCCCGTAAGGGCTCCAATGATGTTGGCTCAATGTTCCTTTGACCTCCTGGCCATGCAAGGATCACGCCTATCGAGCTGCTCCACTGTCCCCTGCACTTCTGCCTCCATGTCACTGTCACTCTGTTCCTCATGTAGTGGCAGGCCTATTCCATGGTTGAGCACCATGTTGTGTTACATACAATAGGCTAGGAATATGTCACATGCCTTTTGAGGGGTATACTGTAGGGCACCACCTGAACAGTCCAGGCAACAGAAGTGCATTTTAAGCATGCCAGACACACTCAATGATGTTGCATGTGGCAATGTGTGCCTCATTGTATGCATCCTCGGTCACAGTCGATGGCTGAAGGAGTGGTGTGAGGAGCCAGGGTCACAAGGGATAGGCACTGTCCCCGGTATGAAACACATACAGATGTTAGCACATGTTCACCATGTAGCTGACCACATCCATGTTGCACCCCCTACTCTGTGATGCATCCTATGCACCTTTCCACCCTCACCTCACCCACCTCCCTTCCCTCAGTGAGGCACTGCTGTGCCATATTGTGGCAGTGTGCCCCCTAAGAGGGGATTGGGGAGGCATGCTGCATGTACTCACCAACAAGCTGTCCACTGGGTATTCGGACACCTTCAAATGCTTGGTAGAGTTTTGACTGATGCCAGATAAAGGAGCCATGGACACTGCCGGGGTACCATGCCAGGACATTGAGGATGTGCCCAGTTGCATGGCACACCACCTGGCAGTTGATGGAGTGGTACACATTCCTGTTCAGGAAGGCATCCGCCCCATCACCAGGGAGTGCCCAGATAGCAACATGGGTGCAGTCAATGGCACCAAGTACTGATGGTAGGTGTGCAACTCATAGAATTTCTACATTGTTTCTCGGCACTCCACTGCTGTGCTGGGGAATGCAATGAATTCACCAGCATGTCGCAGAAGGGCATCTAGAAATTGGGCCAGGAAGTACAAGATGGCAGACTGCAACACGCTGATGGTATCACCAACTAGTATCTGAAAGGACCCAGAGGCTAAGCACATCGCAGCCCTCACTTTTTGCTCAACTGCCATGGCATGGCTGCGCTTGGTGTTACGCTGCCACTGCTCATACAGGAGCTCACACAGCTGCCTCAGCAAGGCCCTATTCATCTTTGAGGATCTCAAAGGAGACTCGTGGCCGGTACCACCTGTTTGCAGTAGCTCAGGTAGGCCTTCTGCCCTCCTTCCCTTCCTCCTTAATAACTGCTGCCATCAGGTGCACCATGGTACTGTTGTTGCACACAGCCATGTTGCCTGTTGCTGCAGTGTCCATGCCCCCCCCTCCTTGTTCTTGGTTTGCCTGGAGTTAAGAGCACCTTTTTATAGGAGGTGTCTAGTGCTGCACTCTGTATCGCATGGACACACATTGCACAGTGCTGGAGCACCGAATTTACAGTTGCACCTGTAATCATGTCCATGCCCTTCACTTAGCCCCGTGTATATGTTATCTTTTTGCACTGGTGCTACTCTGCTGTGCAGGTGCTATTTGGCCTTTTGAATATTGCAACCCCCATGCAACTGGGGCACAATTCGGGTGCAATCAGTTTGCCCTCAATACAAGGTTTTGAACATCTGGACCTAGGTGCAAAGCATTGAAATGAAGGTGAGCTACAACTAAGATTTACCTGTAAGTATTCTAACCTGCTAAGGATGAGTTATAGCTCTAGAACTAGTCAGAACTATAAAGGACAGTTCTTATCACCCCTGAAACACCAACTGGGACTGCATGAAAGTGAGGCTCAGCATTGTCGACATGCTGTCAGTCATGCTATGTGGCCTCGAGTTCTGAAGCCTAGTGGTATGAATCCCCCACGATGCATTGACAATGGCAAATTCATCAACTTTGCATGCAAATTTCCTGACTTCATGAATCTCTAGAAAATTGCAAAGTAAGAATTCTCACAACTGATCTTCACAAATTTAGTGAACTTTACAAATTGGCTTACAAGTTAGGCAACTTTGCACGTCTGTAATTGGGACTAGCGAGGGGCTAAAGTCCAAGAAGAGATGGGTTTACCGTAGAATATTATATGATCTCCAAAGACCCTAGAAGAGAAGATAAGCGTTTTTTTCTTATGAACAGCTGAATTCGAAATTCAGTCAGAAAACTATACAGATAATATTTTTAAGAATATGCACTATTTATGAATAAATTACAAATGCTGTAACGATAACATGGGAGCAGACCTACGCAGACAGCTTGTTAATGAAAATAAATGTCAGAGTAGAATAAAACTGGGAGGACTGGCTATTTGTTATCAATATCAAGTCAACTAGAGAACTGAATTAGATAAAGTAAATTAAAAAAAATGAAATACCAAAATAAGACTGAATATTACTAAGGACCAATGGTTATTGTGTTACATAGAAACACAGACGTTGACGGCAGATAAGGACTGCAAGGCCCATCCAGTCTGCCCACTTCTTTTTCTACCTTATAAATCTGCCATCGGCTTTGCTCTGTCAGTGGCCTATCTATGCATATTCATCTGTATTGCTCCCTTATGTCTATCCCATGCCTATTTGAAGCCCTGCACTGTATTCATAGCCACCACTTCCTGAGGTAGGCCGTTCCATGCATCCACCACCCTTTCTGTGAAAAACAACGTTCTTACATTACCCCTTAATTGGCCTCCCTCTAATCTCATGCTGTGTCCTCTTGTCCTGCTGTTTTTCTTACATTTAAACATGTTAGACTCTTTCACCTTGTTAATGCCCTTAAGGTGTTTGAATGTTTCGATCATATCACCTCTCTCCCTCCTTTGCTCTAGGGTATACATATTGAGCTTCGTTAATCTGTCCTCATATGTCTTTTGATGCAGTCCCTGTACCATTTTGATTGCCCTTCTCTGGACTTCCTCAATTTGGTTAACGTCCTTGTGAAGGTGTGGCCTCCAGTACTGCACGCAGTACTCCAGATGGGGCCTAACCAGTGTCTTATAAAGAGGGATTATTACCTCCCTTTTACGACTTGTGATACCCCTACTGATACACTCTAACATCCCCCTAGCCTTACCTACTGTTTTAGAGGTCTGCTTGGATGATTTCAGATCATCAGAGAAGATGATGCCCAAGTCTCTTTCTTCCTTTGTGACTGCCAGCAACTCCCCTCCCAGCCTATAGGTGGCTTCAGGGTTTCTCTTCCCTATGTACATGATCTTGCACTTCTTTGCATTAAATCCCAGCTGCCACTCTTCCGACCATTTTGCTAGTTTATCCAGATCTCTTCTCATTCTGCCCACCCCATCTGGATCATCTACTCTGTTGCAGATCTTGGTGTCATCTGCAAACATACAAGCCTTACCCTCTAGTCCATCTGCAATGTCACTGATGAAGATATTGAAGAAGACTGGCCCCAGGACTGATCCCTGAGGTGCCTCACTTGTGTTGGGTTTCTGCAAACAAGGGCCATAAATCAAAGAAGAATAAATACAAATAAAGACACCGAGGAGGATGTATATGACACTAGCCAGGTTATTTACAATGGGACTCATGGCTACCAGCAAATGTTGACATGGATATGGGTAGATGGCCACCCATGTAAATTCATTAGGAAGCTGTAATAAAATATATACTAAGGGTCAGATATTCAAAACTTTGCTCTGGGGCTAAATTAGCACTGCCTGGTGGGCAAAGTTAGCCCGGAGCACAAAGCAAGCTATATTCAAAAGGAATAGCCCAGGGCAAACAGCCTCCAAATATAGCATGGGAATGAGACAGGGAAAACTGAGCTGGAGTGCAAGGCAAACATAGTCCTGTAATATGACAGCTCTGAATATAGCAACCAGGAAGTGCAGACCACAACAGCAACACAGTGCACAGCGATTTGAAGGTAGGTAGAGGCAACCTATGTGGCCAACGTGTGTTCCAGCAAATGCGTGGACCCAGTCCAGCTGCAGGGAGCAGCCTATGGGACAGTACAGTGTGCAAAACAGTATAATATTCACCGAACCGTTTGCACAGAGCTAACGCATTTGTGCAGGATTAGCGCGGAGCTAAGCTGTTTGCCCAGCACTAAACTTTGCCATATTCAAAAGTGACATGCAAATGAGCCTACTTAGGTAGTCTCTGGGCAAACAGCCACATTAGCATCTCATTATGCTCTGATGTACATGCAGTTTGCCCAGCGTTACTGCAGGGTCCCACAGCTCCACCTGTAGGTCAGTCTGGAAGTACAGGGGCTGGCCAGGTCCAACTGTAGCTCCATCTCTAGGTCAGTCAGGTAGTGCATGATGATAGCTGCGGGCTACATGTAAACAGTACAGCATAGCATAGCATATCGTACCCCAGAGGAAAACACAGCATAGGCACAGGTGGTGGTGATGGTGTTGCTTCATGCAACTGACACACTGTAGGTCATGCTACAGTGCACAGCAGACACTACAGTAGCAAGGGGCCGGTAGTGTGAGGGACATGGCAATGCCTATGGTATGTAGGGCAGTGATGACTACTGCACTGTACACAGTGACAGGCCCAGCTTGCAGGTGATTACTGACAGTGGACAGTACTGTTACACTGTTGTGTGATCCACAGATGCTGCACCTGTGGCATGGGATGCTCACAGTGACATATACATGGCTGGCTGTGTGTGCTGTGGCATCTGTACAGTTGTGCGATATGTGGCTGGGAGGGGCACACAGGTGGTGGGGTATTCTGATTACTGGCTCATGTGCACTGCATGATGTGTCCCAGTCTTGTGGCCACATCTGGGCTGTGGTGATGTCTGGCCACCCATACACCCTTCCCTCAACAGTCACCATGCCCACAGTGCTGCATGTGTGTGCTGGCATCTGTTGATCACCACAGACGTATAGTCTGCAGGTGTGTGCTATATGGCGACACTACCATGATGTCCCCTGTGGGCCAGATCACTCCTTACTGCCTGGCATGGCTGGGACTGGTGGCAGCTGTTGGCATCATGGTGGTGCCATCAGTGAGCAGTGGATCCATTCACATATCTGGAATGTGTAGTGTGGTATGGGCTGCATGCCCATTGGCTCATGCTGTGGACCAATGGGCGTACAGCCCTACTGATGGTGTCAGTTGGCAGGTGGGTGGGGTGCTGCTGCCCGCCGCTGACCGGGGAGCAGGGCGGTGGGATCAGTGGGTGGGTGGGAGGGGTCCACTGGACCAACAGGGATAGAGGTTAGATTTATATTTATTTACTTAGCCTGCGATCAGACAGGCTGACAGGTCCACTGGACCACCAGAGATAGAGATTAGATTTGTCTTTATATTACTTAGCCCGTGATCGGGTGGGCAGCAGTCCACTGGGCCACCAGGGATATTGGACTTTTCTTTTATATACTTAGCCCGCGATCGGGTGGGTAGTGGTTCACTGGACCGCCAGGGATTTATGATTTTTCTTTTTTTTTTTACTGCAGCCCATGATTGGGCTGTGGGGCACATTGCCGCGCTGCAGAGGGTGTCGGTCCCCGACGGCTGCTGCCGGGCAGGACGCCAGGTGCAAGTTGTCGGGGATCGGCGCACCTGCATGCAAATGGGGCTATAATGACATGCAAATGGCCCCATGTGCATCTTGCATACATTATGGCCCCATTTGCATGTCTACTTTTGAATATCGTGGTTGCTGCGCCTTGCGCAATGGAACTTGCGCTAACGCATCCCCATGCTCCACTCTGGCCACTGGCGCAGTGTCACTGTGCCATGTGCACTGCGGGTGGCCAGGGTGTGGTATTCAATGATGCTGAGCCATGGCGCAGCTCCGTTGAATATCGCCCAGTCCACACTCCTGCACAGCCAAGTTGCGCTGCGCCCAGGCTTGCACCACAGCCTGGCGGCAGTTTGAATATCTGGGCCTATGGGTTTAAATAAGATTCAAATTAAAGCAGAACAGTTGCACAATGGTCACAAAATGCCCAAGACCGTCCAAATAGAAGGCATAGGGGATTAAACTCTTTTATAGCATTAAATGAATGAATGTGTATACTGTCTTAATGGTAAGGTTGCTAGTATATTATAGAAACATAGAAACATAGATCATGATGGCAGAAAAAGACCATAGGTCCATCCAGTCTGCCCATATTTCCTATAATCCCAGGCGCACATGGGGCCATTTGCATGTCATTATGGCCCCACTGGACCACCAGGGATATAGGACGGATTTAATTTTCTACTTATGCCCACGATCAGGCTGCAAGTGGTCCACTGGACCACCAGGGATATAGGACGGATTTAATTTTCTACTTATGCCTGTGATAGGGCTGCAAGTGGTCCATTGGACCACCAGGGATTTAGGACTGATTTAATTTTCTACTTATGCCCATGATAGGGCTGCAAGCGGTCCACTGGACCACCAGGGATATAGGACAGATTTAATTTTCTACTTGTGCCCGCGATTGGGCTGCAAGCGGTCCACTGGACCACCAGAGATATAGGACAAATTAATTTTCAACGTATGCCCTCGATCGGGCAGTGGGGCACTTTGCTGCAATGTGCAGAGGGCGTCGGTCCCCGATGGCTGCAGCCTTGCAGGGCGCCAGGTGCAAGTCACCGGGGATCGGTACACCTGCATGGAAATTGGGCCATAATGACATGCAAATGGCCCCATTTGTGCCTTGCATGCATTATGGCCCCATTTGTATGTGCACTTTTGAATATTGCAGTTGTTGCACCTAGCACAATGGAACTTGAGCTAGCGCATCCCCCTGCTCCACTCTGGCCACTTTCGCTGGCGCAGTGCCACTGTGCCATATGCACTGCAGGTGGCCAGGGTGTGATATTCAATGTTGCTGTGCCATGGCACAGCTCCGTTGAATATCACCCTGTCAACGCCCCTGCGCAGCCAAGTTGCGCTGCACCCAGGCTTGCGCCACAGCCTGGCACAGTCTGAATATCCGGGCCACAGTGTGAAAACAATCACGGAGCTGAGCTGAAGAGTTAGTCGAAGAGGCAGGGAGGATGTAAAGGTAGGGAAAAAAAGAATAGGCAGGAACTCAGAAAAAAACAATAACAAGAGAAATACAGAACCAAAGTATGATATCTAATGTCAATATTTAGACCACAATGCACAGAGAATTACAGTTTGCCATAATGTGTCATGAATCCAATGTCCCTCTTCAGTCCAGAAATGTTAGATTTAAGTTGTTTAATATATTTCAATTCCCATGTCCTTCTGTCCTGTGTGTTTTTGAAGTTGCCTCTTAGTATCAAGACAGATAAATCCAAGAGAGAATGATCTGTGGGAAAAATGGTTTCCTACTGGAGTGCTGATAATCTGGTTTACTATTGTGTGACGGTGGTGATTCATCCTAGTTTTAAGTGGTTTGCTAGTCTCCTCAATAGATCTCTCTTGGATGTATCTTATTTATTTATTGAGGAATCAGAAAATACCTTTGAGTCAAAGACTCATTTACAAAGGTTCCACGTCACAAAAAATGTGGGTACATAACAGTCTTTACATAACAATTCAATGAGAACGCAATTCAGCGATGAATACAAGGAGACAGTGAAGGCTAACAAACAGAAGTTAGGGAAAACTACTACAGTTGGAGATATATGATAAAGCTCAGAGAAGTCTTAGTTCTAGAGGCGTAGGAAGGCAGTCCAGTGGCAATGGTTAGCAGGGAAGGGGAGAGGGTAGGGGTTAAGTAACAGTCACAGGTATTAAAGGCCTGGAGGTGGTGCCTAAGTTGTGATTTGAAAGGACCAATTCTATTTTCATTTACAAGCCAGGTTGGAAGGCTGTTCATGACGGAGGGGGCTCTAAAGTTGAAGGACCTTTGGAATTGTGAGGTTCGGCAAGAAGGAACCATGAGGAGTGGCTTGGCAGAACTTCAAGTGTGCTTAAGCTTAGGTGCCGAGTGGACTAGGGGGTGAGACCAGGGGGGAGAGAGAGACCAAGGGTGATTTTTTTGGCCATGAGGCAGGTATGGAACTTGATCCTACTGTCAAGTTTGAGCCAGTTGGTGGTGTTATAGAGGGAGCAAGTATGGGTGAGGCGATCACATCTCAGTATGAGGCGACACACTTTATTTAGTGCAAAACGAAGTCTATGGAGGGCTGAGGTGCTAGCGGCACTATACATAAGTATACCATAGTTGAGCAGTGAGAGGACAGAGGAGGAGATGGCTAGCCTAAGGGCATCAGAGGTAAGGCAGTGCTTCAACTGATGAAATGATGCATCTATCTCTTGCCACTGGTGCTCCTCTGCACTAGCTGCCTCCCCGATCCTTTAGCTTGATACTAAGAGGCAACTTCAAAAATATACAGGACAGAAGGACATGGGAACTGAAATATATTAAACAATTTAAATCTAACATTTCTGGGCTGAATCAGGACATTGGATTCATGACACATTATGGTAAACTGTAATTCTCTGCATTGTGGACTATTGATATTATCTATCATACTTTGGTTCTGTATTTCTCTTGTTATTGTTTTTTCTGAGTTCCTGCCTAATCTTTTTTTTCCTACCTTTACATCCTCCCTACCTCTCCTACAAACTTTTCAGCTCAGCTCCCTGATTGTTTTCACATCTACTGTTTGTATTACCTCACACTCTGTCTGTGCCTTTGTTCTTTTATGTCTTGATTTCCATGTATTTCTTGGCATCTCCTGTCTATTCTACCCTTACAGCCTACCTCTGATCTCAGATCTTTCTTATCTGTTCCTTTGTTTTGCTCTCTTCAGCTTCCTTTCATCTCCTCCTGACCAACCCCCTCCCCTTTTCTTCTCACTCATCATTTTTATGTTTGTTTGCATGCATGTGCAAGAAACATAGTGCCACCAAACGATTTTTCATAGGTGTGTCACTCAGCTTCTAATGCCCTTCTCCCTTTTGCAGGCACTGTCTTACCACACCAATACATGTCCGAGCTGTCTATGACAGCAGTTCAGATGCAGTGGCGTTCAGTTGAAAGTGAAAAACCACTGCAATCAGCGGTGGTAATGTGTAGGCAATTTGCATACTGCTGTCCTTGGCAGTATGCAAATTGCCTGCACGTCACAGTTCATCTGAACTGTCTGCCATAGACAGTTCTTCCCCACCCAAACACCTGTTAGCATGCTGGAGCCCACCTCAGTGTGCTCATGCACTCCCCACCCGCACACGTATGGCCGATGGGGTGCGAATCCCCATCGGCTCCACTACCCCCAAAAAACTGATTTCCAGGTGCCATTCTTGGAGCCCACCCCAGCGTGGCAACAGTTCGATGTGCATGTGGCCAATGGGGGTGCCCAATCCCCCGTCAGCTCCACTGGCCCCCCCAAACAACCTTACAACTGCCACACTGGGCGCCCACCCCAGCATGGCAAAAGTCCAGTGTCATCTTCCTGAAAAAGGAAAAAAAACACTGTAAGAAAAAAACAGTCCCTCGTTGACTGTCTCACCCCTCCCCCAATCTGCGCCCACCCGCTGTGCACCCAGCTCCCCACACACCCCCACCCCATGCTTACCTCTGAAGGATGGCACGACAGTCTTCGGTGGACCAGGAACACGTCTGCACTCTTCAAAGCCGACCGCAAACTGAGGAAATGCCAGTAAACTGAATAATGGAATAAACAGGGTTTTTTCAACTTTGATGCATATCTCAGACTTTTTTTTTAATTTTGGCACCAAATTTTCAACATGGGGTTTTTGGGACCTCTCCTCATGAATTCTACCACTGTCATGGTGTTAGTCAGCCCCAAAAGGTGATTTCTTGGTCACTGCGCAGAACCACCTTTCGGGACTGAGTAATGAAATGACAATGTCACAGTTCATGAGGTAGGCCCCCCAAAACCCAATGTTGAAAATTTGGTGAAACAATTCCCAAAAAGTGACTGTTTTATGGGAGTGCATTGAGCAGTTCCTACACACGCTCGTAACTTCGCAAATTTTTAAGATATTCACTCCCGATTTTCAACATTGCCATTTTACCACACCTCCTTATGAGCAGTACAGCTGTCATTTTTTCACCTCTCGCCCAAAATGTGTTTTCGCACATGTAGCACACAATGGCATGGTCGGTGTGCGAAATCAATGTTTGGGACATATTAAGAAAATCACAGTGACACTGTTCATGAGCAGAGGTCTTAAAATGGCTATGTTGAAAATTTGGTGACGAAAGTCCTTAAAATGACTGTGTTACGAGCACGCATTGCACAGTTTCCAAGCACCCTCGTAAGTTCACAAATTTCTAATATTTGCAGTGCAGATTTTCTACAGTGCCATTTTTCCACACCTCCTTATGAACAGTACAGCTGTCATTTTTCACACCCTGGCCAAAATGTGTTTTCGTTCTTCAGGCGCAGAAATGCCTGGTCGCTGTGGGAAATCAGTGTTTGGGACAGATTACAAAAATCACAGTGACACTGTTCATGAGCGGAGGTCTCAAAATGCCTGTGTTGACAATCTGCTGTAAACAGTCCCCAAACTAATTACAGTTTCTACACATGCTCATGACTTACCAGTTTTTTTTATATTTTCACTCCAGATTTTCAACATTGCCATTTTACACCTCCTCATGAACAGTACAGCTGTCATTTTTCACATCCTGTTCGAACTGTGTTTGCACATGTGGTGCCAAATGGCGTAGTCGCTGTGCAAAATCAGATTTCGTCTAACAAACTGATATTGCCACTGTTCATGAGGTGGGGGTCACAAAAAACCCATGTTGAAGAATTGGAGTAAAAATATCAGTGAGTGCCTGGGGCATTAGGGTTTCCGACCATAACGCCCCACCCTGTAGAGACTGATTGGCATCAGGGGTGTGACTTGGGATTGTCGCCTTTAATGCTCATGCCATTCCACTCCCACCCACACCCTGCAGCCACTGACAGGCATCAAGGTGTGCCTTGGACTCTTTGGCCCCAAAGTTCACCCCATTCTCCTATACTGTACCCATCCCACCATATTTTCTTATGGAATGGGGTACGCATAAGGCCCAAAGACACCAAGGCACACCGTGACACTTGTCGGTGTCTGCAGGGTAGGGTGTGGTGAAATGGCATAGCCGTTATGCCTGATGCCCCAAAGGCACACCCCAATGCCTGTCAGTCTTTGCAGGGGGGTGGTGGTGGGGTTGGCTTCAGTTCAATACTTCACTGCCATTCCTATTATGCAGTGCTCTAACTCCTACACTACCAATGACAATGCCAGCAAGCAAACATTCGGCATTGACAAATGCTTGTTTTACTTTGCATCGTATATAGACTTTTTATCTCTAGTCTCCTTTCATCACTTTCTTACTTCACTTCCTGCTATTTCTTTTCTCTGTAGTGGATATATATATATATATATATATATATATATATATACACTGCTTATGTTGCTCAGTTTTGCTATTCACCTGAAGAAGGGTCCTGTGAGGCCCTGAAAGCTTGCGTATTATTCCACCTTTGTTAAAGACACTTGTTGGTCCAATAAAAGGTATCAACCTTTCCATCATTTCCTTTTTTTGGTTTACTTTAAAAAGTGTATACTCAGTGTATGGGCTGTCTCTGAAGGTGTATGTTTATAATGTACAGTATTATGTCTGCACTGTAAAAAAAGTAATAAAAATTATTTGCCAAAAAGAACCCCATGCCTCCTTTTCCTTTCAGACCTATCCCTTTAAAGCAGTCACACTTCCTCCTTCTTGATGTCCCAGACGCTTTCTTCCCCAAAAGATCCTTGAAAGCACCTCCAAATTCTAGCCTCCCACGGGTATCAAGCTTTTAGTCTGTTCAATTTTGTTGGGTGAAAGTAAAATTTTTGTCCATATTTACTTCCTTGCTCCGGTTGGGGTTCTACTATTCTTGTGTTGCCCAGCTCTGCAGGAATTTCCATGGTGAAATGATGCATCTATCTCTTGCCACTGGTGCTTCCCTGCACTAGCTGCCTCCCCGATCTTTTAGTTTGAATTCCACATGACTGTCTATTCTATAAACCAGTACCTCCTCTTCTCTGGTGCCTGCAGCCCATTTTGGGCATGCAGCAATTCCTTGATCCCAAACTCCCTCTAGCTGGCCAGAAAAAAAGACCTCTCTATTTTAATAGACTCTTTACAAGTGTTAGTTTCAGTATGGGAAATGGAAAACCCTTAACTGGGGAACCCACCACCACTGATGTGACATTGAACATACTGTATCTGAAAGGGTCTGGGGATATTATGTTTCCTCACTTTATGTTGCCATTTTTAGACATTTACACAGCAGTAGTCCTTCTTCCATAAAGAAGTACTTTCTCATGTCCCTCTTAACCCTCCCTCCTGTTAATTTCCACTTGTGACCACATGACCTCAAGGTGGCATTCAGGGTAAATAACTCCCCACTGTTTACCTTGTTATTTCTTTTATGAAACTTGAAGGTCTCTGTCATATCTCCCCTCTCCCTTTTGGTTTCCAATGAGTACAAGTTTAGTGCCTTGAGGCGCTCCTCATTGGATCTGCTCTTCTAGCCCTGAACCATAGAAACACAGAATTTGTCGGCAGATAAGGACCTGATGGCCCACTAGTCTGCCTTATTTTTCCAACATATAGTATCACCATAGACCCTACTCTGTCTCCAGTCTCCCCCCCATCACTGCTAAGATCCCTCTGTGTCCATCCCATGCATTCTTGAACTCTATCACAGTTGCCGCCCCCACCACCTCCGTTTATGTAAATATGGAATATGAAATAAAGGATGTTTTCTGGAAAGTGGTTGCCCTTTTATTGCCCCTATTAAATGGATGTAAACAGCTTATTTTGTGTTTACCTTCAAGAATTAAGGAATAAACTGATTTTGTAACATTGTTTCCAGCTATAGAGATAGACTTTTGGTTCCAGACGTTAATGCTTATATATTAGAGTACTCCCCCTTCCCTTTGGAATCATGTGCATATAGGTATAATTAATTGGTTTACTTTAAAAATTGTATACTCAGTGTATGGTCTGTCTATGAAGGTGTATGTTTATAATGTACAGTATGTCTGTACTGTAAAGAATTAATAACAATTATTTGCCAAAAAAGACACCTATGCCTCCTTTTCCTTTCAGACCTATCCCTTTAGAGCAGTCACACTTCCTCCTTCTTGATGTTCCAGACACTTTCTTCCCCAAAAGATCCTTGGAAGTGCCTCCAAATTATAGCCTTCCATGGGTATCAAGCTTTCAATCTGTTCAATTTTGTTGGGTGAAAGTAAGAATTTTTGTCCATATTTACTTCCTTGCTCCGGTTGGGGTTCTACTATTCTTGTTTTGCCCAGCTCTGCTGGAATTTCCATGGTGAAATGATGCATCTATCTCTTGCCACTGGTGTTCCCTGCACTAGCTGCCTCCTTGATCCTTTAGCTTGAATTCCACATGACTATCCATTCTGTAAACCAGTACAGTACCTCCTCTTTTCTGGTTTCAGTGTTGGAAATGAAAAAACACCACTGAAGTGACATTGAACATATTGTATCTGAAAGGGTCTGGGGATATCATGTTTCCTCACTTTATGTTGCCATTTTTAGACATTTACACAGGAGTAGTCCTTCTTTGTTTTACCCCTGGACCTGAGACAGACTTTAAATTTTCCTCCTGTAACTGAGTTCCCCCAAGTTCCCCCAACCCCATTTCTACCACTGGTTAGCTTACCTAATGGACCACATTCATTCCTCACTCGCCCCAGAACCATAAGGATCTAAAAGGACATCACACTGGGTACCATTGCCTTCACAAATATAGGCAGTTCTGTAAATGGCCTCCACATGTACTCAGGTTGTGTTGTCCCTCTGATATTTATTTCAATAAAGGCAACAAGAGCCAGTTCCTCTCTAACTGAAATGCATGACTACAAATCATACTTATTTGACTTGTGCTGCGGGTAAGCAAACCACCTTACTTGCTTACTTACCAGGGTACAGGTTATTTCGTAGGGACAGGGTGATTGGGAAAGGAGGGGGGGTGGCACTATATGTGAAGGAAGGACTGAAGTGTGTAAGGGAGGAAGGGGAGGAGGGTAGTACGGAGTCAGTTTGGATGCAAGTCCAGGATTCCAAGAATAGGATTCTTAGAATGGGAGTGGTGTACAGGCCACCATCTCAGATGGAGGAGTTAGACAGGGAACTAGTGGGACAGATCAGGAGGACCTGCAAGAAGGGTAGTGTGGTGATTTTGGGGGACTTCAACATGCCAGGAGTGGACTGGAGTACCCCAACAACCAGGAACAGAAGGGAGCAGGTACTGCTGGATGCCTTCCAGGACAGCTTCCTGCTGCAAATGGTCAGTGAACCAACCAGGTTAGGGAATACCCTTGACCTTGTGCTGGCAAATAGGGACTTTGTGAGAGAACTTACAGTGGAGGAACCGCTGTCAGGGAGTGACCACCACTCAGTATGGCTCACATTGGGTATGGGCAAGGAAGGAGTGGAATCTGGCACAATAGTGCTGGACTTCAGGAGGGCCAACTTTGGGAGGATGGGGGAAGTGGTAAAAGGGTACCTGGCCAGAATTCAATCTAGTATGGACACTAACCAGAGGTGGGAGCTCATAAAGCTGGGGATAGTGGAGGCAACCAAAACCTGCTGCAAAGCCCAGAGCAAGAAGGCTAGGGCTAAGAAACCGATCTGGTTGAGCAAGGAGGTCATGGAAAAGTTAAAGAGGAAAAGAGCTGCCTTTAGGAAGTACAAGAAACAGGGAGGGGGGGAGGACAGGGAGGAGTACTTGACAGAATCGAAGGAGGTGACAAGGGCAGTAAGGGGAGCCAAAGCATCTACGGAACTCAGGCTGGCACAAGGCATTAAGAAGGGAAGAAGGACTTCTTTAAGTACATCAGGGAGAAAAGGAGCTGTAAGGACCACATAGTAAGGATTAGGAAGGAGGGGGGTTGGGTGGAAGCAGGGTGCGATAAGGCGGAAGCACTAAATGAGTACTTCTGCTCAGTATTTACTAAAGAGAAGAGAAGAGGGGGGTGACACCCAAGGTGGGAGAAATGGCAGAAGCAGGGTGGGAAGTGGTGACAGATGGAGAAATCATGGAGAGCAGAGTTCGAGAGGGTTTGAAGGTATTGAGGGTGGACAAGGCGCCAGGCCCAGATGGCATCCACCCCAGGGTACTGAAGGAGCTGGCAGAGGTCCTTGCAGGACCTTTGGCAGACCTATTTAATGCCTCACTACATTCGTGGTGTGTACCTCAGGACTGGAGGATGGCTCATGTGGTGCCCTCCACAAGAGTGGCCCAAGGATGAACTGGGAAACTACAGACCAGTGAGCCTCACATCCATCGTGGGTAAGCTAATGGAGACTATCCTGAAGGAGGGGCTGGTGGCCCTCCCAGAGGCCAAGGACTACAGAACAGCAGACAGCATGGCTTCACGTGGCAGATCCTGCCAAACCAACCTGGTCGAGTTCTATGACTGGGTAACTAGGCAACTGGACAGGGGCCATGCAGTGGATGTCCTGTATCTGGACTTCAGTAAGGCATTCGACTCAGTGCCACATGGAAGGCTGGGAAGGAAGTTAGTAGGCACAGGGGCCGGTGCAAAGCTGGTGAGATGGGTAGGAAACTGGCTGCAGGGAAGGCAACAGAGGGTGGTGGTGGTGGGTGGGGAGCTCTCACACCCAAGGGCAGTGACAAGCGGTGTTCCACAGGGCTCGGTGTTGGGACCAGTGTTGTTTGGGATATTCATTGCAGACATATCATGGGACATCAAGAGCAAGATCAGTCTGTTTGCTGATGATACCAAGGTAGGCGTGGTGGTGGATGACCTAGGGGGGATGGCAGGGGTTGCAGGATGATCTGGGAAAGCTTGAAACCTGGTCAGACACCTGGCAACTGGGCTTTAATGCCAAAAAGTGCAAGGTGCTGCATTTTGGGATGAAGAACCCAAGGAGGAGTTACCAGCTAGGGGAAGTGCAGCTAGCCCAGACAGAGGAGGAGAAGGATCTGGGTGTGCTCATTACAGGGTCAATGAACAACTCGGCACAATGTAGAAAGGCAGCTGCAAAGGCCAACAAAATGCTGGGTTGTACTGCAAGAGGTATATCCTCGAGGAGGGAGGAGGTGATTCTGCCACTGTATAGGTCATTAGTTCGACCACACCTGGAGTACTGCGTGCAGTACTGGCATCCGTATCTGAAGAGGGACATTAAGTTACTGGAGGGGGTGCAGCGCAGAGCGACAAAGATGATCAAGGGGCTGGGGGACTTATCATACGAGAGGAGGTTGAAGGAGTTGAACATGTACTCACTGGAGGAGAGGAGAGACAGGGGTGACATGATTGAAACCTTTAAATACATGAAAGGAATAAACAAGACGGGTACAGAGGGGCTGTTCAAAGTAAGGGAGGGGAGGGCCACCAGGGGCCATGATATGAGACTGGAGCGAGGAAGGTTCAGGAGGGAGATGAGGAGACACTTTTTACAGAGGGTGGTGGCTGGGTGGAATGCGTTACCTGCTGAAGTGGTATGCAGTAGAACAGTGGACTGCTTCAAACGAGGATGGGACAGGACAAGGGGGAGGGTTAATGAAGGGGAAGGGTGGAAGGGAGGGGCAGACGCAGAATAAGGGGTGCTAGCTGCACATTCGAGCAGACTTGATAGACCTCTAGGCCTTTATCTGCTGGCAAATTTCGTATGTTCATATGTTCGTATGCTTTAGCACCATGGTCCTGCAATGCCTCTCCAACTTTCATAATACCTTCACTATGGAGACCACAATGAATACTAGCTTATTACCACTCTACCAAGCCTTTTCCTATCTCCTCTCTGGCAGATCAGGTGTATGACTGGGCAAAATGTATGGATGTGGCTTCCACAAAATTACAGTATCAGAAAACATCATGATTTTCACAAAATCACATGAAATTTGACTTTAGTTGCTGTAACTTAGCTATGCAGAAACAAAAGGTTGGAAAGTTGACACACACAGCCTTAGTTTTAGGGGTCTGAGTCTTCCAAAACTGGTAATATTCCATTATCTAGTTTTAAAGTTACAGGGTCCTAATGTCTAGTAATTTATTTACAGTACTTGAGCTATTTTTTAAATTTATTTGGAGCGACAGACTCTGCAGAACTTACCGAGCAGGCGTGATAGATCGGTTGGTCTTCTTTTGCTGGCTCTTTTCATATGTTCGTATGTTCATATTTGGAATATTTAGCTGCTTACAACTCAGACCCCTTTAGATCTAGAAATCCAACACCCAGGATATGTTTTCAACATTGCTGAAATCTGGATAAGTGGTAAAGTTAGATGAAAAATTAAAATTATATTTTGGAAAGATTTCAAAACAATTCTAGGGGAATTTCACAAAAGTTCATAGAAGTAGAATCATACTCCCACCCAAATTCCTGTGAAGGAATTTAAATTTCACACAGCACTGGTCACTGTCACCTACAGTATCTCTGTGCCAAGTGTTTCCAGCATGCATCGATAATGGAGGTTCTCTTATCAAGCTGCTTATCTACATAGATACATAGATACATAGACAGTGTCGGCAGATAAGGGCCTGTGGCCCACCCAGTCTGCCCATTTGAGCTTGTAAGTTCAGTTTGTTTTCCTAGAAGTCTGTTGCCCCTTACCCCTGACCTCCAGAATTCCTTTATGTCTATCCCATGCATTCTTAAATCCCGTGATTGTTTCAGCCCCCACCACTTCCTCTGGCAGGGTGTTCTACTTGTCCACCACCCGTTCTGTGAAGAAATTCTTTCTCATGTTTCCTCTGAATCGTCCTCCCTCCAACTTCATCCCATGCCCTCTAGTCCTGGAACATCTTTTTCGCTTAAAAATAGTGTTTTCCTGCACCCTGTTCCTCACTGTAAGATACTTGTATGTCTCTATCATATCCCCTCTCTCCCTCCTCTCCTCCAGGGAGTACATGTTCAGTTCCTTCAACCTGTCTTCATAGGACTTGTGATGCAATCCATGCACCATCTTTGTTGCCCTCCTCTGAACCTTCTCACCCTGTCTATGTCCTTACGTAGGTATGGTCTCCAGAACTGTACACTGTACTCCAGGTGGGGCCTCACTAGTGTCTTGTATAGCGGAATTATGACCTCCCTTTTCCTGCTGGTGATGCCCCTGCCTATACATCCCAGCATCCTATTTGCTTTACCTGTTGCCTTGTCACACTGTTTCCCTACCTTGAGGTCATCAGAGATGACAACCCCAAGATCCCTTTCCTGCTTGGTGCATGCTATATCCTCACCCCCCAACTGATATATTGTGCCAGGGTTTTTGTGCCCCATATGCATTATCTTGCACTTCTTTGCATTGAATTTCAACTGCCAAACCCCTGACCATTCTTCAAGTTTCTGCAGGTCGCTTCTCATTCTGTCTACACCCTCTGGTGTGTCTACTCTGTTACAGAGCTTTGTGTCATCAGCGAACAGTGAAATTCTGCCTTCTAGGTCCTGCGCAATGTCACTGATGAAGATGTTGAATAGGACCGGTCCCAGCACTGATCCCTGTGGTACCCCACTGGTCACTCTTCCCTCTGTGGAGTGACAGCCATTTACCACCACCCTCATTCTAAGTAAGGACTGGCAGTCTGGCATTATGAATGTGCCATCTATTTTTTATTTATTTTTATTTATTGTATACTTGGATTTACAACCTTTGATCCAGAGGCTTATTTACAAAGGTACCACGTCACAGAGAGGACATACAGAGACAACATACCTACGGAATACAATCATACAGAATAACATAGTTTTACATAATTGCTTGAACACAAAGAGTAATTAAAAAACATTTCAGAATTGACAGGTTTAGTACCAGCAGGTACTGGCAGTGGAAAGGGAGGCCATGGGGAGTGGGGTGGGTGGGGTGGGGGGGAGTTCAGCCCAGAGGGCTATGTCATTAGTGCTTTGAGAGCAGCAGAGCATCTGTTAGCGACAGGTGCAGCAGCGGGTGTTGAACAATAGGTTCTGTAGGGCAGTTTTGAAGGGGACGATTTTGGTGGCGTTGGAAATGGCTGCATGAAGCAAGCTGAACCAGGATAAGGCTCTGTAGCTGAATGACCTCTGTACCCGGGTGGTCCTAGTTCTGGGTACTAGTAGGGTGACCTTGTCAGTGGTTCGGGTAGTGACTCTGGAAGGTGTAAGATGGATGGAGACAGAAACCCCGGGGGGTGGGGGAGCCTGAGTAGAATCTTCTTAGTTAGTAGGCAAGTTTGGTAGCTGAGGCATTCATCGAGGCTAAGGAATTTGGCCATGTCATAAAGCTGACAAGTGTGGGTGAGCCTAGGGGCACTGGTCACTAGTCTGCAAGACTTGTTTAGGGTGAGTCAAATCTTGTTGAGGGCTGTGGAGTCAACAATCCACAAGGGACATTACTGAGGACATAATGGCAAGCCTGAGGGCATCAGGTGGGAGGCAGTCCTTGTGATGGTAGAGGATGCCAAGACGAGCGCTAGCGGTGGATGCAAGGACTGTAATGTGGGCATGAAAGGTGAGGGCTGAGTCAAAGGTGATCCCAAGGTATTTGTAAGAGTAAACTTGTTCAAGTGGTTGATGAGTGCTGGGGATTTGGAAGGGGTTGTTGCTGGCTTTGCTCTGGTAGTGGGCAAAGAGCATTGCCTTGGTTTTTTTGAGGTTAATGACTGTCTGCTCTCCTTAAACCAGTTTTCTGCAGCATTGAAGAAGCGTTGAAGGGAGTCTTGGAGGAAGGTGGGATTTCTGTGGGAGGCATAAATAACATCAGTGTCGGTGTACAGGAGAATATTGCCAGAACAGACACTGGGCAGGATGTTTAGGTAGAGACTAAAGAGCAGTGGGCCCAAGATAGAGCCCTGGGGAACCCCTAATGTGATGGGATGGGTTTCTGAGAGTATCCCATTGTTTTTGACACACTGGGAGCGGGCTGATAGGTAACTCACACACCAGGCGAGGGGGGGCCAGCAGAGAAACCTGTATGGTAGAGGGCATTTAGTAGGAGTGAGTGGGAGACAGTGTCAAAGGCCTTAGAGAGGTCAATGAACACTGCTCCAGCTAGGGAACCAGAGTCCAGGGAGGTATGCAGGAAGTCGGAGAACTCCATTTATGCTGTACTTGTACTGTGACCAGTGTGGAAGCTATGCTGTTCCGGGCATAGAATGTTGTATTTTGCTAAATATTCAATGAGTTGAGTGGCCACCACTTTTTCTAAGGCTCTGGAGGGGGGAAGGATGGAGATTGGACGATAGTTGCTGGGGGTGGACCTGTCACCTCCTTTGTGAATAGGTGTGACTATAGCTGTTTTCCATGCTGTGGGGAATTGCCCCAGGCAGAGGGACCAGTTTAATAGGCCAGTGAGTGGGACCAGGGCCCCATCCAGGACCAGCCGGAGTAATTTTGGATCCAGGGAGTCGTTGCTAGGACTGTTGCTGTTTAGCGTTTTAAGCAAGAGCAGTCTGGCTTCCTGGAATGATACTTTGCATAGATAGAACCAGGTGGTGGGTCGGGGGTTGGGTCAAAAAAGTTACTCAGGAGGACAGGGCTAAGATCTGTAAAGGAGGAGTTAAGGCAGTTGGCAGTGTCAGTGGGGTCAGTAAAGGTGGAGCCATTAACCATAAGCTGGGCTGTGGGGAAAGCGTGATTTTCCATTTATTTCTTTTATATTGTCCCAGAGGTTCCAGGCACACCCCCATGAGGAGGTGAAGGTGGCCTGGTAGCGGTCTGCCTTGGATTTTTGGATGGCCCACGTGCACCTGTTACATGCAGCATTATATGCCTGTCTGTCAGCCGTCCGGCCGGTCTCAGTGGCTATATGCCACAGGTTATCCCTATCCCTGAACAGTTGGAGTAGGGCAGAGGTGAGCCAAGGTGCATTTTGTCTTTTGGAGCGGATCATGGTGAAGGGTGCAAAAATATCACAGGCCTTGTTAAAGGCTTGTGAGAAGAGGTAGAGGGCAGCGTCAATGTTGGTTGCATGGTGGATGGGAGACCAATCAATCTGAGTGAGGAACTGTTTGAGGTTTTTCAGTCCACCTGGGTGGAGATGCCTGTGGTGTGTGGCTTGGGCTACATGTTTGGGTGTTGGAGCAGACCAGAGGAATAGGAGAGGGGAGTGGTCATTTAAGGAGTCCAGGAGGACTTGAATATCCTGAATCTTTTGGGGGCATTTGGAGACAATGACATCTAGGAAGGTGCAAGTCCCTGTGGTTTGGTTACGTCTAGTGGGTTGGGAGATGGGTTGGGTCGGGTCTAATGCAGCAAAGGTGTCTCTTATTGGTGAGGCAGAGGGACTGAGACAGTTCATGTTGAGTTCTCTGACTAGGACTTGTTGTGCTTTATGGGGCAGGGAGGAGAGATATTCAGTGAGAGACGATATCGCTGGGGTCTGATTTCTTGGAGGTACATAGGAGACTGTGAGATAGGACAGGCTCTTGGATGGGTTTGGGGTGAGTTTGAGGGTAAGGGCCTGGGCACCATCTACAAGCTTAGGGGCAGGGAGTGCGTGGCCAATGATGGTGTCATAAGCGTAAAATGCACAACCACCTCCACGTTTACCTGCTCAATCCTCGCAATATAGGGTGTAGCCCGGAAGGGAGACAAAGGAGTCTGGGGTGGACTTAGTTAGCCAGGTTTCTACTAGGGCTATGATGTCTGGTTGGTGTAGTATGACCCAGCACTGCATGGCAGCAAATTTTTTCAGCAGGCTGCATGTGTACATGGAGGCAATGCGGAGTCCCTTGGACCTAGTTGGTGGACTGGTGGTAAAAAGCGGCAGGGCAAAGGATCCATCTATACTAGTTACTGCCACCAATGTAGTTGTTTTTTGTGATAGAATACAGATTTCAATTTATTTGAAAACATTTTGTTTTGTTTTTTGTATACGTCATATTTTGTTTGCCTGTACAGTACTGCTTGAATAAATAATACCTGTCATGGTGTGGTATAAATAAGCAATAATACATGCCAGGGTGTGCGGTTACCATGTAATTAATGCACACACCCTCCCCAGGTTAAAGGCATGAGGCATCAGCTGAGTGCCTTCAATGGGAGGGGGTGGTAATTACATGGTAACGCATGACTTTGGAGTCTATTATTGCATTTATAAAATGCACCTCACACTAGTTAAAAGTTTAAGATTTTAAAAACGTAATTCATTACATTACTGGCTGGGGCTTTCAGGTGGAGTTCCAATGATGTAGCATGCAGTCTCCATGCTGATAGTTAGGCCTACGTTGAGACTATGGGGGCAACCTGAAAAAAAATGTGATGAATAATTCATCAAGTGGGTTTTTCTACATGCCAACGTCTTCTCGTAAGCTTCACACAAAGCGGGGACTGCCAGTTTTGGCTTCACTGTGTTTAAGTTAGACAGTGTGTTGTGATGATCTCAGCTATTACTTGATGTTTGGTATTGGAAAATAGAGCACTACAAGATCTCTGTACAAGGAGTTTACAGACCTGTATGGTTAACGCTCAGTTACCGCATGAGTCTTGAGAGCAATTGCCCAATCTGGACATATGGATGCAGGGCTGTCCCTGTCCATTTTATAGTAAATATTTTCCTCATTTATTTAATTCTGGAACCCCCAACTTTACTATGATGAGATATATGAATGATCTCATAAACTGGGATTAGGATTTATAGGTCGGTCTAATTTAAATCAAATCAGTCTGCATCTACCAGTTTCTTTAGCCTCAGACATGCTTCATATCTGGTATTAATGTAAGGTAGGTTCACCCTGAGTGTACTCCCAAGATGCCTTAAGGGTGCAGAACACTAGTCCCCTTCAATGCCACCAGGTCATTATAAGTGTTACCATGGCTCCTAGATGCTCTGTATCTCTTTTTATCATGAGGGGGATCATACAAATACAGTCAGAAATGATGCAGTGCCTCCATCCAGAGAAAGATTATAGTGGACCTGGCAATAGTGCATTATAGCCTCCTTGGATGCAATACCACACCACACACTAGGCTCACCCAACTCATGGATACAAACAAGTGTGAGACAGTCCTGACAGAGCATGCACTTAAAATTGTAAACAGAAAAATAATGAACAATCACTTCAAACAGAATGAACATAAGTTTATTTTTAGGTCAGCAGACCCTACAGGGTAAAAGAGGTTAGCAGCAATTAACATAGAAACATAAAATATGATGGCAGATAAGGACCAGCAGTCCACCCAGTCTGTCCAGTTCCCTACTTGGTTTGGCAATCCCTACCCTTATCTGAACTGCTGTTCCCCCTCTCTGCTGCACAGCAGGGTGCCTTTATGCTTATCCCATGCACTTTTGAATCCCTGTACTGTTTTTGCTTCCACCACCTCAGCTGGTTCCATGGATCCACCACCCTCTCTGTGAAAAAATGCTTCCTAGCATTCCCCCTAAGCCTCCCTCTCGTCAGCCTCATGTTATGTCCCCTTGTCCTTGTGCATTTTCTTCTCTGAAATATGCTCTCCTCCTGTACCCTGTTTATTCCTCTAAGGAATTTGAAAGTCTCTGTCATATCCCCTCTCTCTTTTCTCTCTTCCAGTGAATAGATGTTAAGTTCCTTTAATCTTTCCTCATAAGGCTTGTGGTGCAGTGTACGTATCATTTTTGTTGTTCTACTCTGGACTGCTTCCATTCTGTGTATGTCCTTCCTGAGATGCGGTCTCCAGAATTGGACACAGTATTCCAGATGAGGCCTCACCGGTGATCTATACAGTGGCATCACCACTTCATTCCTCCTACTGGTTTTGCCCCTTTCTATGCACCCCAGCATTCTGTTTGCTTCCCCCACTGCTTTTCAGCATTGTTTGGATGACTTCAGGTCATGGGATATGATAACCCCCAGGTCTGTCTCCTGACTTGTGGTGGCTAGAACCTGCCCCCCATCCCCCATCATGTATTCTTCTCTTGGTTTTCTGAGCCCCAGGTACATAATCTTCCACTTCTTAGCACTGAAACCCAACTGCCAAACCCTTGACCATTCTTCAAGTAGTCTTGGGTTGTTTCTCATTTTATCTAGCCCCTCCTGCGTGTCGACTCTGTTGCAGATCTTATTGTCATCTGAAAACAGGCATACTTTCCCCCTTCAGTCACTCTGCAATGTTGCTTATGAAGACACTAAATAGGACTGGACCCAGCACCGATCCCTGTGGCACCCCGCTGGTCAACTCCCCCTCTTCAGATTTTATGCCATTTACTGCCACCCTCTGGGTCCAACCCATTTTACCACTTTAGAGCCCACACCCAGATTCTCCAATTTGTTAAGCAACCTTCTATGCAGAATGGTGTTGAAGGCCTTGCTGAAATCCATGTAGGCCAGATCCATCACCCCTTCCTGATCCATCACCCTGGTCATCCAGTCAAAGAAATCAATAAGATTTGTCTGACAGGAACGTCCGTCTGTGAATCCATGCTGCCTTGGGACTTTCGCACCATTTGACTTCAGGAACTTCACTACCCTCTCCTTAAGCAGGGACTCCATCAGCTTTCTCACCACCGAGGTTAGGCTTGCAGGTCTGTAACTGCCTGCCTCCTCCAGTCCCCAGGTACCTCCCCCATCTCTAGTGACTGGTTGAAAAGGGTCGTCAGTGGTCCTGCTAGGACATCTCTGAGTTCCTTCAAAACTCTAGGGCGAATTCCATCTGGCCCCATTGCCTTGTCTGTCTTTACTTTCCCTAGTTCCTCCAAGACTCTATCCACCATAAATGGGCTGGTGTCCACCTCTTCACCCCTGTAAACCTTTCCTCGTGAGTCTTGGCCCCTCCTCTGCCTCTTCCTTGGTAAATACTGAGCAAAAATACTTGTTCAATATCTCAGCTTTTTCAAGGTTGTCCTCCACCCACCTGCCCTCTCCCTTCTTTAGCCTAACAATACCATTTCTGGTCTTCTTCCTCTTGCTAATATAACGGAAGAAGGTCTTGCCTCCCTTTTTAATAGCCTTTGCTATTCCTTCCTCCGTTCTTGCCTTGACCCCTCTGATAGCTTTCCCAGCTTCCCTCTGCTTCTCCAGATATTTCATGCTGTCTTCTTTCTGTGTTTCTTTGTACTTCCTGAATGGCTTACTTTTTTCTCGCACTTTCTCAGCTACTGACTTAGAGAACTACAGTGGACACTTCTTTCTTTTGCTTTTTCTAAGCAGTCTGACGTACTGACTTGTCACTCCTGCTATGGATCTCTTGAGCCTAACCCTTTGTTCTTCTACCCCTTCCCTGTACCTTCTGCTGCCAGGGCAATTTTGAACTGTTCCCCCATTTCCATGAGGCTGACCTTCCAGAAATGTAGGACCTTAATCTTTATATGGCTTTCTTCTGCCAATATGTTGACTCTAAACCACACAGTTCTGTGGTCACTGGTAACAAGGAGACTACTCACCTCAACATCCATGATTGTGTCCCCGTTTGTCAGCACTAAGTCCAGTACAGCCCCCTCCTTGGTGGGCTCAACCACAAGCTGCCTTAGGTGTGCCCCATAAATGGCAGACATAAGGTCCCTGTTCCTTGATGTGCTCGCAGTCTGGGTATTTCAATCTGCATCCAGCATGTTGAAGTCGCCCATTAGCAGTACTTTCCCTTTGACTGACATATTATGGATGGCCTTCACTAATACTAGATCTATATCCTCCCCCTGCATGGGAGACCTGAAAACTACTCCAGCACAGATGGCTGTTTTGTTCCCCGACTCCAGAGTGGCCCAAAATGCCCTTGCTTTTTCCCTGGATCCCTGAGCCTCCGTAGCTTTAATCCCTTCCTTCACATTAAGGTAGTCAAGTGCAGCAGTTAAAGTCTGCTCTTCCTTGCCCTACAAGGCCAAGACCAGTTCAGTACCAGCTGGCCTTCTGTGCCCATCTAGGCACAGCTGAATTAAATGCTTTCCATGGGCTAGTGCCAGGTGCCTTCTCTGGCTTGCCCACCTCAACATCACGTTTTCACATTACAGAGTGCCATGCCTAAGACCTCCTATACTGGGGCACTATCTATTGTCCCACTGGTATCAACATTTACCTATTTATTTATTAGGTGAGCTTCCAGTTATTTCATTACATCATTGAACTATTCATAATCATCATTTTGTGCTCTATTGTCTCTCTAGCAGCCTTCTACTGGAACCTGTTCTTGTTCAGTCAGCTTTGCACTTTCACAACTTAGATGTTTCTTGATTGTTTAGACAAGCTTTCACTCTGGAATATGCTTATTCATCCTGTCTCTGTCTTAAATGTACCATCTACTGTAATTCTATTATAACATATGCCATAAAACTTGAATTCTGACATGGAACCTTTGTAAAAGAGCACTTGTGCTCAAAGGTATCAGCAGAATCTTCTTGTAGCCTACCCCCCTCCCCAGTGTCTAGGGGTATGCTGATGGCCACTGTCCAGGGGAGGGGGCAGCCACCAGAAATTCCAGAAATAGCTAGCATTTGCAGGGCATAACAGTCACACCGGGGTGCAAGACTCTTTGGGTGCTGGGCTGAAAAAGCAAACAGAGTTAGCCCCAATAACCATCAGATAAATAGCTGAAGACCACAACTTTATGGAACAAACATTGGGGATTCCATTTAATAACAAACTAATGAACACTCCTTGGAGCAGAAAAAAAAAATCAAAGGTTTTGAGGTAGTCAGCACATATAGTCTTGGACCGCTATGATCCCTTGGCACACATTAGCAGTAGTTCACATAAGCAAACAGTTCACACCATTTCCATATACTTCACAGGGTATGACTTGGACATCCCCACAACTCAGGCAGCTTTGAATCCCCTGGTATTATGGGCTGATGTGGGCCCACAGCTCATCTTCTCCTGGCACTCACTGACATCTTTTTCTCACAGAATTGACTGGCCTCTCACCTCAGGGCCACCAACTCCATCCTCGGTCCATCTCACTGATGCACTGCATCACCTCTCATTTTGGCCTCTTGTGGTTTCCCACAGGCAATTGTTCCCATGACTTAGGGGCAACATGTCCTCAACTGGAGGCCAGCAATACCTCATCTCTTCTCAATCATCTCTCTGCAGGACTTCAAGACTGAAAGACTCCAATGGAACCCCTCTTACTGGTTCACTATTTGGCTTGACCTCATACTTTACTCTTGAGCGCCAGTCCCAGTGGAGCATCTTGCTCCAATCCCATCAAGGTGGCACATCACAGGGGTCCCACACAGGGTGCAAAAAACAGCTACCACACATCCTCCCACAGGCTTTCACTCACACATCGGCTTGGAAAATTACTGCTGCTGACTCAAGTGGGCAATCGACCCCACTCTTCTCCTCTCTCTTGCATACCGCCCTTATATCCCACCTGCCTCCTGGTAACTTCCCACCTGCAGCAGGTCCCAAAGGCAGCCAGGATTAACCCTCTCATTACCATACCACCATTCCCAGCTAATTATCTCCTGGGGCATGAACTATACCCAACCTTAGACTCTACCCACAAAAGGGGGATTACAGTCTAATAAAGGGTACCCAGTCATGGTAACTTCGTAGGCCTGTAGATGTTGCATGTGGCTGACCAGCAGTTGTGCACTTTAAATTAAAAGGTTAACAGATGCCTTGTGAAACAGAAACCTCAAACCCAAAGCTTTGGTAATTACAAAAGGAATAAAACCTCCAACTGGTGTATTTGTAAACTCCTGGTCAGCTGATCATATCCAGAAAATGGATCCTCAACTATTCTATGGTATCCCAGTTGCAGGGGCATGCCCTTGGGATACTCATGGACAGGTTATGGCACCCTCGGTGTCCTGCTGGATTAAGCAAAGCAATGAACCCACCCACCCTTTTTTCTCTTTATAACAACTATCCCCTAGCACAACAGTTAGGGGTCCAGAAAAAAGACATGATGGGAGTGGTGCAGTGCAGTGGCTGTGGAGCAGTAGTCTTCCGGGAGACATTCTGGAGGATGCAGTGTTGTCCCATCTGCAGGCACCCTGGGCTGAGGGAGGAGATTACTCATCTCCAAGCTGAGTTGGCCAGGATTTGTGGGACCTCCTCTCCCTCCCAGGGACCACCAGGGTCACTGCCGTTGCCTGAGAGGTTGCCAAGAAAGAGGAGCGGTTGGACCACAGTGGGCTCCGGGAAGGTGAGGATGGTGGAACAGAGATGCATCCTTCCAGTTGTACCTCTCCACAGTTTCTATGCTGTTCTGGAAAAGTGTGGTTCCTCTATGGAAGCACCCACAGTGGAGACCAAGGAGGATGCTGGGTACCTCCACAAAGAAGACCCACAGAAGGGCGGCATGGGACCCCACAGGGGAAGGAAACAACTCCTGGTGGGGGACTCCATTGTTAGGAAGGTAGAACTGGGGGAGGAAGTGGAAAGGGAGGTTAGGTGCCTGCCTGGCGCCATGGCTTGGAGGGACAGGGAGCGAATCCTCAGGATTGCAGGAGCAGCTGCACAGGGGAGGGAGCTGGATGTCATTGTCCACCTAGGGACAAATGACCTGGCTAAGAAAGGGATCAGAGCAGTGCAAGAAGCATTTGTGGAGATGGGGAGGGGCCTTTGTCAAATAGCACATACGGTAACCTTCTCGGAGGTGCTGCCTGTCTATGGCACGGATGAGGCTAGGGTGCTCCACACCATGGGATTCAATTGGTGGTTGAAAAACTGGTGCAGAGCTCAGGGATTTGGCTTCATTGGGGGCTGGGGGGCCACCTGGATGGATGTAGGCCTAGACTGGTGTGATGGTCTGCATCTGTCCAGGAGGGGAACCAGGATCCTAGGCGATAGGTTTACAGTAAATACTTCATTGGCAAGCATTTAAACTGTGAGGGGAGGCACTGGAAGGGCAGGAAATCTAACCCCCAAAAATCAGGGTACTAAGTGAGGTAGACACCAACATAGAGATGTCAATAGGGAGAAGGCGCAGGGTAAATGGAGAAAGTAACAAATGCAATAAGGACAGGGATGGGGCAAAAAGGGGTAAGGCCATCAAGAAATGGAGGGTAATGAGTACCAATGCCAATAGTCTGGGCAACAAGCACCCTGAACTGGTGGTCTTGATGGAAGAGGGATGCCTGGATAGCGTAGCAGTCAAAGACACATGGTACACAGAGAACCATGACTGAGATGTTAACATACCACGGTACACAACCTACAAGAGAGACAGGGAGGGCAGAAAAGGTGGGGGAGTAGCTCTCTATGTAAGGGAAGGGATAAAAGCAACAGAACAAAAGAGTAAACAGGGAGGAGAGGAGGCACTGTGGGTCACCTTAGAGACTGGAAATGGCACCACAATCCGCACAGGGGTTGTATACAGATCCCCATGTCAGGGGGAGGGGAGGGAATGGACAAGGAAATGATAGAAGCCATACTTAGGATGGCAGAGAAAGGGGAGATACTGTTTATGGGGGACCTTAATATGCCAGATGTTAACTGGGGTACCTTTGCTGCAGCCACATCCAAAAGCAGGGCCATTCTTGATGCTCTTCAGGTGGCTTGCCTCAGACAGCTAGTTTTGAAACCTACTCATGAGGGTGCAATCTTAGACCTCGTACTCTCAAATGGGGACAGTGAGAGGATCTCAGATCTAGAAGTCAGTAGCCATTTGGGAACAAGTGACCACCAAACAGAGTGGTTCACGATAAACTCAGCTACAGAGTCAAGCCATACAAAAGTGAGGGTTCTGGACTTCAGGAGGGTTGACTTTGGCAAGATGGGAGAGTGCCTTAGAATAGCACTAGCAAAGAAGCTAGAAGGAGGGGTGGAGCAACAATGGGGAAATATCAAAACTGCCATCACAGAGGCAACAGGCCTTTGTGTGAAGCAAATAAACAAATCAAATGAAAGAAAAAGCCACTATGGTTCTCAAAAGAAGTGGCGGTGAAGGTTATGGAGAAAAAGATAGCATTTAGGAAGTATAAGGAAACACAGAAGGAGCAGGACAGAGAACTGTACCAGTCAAGGCAGAAGGAAGCAGGGAGGATAGACAGAATAGCAAAGGCACAAACTAAGGAAAAGGTAGCCAACTCGGTTAAGAAGGGGGATAAAACCTTTTATAGGTATATCAGAGAGCGCAGAAAGACAAAGAGAGGGATAGTGAGGGGGACTTCTGGTGTGATGGCTGCCTGGTGAGACGCTCTTACTAGCAGCTCCCCTGCCTTCCCCTATATACTTGCTGTCCTTCTAGTCTAAGGGCCCCAAGACTAGAGATAAACTTGCCTGAAATCAAGAAGAACACCAAAAGATCCTAATCGCTTGTTTAATGATAGATACATAGATACATAGATACATAGACAGTGTCGGCAGATAAGGGCCTATGGCCCACCCAGTCTGCCCATTTAAGTTTGTAAGTTCAGTTTATGTTTTCCAGGAAGTCTGTTGCCCCTTACCCCTGACCTCCAGAATTCCTTTATGTCTATCCCATGCATTCTTAAATCCCGTTAGATTTTGGGATGGATACAGAAATGAAAATGCCGGCTCTCTGGCACACTCCACCGCTGACGCCAGGGAAACAGAAGCACCCAAAAAGGCCTAAAGCGAGTGGCCCAGATAGCTCAACTTCGACAAAGCAGCAAGTTGCTCTTTCTGAAGAGCGATTCCTAGAAGAAATGGCACCATCAAAAGAAGCACTCTTAACACTAGCCACTGATGTTAAAGGGCTAAAAGTTACCATGGAAAGTTTAAATACTTGCACTAGCGATAATGAAGCCCAAATTTCCTCGATGGAGGATTGGAGAGCGAAATTGGATCCAGAAGTTGTGAATGTGAGACAAAGATTAAAAAAGGCAGAAGATCGGCTAGAAGACCTTGAAGGTCGCTCAAGAAGAAATCACCTTGTAGTTCTTGGCTTGTCAGAAGGCGAAGAAGGGCGGCATGCAGTCATGTTTACCAAAAATTGTGCGAAGTTAGCTGGTCCTTCTCCAAATGGGCCCTCCTACATTATAGAAAGAGCCCACAGATCACTGCGCCTATGCTCCAACAGGATCGCCTCTCGCCCATTTATTTTAAAATACTAAACTTTTTGAATAAGCAGCATGTTTTGCAGAAGCTCAAAGAAATAGAGAATGGGAAGGGAAGAAAGTACGTGTAGTTCAAGATTTGCCTTATACAGTTCGTCAGAAGAGATCAGCCTTGCATCCACTAGTATCTAAGCTAATCTCTGCTGGGATCCGTTTTAGAGTGCGCTACCTTGCTATACTACAAAACAACGAGGAAGGCTATTGGCACTCATTTGATACCCTGGATTTGGCCATGGAAAACTGAAGAAAGTGGTATCCAGACTTAATTAAATGAGCCTATGATCCAGTTACATTGTGGTGAATGCTGCCATCTAGTGGACATTTAGTAGTACAAATTTTGTATAGTAATGAAAATGGTGCTTTGCACAATTGTTCTGGTCAGTGGAAACTATTATTTCAAGGGCAAAGGTTTTCTAAATAATTATGGGGGAAGACTATTGTTAAGGGGGAAAAGAGTATACCTTATGTTTGCCTTTTCTTCCTTACAACAGGCCTGGGGATGTTAAATAATACTGCAATAATTACAGGGTTGCAGAAAGGTTATAAAGATCAAAGGTGGACTCTTACACTTGGTGTCCGATTTATGCCTAAAGGGGATACAGCTGGCTCTTTCTAATGATCCTTTTGACCTATGTCTCTGGTTTGGGTTTTTTTTCTACACTCCTAACAAGGGATTAGGTGTATTTAATGGTGTTAAGCAGTATTAGGCATGAGCACCAAATATTGTACAGAATTATAGAATGGAGTACAGTGGTCTACAGGGCTGAAATGAATGGTTTGGGGTAGGATTGGTAGAAACATAATTAGGCTATGAGAGTTGAAAGTTAAGAGGGGGTAGTTTCATAGTTTTAGAGTAGGATAGGAGATATTTAGTGTTAAGTTGTTAAATAGTATGGAGAGCTTAGTCAGACTTAATGCAGCAGGAGACAAAAGGATAGAGGGGTGGGGGAGGCGGATGGGCAATCGGAGGCAGCAAGATTAACATCACGCCGAGCGATCAGTTGGGAGTTCAGTCTCAGGGACTGGGGGTAGTGTCTGTTAAATTACTTTGTAGAGGCATAACTTATAAACATATAATTATGCCCGGGAAGGGTTTGGGTGGGGGTTGGAGCTGTAATTTTATTGTCAGTGTTCTACTTAGCACAGTGGAGGGAGTCGGGGGGTTGGGGAAAGCCAGTGTTGGAAGAGATGTCTTAAGGGAAGAGAAATCTATATAAGGTTGAGAACTAAACTCTTACATAAGCAAAGACACATTAAACATAGGGAAAGGAATGAGAATCACCTCATGGAATAATAAAGGGGCAAGAGCTAGTGTGAAACACCACCAAATACTTAAGCACTTTGCATTGGTGAGGTCGGATATCACATTTCTACAGGAAACACACCTGAAAGGGAGCAAAGGTAATTTGTTTAGGAGAGACTATATTAGCTAGGTATATACTGCTGGAAATTCCACCTGGGTGTTGCTATCCTAATAGCTAAAGGGTTGCAATTTCAGCTATTACAAGAAATCTGGAGACCCACAGGGGAGATTTCTATTTGTGAGGGGGTTGATCGATCATAAGGAAGCAGTCATTGGCACTATATATGGGCCTAATCATTCTTCCCCTGAATTTTTTCCCAGTTAGCTCTCAAGTTGGCCCCATTTAAGCAGATGCCAATGATATTAGCAGGAGACTGGAATATAACATGTGGAAGTAATCTAGACAGGTCTATACAGACTAAGACAACCTTATCCCCTGCACAAAAATCCTTGCAGAAAATGATGGAAGGGCTGGGGCTTGTAGATCCTTGGCATCTTCTACACCCCAAAGAAAAGCCATTTACCTTTTATTCACCGTATCATAAATCCTACTCATGGATAGATTTTTTTCTAGTGAACAGAGATATGATGTTATGTCCATTAGATTGTGGGATTCTCCCCAGAGTGTTATCAGACCATTCGATCATTTGGTTGGAGGGCAAGATACCTCATTCAATTCCCAAAGTTACCCAATGGAAGCTTAATGCCCAAATGTTATCACAAGAAGATATTGTGAATAAGATATGGGATTCAATTAAACATTACATAGAACACAGTAAAGGGGTCTGTTAAGGCATATGACCAATTTTTGTGCTCCCTGAAATGTTTTTTAAGGGGGGAGTTTATCAGGTTAGCTGTGAACTGGAAAAAGAAGTGAGAAGCAGCAGCAAAATTCCTGCTAGATTCCATCCAAAAAAGCGGAGAGGGAGATCAGTGTTAACCACACAAAGGTAAACTTAACGCAGTTGGAGGTCCTTAGAGATCAATATGTGAATGTTTTACGGGAAAAGGCTGAATATGCCCCGTTTAAAACTCACGTTAGATATCTAGATCAAGGAGATAAGGCTGGGCATCTCTTAGCTCTTAAATTAAGACAGCAGGAAGAATCGAGGTTAATAGCTAGTATAACTACGGAGGAAAGTGGAAACATATTGACAACTCCTAAAGCTATAGTAAGTGAATTTGAGAGGTTCTATAGGAACCTTTATAGTTACCCACCCATAGTCCCATGGAGTCTGAGATACAACAGTATCTTTCTAGACTTTCTCTTCCTGCTCTCACTCAAATTCAAAGGGCCCACCTAATCTCACCTATCTCAGAGATGGAAATTTCAATAGCCATCCAATCCCTTGCTCTCAACAAAGCTCCAGGACCAGATGGAGTTCCATCAAATTTTTATCGAACTTTTGAAAAGGAGCTAGTTCCTATTCTCCAAGAACTATATTACCATATTTGTACCTATGGTGTTGTTGATTCCACCTTGTTAGAAGCCACCGTTATTGTTTTGCCAAAACTAGGGAAACCTAAGGATAAGCTAGCAAGTTATAGACCAATCTCCCTGATGAATTATGACATTAAGATACTAGCAAAGGTTTTGGCCTCGAGGATTGCCAAAGTTTGGGATAACCTAATAAGCCCTGAACAAATTGGGTTTATTGGTGGCAGAAACCCCTTGGAAAATTTTCGTAAACTTGCCCATATTTTCTCCACGTCCAGAGAGGCAATGACACCAATGGTCCTTGTCTCTCTGGATGCGAAGAAAGCTTTTGATAGGGTTGGCTGGCACTTTTTATTTAATACTATGGCTCAATTTGGATTTCCTTAGGAATTTATTTGGTGGATCAAACAGTTATATTCTAATCCTACAGCTAAAATATGCTGTAATGGAGTTTTTTCTACAAATTTCCGGCTATACTCTGGAACCCGTCAAGGGTGCCCTTTGTCGCCACTATTGTTCAACTTGTATTTGGAACCTTTAATTCGTAGCTTTCAGCTATCTCCATCTATAACAGGCATTTCAGTGGGCCGTTTAGAACTGAAACTGTCAGCCTATGCGGATGACATTTTGCTTCATCTTTCGCATCCAGCAGAGGCCATCCTGAAAGTGTTAGACATTGTAAATGAGTTTGGTAAATTGTCAAACTACAAGCTGAATATTAATAGGACAGAAATTATGGCACTTAATGTCTATACATGTAAAGGTGATCTGGACAAGTTTAAGATGGTCTGGACTAATAGACTTAGATATCTAGGGATTATTTTGTCAACCTCACTACCTCTTTTAAAAAAAAACTTAACTTAGATAATCTTCTACTAATTATTCAGCAAGATCTAATTAGATGGTCCCCCCACATATCTCTCTACAGGGTAGAATCAACGTCATCAAAATGAATGTACTACCCAGAATTTTTTATCCTTTAAATATGTTAAACATTTATCTCCCCCATCACGGTTTCGGAAACTTCAGAGTATAATCACAAAATTTCTGTGGCAAAATAAGCCCACATGGAAGTCTTATAAATGTTTAAGTGCTCCGAAGGATTTAGGAGGGCTGAAGCTCCCAAATTTCTATCATTACTATTTAGCAAGCCATATGGCCAAGTACATGAGGTGGGGGGAGGTGCCTCATAAGGACGGGTGTTCCCAATATTGCCCCATATGGTTACAAATAGAGAGGAACCTGATAATAGAGACCAAAGTAACACTGGATAGCCTTTGGTATATATTCCCTAAAGATTTGCCCAAATCACTTAGGTCCACGGTTATGTACACTTTGGTTAGGGTCCATAATCAGGTATGCAAAACCTTAGATATACCTAATTTTAAGGACAGTTCCCAACCGTTATTTGGTAACCCCAAATTGAGAAAACCTTTCTATCACCACATCGATTGGGTATGCCATCGAACACGAGAGTTAGTGATTTAACTGACATGGGGAGGATGCTCTCAGTTCAGGATATGATGGAGAAGTTCCAATTGACCTCGAAACATGCCTTCCATATTTATGAGGTTAGACACCTACTTATTACTGTCTTTGGGGTAGACCAGTGGAACACTAACTGCAGTAAGGTGATGGCTGAATTTAAAAATAAAGCAAATTCACCACGTGCAGCATCTGGGCTGGTCAGAACCCTATATGAGAAGATGTATTCCAATATAGTGGACCGCTCACAATATTGGATGGCTACTCTACCAGATAGCAATGACAATTGGACATATATCTGGAAGGGAATCTACAAATATTGTGCCAATGATAGGCTTAGGCTGACACAATACTATATATTACATGCCATGCACTTGACTCCGGTCAAGTTATATAAGATGGGTAAATTGCCAAAAGATTAATGTTTTAGATGCGGACATGCTCAGGGCTCCCTGATTCACATTATGTGGGAGTGTCCTTTAGTGAATTCATTATGGTCAGAAATTAAAGCCAAGGCACATCCTTTGTTGGGGCTGCAAGAACTCTTCACTCCTGAAATCTGCTTGTTAGGAGATTATACCAAAATTAATGTGATGGAGAGGAGATATTATATAAACTTAATTTTGCTCACGGTGAAAACTTTGATATTAAAACATTGGAAGGACCAGATGGTTATTCCTTACCAAGAATGATTGGCAGGGTTATTACATAACCTAAGGATTGAAAAACTATTGCTAGCCTTAGGAGTACAATGGCTAAGTTTAATGCTAGCTGGGAGAAGTTCCACGATTTATGGTCAGTGGTCAGGAGTTTGATCTCAGTTACATTGGTGGTGGATTATTAGCCTATTAAAAGATACAGTGGTTATGTCTTTCTTTTTGCTCCCCTTAGCTGAAGGACTAAATTAAGTCCAATAGATATAAAGTAGCATTGCGTAACAGTATAAGGTGAACGCTGACTGGGGGTAAGTAAGGGAGAGGAGAAGGGAGGGTACTGGTGAGGGTGGATATGGGGGGGTAAGGGGTAGATAGAGGGGAGGGAGGGATGGTGACAGACACACTGTTCTGTACCCTAGGTATTGTATTTAAAATATAGAGCCATTCCTTTCTTTTTAGTCAATGACTGTATAGATATGGGGCGGGTTAAAAAGAGGGGGGTTTTGGGGGGAATTAAGTGGATGATACGAAATATGTATCCAATGTATTAACTCACATCCTTCTTAGATCTCCTGTACTAAGTACTGCATTGAGCCTGACTGTAAATAACAATAATGAATAAAGCATATTTAATTTAAAAAAAAAGGGAGGGATAGTGAGGCTGAATAGAATGGATGGTGGGTGGACAGAGAGTGACAGCGAAAAAGCAGGGATACTGAATGAATTCTTCTGTTCAGTATTCACAAAAGAGGAAGTGGGGGAGGTGACTAATCCAATCAACAGAAGCACTCTGGAGAGGGGGGGTCGATCCCAGTCCTTTCACAGAAGAAAGGGTTCTGAAAGAACTCCTAAAACTGAAGGTGGACAAAGCAATGGGGCCAGATGGAATTTATCCTAGAATTCTAAAAGAATTAAGCAGAGAACTAGTGACACCACTGACTACCCTTTATAACAAATCATGGGAGGATGGTGTGGTACCCGAGGACTAGAAGAAGGCTGATGTGATTCCCCTTCACAAAAGTGGGAGCAAGACAGAGGCAGGAAACTACAGACCTGTCAGTTTGACCTCTGTGGTAGGGAAAGTGATGGAATCACTTCTGAAGGAAATAATTGTTGAGTACCTAGAGGCCAGTGGGGCACAGGACCCCAGGCAGCATGGGTTCACAGCGAGAAGGTCATGTCAGATGGATCTAATTGATTTCTTTGACTGGGTGACCAAAGTAGTAGACCAGGGAGTGGCTGTGGACATGGCCTACCTAGACTTTAGCAAGGCATTTGACACAGTCCCACACAAAAGATTAGTAGTCAAATTAACCAGCTTTGGAGTGGGTCCCAGGGTGGTAGCCTGGGTAAAACATTGGCTGAACAACAGAACACAGAAGGTAATTGTAAATGGAGTCCACTCTGAAGAAAGAGTGGTTACTAGTGGGGTACCACAGAGTTCAGTACTGGGTCCAGTCCTTTTTAATGTCTTTATAAGTGACATTGCAGAGGGTCTAGAAGGAAAAGTATGCCTCTTTGAAGATGACACAAAGATCTGCAACAGGGTTGATACACAAGGAGGCATGGAAAGGATGAGAAGGGACTTGGTAAGGTTGGAGGAATGGTCAGAAGTATGGCAGCTTGTATTCAATGCAAATAAGTGCAAAGTAATGCACCTGGGAAACAAAAACCCAGGGTAAGATTACACATTGAGGTAGTAACAACAACAAAAATGGAAAGGGACTGGGCAGTAATCATATCAGATGACCTTAAGGTTAGCAGGCAAAGTGAGAAGGCAGTAGGGAGGGCTGGAAGATACTGGAAGAGGCATCACCAGCAGAAAACAGAAAGTTGTCATCCCCCTGTACAGACAGTTGGTGAGACCCCATCTGGAGTACTGCATCCAGTTCTGGAGACCCCATCTCCGCAAGGACATAGACAGGATGGAGGCAGTTTAGAGGAGGGCAACTAAAATAGTGCAGGGTCTGCAAGAGAAGCCATATGAGGAGAGGTTAAAGGAGCTTAATATGTATACCCTTGAGGAAAGGGAGACATGATAGAAACGTTTAAGTACCTCATTGGAATCAACAAAGTCCAAGAAGGTAGCATCTTTCAGAAAAAGAGATGTGCAAGAACAAGGGGACACAATTTGAAGATAGAGGGGGACGGCTCAGGGGCAATGTGAGGAAGTATTTTTTCACAGAGAGGGTGGTGGATGCATGGAACAGCCTTCCTGAGGAGGTTGTGGGGTCTAAAACTGTGGGAGAATTCAAGAATGCATGGGACAGACATAAGGCAATTGTTGTGGGGGGTAGGAAGAAATAGGCTGTTGGTTAAATAGGATCTGCAGCTTATCCTCTAGGTAGGGAAATGGGCAGACTAGGTGGGCCAAGCGGTCCTTATCTGCCATCAAAGTCTATGTTTCTATGTTTCCTCTCTCATTGCAGATTGGCCACCTGCAATTCATTTCATTTCTTTTCATTTTTATTTTTTATACTTGTAAGCAGGATGAGCATAAACTGCCCATTTTCACCCGTGACAAGTTACAAACATATTTCAACATCCATAACACTACATACAAATGAAAAAGACTTAAAATATAAAAATACATAAAACAGAATAATAAAAAGGCAACTATTTAACATGTACATGTACAAATGTCATTATCCAACAAGCAATATTTCAATTTAGTTTTAAAAGACCACACTGTCTTACATTCTGTAATATCAACAAGTAGTAAATTAAAAAATAAAGGAACCCTGTAGAGAGGTGATCTTTGCCCAAAAGCAGTTCAAAACAACGGAATTGCAAAAGTAAATTTAGTTTGAGACCTAGTATCTTTAGAATTAAAAAATCTAGGGAACAATAATGAAACTACTGGGGATATAAGACCATTCTTTACCTTAAATAACAAGGTACTCAATTTGAAAAGAATCCTATTTTTAAGGGATAGACTGTAAGAATGTCTAAGCAAAAGACAATGATGTGTACGTAAAGGGACATCAAGCATGAAACATAATATAGAATTATAAGTCACTTTAAATGTATTGAATAAGTGACTAGAAAAAGGAATAAATGATTATACAATCATTCAAACACTCATCAGAAAACTATGAGCAAGTAGGAACCTTGATTCTCTGGTCAAAAACTGTTTAACTCTAAAAAGAGATCCTAATTTCTGAAGAAGAGTTTTCCTAGGTTTATTCAAGTGGAGTTCAAAAGTTAATTTTGTATCAAAAATTATCCCCAAATATTTAAAATTGTCCACTAATTCAATCATATTTCCATCCTGGGTAACAATAGGTTGTAAACTATCATGCTCAATAACCCTATTTGAAAACAACATGACTTTACTGTTACTAGAATTTAATACCATGAAACTTGAAAACAACCATTTCTGAAAGGAATCTAAATCGGACTGAACCTCAGCCAGCACAGCATTAGGGGTTGATCCAATACTTTAAATTACTGCATCATCAGCATAAAGTATTAATGATGAATGAGAACACACCAGAGAAGCAGAATTCATATAAAGCAAAAAAAATCAATGGGCCGAGAATAGACCCTTGTGGTAACCCACATTTTATAATACTAGGTGAAGAAATACTATCCCCAATTCGGGTACAATGCAATCTATTAGTAAGATAATCATGATATCAAGCAATAGCATCATTAGAAAAATGAAAACTAGAAAGAATACCATTTAATAAATCATGCTCAACCAGATCGAAGTCCTTGGTGAGGTCCACGAATAATGCCGCAACAGTTTGCTCTTTATCAATGGCACCCTGAATAACACCCGTGAACCTCACCAGGCTGTCTCAGTGTTGTGGTGTGGCTTAGACCCATGCTGACAGTCAGTAAGCAAATTATATTTTTGTAAATGTTTAAGAGTTTGATCCAAAATGACTTGTTCCAAAATTTTAGATAGAGGTGATAATAAAGAGATGGATGATAATTAGACAATAAGGTAGAATCACCAGATTTCAAAATAAGGGTAACCATAACCGTTTTCCAAAGACTAGGAAAAAAACCCAGAAGTCATTGAAGAGTTAAACAAAAGAGAAAGAGGACATGAAAAGGTATGAATTCCCAATTTAATAATTTGAAAATCTTATCCATCACGAGACATATAAGGCCGAGGGTCAATTTTCAATACATAATCCCTAACTAAATCAAGGGATAAGTGTTCAAAATGGAATTTAGAAGGAGCTGTCCCATTTTCCAGCATTATAGTACTAGTAAGATCATTATGAAAAGAATTTCCATGAGGAGGGATTCTATAACTATCCAAATGACCAAAGAACTCTCCGAAAGCTTCAGAAACAAGTGAAGTGTTACTAATTAAATGAGTCCCAATTTGAATAGAAATATCTTTTTTTACCCTTCCCTATCAAACTATTCAATATGTCCCAGGTTTTTTTAGGATTACCAAAAGATTTGTTCTGTTCTGAAATAAAAAATGCTGTTTTAGCCCAACAAATTTTAGATTTGTGTAAATTCCTTAAGGAATTATACTTCAATAAAAAAGAAGGATCCAAACTATGCTTATACAATTTCCAACTTTTATCTCATAATCTCATAATATGAAGCAAATCAGGGGAAATCCATTTATGTTTAGTAGCCTCAATGGAGCAAACTTGTTGATTACCTTAAGAAAACTAGAAACAAAAACGTCTAACATAACATCTGGGTCCTTAATAGACTCAAACCCAGTCCAATCAATTTCTGAACAAGCGGCCTCTACCAACACAGGTGTAAGACACCTACTTTTCCTAAATTCAATATATTTCAGAGGTTGTTTAAACAATTTGACTGACCACTGACGAAAAACAGGACAATGGTCGCTCAATACATCAGGCAACACACCTGAGTTGTTAATCCACTCTGGGTGAGTAACTACAACCTAGTCAAGTAATGTTCCCTGACAGGTTTTAAAATTTAATCTGGTAACCTCATTTACCAGCTGAGATAAGTCCAAATCCACCAATTCTATCTTCTTTAGTTCTGTATTTCTTCTGTTCTCCTCTGTCCCTTATTTTGTTTTTTCCCAAAGGTGCAAAGTACATAAAATAAATATAATAAGTACAGTGTATAAGAAATAAGGGCCGCTAGGTATAAAATAAAGTGCTGAGTGCTACAAGTATAAAGGTTATAAATGCTACAGGACTCAAAAGGTATGAACCACAGAAATGGTGTAGAAATGATTTAAAGTGCCTGAAGTATGGATTTAAAATGCTATGTGCCTCATGTTTACAAGGTAATTTCTACCAGTGCAAAAGGAAATGTCTGTTGGAATGTTTAAAGCTTCATGGGGTTTGGAGAAGTTTTTACTTGTTTCAGGCCTCAGGCCTCCTATTTTACATTCCTTTCTGTACTTGAGCCAGTGCAAGGATTCCAAAACAATAGCTACTTTTTGTCTCCAACAAAACAAGGAGCAAGGGCTGCTCCTCAGTTATATATCTAAAAAGTAAACTTTAGAAAGCAAGTTTAAACACTCCTAGAAAAGGAGCTTAACTACCCCCCGCCCTCCGGTCTGATCCTTCCTGCATAAACTCAGGTCTCCTTTAAGATCCAGCCATCCCTTCAGCCACTATATTTATATAGACATGGACAGGACTGTTGGAAAGGAGGTGGACCTCATTAATAATTTATGGAGTTCTTTTTGTGGTCTTTAAAAATATACATTAAAAATCAGCTTGTGCCACTGAAAATGTTATTTTAATGTGATGAAAGTACTGCTGGTTGTGAAATAAACTAAAACAGACTGCAGATTCTGCCCATTATGGAATATTACTTCCCAGGGCCTTGCGGCGGTCCTTAACCTCTCATCCCTTGTGTTGACTAGCAGTGACCCAGAGGTGCTGGTGGTGGCCTATAGTATGGCCATTGCCAGTGCCCTGGATCTTATTGCTCCTGTTCGTGAGCGCTCCGATCCCTTCACCCCAGGTCCCCCTGGTTTGATGGGACTTTGAGGGAGTTGCGGAGACAGGGGTGAAGGTTAGAGGGTTGTTGGTGCAAATCCGCCCTTGATGCCGACCACCTTAGATTGATGGAACATTACTCTATCTATTAATCTGCAATCACCCATAAGAAGGCAGAATTCCTGTCCAGGGAGACTGTAGTTGCACATAATTGATCGGCTCAGCTGTTTCAGACTGTAGATAGACTGTGCAACCCAGCCTGTCTGCAAGTCCGAAAAGCCTTTACACAAATAGAGTGTGAAGAGCTCTCTCAGTTCATTGCAACAAAGGTGGCTGACATCAGGGCGGGCTTGCGTTCATCAATCTCTAAGGGTGATGTTGTGGAACAGCGCGAGCCCACAATACCTCAACTCTCTTGGAGTTCCTTTCGCCGACTGGAAGATGTGGATGTTATGAGGATCATCCATAGTGTGCGACCTACAAGCTGTAGTTTGGACCCTGGACCAACTCCCCTAATTTTGGGTTGTTTTGAGATCATTGGTCCAGTTATGGTGCAAATAGTCTGGTGTTCTTTAGAGTCTGGGGAGTTTCCTAACTCCCTGAAAGAGGCGGTGGTGACACCCCTCTTGAAAAAAGCTACTCTGGACCCAGGCTGTCTTTCAAACTACAGACCTATCTCTAATCTTCCCTTTATTGGGAAGGTTATTGAGAAGGTAGTGGCAGCCCAATTGGAAGACCATTTAACCATCCATAATATCTACGAATCCTTCCAATCCAGTTTTCATAAAAGACATATCACCGAGACTGCGCTGGTTCGGGTGCTTAATGATCTTCTGAGGGCCAAAGATCAGAAGAAACATTACATTCTAGTTCTTCTTGATCTCTCATCAGCTTTTGACACTGTGGATCACTTGATGTTGTTAGCACGCCTGAGGTCAATTTGTGGAATGTCGGGAACTGTTTCAAAATGGTTCACTTCATTCCTTACTGGGAGATCACAAAGAGTTGTGTCAGGGGTTTATTCCTCCGGCCCAACTTCTTTGTTGTGTGGGGTGCCTCAGGGTTCAGTACTGTCACCCACATTATTCGCAGTGTACATGCTGCCCCTCGGAGACATTATAAGATGGTATGGGCTGAGGTTTCACTGCTATGCAGATGATACCCAGCTATACTTGTCTTTTGCACCTGACCAGGATGGAGCACTCTCAGAGTTTAACAACTGTCTGGAAGAAATCCAAGGGTGGATGGATTCTAGTTGGTTAAAGTTGAACTCAGAGAAGATGAAGGTGTTAGTGGTGGACCCGGGTGGTCAGATAGCGAGGTCACATGGTGGCACGCCTTCTGAAATTTTTCTTGGCAGTGTGTCACTTTTGCCCTCTGAACAGCTGCGCAACCTTGGGATTGTCCTGGACGATAGGCTGACCCTTCAATCTCAAGTGTCGGCCGTTGTCAAGACTTCCTTTTACCATCTTAGGAATATTGCCGGTGCATCACCTCGTGAATCGTCTGACTCCTACCAACGTTGGTCCACGCTTTTGTGTCCTCGCGCTTGGACTACTGCAATGCCCTTTACTTTGGGCTTTCTGGGGTTGAAATCCGTTGCCTTTAGCTGGTGCAGAACGCTGCAGCCCAGGTGTTGGCTGGGACAAGGAGATCCAGTCATATTACACTGGTGCTGCGCGAACTGCACTGGCTTCCTATACGGTGGCGGATCACCTTTAAAGTCATTTTATTGGCTTTCAAAGCCCTTCATGATCAGGGTCCGACCAATTTGAAAGAACTTCTGGTGCCTTACTGCCCCTGCCGATCGCTCTGCTTGGCCGACAGGGGGTTGTTAGAGATTCCAAGAGTGAATTTAAAATCTGCAGGTAGCAGAGCATTTTCTTATGCCGCACCCACTCTTTGGAATTCTCTACCACGCCGGTTAAGGGAGTGCACCTCCGTGGAGATATTTAAGAAAGATTTAAAAACTTACCTATGGGATTTAGCTTATCTTGATGATTAGTGGAAATTATTTATAAATATTTATTATTGTTTGGATGATTGTATGGCTTGTTCTAACTAAATGTTGTTTTAATGTATTTTATATGTTTTAAATCGATATTTTATACTGTGTTTGATGTAAAGCACCTTGATATTCTTGAAAGGCACTTTAAAAATAAAGTTATTATTATTATTATATTGTAAAATAAAAGTTCTGAATCCAAAAAAGGTGTGGGCTCAAGGTCACATGGGCCTGTAAGCAGGTATATAAGGCATGATGTTACAAACCACTTCATCTAGTTAGGTCAGAGTGCTTTTGACCAGATAAGTGTGCGGACATGCTGTCTCCATGTCCTATTGCGTAGCAGTGTATTGTTTATTTTGCTGCTAATTGCTTTGCTACTATTTTTTTTATTTTATGATGTGCTCAGTTTGCTATATTACTGCTGCCTGACTACAAAAATAGATCTAAATACACCATCTGATGTGTTGAAAGACCACTTGCCCATGTTGTGCCCACCTTATTTCCCACTCACTTCTACAAAATTGGTGTTAGCAGTGGGATACTAGGGCATCTGAACTGGGCAGGGGGACACTGTAGTGGATATCGTGGTGGTACCTGGATGGACCAATGCACCAGGTGACAGTTTAGCAGCAGCCAGCTGAGAAGCCAAAGCCCTCTCCCCAAACAGGTGTGCTGACCAGAGCCATGGCCAACCTGACAAGGGGCTGCTACATCCTGGCCTTGATTTAGGGGCCAAGTCAAAAATGAAAACTGAGCCACTGGCCGCCACCAGTAAGCTGGAGGAGGGGAAAGAAGAAGAGGATAAGGAAGGAAGAGAAGGAAGAAACCTATGAAATGCCCCCTGAGAACTTGGGTGAGTTGTTCCAGTGGCTATGTTTGAAGCAGCTAGCCCTAGATACTGTAAACAAAGAGAGATGGACAGAATAGCCCAGGAAGAGAGATGGGTGGAGACTGTAAGAGCTATTGGAGCTATAGGTACAAATCCTACCCCCAAGGGCTCCTGATACTCCTAGAGACAATAAAATGACCACGTTAATGGACTTTGATGGTACAGAGGCCTTTCTTACAACTTCTGAAAGGGTGGCTAAGGCCTGTGCCTGGCCCCAGGAACAATGAGTGGTTCGGTTAGCCCCTTACCTCTCCTTGAAAGCTCAGCTGGCTTATAACCATATGGATAGCCGCAATGCTGACAGTTTTGCCCTAGTTAAACAAGAAATACTCCAGAGATATGAAATAAATGTTGAAACCTACAGACAGAGGTTCAATTCCTTATGCATGTAGTTGTCAGACTCTCCTAGAGAGACTGAAAAAACTTTGCCATAAGTGGATTCAGCCATAAAATAAAACAGTTGAGCAGGTACTAGAAATGGTGGTGATAGAACAATTCATCCAGATTTTGCCCCATGATCAACAAATATGGATAAGGGAGCATAGGCCTGAAACAGCAGAGAAAACAATATCCCTGGCTGAAGATTACCTGTCAGCTCATCCCCACAGTTGCAGGGAACATCAAACATCGACCCCCTTCTCCCAGCAAAACCTATATTCAGTTTTGAACCACCCCACCAAAATCTACCCTGTGAGAAAATCAGAAGGGAAGTCAGGGAAAATTCCCTTGTCAGAAATCATATGCCGCAATTGTCAAAGCAAGGGACACTTGATTTGTAATTGTCCTAAAAGTAAAGCTCATCTGGCCTTAGTTACTGGGGACTGTATACCACCACTGTTTAAGTTGAAAAGCACCAAGTTATTGGACTCATTGACTCCGGGAGTCGAAAAGCCCTAGTAAAATCAGAATTACCCCTTCCTTGTATATTTGCCCAGAGACAGAAGGAACTGAATTAGAAATTGCATACCAAAGGCTAGATAAACCTGGGGAGCTAGGTGAACTGGTAGTCGACCCAGATCTAGATGAAAGGCAGCAAGATGGCTTGTAAAAGGTTTTCCAAACCTACCAATCTACCTTTACCAACAAACCAGGTAAAGCCAAGGGGGTTGAACATATTATTGAGGTACCCCAAGTGAAACCCATTCGCCAAAAAGCCTACCGCTTACCTGAAAAAGTGTGAGGGGAGGTGATTGCTGAAGTTGAAAAACTGAAACAGTTAGGTATAATCCAACCAGGAAGGTATAATCCAATCCAGGAAGAATCAGGTACCAAACCTGCCTCCTTGCCAAAAACACCTCCTTAAACCTTCTACCACCAGGAGTATGGAACCTACTGGTGCATAAAGCAAACTAGAAGCGCTGCCTCTCAGGTATTCCATGTGACAAGGCACTCCTAGTTAAAGGAGCTTAACTACCCCCCCCCACATGCACACCTCAATCTGCTCCTTCCTGCATAAACTCAGGTCTCCTTTAGGAGTCAGTCAGCCCTTCAAGGGTGGGCTCAAGGTCACATGGGCCTGTAAGCAGGTATATAAGGCATGATGTAACAAGCAACTTCCGATAGCTAGGTCAGAGTGCTTCTGACCAGAGAAATGTGAGTACATGTTGTCTTCATGTCCTATTGCTTAGCAGTGTATTGTTTATTTTGTTGCTAATTGCTTTGTTGCTATGTTTTTATGTTTTCTTGCACGCATGCGCAAGAAACATTATGCTTCAGCTTAGGAGAGAAACGGGTTGTGGAGGTACAGCAGTGTGGTGGCCAATGCCAGCACTGCATTTGTGGGCTTGGCAGTGTGCACTCAATGCAGGCCCTGTGTCCTGATGACACTGGTTCTGCAGAAGTGCCCCCAACTTGAAACAATTTGGCCGCTGCAATGAGGGGCTGCCCCATCATTGTAGCGTCAGCAATTCTGCTGCAATGAGGGAGCGACCTGTCATTGCAGGGTGGTACCTTGCCTGGTGTAACATTTCTGTGAACATGGCAGCAGCTATGCTGCAGTCTCACAGTACCATGTAAGCCGACGGGGGTGCCCAGTCCCCCTGTAGGCATGCCAATGACTCAATTAATTTGCCAATGGGGGAGCCCACTCCCCGTCGGCATAATGTCCACCCATATGTTGTGTACCGAAGGGGGTGCCCAATCCCCCTCGGCATCATGCCCCCCCAAACAGTCTTTATTTGCCGACGGGGGGCCCAATCCCCATCGACTTAAGTCCCCCCTTCCCCAAAATGCAGGCGGCTCACTGGAAGCCCACCCCAGTGTGCACAAATGAAGCCTGAAAAAAAATAAACCTTTCCACGATATCCTTTTTATTATTTTTGTCCCTGAAATAAAGAAATAGGTCCCTCACGGTCTGTCGTGCCTCCTCCCACAACCCGTGCCCACCCTCTGTGCACCCCACCTTCCCACACACACCCTCACCCCATACTTACCTCCAGAGCCCGGTGCAACAATCTTCGGTGGACCGGGAACACATCTGCACTCTTCAAAGCTGATCATGAACTGAAGAAATGCCAGTAAGCTGTATAATGGCATAAATAGGGTTTTTTCAACTTATGTGGATATCTTGGCCATTTTCTGGACTTTTGCCACCAAATTTTCAACATGGGGTTATTGGGACCTCTCCTCATGAATACAGTCACTGTCATGGTGTTATTTGGTCCCGAAAGGTGATTTCGCGGTCAATGTACAGAATCACCTTTCGGGACCGATTAATAAAATGACAGTGCCACTGTTCATGAGTTGGGCTATCAAAAAGCCTATGTTGCAAATTTGGTGAAAAAAATACAAAAAATTACTGTTTTACGAGCATGCGTTGCGTAGTTTAAATTTCAATATCACCAAGTGCAAGGTGTTGCATCTTGGGTGGGGAAACCCTAAACAGAGGTACATCCTGGGAGGGGAGGTGCTGGAGGACTCAACAGCGTAAAAAGACCTAGGGGTCATGGTGGATGCATGTATGAATAACTCTGAGTAGTGCAGGAGAGTGGCTAGCAAAGCAAACAGGATGTTGGGATGCATCGTAAGGGGGATCACCTCTAGGAGCAGGGAAATGATTCTGCCACTGTACAATGGACTGGTTAGACCACACCTTGAATACTGTGTACAGTACTGGAGACCACACTTGAAGAGGGACATACATCTCCTGGAGAGGGTACAGAGGAGGGCAACTAAGATGATATGAGGACTAGGGGATTTGACGTATGAGGACAGACTTGAGGAGCTCTGCCTGTTTTCATTACAGGAGAGGAGAGACAGGGGGCACATGATTGAGGTCTTCAAGTACCTCAAGGGAATAAATAGGGTAAACATGGAGGGGATCTTTAGACTAAAGCAGGGAGATATCACCAGAGGGCATGGTTTGAAGGTGGAAGGTGGAAGGGTGAGGGGGAGAAGAGGAGGTTTTTCACTGAGGGTGGTGGATCCTTGGAGCGTGCTGCCTGGCAAGCTGGTTCAGAGATCCATAGTGGAGGGCTTCAAGAGAGGGTGGGACAGACACAGAAAGCGGATGTATCAGATGATGGCCTGGTCCGGGGGGGGGTTGGGATGGATGATAGCATTTTCTGGAACACAAGGGGAAGGGAGGGCCTCCACACCCAACTAGGGATCTGAGGTTCGAGCAGACTCGATAGATCATAAGGCCTAATCTGCTGGCAATTAGTATGTTAGTTTCCACACTCCCTCATAACTTCGCGAACTTGTAATATTTTCACTCCAGATTTTCAAAAGTGGCATTTTTTCAGACCTCCTTATGAACAGTACAGCTATCATTTTTCACATCCTGGCCATAATGTGTTTTCATACTTCCAGCGCAGAATAGCGCAGTCGCTGTGGGAAATCGGTGTTCAGGACACATTACAAAAATCATGGTGACACTGTTCATGAGCAGAGATCCTAAAATGCCTATATTGAAAATTTGGTGATGAAAGTCCATAAAATGACTGTGTTACGAGCGTATTTTGGGCGGTTTCCATGCACCCTCGTAATTTTGCACATTTGTAATATTTTCACTCCAGATTTTCAACACTAGCATTTTTTCAGACCTCCTTATGAATAGTACAGCTGTCATGTTTCATATACTGCCTGAAATATGTATTTATACATCTGGTGCAGAACAATGCAGTCGCTGTGGGAAATTAATGTTCAAGGCAGATTAAGAAAATCATAATGACAGTGTTCATGAGCAGAGGTCACAAAATGCCTATGTTGAAAATTTGGTGAAATAATTCCACTAAATGATTGTGTTACACACATGCGTTGCACAGTTTCCATGTACACTTGGAAGTTCGAGCATTTTTAATATTTTCACTACAGATTTTCAACATAGCCATTTCTTCACACCTCTCTATGAGTGGTACAGCTGTCATTCTTCACATCCTGGCTGATCTGTTTTCATACATCTGGCGCAGAATGGCACGGTCACTGTGGGAACTCAAAGTTCGGGACACATTAACAAAATCACAGTGTCACTGTTCATGAGAAGAGGTCCCAAATGCTTTCATGAGGTGTAGGTCACAAAAAGGCCATGCTAAAAATTTGTAGTGCAAATACCAACAAACGCCCAGGGCCTTAGGGTTTCTATCCATAACGTCCCACCCTGTACAGACTGACAGGCATCAGTGGTGTGCCTTTGGATTGCCAACTGTAATGCTCATACCATTCCACCCCCACCTCCCCACCCTGCAGCCAGTAACAGGCATCGAGGTGTGCCTTGGACTCTTCAGCCCCAGAGTTCACCGCATTCTCCTATACTGTACCCATTTCAGTGTATGTCCTTCTGGAATGGGGTGACTATAAAGCCGAATGCCCCAAGGCACACCTCAACACTTGTCGGTGTCTGCAAGATAGGGTGAGGTGAAATGACATGAACGTTATGGACGATGACCCAAACGCATACCCCAATGCCTGTCCCTCTCTGCTGGGTGGTGGTGGGGTTGGTGTGAAGTTCAATAATTCACTGCTACACCTATTCTGCATCTGTCTAACTCCTGCATTCCCAATGCTAATACCAGCAAGCAAACATTCGGCATTGACAAATGCTTGTTTATTTTATGACGTGCTCAGTTCACTATATTACTGCTGCCTGATTACAAAAATAAATCTAAATACACCAGCTGGTGTGTTGAAAGAGCACTTGCTTGTGTTATGTCCACCTTATTTCCCACTTACCTCAACAACCAATAGAGATGAATGGTTGAAAAGACTATTAATCAGGACAGGCAGTCCTGGAGGTCTGTCACTGTACAGTTGATTGGTGGCTGAAAAGGCACCTGAATTAAGTTTTTCAGTAGTCCATGAGCCCCTGAGGCTCCTTTTGTAGGCAAATGTCCCTGATTGTGTAACACCTCACTCTCTGACCCCATCAACGTAGCAGGGTGGATCAAAAGCGGCATAGATGGTTGCAAATTTGTAGTCCAAAGGCAGTTCTCTGAGAAAGTCTTTATTTGCACAAAGATTTATGTCCAACATAAAAACAGAAACATAGAATTTGACAGCAGATAAGACCCGCTTGGCCCATCCAGTCTGCCCATTTTTCCCTACCTACACTATTACTGAAGACTGTGCTCAATCTACAGCTTTCTCCCTCCTCCTCTCCTTTACATAATGAGTCCCTTGTGCTTATCCCATTCGCTCTTGCTTTCACCCCCACCACCTCCGATGGAGGGTTGTTCCAGGAATCCACCACTCTTCTGTGGAGAAGTACTTCCTCACATCTCTCCTCAATCCCCCCTCTAGCTTTATAGCATGTCCCCTTGTTCTTGAGAACCTTTTCTTCTGAAAAATATTTCCTGAATCTTATTTACCCCTTTGAGGTATTTAAAGGTCTGCTTTACATTCCCCCTCTCTCCTCTGTTACAGGGTGTACATATTGAGGTCCTTCCATCTCTCCTCATAGGGCTTTCGAAGCAGACCCTGCACCATTTTAGTTGCCCTGCTCTGAACCACCTCCACTCTGTCTACGTCATTTGGGAGATATGATCTCCTGAACAGTATTACATCCTGAGCTAGTCCTGCACAGGCACAAGCCCACTTGGCACACAAATCAAGCAACTCCTGGTCCTGTCGATAACATAGTACCAGCTCCATCAGTGATGACAAACACATCTGAAGTACAGTAAGGGAGTCTTAAAGGCATAGTAACCCACAAAGGGGGTTGCACTAACAAGTTTGTCTCCCAAGGGTTGTTTTGCTCACATGAGGCAAAAAACTTGGACTTGATGAAAATAGGACTGAAAACAGCAGATACCTATAATTTTATTTAGTTTTATGGACTCCTTCCTTGGTGGAAATGGCACTAGGTAGCCCTTAGCACTATCCCAACTTCTGTTGGTGACATTGTTGAAATTAGTGATGAAAGTCTTGATGGGGCAATCTTGGACTTGGTTCTCACAAACAGGGACAGTGTTGCAGACATAAAAGTGGGAGGCCACCTGGGGACCAGTGATCACCATGCAGTGTGGTTCAGTGTAAGGATGGCTGCAGATCTGAGACACGTATAGGTGAGGTTCCTGGATTTCAGCAGGACAGATTTTATAAAGATGGGAGAATGCCTCAGAGATGGCCTGGTAGGGGGGATGACTTGGGGGGAAGGAACAGTGGGCCAAGCTAAAAGGGGGCATAGTGAAGACAAAAAAAACTGCATCAAGCAAGTGGACAAAAGCAATAAGAACAAGCATTTGTCAATGCTGAATGTTCACTTGCAGGTATTTGCAGTGATGTTTGGTACTGGCACTGGCTTCAGAGGAGCGAGGAAACAGCAGTGAGAATGGTAGGTGCTGCATGGTGGAAGCTGCATCGTAAATGCAGGAAGGAGCTGCTAGTCAAAGAAGCTGCTCCTGCTGGCCTTAGTGGACTGGGGAGAGAGAGAGTTCGCTGGCCAGCAGGAGCCGCCAATCAGTAGATTCTCACCACAGCTAATGTAGAAGGCAGGAGGTTTAGCGGAGTGAGGACTGGGAGAGATGACAGCGCACAAGCCACTTACTAGGCAAAGCTGCACCATGGCTACTATAGGAAGTCTTGGGGGATTTCAAATGAGTGAGGACCAGAGAGTGTGGTGGTCAGCAGCAGCTGCCAATAAGTGAAGCCACACTGCGGCTAATGTAGAAGCCAGGGGCAGTGTCATGGGAGGGAGAACCGGGGGGAGAAAGAGTGCAACAGGCGGCAGTAGCTGACAATAAGTAAAACTGCACCGTGGCTAATAATCCTCCAGCACCACTCCTGTGTTGAGTGACTTTGTGAACATGGCTGCCAGAGGTTGAAACATAGAAATTGTTAGCAGATAAGGACCACTACGGTCATCCAGTCTGCCCATAAGCCATGTACTTGACTATGACTTCTGACCCTCCCTCAGTTGTACCTCTATGGTTCTCCCATGCCTGTCCCATGCATGTTTATATCTAACCACAGTACTTGCTCCCACGACCTCCTGTGGCAGATCATTCCATGCATCCACCACCCTGCCTGTGAAGAAAAATGTCCTCACATTCCCTCTTAGCCTGCCACTTTCCAGTTTGATGTCATACCCCCTCGTTGTCGCACTCTCCCTGTATTGGAAGATGTCTCCCCCTGCACACTGTTTATATCCTTGAGGTACATGAATGTCTCTATCATGTATCCTCTCTGCCTCCTCTCCTCTTGCGAGTACACGTTCAGGTTTTTTAACCTCTGCTTGTACGTTTTGTGGTGCAAGCCTTGTACCATGTTAGTCACCCTTCTCTGGACCATCTCCAACCTGTTTATGTCCTTTCAAAGGTGAAGCCTCCAGAACTGCACACAGTACTGCATCTGAAGCCTGATCAGGGTCTTACATAATGGCATCACTATCTCCCTCCTTCTGTTGGTGGTACCCCTGCCTATATACCCCAGCAGGCCAATAGCCCTCCCCTCTGCCTTTGTACTGTGCTTTGACATTTTCAGGTCATCTGAAATAATAATCAGCAGGTCGTTTTGGTCCTTGGTAACTGCCAGCAAACCCCCCCTGCCCCAATTCTGTAGCTCTCCCCAGAGTTTCTATGCTCCCACCTACCGCCTTCTGCTACTGATACATCTGTCTATGCACCACAGCATGTCACCCCCCCACACCAATCCTGTGCCTCTCTCCAGAGTTCCCTCTTCTCAGGTGCATTATTTTGTACTTCTCTGCATTGAACCTCAGTTGCCACTCCTTAGACCATTTTTCAAGCCTCTCCTGGTCCCTCTTCATTTTCTCCACCCCTTCTGCAGTATCCACTCTGTTGCAGATCTTGGTGTCATCTGCAGGCAGACTTTTCCTTGTAGGCCTTCTGCAATGTCACTAATTAAGACATTGAATAGGACTGGTCCCGGGACTGATCTCTGAGGTACCTCGCTGGTCACTCCACTCTCCCCAGATTGGATCCCATTTACCACACCCTCTGCTTTGCTTGCTCCCACCACCTCTTGTAGCACACTATTCTATGTGACCCCCACCCTCTCTGTGAAGGAAACTTTTCTCACATTTCCTCTTAATCTACCCCTGTCTACTTTCATATCATGCCCCTCATTCTTGTACTCCTTCTTCACTGGAAGATGTCCACCCCTGCATCTTGTTTACACCCTTGAGGTAATTGAACATGTCTATCATGTTCCCCCACTCCCTCCTTTCCTCCAGTGAGTACATATTGAGGTCCTTTAATCTCTGCTGATATGTTCTACATTACAAGCCGTGTACCATCTTGGTTGTGCTTCTGTGGACCCCTCTACCCTGTCAATGTCCTTGCGCAGTTGCAGCCTCCAGAACTGTACACAGTACTGTAGGTGAGGCCTCACTAGAGCATTATACAATTGCATCATCACCTCACACCTTCTGCTAGTGATACCTCTGCCTATGCACCCCAGCATGTCACTGGCCCTCCTTGCAACATTTGTGCTCTGTTTTGACACCTTTAGGTCATCAGAACTGATAACTCCTAGGTCCCTTTCTTCCTTGGTGATTGTCAGCACTCCCCCGCCCCCATCCTGTAGCTCTCCCCGGGGTTCCCTCTTCCCAGGTGCACTATTTTGTGCTTCTTTGCATTGCACCTCAGTTGCCACTCCTTAGACCATTTTTCAAGCCTCTCCATGTCCCTGCTCATTTTCTCCACCCCTTCTGGAGTAATCACTCTGTTACAGATGTTGGTGTATTCTGCAAACAGGCAGACAGACCTATCCTTCTAGCCCTTCCGCAATGTCTGTAATGAAGACATTGAACAGCACTGGTCCTGGGACTGATCCCCGAGGTACCCTGCTGGTCACCACCCACTCCCCAGACTGGATCCCATTAACACCACCCTCTGCCTCCTGTCCATCAGCCAGTTTCTAACCCAGTTTATCAGCTTGTGTCCCATGGCCAGACTACCCATCTTGTTAATCAGCCTTCTATGTTGGGTGGTGTTGAAGGCTTTCCTGAAATCAAGGCAGGTGACATCCACCACCCTCCCCTGATTTACTTCCTTACTAAGGCATTAGGGTTTCCAACCCTAATGCCCAACCTCCACCCCAACCCTAGAGAGACTGACAGGCATTGGGGGTGTGCCTTTGGGTCATCGGCCGTAATGCTCACACCATTCCACCTCACCCACTCTGCAGATACTGACAGGCATCATGGTGTGCCTTGGGATCTTCGGTCCTAACGCTCACCCCATTCCATAAGGAAATAAGCTGAGATGGGTGCAGTACAGGAGAATGGGGTGAATGTTAGGGTCGAGCACCCCAAGGCACACCTTGACAACTGTCACAGTCTGCAGGGTGGGGGTGGGGGTGGAATAGCATGAGCATTATGGCCGATGACCCCAAGGTACACCCCCGATGCCTGTCAGTCTCTGCAGGGTGGGGCATTAAAGTTGGAAACCCTAACACCCTGGGTGTTTATTGGTGTTTTCACTCCAAATTTTCAACATGGATTTTTGGGACCCCACCTCATGAACAGTGGCACTATTATTTTGTTAATTAGTCCCGGAAGGTGATTTCGTTCAGTGACTGCACCATTCCATGCCACAAGGGCAAAAACACATTTTTGGCAGAATGTGAAAAATGATGGCTGTACTGTTCATGAGATGGTGTGGAAAAATGCCTATGTAGAAAATCTGGAGTGAAAGTATTGAAAATCACCAAAGTTATGCACGTGTGTAGGAAAATTTCAACTAACCTGCGTAACAAGGTCAATTTTTAGGAATTTTTCCACCAGATTTTCAACATGGGCTTTTTTGGTACCCCACTTCATGAACACTGGCACTGTTGTTTCCTTAATCAGTTCTGAAAGGTGATTTCATACAGTGACTGCGCAATTCTGTGCCAGAGGTGTGAAAACACATTTCAGGCAGGATGTGAAACATGATAGCTGCACTTTCATGAGGAGGTGTGAAAAAAGGGCAATTTTGAAAATCTGGGCCAATATTAAAGTGTGAGATTCTGATGTGCATAAAACTACACTTATTTTGCTTAGTAACACGGCTATTTTTATTATTTTTTGCAAATTTTCAACATGGGCTTTTGGGACCTCCCTCATGAACACTGGCACTGTCAATTCGTTAATTAGTCTCAAAAGGGGATTCCGTTCAGTGACCGCAAAGTCACCTTATGGGTCCAATTAACAAGATGAAAGTGACAGTGTTCATGAGGTGTGGTCTCAAAAAGTCCACGTTGAAAATTTGGTGCCAAAAATCCAAAAAATGACAGAGATATCAACATATGTTCAAAACCCCATTAAGAGCCATCATACAGTGCTTACCTTGATTCCTCAGATTGCAGTTCACCTTTGAAGAGTGCAGATCTGTCCTGGTCCACTGAAGATCACAGTCTCCAACCTCCAGAGGTAAGTATGGTGAAAGGAAGATGCATGGAAGTGGGTGCACAGAGGAGGGTGGGGATGGGGGAGGGGGTGTGGGAGACGATGAGGGACCGTTTTCTTTTTTTCAGGGCATTACAAAAAAAAAAAAAGATGTCTGGAGACAGTTTTCTTTATTTCAGGGAAATGTTATGACTGCAGATAAGGACCGTTTGGCTCACCCATTTCTAAATTATTTTTGGGGACACTGGGAGTGGGCTCACCAATATCCTGGAATATTGGGGGGTACAGATAGAGGGACACTGGGAGTGGGCTACCCAGTGTCCCAGACAGCAAGGGATGGGAAGTGGCTGTGTGGGGGTGTCTGTATTGCCCACACAGGGATTGAGCACCCCTCTGTCAGTTTTAAGAGAAAGCTGCACTGTGGCTAATGTTGATGCCTTTGGGGGGGGGCAGATGAGCGACAGCGAGGACCAAAAGAGAAAGCCACACCATGGCTAATGTTAATGCCTTGAGGGGGCAGAGGAGCGGGTGAGAAAGCTGCACCACAGCTATTGTTGATGCCTTTAGGGGGGCAGAGGAGCGAGGGAGAAAGCCGCACCGCAGCTAGTGTTCATGCCTTTGGGGGGGTTAGAGGGGCCATGACAGAGAGAGAGAATGCATCAGCCGTAACTCCAGCCATGCACATTAGTGTGCACTCTAATGCGCATGGCAGGAATTTGGGCTACAGAAAGAAATGAAGTGCTCCCGCTGGAGCGGTTCATTTCTTGATAGTCCAGCAAACATCACGTCAGCAAAGCTGAACTGCTGTCATGACCAGAGTGCCTGATCATTGGTGTACACTGCCAAACCCATTGCAGTTTCAGCTGTAATTGGCTTGGCAGTGACACACCTCTCAACTTCCTTATAGTCCCAAGACGTTCCTTGCACAAGCATAAGTGAATGCAAAAAGAGACTTTTATGGTTCACAAAAGAGGTGGTAGAAAAGGTAAAGGGACACATGGGGGGAGGAGGATAGGGAGGTGCATATCAGGGCAAACAGAGGGAAGCAGGGGAAGCAGCAAGGAGGGCAAAGGTGCAAACTAGAGAGAGAATAGCTCAGGCAGTGTCAAAAGGGGACAAGACGTTTTTGGTACGTAAGTGAAAAGAAGACCAAGGGAAGGGTTGTAGGGTTAAACAGGGAATGGGGGGGGGGACTGTACAGGGGGATACCAGGAAAAGGCAGACATCTTGAACAAAAACCTTTGCTCTGTGTTCACAGAGGAAGGGAAAGAGGAGGGACCACAAATAACAGGAGCTTTGAAGTGGGGAAGGTGGACATTAGTCAGAGGAGAGAGTCCTGAAGGCAATCAATTATCTGAAAATGGACAAAGTAATGGGGCAAAATGAGATGCATCCAGGGGTGCTGAGGGAGTTCAGAGAGGTACTGGCTGCACCTCTGACAGTCCTATTTAACAGATCACTGGAAATCAGTGTTGTTCCGGAGGACTGAAGGAGAACAGATGTAGTTCCACTTCACAAAAGTGGTAGCAGGTAAGAAGCTGGCAATTATAGGCAATTAGCCTGACATTGGTGGTGGAAAAGTTATTGGAAATACTACTGAAGTAAAGGATTGTGGAATATTTTGAATCCAATGGGTTGCAAGACCCAAGGCAGTATGAATTCACTTGGGGGAGATCATGTCAAACAAATCTGACAGATTTCTTTGACTAGGTGACCTAGGAATTAGATCAGGGAGGAGCAATGGATGTGGCCTATCAAGATTCCAGTAAGGCTTGCGACACTGTTTCACACAGGAGACTAGTAAGCAAGCTGGGTAGCTTAGAAGTGAGTAAAAAAGTGGTAAACGGGTTATGAAATTGGTTTTGGGGATAGGCGACAGAGGGTGGTGGTAAATGGAGTTGGCTCTGAGGAAGGGAGGGTGACCAGCAGGGTACCTCAGGGATCAGTGCTGAGACTGGTCCTCTTTAATGTCTTTATAAGTGACATTACAGCGGAGCTGGAAGGGAAGGGAAGGCCTGCCTCTTTGTGGATGACACCATGATCTGCAACAGGATGGACACTCCTGGGGATGGAAAGGGTGAGCAGAGACCTGAGAAAACTGGAGGAGTGGTCAAGGCTATGGCAGCTGTGTTTCTATGAAGGGAAGTGTCAAATAATGCACTTGGGACACAGAAACCCAGGGTTGAAGTATAAAATGCGTGGACTGGTGTTGACGACTACTAAGCAGGAAAGAGCATGAAGGTAATCATATCGGATGACCTAAAGATGGCCAGGCAATTTGACAAGGCAGTCAGGAGGGCTAGAGGGATGCTGGGGTGCATAAGAAGGGGTATCACCAGCAAAAGGAGGAAGGTGGTGCTGCTCCTATATAAATCGCTGGCAAGACCCCACCTTGAGTACTGTGTCCAGTTCTGCAGACCACACCTCCAGAAGGTCATAGACAGAGTGGAGGCAGTCCAGAGGAGGGCAATTAAAATGTGGCAGGGTTTGCATCAAAAGCCCTATGAGGAGAGACTAAAGGACCTCAATATGTACACCCTTTAAGAGAGGAGGGAAGGGGGATATGATAGAGACCTTTAAACACCTCGCAGGGGTAAAAAAGATACAGGAGGGAAGGTGTTAGCATGGCTCAGTTGATAGCATATCCGACTGTGGGCCAGAAGGTTATGAGTTCTTGTCCCACACCTGGATTGGGCTCATACCTAAATGCTGGCAACCAAGTGCAGTATTGGGGGGTGCTGTACTGTGTGCCATCCTTTGGATGAGACGTTAAACTGATGTCTCTTCTACCCATCCTGGTGGGTGTCTAGATGGAAGTAAAAGAACAAATGTGTATGAAAAGGCTATATAAATGCTGATTCTTCTTCTTCTTCTCCTTCTCCTCCTCCTCCTCTTCTTCCTTCTATTTTTCAGAAAAGATGGTGATCAAGAACAAGCGGACATGTTATGAGACTGGAAAGGGTAGATTCAGAAGAGATGTGAGGAAGTATTTATTCACAGAAAGAGCGGCAGATTCCTGGAACAGCCTTCCAGTGGAGGTGGGGGGGGGGGTGAAAACAGTGGTGAGGTTCAAGAATACATGGGATAGGCAAAAGGGAATCATAGTGGAAAGGAAGGAGAGAGTGAGAAAGAGCTGCAGATCAAGTAGGGTCTGCAGTGAGAATGTAGGTAGGGAAAATGGTCAGACTGGGTGGGTTAAATGGTCCTTATCTGCGGTGAGATTCTGTGTTTCTATGTTTCTAGGATGATATACTGTAGGGTCCTTGCCAGTTTCACAGCCACTGTTGACAGCAATACCATAATCCCGGTGCATCCTCGGCACTACCACCGAAAAGCGGCGCTCAACAACCGCCACACTGACTACAAGCAAGGAAAACAGCCTGCCTCCCTGGAACTCGCACCCGGATCCAACGCTGAGGTAGGAGTGCCTAACCCGGTGGGAGCTCCATACCTAGCAGCTCCTCACTGATTGGCACAGTATCGCTGCAAGTGGCCCGTGATTGGGTCACACAGCCTCTGCACCTAAACCATTGGTGCGCTCACGGACTGCTGCCAGCTCTGCATTCTCCTGTACTGATATCTGGGTGATTTTTGAAGGTGCTATCCTGTAGTTATAATAACCATATAGCTGCACTGTTTAAAAAGCTAGTATAAATTCATCTAGAGCTACATTTGACTCTGCAGTAACTGCTAGCCGTTTCCACAGATAGCATGTAGGGTCACTGTTAAAACTTGATTACAAGAGTGCTGTAATTCTGCTTTGGTAGCCTACAGTTTTTAGAAATGCTGTAAATCTGTTTTGGTAGCCTACTGTTTCAACTCTGCACTCTCTCCTTCCTGCCTCGCTTTTCTGGGACCCCCCTCTATATGCCCCACACTTGCATCGATTCTCTACTCGAACCCACAGCCTGACTAGCTGTATTTACCCGATCCCGAGGGCATGAATTCAAGCTCTGACCCACTCTCTGCCAGCCCTATCTTCACCTGAGATCTTGCCTCCTCTCCCCTTCCCCGCTCATTTTTAAAACTTTTCTCCCTCTAAACAGTGCTACGTGGCTCCTTTGTGTCTCTACCCCACCCTCAGCCATGACACCTCTTTACTATTGTAATTCTTTCTAACACCCCCACCCCCAAAGATGAGCTGCTACCAGTCTCCCTACTGCACCAGTCAGCTATTTAACTACTGTGCTCTTCTTTTGGCCCCACTAGGGATCCCGGTGCGTTCTCGGCACTACTGCCGAAAAGTGGCGCTCAACAGCCGCCGCACCGACTACAAGCAAGGGAAACAGCCCGCATCCCTGGAACTCGCACCCAGATCTAATGCTGAGGTAGGAGTGCCTAACCCGGTGGGAGCTCCATACCTAGTGGCTTCTCACTAATTGGCGCAGTATCGCTGCAAGCAACCCGTGATTGGGTCACACAGTCTCTGCACCTAAACCATTGGTGCGCTCACAGACTGCTGCCAGCTCTGCATTTTCCTGTACTGATATCTGGGTGATTTTCTCCCGCCCCTGCCACCCCCTCCCAGGCCTCCTTTAAATGCACTCTCGCCCCTCCCACTTTTGGACTACTAATTTCTATTGAATACAGCACATCCAGCCTCACCCTATCCCCCTTGCACAAATGAAGCACCTAACCTATTGCCTCATTTCTCTCTCAAGCTCTCCCATAGTGCCCACTGTCAACTGTAGATCCCTTCCTCTCTCCCTGCCCCCCAACAATTTGAACCTAAAATAAAACAACAAAGTGAATCACCTATTTTTACCAGTGAGAAGATTAAAGCAGGACTGCCACACCAAACTAACTAATACGGGGCAAAACCACATAATACCACTTCTACTCCTCTCTACTTCCCTTGGCATTGCTGGTGCCACTTACAAATTCGGTCCCCAAACTCCACACCCTGAAACCTCTTTGGGTGCAACCTGGTCCAAAAGCATGAACATGGCCATGACCACCTCCGGTAATATCAGGCCCACCATCCCCCCCCACCTCCCATTCACAGTCACCACTAAGCTAGTCTACCCTCCACTAACCATAATAGTTAACCTTCCCCCTTATGTAATGCATGTGTCTAGACACCCCCCCATCTAAAGCGCAAGAGACAGTCACAAGTAAAAATAAACATCTCCCTATCAGCCAGGAAGGTTACCCTCATGCTACTGCTACTTTCAGGCAATGTTCACCTAAATCCTGGACCTACAACCCTGAGGAGCAGGGACGCCCGCTCTGAGGCAGGCCTAAAGATAGCATCTCTAAACATCCGCAGCCTAACTGCAAAATTTGACCAGCTCCAGGCTTGGGTGACCATTCACACCCCAGACATACTCTGCCTAACGGAAACCTGGCTGTCAAACAAGATCAAAGATGGTGAGGTGTCCATTGAAGGATTCCACATTTTTAGACTAGACAGAACAGGCAAGAAAGGCGGCAGCTGCCTCGTGTATGTCAGAAACATGCTAAGCTGCTCCATCCTCCCCATCTCCAAAGTTGCAGATGACTATGAGCTATTAGTGGTAAAAACTCAAGCCTGCCTAAATGGCAAGACCATTACCATTGCCACAACCTACCTACTGCCAAAAAAAGGCAAGGAAGGCCTTCCAATGGTTATGCAAGAAATAAGCAGCCTCAAAAAGAGCTCAGATCTCATCTTGATGGGCGACTTTAATATAAACTGGCTCTGTAAAGAGGCGACAGCCGCCAAAGACCTAATCACCTCCCACAATCTCACCCAACTTGTAGCTCACCTCACCAGACAGAACTACAAGGCTGGCACCAGCACCCTAATTGACTGGGTTCTGATCAGTACACCGTCCAGATTCTCTGAACTCAGAGTTCTCCCGGACGTACTGAGCGACCACTCACTGATCTCCTTTGTCTGGAACAGTAAAATTGCCAAAAGCCCACCACATCTTATCGAGAGCAGGGTCCTGTGAAAAGGCAAACTTGGTTCCCTCAAATCAGCACTGTCTGTCTACAACTGGTCCCCCATACACAAGGCACCCACTCTGGACCAGGCACTCAGCTTTTTCACCGTGGGTTTCAACTCCATCTGTGATGTTCATGCCCTACGCACTAAACGGAAAATTCGAGGAGTGAAAAATGGCTGGCTGGATGGTAAGCTCCCCCCTCTCTCTCCTAAAAGAAAGGGACTGCCTCTGGGCCAAAGCCTTAAATTCTGGCTGTAAGCATGACCTACAATGTTACAAAACCGCTAGAAATCAGTACACTAAACTGGTCCGGCTTGCAAAGGCCAACTTCCATAAGACCCAGCTCAACAATGCTTGGGGAGATGGAAAGAAGTTTTGGGATAATCACAAGAACACCCTTGGCAAAGACCAGACGCTTAGTCCTACTACACTCAATATCAACAACGCACCCTCCACAGATCCTCTAGTCATTGTTGATGCCTTTAACCAGGTCTTCACTGACCTGTCCCCAGTACTACCCCTAGACTACCTTCTGCCGGTGGATGATCAAGGTTGCACCACCCGTACCACTACAAACCACCCAACTTTCTACTTTAAGAAGGTGACGGAAAAGGAGGCCCGAACAATGGTCAGGAAAGTCCTAGGAAAAACCAGGTTGGGGAGTGATGGGATAGACATGAAGATACTATCTCTGACACTTGATGTTCTGATCAAACCCATTATGATGATATTTAACAAATCCCTGGCCCTAACTCAATTCCCAGAAGTCTGGAAGCAAGCCCTAGTAACTCCAGTGCATAAGAATGGTGACAAGGCACAGGTATCTAACTACAGGCCAATATCTATCCTCTCCCCTCTATCCAAAGCACTGGAGAAAATCATGGCAAACCAACTCACAGAATACCTAAACAAGTACAATCTGCTCTACCCAAACCAACATGGTTTCCGGCAAAAACACAGTACCACCACTGCATTGCTTGCATACTCTGATTACGCACACAAGGCATTGATGAAGGCAGATTGGTGGGGTCCATCTTCATCGACCTCACCAAAGCCATCGATACCGTCAACCACCCTCTACTGATATTCCAGCTCCAAAGACTGGGAGTGGCACCAAACGCACTAAATTGGTTCAATGATTACCTATCACAAAGGAGTCAGCAAGTCAAAATCAGGCAGACATTATCCAGCTTCAGAAAGGTAATACTAGGAGTTCCTCAGGGATCAATCCTTGGTCCCTTGCTTTTTAGCTTCTTTGTTAATGAACTGCCTATGACCTGCGACACCAATCTCATCCTCTATGCGGACGATGCTGTGCTGCTGAGTAGCGGCACCTCCCAGGCAGTACTACAAACAGAACTACAGACCTCCTTTAACAAACTCGAGGACTGGTTCTGTAGGGAAAGACTGCTACTGAACTACAAGAAAACCAAGGCAGTGCTCCATTCCAGCCCTTACAATAAACACAGGCTATCCCCCCTCGATATCACCAATAATGCTGGTGAGCAGATTGAGCAGGTATAATCATTTAAGTACCATGGGGTCACCATTGATGACTCTCTCATGTATACGAACCATATTGACTCCCTTGTCAGATCAGTAAATACAAAGATCAAAGTCATCTACAGACATAAGAAATCCCTCACTCCGGAAGCACTCTGAATCTCAGTCTCCAGCTCAATACTCCCCACGATAGACTAAGGGTTGTGGTCTATGGAGCTGTCAATGACACTGCACTCAACAGGGTCCAGATTGCATTAAATAAGGCACGTCACCTGACCCTGTGCGCAGACCATTACACTCACACTTGCACCCTACATGAGAGCACTAATTGGCTTAACCTAAAAGACAGGCTCAAATATCAAACCTGTCTACTGGGTAAAAAGGCACTCCTCAGAAAAACACCACCCTGCATAGAAAACCTGCTCAGGGCCTCTCTCTCATCCCATATCACCAGAGGGAAAAGAATGGAGCACTGTCCATCCCATTCCGGCGAACCTCACTTGGGCAGCGTACTTTCTCCTACTGAGCCCCCCTCTGGCTAAATGAACTCCCGCAGAAACTACAAACACACAGCCTGCCACAGTTCAAAACAGGCCTCAAACAGCACCTACAGTCTAGCTCACAATGCACATGTTCCTCAGGCCAAACCTGAAAGATTAACCCACTCCCACCGTTAAACCCAGCACTGACACCGAGAAAACTTGACCTCATCCTAGCCTAGCCAGGAGCACTAGTAAGCTACTAGTCCTCCTCTCAGGCTCTGCGTACAGCCCCCAACCACCCCTCCCACCTTTTCAACCATAGTCTTATCAATAGACCTCTCGAGGTTTCTAGGGATGAGCCCCCTCTAGAATCTTCCAAGACATTATCAACTTCCTGTGACATTAGATTTGTTTTCCACTACTTGCCAATAAATCTCACACTACTCTTTAACTGCCTAATGTGCTGAACCCATTAATAACTGTATTTGTTCTGAAATCTGTATCTGCTGTATTTGTGCTAAATTCTGTAACAACTGTACCTGTTCTGAAATCTGCAATTATTTGTCCACCCTGACGTGGAACCTTTATAAAAGAACTCAGTCTCAAAGGTCTTCCTAAAATTCATAAATAAATAAAAAAAATTAAAATAAGCTGTATTGGTCAGCCGCCATGAATTGTTTAGCCTTGTTGATAAAATTTTATCTTTATACAGGTACATACATTCAAGGAAATAACCCCTATTTTCAAAGTATGACCTGTGCATTTACAATAAAACCTAACATACAGCAAGACATACATTTTAAAATATAAATTTAAAATACACATACAGAACATATATGCATCATTAATAATTTTGGGGGGCATCATAAGTCATATGTGGCAATTACAGGGGCCTTTTAATGATTTCCTTAATGTGTTTTGAAATTCATCTATTGAGTTTTTCATTTTTAATTCTGTTGGTAGTACGTTCCAAGACTTCACCACTTTTACTTGTAACATAGCTTCCTTCAACCAATTATAGACTCGCAGAGATATTACATTTAAGGAACTTGTCTTCAAATTATACTTCTTGTCATTTATTTTTATTTTATTTTATTTATTTAGTTTGTGTTGACCGGGTAAGTGCACTAGACAAATCCTGCCTATTTTCAGGCACGACCTGGGAAGGGGGATACAGATGAATGCCAACTGACCTTGAACCAGATTAAGCTGGTGGTGGTATTTTTAGTGAATGAGGGAAATTTGGCCAGGAGACCGGGGAAATTACCCTACTGCACTGCTGTCAGTAGGGGGAACCTATGGCCACAGCAATGGCCAGTCCAGACTTGTAGTCAGAGAGGATGGAGGTGCAAGTTTTACAGGAGATTGGAATCTCTCAGACAGATCATGGAATGGAACTTGAGCATTTGGTGAAGAATTTATTAAATTCAGACAATGAAGGTAATACCCCAGTTGAATTTTTTTCTACGGTGGATCTCACTGTCAATGTGAAAAATTAGGAAATTGTTAAAAACAATGGTGGTTCAATGGAAGACGCTGAGCAAAAATTACGCTTGATATTGCTAAAAGAAGAACAGAGACATGCCCGTGAAAAAAAGTAAACTGCAAGCTAAACTCGCGGAGTTGCAGCGTTCATCTTTAAATGTCAGCTCAGCGGAGACGCCTGTCAGTGAAACCTCTGACGCAGAAAGATCAAAGGCTCAGCTGGGGCCAGGTGAGTCTGTCAATGTTTACACTGTTTCTGCAAAAGGAAAAGGGGAGAGTCAGCCAGCTGGCAGTTTAAACGCTGAAGATTTAAGAGTGTGCCTACAGCCGAGTCCCTTAACCGAAAGTGACAAAATAAATGTGAACAATATACACAGTGTGAATGTTCTACTGCAGTAAAAAAAGAGCATACAATTAATGGTCTTGCTGACACTCACCAAAGCCAAATAAATAAACCTCTGTCTAAAACTTCGGGCATTGTGGCCTTTCCAGACGTCCTGACGGCTGTCAGGTTTCAGACAAATAATTTGGAATCCCAAGTAACAGCCACGCAGTTTTCTTTTACAAATCTGAATAAAATAGGTCAAAAGGACTTAAAAAAAGATAAAAGACTTGCTCAAACTTTAGCTAAAAGATATTTAAATATTGAGTCTTTAAAAAATGAACTGGTAATGACAACAAAATCAGCTGAGCAGCTAGATTCAACATGGACTCCAGGTAAAGCACTGTCTCAGTCAGGTTGGAAGCAAAACCCTGCTAGGATTTGGGTCCCAGATCCAGAGTGGGCTGATAAACTGCCATTTACTCCCTCTTCTTCTACTTGGGTTCCAGGGTAGGACCTGAAGCAAATGTCAAAGGTCTCTAAAAATCATGAAGTATCTTGCCCAATATCTGCAGATTTACCAATTTCTCAAAAATGTGAAACTGAAATTCCTCTCCAGGTGGTGGGAGCTGAACCCATGAACCCTACTGGATTAAACAAAAAGGATAATAATGTAACCCCTACCCAGTCTACCATTTGTTTCTGAGAGCAAAACCAGGAGGGCTGGGTTCGGGGAGGAATAGGTCACTCGCCACAAAGGCTAGGTTTGGCTACTCTGCACATGGGCACCCAAATAACTCCGAACACAGGAAGCAATAACTGTAATGTCCAACACCAGAAGTGGGATTCTAAAGTGTGGCTTTTATTCACATCCAAACAGAATAAACAAAACATAGATGGACCCCCATGGGGCTACATTCCTGGTAATGCAGATTAAAAGAGACCAGAACACTTCCTCAACACTTTAGCCCTCAGGCTCTGAACCCACTGAGCACACAGCCCGGACTTGCATGCTGCTTTGGGTTACACAGCCCGAACTTGTACACTGTTCTGGGTTTTCCCTGGCTCGGCTCCCTTACCAGCCACTTGTACACCTTCCATACTTTATGGAAACATTTTATGGTGGCTCCCTAAACCACTTAAGAGCACCTCGGCTCCATAAGGGAATCTTCCTTTTAATCCCATGTCTGGGTACTTTCCTCAGGCACTGGCCAAGTACCTGACAGAAAGCAGCAGGTGTCTCAGAGCAAATCCGTAGAGGTGAATTTGGTTACTACTGATGGGGTCTCCCACTTCTCGCTCCCACAATTCATACCCAGCCATTTCTCTGGACAGTAAACACCTCATACTGTAAAGCTTTGCAATGCAGATTCTTGCTAAATGTATTTCACATTCCATCTGCTTGTCTTGCTTCCCATTTGTGCTGGACTTGAACATACTTTTAAGTCGCATTGTCCATTACTCTTGACCCCCCCCACTGAGTTAAGCAGTCCAATCCCCAATTTCCTTCACTTTTTGTGCTGGACTTGAACATACTTGAATTAAGTGGCATTGTCCATTACTCTAGACCTTCCACAGATTAAGCAGTCCAATCCCTACTTTCCAACTGTACTTGGCTGTCTTTTCCTGACCCCACAGTAACAGTCCCTTTAGTTTCCTTCTGTTCAGGTGAAAACACTTGGTTCTTTTTCACAACAAACTCACCCTTTGGTTGCAGGTGCCCCACAGGTGTTTCCTCCACAAGGAGTCTTCCTCTCAGAGCTTCTGGTGCCTCAGCACAACTGGAACAGGCAGCTTATTCACTTAGCTGGACCCAGGAGGGTTGCCCCTGGAAAACAGGCAAACACCTTCCCTCATCCCCTCAGGGATGGGGCTACTGAACCATTGAAAGCGGTCTCCACCACTTCAATTACCAGTTCCTGTGTTCCTCTTCAGGTGGAAACACACACCTTCCAAAAGTAGCTCTAAAACAGAGCTTAAAGCTCTAAGAGCCAGCACACACTCAGCTGCACTACAGTCTCTCTCTCTAAGACTGCACACAGACTCACTTCAAATTCCCCAACGTTCTACTCTAAACTCCAACTGCAATATTCCAGTGTGGCTTATGCAGCTGCAAAAGTTCTATTATGATGTCATCCCTCAGTCTCAGCTGAGACTGAGAACAGAGTAAGACAGTGTGAAATCCATTTAACTGGAGTTTCACAAGCTGCCTTCCCTGCCTACCACTAGGTCTTACTGGGATTCTAGTAACCCCGGGTAACAAGGGGGTTACACTAATATTGATCCTGTACCTGAAAACTACCAGAATCAAGATCAACCCACGCATAAACAACCTTTATTATCAGAACTGTTTGAAAACATAAAGAAAGAAGCTGCTCCCAGTAGAAACGCAGTACGAATCCGCTACAAAGGCAGTATGGAGACTAGGCCAGACAGACATTTTGTTGGAAAAGTCTTACTTAAGGATTCTTTAAGGTTTTCCCCTCAAGAGGTGTTTGCTTTTATCAACAAGAGGAAAACTTTGATATAAGCTTTCGTTCAGCCCATTTTTTTAGATCTTTTTTGGGAACGTTATACCCAGGTCAAATATTCCCCCATTTGGACCCCTTTTGTAGTCATACCACTTTCCAAACCTCTGGTTAAATTCATTACAGTGATGTTTCAAAATGAAGGAGTTCATGTAGCTGATATTTTGTATTGGTTGTCACAAAGATGTGAACTATTGGGAGACCCAGAGGCAATTTTAGATACCGAGCTATTTTGGACTGGGGGGAGGAGATATAAAGTGAAATTACAAAGCACTGATTCTGGCATTACACAGATCCCCAACTCTTTTATGTTGGGTAGGGACAGGGGGGGTGCTTTTATGCTGGGCAGCCCTGAGCTTATTACAAATGCGGTTCACCTACCCACATCTCCAACGCTTGTGACTAGCCAAGATGTGGAAATTGTGGGGAAGTAGGACACATTTCATTCCAATGTGCATCTCACACAAAATGTGATCTTTGTGATGATGTGGGGCATGCCTTTAAGGACTGCCCATGGGCTGCGAAAAATGCAGCTTGTAATGTTAGCCCTGACCTTCTCATTCAGCAGGCACAAGATATAGCAGATGTACCTGAAAAGCCTCATCAAGATAAAACTGATATCGAATCGATCCCCTTCTACTGAAATTATTAATTTATGTGACCCTCAGGAAGGTAAGGATAGAAAAGGTATGCAGGTTAAAGTTAAGGACCCACCCACCCACCCATCCCCTCTCCCCCAAGTGTTGATCCGGAGGCCTTACAACAGGAGATTCTTGCCCCAGTTTGTAACAGTGACCCTGAGCAGGAAAGTGTACACTTAGCAGTATCCCCACTTCAAAGACGTAGGTCTTCTAAGAATTTAAAGTCGATCAGCATTCCCCCTTCCCCTACTTCCCCTTCCGAAAGTGTCAACTCGAATAACCCCTTTGCAGTTTTAGCACCAGAATAGGGGATTCAGACATGGATCAAGAGGAAGGAGACAGTAATTCTAGAGATCAAGATATGGAAACACAAATAACGGGATTTGCAGGGTATAAAGGGAAAAAGAAAAAAGAAAGAAAAAAGTTGATTATTGTAAGCAGGCTTAAAATCACAATTCATGGCTAATTTAAAAATTGGATCACTGAATGTGCACAGTCTCTTGAATACAGGGGAATGACAGATTGTGTCTGAGTGTATCCATAGGTTACAATTTGAAATCTGTTTTTTACAGGAAACTTGGGCTTTCTACAATAATAATATCAGAAGTTTCCAGGAGAATGGGTTTTGGGACCTTCTTATTGGTCCTTTGGACAAGATGCTGCAGATGGGGTGTGGTTATTATTTAACTCATTTTCATTTCATTTAATAAAATTGGTAGACATTTTACCCGGAAGAGCTTTGTTAATAGATGGTATTTGGAAAAATAAGACATATAGGCTGATTAATATATATGGCTCACAGCTGAAAGCAGGTAGAGTGGCACCATTTAATGTTTTAAAACCATACCTTATGACCACTCACAATATAATTCTCTGCGGTGATTTTAACTGTGAGATACCCTCGTATACTAAAAACAAGAAATCAAAGGCTAAAATCTACTGTGATGCCAATGCACTTTTAGAATTAATATTATCAGCCGATCTGATTGATTGTAGCCAATTTAGGCAAAAAGGACCTAATTTTACTTTTAAAAAGGGTAATTGTAAGTCTACCATTGATTATGTTTTTGTTTCCAAGAATTTACCTACAGCTGACATGGAAACATGTCCAGTTGAATTCACAGATCACGTGTTATTAATAGTAAATCTTTATGATATTCCTGAGAATAAATCCCTTTCTACCAGATGGAAATTGAGTGTAAAAGCTTTGGATGAATCGTTGGTCCAACAAGGTATAAGAGCTATTATTAGTGCTAGATGGTCCGTGTGTTTTTTTATATCAATCAATCAATCAATCACTTTATTTAACCAGGCATAAACACCATTGAGCAAGCTCATTTTCAAGGTGGTCCTGGGCATTAATACAATACAGTACACTTCATAAGATTACAATTACAGTGGACAATGGTGCATAAAAAAAAAAAAAAACATTGTGAAGGTGCCGGTCAATATGGGCCTATCCATACCAGTCAACATAATTAACATGCAAAGGTACATAATGATAAGCTTTACTGAAATAAGAAGAGACAACAATCCGATATAGTCTCCGCTAAGTAAGAGCTCATACCTAAATGATGAAAAATAAGGCAGTATTAAGGAAAAGGGTAGAAAATGGGGTGAAAGAGAAGCCAGCCAAAAGGGGGGCCAGAATAGGTAAAAGGTAGAGAATAGGCAGGGCCATCTTGGATTAAGGGAATTAGGTTTGTAGATCCTAGGTTTCTGTTGTTAGGAATGTGGGGTGGATGAGATACTTAGGTGTAAGATTTGAAAGTGGCACCCAGGGCTTAGGGGTCATTGTCGTCTGAAACAGTTGCATGATTCCTTCAGATAATCCATTAATAGAGCTTTGAATGTGAAAATGCTTGGAAGTGAGGATAATTTTAATGAGTCTTGCATAGTGTTCCAAAGTGATGGAAGTGAGAAGTTGATTGCTGCTGAGCCAAGGGTAGTTTTCACTCTAGAAATCTGGAAGTAGATTAAGGAGAAGTGTCTCAGGCCATAGGAACCTTTAGCCCATTTGAAGATGTTCGAGATGTATGCAGGGAGGTTATCAGATAATGCTCTAAAAAACCAGAGGAGAGCATTCCTTTTTCTTCTAGTTGAAAGTGAGGTCCATCTCGAAACCTGGTATAGATGACAGTGATGTGTACTACGGGGTAGATTTAAGATAAATCTTAAAGCCCGGTGGTAAAGGGTGTCCAGTTTGTTTAGCATCGTTGATGGGCAATGACTGTAAAGGAAGTCAGCGTAGTCCAGTATTGGTAGGAATGTAGTTTGTACTAGTCTCATTCTGGCTTCTAACGTGAGTAGGTGTTTAATGCGATAGAATAAACCTAATCACTGTCTTAGTTTGTTCGAGGTTTCATTTAAGTGGCACAGAAAGTTAAGCTTGTTATCCAGCCAGAACCCTAGGTATTTAAAGGTATCAACTACTTCAAGGGGTTCATCTAAGAGTGTTCGGATCTGTGTGATATGTGGACATCCGGAAGTAGACTTTGGCGAGAGAATCATTGCTTTAGTCTTTTTGGCATTGAGGAGGAGCTTATGAGTGAGAAGGTTGTATTGGAGGGTGACAAAGTCTTTCTGTAAGTACTCATGGGCCAGATCCAAGGATGAATTTGTGGTATAGAGTACAGTATCACCTGTGAATAAGTGCACATTTTCTGTGCCCTGCTGCGAGTCCAGATTATTGATGTATATTGCAAAGAGGATAGGGCACAGGATGGAGCCTTGTGGGACTCCTCGTAACAAGGATTTTTGTGGGGACAGATCTCCTATGGCTTTGACTTGCTGTAACCTATTGGTTAGGTAGCTGGTGAACCATTTAATGGCAGAACTATCAAGTCTGATGTTACTCAGTGCAGTAAGCATGATGGTATGATCCACAGTATCGAAGGCCTTACTTAGATCAAGAAAGAGGGCAAATACATGCTTCTTAGAGTCCAAGGCCATTTGCCAGTCTGTAGTTACTTTGGCAAGAGCCGATACTGTACTGTGTTTGGCTCTGAAGCCGGACTGAGCCGGGTTTAGCAACTTTTGTGAATCCAAATGTTCTCTAAGTTGGATGTTGACAATTTTTTCAAGTAATTTAAAGAGGACAGATAGTATAGAAATAGGCCGGTAATTGTTCAGATCACTTGGATCCCCAGTCTTGAATAAAGGTAGGATGTGGGCAGTTTTCCACAAGACAGGTAGCTCACCTTGAATCAGAGAGGTGTTGAATAAGTGTGTAATGGGGGCGGTCAGATAGGTATGGCCAAGTTTTAGGAAATAAGGTTCAATATTATCTGCACCACTCTTTTTGTATCCAGAGAAAGGAGGAGGTCCTCCACTTGTTTGAACGTAATTGTGAGGAAGCTGAAGGGTGGTTATGGTTGTGATTATCTGTGAAGCCAACAGTAGTCTCTTGCCGGGCTAAGTATCACAGGTATTGGACAGTGGTGGCTGGATACAAAACAAGATTTTCAAAATTGGTTAAAAAATACGGGAACTACAAAGAGAATAGTAAATTCTTTAAATATCTCTCTTTATGTCAACAGTTATATAAGTTGTTTACTTGGTCAAATACTTCCAGATTCAATTACTCAGATCAAATAAAAAGATAAAATTAAAAATGTTATCCTATCAATATGATCGAGCAAACACTCTGAAAGTGCTATTTCAAAATGAGATAAAAATCCCCAGCAAGGATCCTTATCAAGCATGTAGCATTAGGATAATACTGAGATGGATCCACTTTATGACCCTCAGGGGTGTTGCAGAGTTCAGAAAAGGATTTATTTCTAATTATTAAAATTGTTGGGCAACACTGTCACGTGATGAAGTCCTACAGTTCAGGACATCGAGGCTTATTTAAGTCAAATTCAAGCTCCTCCTGTCCCTTCTGAATTATTAAAAATGGAACTAGTATTACTTCTCAAGAAATTAAACTGGCTATTCAAAAATGATACCAGGAAAATCTCCAGGGTTAGGTGGGTTGCCCATTGAATTCTATAAAGGTTTTATGGATGAACTATCTGAATGTTTAGAGGTTGTATTTGGTTATTTTTTCAAACAAATAATATTTCTCTCCTTTTTCAGATGGGCTACTAATGTATCTTTACAAATCAGGTAATAGACAGAGAATTTCTAACTGGAGACCCATAACCATACTTAATTCAGATTACACAGTTTGAACACATATTTTAAATAATAGGTTAAAACAATTTGCTGAACATGTTATTTCCCCTGTTCAACATTGCAGTTTACCTTCCCATAAAATGCAATCAGCACTAATGGTTGTAAGGGATGTTATTGAACATCTATCACTCTCAGGTCAACATGACACAATTATAACAATAGATCAAGAAAAAGCATTTGACAGGTTATTTCATGCATATTTATTTTCAGTTTTACAGTATTATGGGATTACGGATTATTTAAGTTTATCAAATTAATTTATACTTCAACAAATGTATATCCAGTTATACGAAGACCAGTGAATTTAGGTTTTAAGACCCAGCTAGGGGTACAACAGGGTTGTCCCCTGAGTCCTCTGCTTTATGCGTTTTCCCTAGATCCCTTTTTGAGATTAATAACTGATAATCCTAAATGGAGAGGCATTCAAGGTACTGGCATATAGTCAGCTATTAATGCCCAAGCCTTTCCAGGTGATTTATGCCTGTTTATTTCAGATATTTCTCAATTCCTGAATTTTTTTAAAAATCATGTCTGATTTTACTATAGTGTCCAATTCAAAAATGAACATAACAAAAAGTCATGGTCTATAAATAGGAGTAGGATACCTGGATGCTCAGAGTTTAGAGGGTCTTCACATATCCTCTGAACCTCTGAAAATTCTGGTATTACATTTGGACCCCAAAACATTGCCTTGTTTAATTGGGATCAATCCTTGAAAAAGGTGGAATTTAAAGTACAAAAATGGAAATCATGGAGTATATCTTAATTGAAACACATTCAACTGATAAAAAAATTCTTAGTTCCAATTTTGCTTTATGTGGTAATGTTGCATCCACTGCCAAAGTCATTAGAGACTAGACTGAATAGTATTTTTTTCCAGATGTTATGGGGAAACCGTTTAAACCCAATAGTTAAATGTGGGCTAGGGCCCATGACCCCGACACATAGGGTATGGTGTAGGCTAATTTTGGATAGGTACTTTAGGGCATGGGGGGTGGTGGCCCCACGATTAGGGACCTTTTTGCATGTACCAGATTTTTTCAAATCCGATGCTACAAAATTATGTAAATGGAATCTCACAAAATTGGATATTTTGTCTCAGTTTGGCCGCAAGCTTTACCAAATAGTACTTGATAAAATATATCCTAATGAACCAAGCTTCAAGCATTGCACTCCAGAAAACAATAAGTATGTTTTAGCTCAACTGGTTAACCCCAGAATCCCACCCCAGATGTGGGAACATCTATGGCTTTCCATTTACGGTAGAACACAGGTGAGGGAGAATGCTAAGCATAAGGCCATGGAAGAAAACAACTGTCCTTACCCGGATTGTACTAAATTTAGAAGAAACCATGGAGCATTATTTACTTTCCTGTTCCTATTCAAAAACTCTATGGGGTTATTTAGCTACTGTATGGAATTATTCCTGGCTCAAAACAATGTCTTATGAAGTCTGTGTATTACACCGTTATGCCTTTTTGAGCTCTAGGTTTCATCTAGATACTCTTGCCATATTTTTGTGTCGTTTACAATTTTATTTATGGCAGGCAAGATGCAGTTGGGTACTACGTCAAAACAAAATGTCTTATGAGACTGTTAAGATTCTAATAAGTGAAATTATGTGGCATGTTTATGAGAAGGATATAACATATCCAACACCTCAACAAGTTCAAAGATGGTGGAAAGGTTTTTCATTTTTTACCAAATTTAAGTAATGAGTTTATGTATTTATTTATCTATTTGTTTATATGGGGAATAGGTTAAGGTAAAAATGAGAGGTGAAGGGGAGAGAGGAGAAGGGATTTTGTTATAATCTTTAAAAATGTTTAAAAGATTTACATTTGTCTTTTTTCCCCCTGTATGTAGCTTTTGGTGTTTTGTCTTTTCTTATGTATTTTTTTTTTGTACAAGATATTTTCACAAATCGTGTTTTCACAATATTCTTTTTTCAATGTTCTTTTTCAATAAAACTACCCTTTCTCTTGTCAGTAGGGGGCTCTGTGGCTCGTGGAGTGTCATTCGATGGCCAACGCTGATGGAGAGAGGTTGGTGGAAGTCCCGATGGTGGCTATGGATGTGGATACGCTGCAGTCTGGGGAATCTGGAACCACTGAAACGGTGGTTGGGATGCACCCTCTGGGTAGCCAGCATATCGCCCGCAGTAGCAGTTCTGATCCCGATCCAGTGGATGCTCCAAGTTTGGCACAAAAAAAGTTGTGCCTGGAGGCAGAATTACTGAACATTAATGCTCAATTGGATATCGCTGCTTCTCAGAAGGAGGAAGACCGAAAACAAAAACGTTCAGATGTTTCTCCAGCAATGGAGGGTTGCGAAAATACTGGCAGCTACAGGCAGCCCAAATGCACTTCCTGGGCAGGAAGATAGGACCCCACGTCGGGACTGGAGTGAAGGGGATGAAATAGCATGGTCGCCTGAGCGTACGCTTACCTCGGCTGGCTGGATATCTTCAACCCCTGGAGTATGGCAACCCGATCCACAGATTCCGATCCCTGGCTCAAGCACGGTTCAGCCGGGAGTTCCTACATCACATTCAGCTTCACTTCTGGTGGATTCCGGTGGGGAGCCAGGCCATTCAGGTAACTTACTATCTTCTGGGGATTCTGGGAGTGCCAGTAAGGATAGTGGAGAGTCTGGACCGCAGCCTGTGGTATCTTCGGAAACATCCTCTCCCGGAGCTGAAACTTCTGCTGGCCCTGATCCCCTGAACTATGCAAGCCACTTCCACAAGCCTGTAAAGCTAGCTAAGAGATGGATTGCCATTCATTTTTCAGTATATTGGACATCGGGATTCAGTCCCTGATCGCTTTCATGTGGGCAAAATTCTGCTGAAGCAGTCCTTAGGTTTCTCCCCATTGGAAGTTTATGCTCTTATCCATGCTCAGGGGGAGTGTACTTTCGATGTTAGTTTTTGGACCCCTGCATTGTTGGAATGGTTTTGGTGCAGATATACTGCCCTGAAAACAAACCCTCTTTGGGTGGACTTTGTTGTAATTCCCTTGACTAAGCAGCCCTTCAGAGTATTCAACATCCTTTTCCATAATAAAGGGGTGAATATCACTGACATTGTTTATTGGTTAGAGAAGCGGTACACTAGTCAGGGTAATCCAGCTCCAATATTGGATGATGAGGGATTTTGGAATGGGGATGGAAATTCAAGGTTAAATTGCAGCAGTCTGATCAAGATATTGTGCACTTACCTAATTGTTTCTTCGTAGGCCGAGATAAGGGGTTTTTGTTTTACCCTGGTCAGCCCAGGATGTGTTTTAAATGTGGCTCTCGCAGACATATCAGTACTGCTTGTGAAGTGCTTTATTGTACTCATTGCAGGGACATGGGACATGTCAGTGCTCACTGTTTCCAGGAACCTAAGTGCAATCTATGTGACGATCTGGGTCATATTTTCACTGACTTTCCTTGGGCTGCTAAAAACACTGAGAACGCTGATTTTGGGGTACAGGATTATTATATTAGGAAAGCTACCGGCCTCTCAGTGTTTCTGATCCTAAACCATCATCCACCAGGAGAGTTCCGGAGGCACCGGATCAAGGGCCCCCCCCCATGTTGTTGGATTTGACCCCGGTTCCTGAGACAGTTTCGGCTGCCTTATGGGTGGATTTGCAGCCCCTCCCCCGCTTGCTCAACCACCTCCTGCCCATGAGTTTTCTGTGGTATGCAGCAAGAGAGGACGGGGTTCTAAGCCCAAATTTCCGAAGTCACAGGTGGCTCCTTTAGAGGAGACGAATCCATATGATGTCCTCAAGGATGTTACCTCTGATATGGAAGGAGATGTTTCTGCCCCTTCAGTCAGCCAGCACCAGGCGGGCCCTTCTTCTGACACAGGGGGGTTGGCTGTTTGTAGTCCAGCACCTATATCCAGTGTCAGGGTTACCCAAGCCTCGAGTAAAGTAAATGATGATTTCTCCCTTTTTTCTTTATGGCTTTCCCTTGGTATCACTTTAGGCTGGCATCCTTGAACGTTAACAGTATTCAGTCTGAATTTAAGAGATTGGCAACCTATGGTCTTTTTTTTTAAATCTGACTTAGACTGTCTGTTTCTTCAGGATGTTCACCTTCACTCTCCAGTACTTCTGGAGGCAGCCTCTGCTGGCTTGATATGGGGTACTAGCTCCTGGTCTCAAGGTATAGCACCTTGTTCTGGCATGGGGATTTGTTTTTTCTCACAAATTAAAGTACTTAGATAATTAGAGATCATAGACGGATGGGCTTTGTTGTTGGATATTTTGTGGAAGGGCCTGCCTTTCTGACTTGTGAATGTGCATGCTCCTCAACTAAAGCATGACAGGGTTCAGCTTTTCCAAGCTCTTCAACCCTTTCTCTTTACTACCATGAATGTGATTTTAGGGGTGATTTTAATTGTGCTCTCTCACAGCCTGGCCTGGGTCTTATGGCCAAGAATCAATATTGTGATGTCTCCTGTTAAAAGGGAAGTTATTGCCAATGTGGGTTTGATGGATGTTTTCAATTCACATTTTCAAGTGGCCCCACATACCTATTCTTGTGGACCTTGTTCAAGGGTGGATTATTTTTTTGTTTCTGCCTCCCTTCAAATACAGGATGCTAAGGTAGTAGATGTGGCCACTTCTGACCATCAAATGTTGATTCTTTTGGTTGGTAGCCACCCGGAGCAGAGACGTGGCCCAGGAATTTGGAAATTTAATATGTTCTTGCTGGATATTCCACTTATTCAGGAAGGTTTTGGCCATGTTATGGCAGCTAGGAAGTCGGTTTTCTTTCTATATGAGGATACAAATGACTGGTGGGAGGACTCAAAGAAAGAGTTCTGCTCTTACTTTCAGTCTGTGGGACAGCTTAATGGAACATTTAAACGTGACACACTACATTGTTTACTGTCTAAATTGCAGTCCTTAACCACCCAGCATTATGAAGGGGGTGTGGTTTGTCTAAGTGCCCTTAAGGCTGTCAAAGATAGGGTGGCTAGCCTACAGCAGGATATGATGTGGGGAAGTAGTGAAGCAACAGCATTATCAGCTATTTGGTAAAAAACATGATACGGATGCCTTTGATACCCGTGCCCAGTTCTGAGAGCAACGTACTATGCTCTCTTTGCATGCTGCGAGTGGTACCACTGTGACTGAAAATTCTGCCTTTTGGCTGAGATTCGGCGTTTTTTCATGGCTGCATTTACCAGTGAGTCTCTACCGACAGACGTAATGAGACGATGGTTGCACAAGTGCTCCCTTCCTGGCCTTGCTGAGTATCTAGGTAAGATATTGATTGATCCTGTTTCACCTGCTGAGGTGAGACAGGTCATTTGGTCTCTTCCTACTGGCACCTTTCCTGGTTCTGATGGGCTCCCTCACGCCATTTATAAAACTATTTGGGATATGTTGGGGGATGAATTGGTGGCCATCTTGAACAGAGCATTGAGCTCTGTTACTTTGCCAGTTAGCATGTATGAAGGGGTATTGATACTTTTGTTCAAGGATGGAGATCGAGGGGATTTGAGTAATTGGCGACCGATAACTCTCCTCAATATTGATAGTAAAATACTGATGAAGGTCCTGGGAAATAGGATGATAGGAGTGTTGGACTCTATTGTTCATCCCACACAATTTAGTGGGGTACCCCCTAGGAAGACACAAGATGCCTTGATTCTTCTTCGGAAAATCCTTTATAAGGGTGGTACCCAGGAGTTACTGGAGCATCTAGTGAGCCTAGATCAGTCCAAGGCCTTTGATCAGGTGGAATATGATTATTTGTGGGAAGTTTTGCAGGGTTATGGGTTTCCTGGCATGTTTATTTCTTGGTTGAAGACTTGTTATAATAATATTAGTCTTCTGCCTACCATGAATGGTTGGGTGGGGGCTAACATCCCAGTTGGTAGAGGAGTGCGTCAGGGCTGCCCCCTCAGTCCCTTTTTGTATTTATTATCCCTGGACCCCCTGCTCCATAGATTCTATAGGACTGACGACATTATAGGCCTTTCAGTAGGTAGTTCTTACATACCGATCAAATCAATTGCTTATGCAGATGATCTTTGTTTGGTTCTGGCTGATCAAGCCTCGGCATGTTTGGCCCAGGAGGAGTTACGGGTTTTTTCAACTGTAACCGGCTCTGTTTTGAATCAAGGCAAGTGCTGTATTCTACCGCTTGGTTGTAATGGTTCTGTATGGTCCCCTATCTGGCAGTTTCCAGTGGTGCTAGGTTATACTAAACTCCTGGGCATTTATTTTGGTGGTCCAGACCCGCAATTTTATAATTGGGAATTCAAACTTCGGTCTGCTCAACTGATGGTTACTAATTGGAACAAATGGCGTATGTCTAAACGCAAGAGGATTTATATGATTAAATCCCATTTGTTGCTGATTTTTTTTTTTATTTCTTTCTGTGTTTTTTCCTCCTTCACGAGCTCTGGAAACTATCTTTTATAGTGTTTTTTTCAGTACATATGGGGGAGTAGATTAAATCCAATTAAAAGGGGCATTGCTTATTTACCCCTAACACAAGGCAGGTTAGGAATGATTAACCCAGTGGTTTTCTTTTATGTTACCTTTTTTTTTCATAACATTGTCCCTCTCCTTCACAAAGCTTCTACCTTGTGGAGTCCGTGGGTATTGGATGAGACTGGCCCTCTACTGTTGACATGGGGCTCTTCAGACTTTCTCTTTAAACAAGTTAAAGTTTCTATGTTGGCTGTTTATTGGAATGATGTGCCTGGAAAGATTAAAGTTTGGAAACTGTCTTATAGACATCTTACTACTGGGACTTGGAAACTGGTTTATAATTGGCTGACGGATACACATTCCACTGTGGATCCTTGGTTTGTGGAGCATCCGCCTTTGGTCAAGGACTCATTTGCCCAGTTTCTCCGCAGTCCTCGGATCCCAGCTTATATGTGGGATTTCCTCTGGCTTTGTACACATCTGAAGTTGGGGGTTAAAAGGAATATGAAGCATAAAGGTCTTGCAGACCGTACCTGTCCAAGAGATTCTACTTGCTCAGGGGTTTTTGAAACCATGCATCATTTGTTTTTGGATTGCCCCTTTGCAGTTGATTTTTGGGTTATCTTTCATGCACCTTGGCCTTTCAGCCCATTTCGAGCTGTAGACCCAGAAATCTGGGTCAGAGGCATTTTCCCTGGTTCATGGGCAAAGTTTGACTCCTGTACATTGCTGCTCTTTATTGGATATGTTAAATTCCAGCTTTGGCAGGCTCGTTGTGCACTGACCCTGCGGCCTTGTAAACATGTTTTTTCTACGGTTCATCGGGAAGTCCTCAGATGGCGTTCTTTTGAGTATGATTCAGCATCTTCAGTTCTTTACAGATTATGGTGGAGACATACAGTATGTCCTGGTTGGACACGGGTTAAAGGCCCACCCCCCCCCGATTTTTTTGATTTTCATTTACTTTTTTTTCTCTCTCTGTGCTTGTATAATGTTCACTGCTTATGTGTGAGTATACTTTGAGGTACAGACTGCTAGGTTTTTTCCCCTACTCTTTTCCCGGGGAAGGGGTTAGGGTGTGTTTATAGTATTTCTCTTTTTTGTATAGGTTTAATGTATGATGTAACACTGTAGTTGTTTTCTTTTCTTTCCTTTCCTTTCTGGTTTTTAGTTTGCTGCATCTCTCATTTTATGTGTGGTTTTTATATGTTGTATAATACAACTTCTCTACCTTTCGGGGGGGGGGATTTAGGATTTAAGTTTTCAGATTGGGTTCTGTTACATTTATTTTAAGCTGGACAGCTATGCTCAAAATATGTCACCAATTTTTTTCTGATTTTGTTTTTTTTTTGTGTGCTAGTTTTTCCTCAATAGATTTTCCATTCTTGAATTACAACTATCGTATGATATACTATGTTTTCTAATGTTCACACTATAATTTGTATATGGTAACCCAACTTTATATTTATGTTGCTTTGCAGTTTATATTAAAATTCCCCTACTCTTCTAGTGGGGGGAAGAGTGTTTTTCAGCATTTATTATTGTGTTTTTGTTAATGTATATTTGTATTGCATGTATGATGAAATGCTTCTTTATGTTTACTTTTTTTTTGCATTATGATTATGTGTGCTGCAACATTGTTATGTATATATTTTGCTTTCAAGCTCTAATAAAACATTTCCCCTACTCTTTTCGATAATGCCATAGGATCTTTAAAATCCACCTGAACTATCACCAATCCAGGCAGATGGGACCTCGGTTTAATGTCTCATCCAAAAGATGACACCTCAGAAGTGCAGCACCCCTCTCATGCAGCACTACAGTGTCAGTACTGGGATATTAACCCAAGTGCCAGATGTGGGAACTGAATCCACAGCACTCTGAGCCTCAGAGGCGAGTGTGCTACCTACTGAGCCACTGACACCGCAAAAGACAAAGACAAAAAAGACAAAGACAAAGATGTCACCAAACGTCTTAAGGGATAGTCAATTTTTTATTTAATTAGTTTAAAACACCACGACAACCAACTGTAATTTCTTTTTTCTTCTGGCCCAAGCCAATCCAAGTCCTTGTAAATGTTACAGTGGTGAGTACTGAACTTACTGGAACTGCCAAATCTCATGAGGCTATAATAGGTCTGGTCTACTCTTTTTAGCAATATTTTACTTGCATTATTATATACCATACTTCCATATTATAATGCCGGCATTATTAATTGTTGAATTAATTTCCATCTAGTGTTCCTGGTAAAGCAATTGGAGATTCTTCTTAATGCCCCATGTCTTTGATTTATTTTCTTTATCATATTTTCAGTATGTTCCTTGTAGGATAACTTACTATCCACTAAAACACCTAGGTATTTGTAACATGTTGTTACTTCCACTTGCTGTCCATTATTAAATTTAATATTCAGTTTATTGTCCAATTGTTTACCTGATCCTGATGAAAATATCACACCTTGTATTTTCTTGTTATTTAATAGTGAGCCAGAGTCAGCAAACCAAGTTTCCATTTTGGACAAGTCCTCTTGGAGATTTTGTTCCAATGAGGTTCGACTGTCCGTGAACACTACCAAAACCATGTCATCCGCGTACAGGGTAAAGTGTAACAAACACCAAGTATAGTATACATACATTTACAGTACAGAGTAAAGTACTGGCTGGATGGAGAGAAAAGCTAATGCTACAGCTTGCTGCAGAACCAGGTCTGTGAGCAATGCACCAAACAAAAAGACAGGATTTCAACTTTAACTACTATTTGTGGTAAAGAGAGATCAAGCACACTGAAAGAGGGATTTGTATTGTAATCAGGGATGTGCCAATGACTGTAAGCCCCCCACCCTCTGCAAATTAATTTTTGAGGTCCAATCTACCCACTAATAAGTTTAAAATAACCATTAGCACATATGAAATATGTATAGTGCAGGTTCTTTTGTAGCAGTCCTGCTAAGCATCTGCAGTTTGTCTTGTTTCTCCTCTTCCCCCTTGCTGGCAGCATGATCAAAGAACTGAAAGATGGAATTTGTCCCTGCTATTCATAAGTACACTGGTGTCATGATCAGATGTTTTGAGTTATGGCCTCTATTGTTTCTTTGTTCTGTATGCTCCCCCATTCCATGACACTGGAGTTGGAATCTGCAGCACAGATCATACGAACATATGAACATAAGAACATATGAAATTTGCCAGCAGATAAAGGTCTAGAGGTCTATCAAGTCTGCTCAAATGTGCAGCTAGCACCCCTTATTCTGCAGCTGCCCTTCCCTTCCACCCTTCCCCTTCATTAACCCTCCCCCTTGTCCTGTCCCATCCTTGTTTGAAGCAGTCCACTGTTCTACTGCATACCACTTCTGCAGGTAACGCATTCCACCCAGCCACCACCCTCTCTGAAAAGTGTCTCCTCATCTCCTCCTGAACCTTCCTCGCTCCAGTCTCTATATCATGCCCCTGGTGCCCTCCCTCCCTACTTTGAACAGCCCCTCTGTACCTGTCTTGTTTATTCCTTTCATGTATTTAAAGGTTTCAGTCATGTCCCACCTGTCTCTCCTCTCCTCCAGTGGTACATGTTCAACTCCTTCAACTTCCTCTCGTATGATAAGTCCCCCAGACCCTTGATCATCTTTGTCGCCCTGCGCTGCACTCCCTCCAGTAACTTAATGTCCCTCTTCAGATCACGGACGCCAGTACTGCACGCAGTACTCCAGGTGTGGTCTAACTAATGACCTATACAGTGGCAGAATCACCTCCTCCCTCCTCGAGGATATACCCCTTGCAATACAACCCAGCATTTTGTTGGCCTTTGCAGCTGCCTTCCTACACTGTGCCGAGTTGTTCATTGACCCTGTGATGAGCACACCCAGATCCTTCTCCTCCTCTGTCTGGGCTAGCTGCACTCCCCTAGCTGGTAACTCCTCCTTGGGTTCTTCATCCCAAAATGCAGCACCTTGCACTTTTTGGCATTAAAGCCCAGTTGCCAGGTGTCTGACCAGGTTTCCAGCTTTGCCAGATCATCCTGCAACCCCTGCCATCCCCCTAGGTCATCCACCACCGCGCCAACCTTGGTATCATCAGCAAACAGACTGATCTTGCTCTTGATGTCCCATGATATGTCTGCAATGAATATCCCAAACAACACTGGTCCCAACACCGAGCCCTGTGGGACACCGCTCGTCACTGCCCTTGGGTGTGACAGCTCCCCACCCACCACCACCCTCTGTTGCCTTCCCTGTAGCCAGTTTCTACCCATCTCACCAGCATTGCACCTGCCCCTGTGCCTACTAACTTCCTTCCCAGCCTTCCATGTGGCACTGGGTCAAGCGCCTTACTGAAGTCAGATACAGGACATCCACTGCATGGCCCCTGTCCAGTTGCCTAGTTACCCAGTCATAGAACTCAACCAGGTTGGTTTGGCAGGATCGGCCACGTATGAAGCCATGCTGTCTGCTGTCCTGTAGTCCTTTGGCCTCTGGGAGGGCCACCAGCCTCTCCTTCAGGATAGTCTCCATTAGCTTACCCGATGGATGTGGGCTCACTGGTCTGTAGTTTCCTGGTTCATCCTTGGGGCCACTCTTGTGGAGGGGCACCACATGAGCCATCCTCCAGTCCTGAGGTACACACTCCAAATGTAGTGAGGCATTAAATAGGTCTGCCAAAGGTCCTGCAAGGACCTCTGCCAGCTCCTTCAGTACCCTGGGGTGGATGCCATCTGGGCCTGGCGCTTGTCCACCCTCAGTGCCTTCAAACCCTCTTGAACTCTGCCCTCCATGATTTCCCATCTGTCACCACTTCCCCCTCGTCTGCCATTTTCCCATCTTGGGTGTCACCCCCCTCTTCTCTTTAGTAAATACTGAGCAGAAGTACTCATTTAGTGCTTCCGCCTTATAAATACCCTGCTTCCACCCAACCCTCCTTCTAATCCTTACTATGTGGTCCTTACAGCTCCTTTTCTCCCCTGATGTACTTAAAGAAGTCCTTCTCCCCTTCTTAATGCCTTGTGCCAGCCTGAGTTCCGTGGTCGCTTTGGCTCCCCTTACTGCCCTTGTCACCTCCTTGATTCTGTCAAGTACTCCTCTCTATCCTCCCCCTCCCTGTTTTCTTGTACTTCCCAAAAGGCAGCTCTTTCCTCCTTACCTTTTCCATGACCTCCTTGCTCAACCAGCTCGGTTTCTTAGCCCTAGCCTTCTTGCTCTGGGCTTTGCAGCAGAGTTTTGGTTGCCTCCACTATCCCCAGCTTTATGAGCTCCCATCTCTGGTTAGTATCCATACTAGATTGAATTCTGGCCAGGTACCCTTTTACCACTTCCTCCATCCTCCCAAAGTCGGCCCTCCTGAAGTCCAGCACTCTTGTGCCAGATTCCACTCCCTCCTTGCCCATATCCAATGTGAGCCATACTGAGTGGTGGTCACTCCCTGACAGCTCCTTACTGTGGCTACTGCTGACAGCCCCAGTGTCACATGGATAAGCTGTGTACAAGACAAAAGCAGCACATTTGTCTGTGACAATGAAAGGCTTCTCTAATGCTGACCTATGCTGCCACCAGGCCTCTGACAGTGCAGGCCCTACTGCAACTGCATCTCCTGCACACACACACCCCAGGTTATTGTTTGCAATGACAAAGGGAAGCATCACATTCTGCATCAAAATGCAAATTCTTTGTTTGTCCTGACTGGTTGCTCCTGCTTTTGCAGATAGTGAAGCAGTGCTAACTTGCATGTGAAATTAAAGATCACAGTCAGGACTGTTGTGATCTGTTGGTCCAACAGACGAACATGCATTTGAAAAGTGAGCTGAAAAACACATTGCTTCTTGGTTGGGAGAGGGTTACTTTACCTCCCATATCCCTTTCCTGCAAAGTTCGTTTCAAAAAACTTTACTGCCAGCCCTTTATAAAGTGAAAGAAGGTCAGGATTAATGATACAGTAACTTTAAAATAATGAATAACTAGTTTTCTGCCATAAAAAGACTTCTGGCTTAAAGCCAGTTGATGGAGTTTTTGGACCAGTCTGATGTACAAAGAGGAGTTGTATGGTCAATTCTAGTAATATACAAGGTTTGTGGTATCAGAGCTTTATGTTAGAGGTTGTGTTTAGCAAATTATACTTACGTTGAGTTGAAAGAGCTTTATCGAACCAGAAGTAGCATAAAAACATGTTTTTGGAATGTGTAATATATACAGCATGATATTAAATTTGTTCAAATTTTGCACTGAAAAAATGCTTGCTGAGTTATTTCATGTAGTATTTAACCCCTAATGTGCTGGCTTCCTGTACACATTGCTCAATCATATTGCAATGAGCAAAATATACCCTACTTCCTCACACAGAGTTTACACCATGCTACAGTACATACTAAATTGGACTACATAACCATTTTCCCATCTTTAACATATATTATTGGCATTCCTCATCTGATACATTATTTACAGTTATACAATATGTTTTAATTAATTTTATTTATTTGAAAAATGTCCAGCTTGGCTAGCCTCATGAGAAGCATCATTTCATTTTCACGAAGTTCCAAGGAAGACAAACAAAGACAAAAGTTACAGTCAATAAAGTCGACGCATAATACCAGAGTAAGTACCAGAATGTTATTGCAGTATACAGTAGGTAGGTGTGAAGTAGGCATTGTGTAAAGAGAGACAGTAGACAGCATGGAGCACAGGTTCAGTGTGGAGATAGCTGCAGGACCATTGGGTGCTCATCTCCCAGGTTATGCTCTTGAGGAGTGGACCATTGCTCCGTATGTAAGACATTTGTGGAGTTCTAGGCACAGCTGGTAATAGCAAGGGAGGAGATATCACAGCTGCAACACTAGATGAGCTAGTGCCACGGGCACACTCTGCACCCTTACTCCCACAGAGACCCACTGGCCATGGGGGCTGGAGCGTTGTGGGGAGGGGTGGCAGTGGCAGTCAAAGGAGGTCACCCAAGTTCACTAAATCCCAACAGCAACCACTTTGTACCACTGGAGGAGGAGCAGGTACCTGACCCCTTAAAGAGGCAGTCAGAGCAGGTCAAGAAGAGTGAACAGGATGACTTGGTGCTCCTGGTGGTAAGAACAGGAGAAACATAGCAAAGAAAATCTTAGTTGTAGGAGACTCTATGATTAGAGAAGTGGAGAAGGTGGTGGGAGGAAGGAGAAAGGGGAATAGTGGTTAGATGTCTTCCTCACGCATCAGCCATCTGGGACATGGATAGCATTGAGAGAATGGTAGAAGAGGGAGGGCTTGGGGCTATAACACTTAAGTACCAACAATCAGGCAAACCAACCTACTGAGACAGTGAAGTGCAACTTTTGAAGGCTGGGGGACAGATTGAAGGCATGCTTTGTTTTCCTTGTCTTTTCTGAGGTCTTCCCAATGTGGGGTTTGAGTAAGGGGAAGGATATAGTGAGGAAGGAAGAGGCTGAAGAGTTTAATGGTTGGTTGAAGGGATGGTGTTAGGAGGAGGGGTACCATTCTGGGGAAAACTGGTGAGCGTCTGCAACAGCAGGCTCTTTAAAGGTGATGGTGTTCACTTAGCAAGAGAGAGAAAGTGCGTGCCTGGGCAGAAGTATGATGTCTGCATTGGTGGACATTTAAACTAACTGGGGGCAGAATGAGGCTGGGGAAACAACAGAGGATACAGAGCAAGAAGGGAACTAGGACTCCCCCAGAACTGGGGGCTAGGAACTGTGGAGAGGGAAGCTGCAAGGCAAGGGTTTGTAATAAGCTAAAGAGCAAATGTTCACTTCTAATAAATAGACAACCAATAATTTTATTTATTATGTTTTGATGTGTTACGTAGAAACATAGAATTTGTCGGCAGATAAAGACCTCCTGGCCCACCTAGTCTGCTCATTTCTCTACCTACTGTATAACCTCTAGATCCTATTAATCTGCAGCCTGCCTCCTCCTCCTTCCTACCTCTATTGTTGCCTTCTGCCTGTCCCATGCATTCTTGAATTCTCCAACTGTTCTTGCCCCAACAGCCTCCTCTGGAAGGCTGTTCCATGCATCCATCACCTTTTCTGTTGGTAATTGCTTTCTACTTTTATAATAAAACATTTTTGTGCTGTGAAACAATTGGGTTCTCACTTTTGCTTTTCATACTGCTTGAGAATTCTGGTATTGTGATGTCAGAAACTGCCAACTACTACTTGGTAGCCCAATGTATCTGAATGAGAAACTAAATACTGTACATGTTTCCACATTTTTCAAAAGAAACAGATACTTATTTGTGCAACATGCTTTGCCTTTTATATGTTTGCACTATTGAATTTCTGGTTCATCTGTATGAGTTTACAATTTTTAAAACTGTAATTGACTTTTCTTTTCTTCTTTCCAAGTAAAATTTGTCAAGAAATAAAATAGCACATTCTTAATCAAAACAAAGGATTAGATTATATGTTATGAAAAAAACAATCACATATTTCTATTAAATCTATAATATTTTAGAGGAAGAAAGTTTTGCTTCTCTGTAAAATCTAAAACCAGATTTGCAGTTTCCCATTGACATACGCAGCCAGCTCTTACAGTAAAGAATGTATGACTTCATAATACAAAGACTGCATAGAATTCTTTTTTTACTAGTAGCTGGCAAAATGAAAATAAAATGATGAAAATGTAAGTAAAGAAATAAACAGAAGCAAACAAAATGATTACCTGGGCATCCCAAGGTGCCAAACCTTTATCCTTTAAGATAATCTCTACTAAGCCTATACTTAAGAAAAGATGCAAGAGATGAACAGCTCACAAAGATGGCTAAGAGCAGGAAAAACAGGAAATTAAGATATCATAGAATCATACTGGCAGAAAAGGACCATTTGGTCCATTGAGTCTGCCCAAGATAGCCCCTCACCATTGCCCTTTTACTCCCCACCCTGCTGCCCTCTCTCACCTCCCCTTCCTAGTCCCATATAGTTATCCCATGCTCTTTTGAACTTCTCCACTGTATTCACCACCACCACCCACTCTCGCAACCTGTTCCATCATTGTACAACCCTCTCTGAGAAGTAACACCCCCTCAGGTCCCCCCTAAATCTGCTCCCTTCAGCTTAAATGCATGACCTCTGGTGGTGTGGTTTTTGCTCAGTGTGAAGATGCTATCTTCCTTAACCTTATTTATTCCCTTCATGTATTTGAAGAGTAACCCCTGGACCCCTGCCTTTTTGCAAATGACAGGTGGTATGCTGCTGAAGCTGACAGCAGTACCTGGTGGGGACTGGGTTTGGGGAGGACTAGATTACTCGGTACAGGGGGCCTAGGTTTGGCTACTCTGCACAGGGGCACCCAAGTAAATCCGAACAAGGAAGCAATAACTGTAATGTCCAATACCAGGAATGGGATTCTAAAGTGTGGCTTTTATTCACATCCAAACTGAACAAACAAAGCATAGACAGACCCCCAAGGGGCTACATTCCTGGTAATGCAGATAAGAGTAACAGAACACTTCTTCAACACTTCAGCCCTCAGGCTCTGAACTCACCAGGTACACAGCCCAGACTTTCATGCTGCTTTGGGTACACAGCCTGACTTGTACACTATTTTGGGTTTTTCCTGGCCCAGCTCCCCTGCCGGTCACCTGATCCCTGTCTATATAGCAGTGGACACATTTTCTGTTGGTGGCTCCCAAAACCACCTTAGAGCCTTCGACTCCTTAAGGGAAATTTCCTTTCAATCCCATGTCTGGGTACTGCCTTCAGCACTGGCCAAGTGCCTGAGGAAAAGTAAAAGGGCCACAGGCAAATCTGTAGAGGTGAACCTGGTTACTGAAGGTGGGGGGTCTCCCACCTCCAGCTCCCACAATCCATACTCAGCCATTTCTCTGGACATTAAACAACTCTTTTTGAAAGCTTGGCAATGTAGATTAAAGGGTAAATGTATAACACATCTCCTATACGTGTCATGACTTTCCCCTTGCACTAAACTCGAACATACTTAAACATCTCTTCCTGAAAAGCTTGGCAATGTAGATTAAAGGGTAAATGTATAGCACATCTCCTCTACATGTCTTGACTTTTCCCTTGTGCTGGACTTGAACATACTTTTACTTTGGCTAAGCCTATTCCTCTAGGCCTCCCACTAATTCAACAGTCCAGTCCCCACTTTAACACAGTTCAGGTGAAACATAGGCCCTTTGACAAGAGCAGAAATCACCCTTTCATTGCAGGTGCCCCACAGGCGAATCTTGACAGCTTCTTGTGCCACAACACATTTCAGAAAAATAAGGCAGCTTCTTCCCTAGCCAGAACCAGGAGGTTGCCCCTGGAATAACAGACAAACATTTCACCCCATCCCCTCAGGGATGGGGCACAGAGACCAGCAACAGCGGTCTCCACCACTTCAAGAACAGCTTACTGTGTTTCTCTTTTGGCGGAAACACACACCTTTCCCTAAAAGTAGCTCTATATCAGAGCTTAGGCTCCAAGAGCCTGTGCACAGACTGCTGTGTTCTCTCTTCAAGACTGCTCACTCACAACTGCTGCTGCTCACTGTTCAAAAACTCCCAACATTCTAACCTAACTTCCATCTGCAGATTCCAATGTGGCTCATGCAGCTGCGATAGTTCTATGGTGATGTCATCCCTCAGTCTCAGCTGAGACTGAGAACAGAGTGAGACAGTGTGAAATCCATTTAACTGGAGTTTCACAAGCTGCCTTCCCTGCCTACCACTAGGTCTTACTGGGATTCTAGTAACCCCGGGTAACAGGGGAGTTATACTTGCCCTGGGCCAGGAAAATGACTGTCCGCAGTCATTATTTACCGGGCTTAGGCCATCCCACCCTATGTGCTACCTGCGGAGGGGGGTGATCAGGCCCACTCCTACCATGTGCTAGCACAGGCAGGCAACACTAAGGGCCTAGAGGCCTGTGGCTGACATATCAGCCTCTACTCTACTCTACCCACTAACTATGGGTGCCTAGTGGCTCTGGTAGAACTGTCCAGAGCATAGCCCTAATAGCTCAGCACTGCAGTCCCTGTGGCCATTCAGGACCACAGCCTGTCTATCCCCTCTAGCCCTCTAGACAAAATCTGTCTCTAACTTAACACCCCAAAAATAAAAACGAACCAGGGACCTCCCCGACCTTGGGCACCCTGCAACCACACACTAAGAACTAGTACCATCTATTACATTACATTACTTCCTCCCACCCCTGCAACCACACCTGTGGAAGGAAAAGGTTACTACAGTAACAAGAACAATAACAGCAACAGTACTTTAAACTCTACACACTAAAGTACTAGTGAGGAACTCCAATGAGCCCCTCCTCCTCTTCTTGTCTTCTCTTCTGTCTTCCTCAGGAACACCTGCAAAAAAAAGAAAGACAACACACACTCCTAATCTGCATACACAGTCTATCTAAACCCCTACCATCAAAACACTGGAGAATCCCAAAAAGATTTTTTTTAGAAAAGGTAGAAAAACAGTATATATACTAGAAAACAGTGGAAAAACAATGACATTATTTACAATACACATTTGGGGGATGGAGTGCCCTAAAAGTCCCATCTAGTGACCACAGTGCCAGAAGGCTAGTCCATTTAAGAGTCTCTCCTGGGCTGGAGCCTGGTGAAGCACAGTTCTAGCAGGCCAAAGTCCCGAAGGGGAGAGTCTTTGAGGACAGTTCACACATTCTGGAGTCTGCTAGTGTAGGGTGTGTAGTGCAATGTCATAAGGATAGAAAAGTTTGGACTTACCAGCCCCTTGTAGAAGGAATAATACACACCGACCTGCTCCTCAGCCGAAGAATCTCCCTGGCAGCATTCTTCCGATACAGCTGGGCGGACATCTTCCGGGAACTACAGGAGGGCACATCTGGAAACTGCTGGGCTGATGTCATCTCTGGAGATGGAACCTTGGAACAGGAACAAAAAGGAAAACAGCTGATCTGACATCATCCGATTACCAGGCGATGGATCAGGATACAGCTGGGCTGGCGACCTCTCTGGATCTGAAGTCATCTAGTGGGCCAGTCGATGGATTCTGGAAGGCCAGTACACTGTAGAACTGATGAATGTGGGGCACCTGAGTCCTGGATGTCCATACTGGTGGAACAACAAAGGCACTGCAATGGCTGGTGTGGCAGTATTGACTACCACTGCTCTGCTTTCCATCTGGTAGGCACGGGCACATTTGCAGGGATGTCCTTGCATTGAGGCCAATAGTACAGGGGGTCAGGAGCTTGAATTATTACCCCGTCTGGGTGCACATAACTCACACTGTGAAAGGTTTCATGTCCTTCTCCATCCACTATTCGAACAGTATCCATAAACAGTGTCCTGCCTCTTTTCCACTGGGTGTATTTTTCATGAAACATTCTGTTTCTAACATGCTTGTTTGCACCAGGATGCACACATTTAATTGCTTCAGCCCAGATCCAGGATTTTCTGCTGTTCTCAATCTCCTCCCAGACTCTCCGAGGAAAGGTAGGAAAGGACATCCTATAGATTTCATTTGCCTTCCTACGAACCAGTCTCTCCTCTTTACTAGCTTTGGTCAACCTGAGACCGCTGGCCTGGCTTGGGGGTGGCCAGTCCTGGTTCTGTCAGCTATGCATTCTCAACGAGATGAAAAATGGATCCCGACTTCTTCTTCTTGCACAGCCAGGGCAGTGGCATCACCACTCTCTTCCATACATTCTTCTGAGGCGAGAGCTTGAGGCTGTGTACCCGTTCCTTTTTCACAAGGCCACATAGATTCCCCCTCTTCTTCTTCCTCCTCACTGAGAATTTGTGCCCAGGAGTGAGCAGTCGTCCTCACTCCTGAGACAATCCACTCATCACCGGGTGCGGAGGTCAACACCTCCCATTCAAAGGCCTCCCTCATCTCATCTTCTCCTATGAGACTTGGGCTAGGCCCCCGCCCCAGGGGTCTACTGATGTTCTGTCTGAATTATCCCTCTGTAATCCAGCACCCAAAACATCAGCATATGGTTCTGTCTCTAAATCTGCACCCTCTAGCTTTGTGCCACACTCCCTCGAGGAGCCTTCTTCAACAGGCTCCACCTGGTGCTGAGTGCTGCCAACTACAAATTTCTGAACCTTTGTCCATGTGGGAGCCAAATTAATTTTTGGCGCTTTAAACAAGCCATATTTCTCTAAGCACCCCGAGCAGTGAGGTACCATGAAGACGTCCCTTCCAGCATTTAAGCATATTAAACACACTTGCACTGGATATCCAGGAATCGCCACATGAGAAGGCAGTTGTCCTCCATAGCAGCACCTTTCAATGTCCCTTAACTTATTTAATTCTGATGCTACCGCAGCCCAGGCATGATCCGGGTAGCGGGCTGGTCCTGAGGCCATAACTGCAGGGAAAACAAACAAATGCTCACTGTTACTGAAAGTCCCACATCACTGAACACTTTCTTTTTACTTTTAAAGGGCTCCTCTGCTGCTGTGTTTATATTACTACCCCACCCTGTAATGGAGGCGGCAGCAGCACTCCTGTGCATCAACATTCAGAAATTGGGTCAAGCCACTGCACATCCGATTTACACACACTACTGATAACTTGGCTCAAAACTGCACAAACTTGCACTGTTCTTTTTCCTAGCACATTTATATGATTTGCCATGGACTTTTCACTTGCTGGAAACATTTCTTTAGCTCACAGTCCCTTAAAACCTCAGGATTTGAAGCACAGGATTGCCTGTAACTAGTGCTGCACATTTTGCTACAACTCACAGTCTCTCTCTGGCATTGAAACTTTAAACTGACGCTGAACTCATAACTATGCTCACAGTCAATGGCTTAACAGACTTGCTCTTGCTGGTAAAACTTGACACAGTCTTTATTTGCAAAGCGACTACACTGCTACTCACATATTCAACTGGCTTTTGGCAGAAATCACTGTTTTGAGCAATTTTTACTGCTGGTACTCACTGTTGTCAGTAGCTGTTTGCTGCGATGGAAAAATGGCCTGCAGCCAGTCTTGGAGGCCTCAGAAAGGAAGCGTGTGGGCAGTCCTGCCGATCGTCTCTTCGATCACCACACTCAGAATCCAGTCTATTGAGATGCAGGTTGAGCCCGATTTTAAACAGAAAAGTCTATTTTTAGTACTTTTACAGCACTTTTTAATCACTGCGATGCTCCTCCACTAAGCCAGTACACGCACTCCACTCACACTCCCTCTCGAATGCTGGGCAGTCACTGTAGAGCTGACTGGGGGGGCGGGACTGATTGCAGCCTCACCAATCACACAACGCCATGCAAATGAGCCTCTTTCCCTAGCAGTGCTCTTCTCTTCCACGGCGATCGTCGAGCAGGCAAATTTAAACTGCAAAGCACTTTTTTTTTTTCTTCAAACTGACTCCACGGCGGGAGCCCATTTCAACCATTTAGCAAGGCCATTAACACAGCAAGTCTCTCAGTTTACTAAAAAGCATTTCCAATGTCCAGGGCACAATTTTCCTGTTGCTGCCTCTAGTCTTCCACACTTTTCTTTATCACAACAGTTCTTTAAAAAGCATTTCAAACATCCAGGGCACAATTTTCCTGTTGCTACCCCTAGTCTTCCATACTTTTCTTTATCACAACAGTTCTTTAGAAAGCTGGCAAAAACGCTGTAAATATTTGATGCAGGACAAGGGCATACTCTTTTAGCTTTACTGCTCCTTGGTAAACAGTTGGCATTTTAACAGCAGCATATGAACCACAGCACACAGCGACACACTAGTTAAACTTGCTTCAGCTTTTTGGGCTACCCACTGCCAGATAACCAAAACGCTAGCCCCTTGCCTGAGCATCTTTCCTCCCTAATTTAAAATCCCAGCAGTGCCTCCATTTTGTAACCCATGGACCCCTACCTTTTTGCAAATGACAGGTGGTATGCTGTTGAAGCTGACAGCAGTACCTGGTGGGACTGGGTTCGGGGAGGACTAGGTTACTCGGCACAAGGGGCCTAGGTTTGGCTACTCTGCACAGGGGCACCCAAGTAAATCCGAACACAGGAAGCAATAACTGTAATGTCCAATACCAGGAATGGGATTCTAAAGTGTGGCTTTTATTCACATCCAAACTGAACAAACAAAGCATAGATGGACCCCCAAGGGGCTACATTCCTGGTAATGCAGATAAGGATAACAGAACACTTCTTCAACACTTCAGCCCTCAGGCTCTGAACCCACCAGGCACACAGCCCGGACTTGCACGCTGCTTTGGGTACACAGCCTGACTTGTACACTATTTGGGGTTTTTCCTGGCCCAGCTCCCCTGCCAGCAACCCAATCCCTGTCCATATGGCAGTGGACACATTTTCCGTTGGTGGCTCACCAAACCACCTTACAGCCTTCAACTCCTTAAGGGAAATTTCCTTTCAATCCCACTTCTGGGTACTTCCCTCAGCACTGGCCAAGTGCCTGAGGAAAAGTAAAAGAGCCACAGAGCAAATCCGTAGAGGTGAACCTGGTTACTAAAGGTGGGGGGACTCCCACCTCCAGCTCCCACAATCCATACCCAGCCATTTCTCTGGACATTAAACAACTCTTTTTGAAAGCTTGGCAATGTAGATTAAAGGGTAAATGTATAGCACATCTCCTCTACATGTCTTGACGTTTCCCTTGTGCTGGATTTGAACATACTTTTACTTTGGCTAAGCCTATTCCTCTAGGCCTCCCACTAATTCAGCAGTCCAATCCCCACTTTAACACAGTTCAGGTGAAACATAGGCCCTTTGACAAGAGCAGAAATCACCCTTTCGTTGCAGGTGCCCCACAGGCGAATCTTGACAGCTTCTTGTGCCACAACACATTTCAGAAAAATAAGGCAGCTTCTTCTCTAGCCAGAACCAGGAGGTTACCCCTGGAATAACAGGCAAACATTTCACCCCCATCCCCTCAGGGATGGGGCACAGAGACCAGTAACAGCGGTCTCCACCACTTCAAGAACAGCTTACTGTGTTCCTCCTTTGGCGGAAACACACACCTTTCCCTAAAAGTAGCTCTATATCAGAGCTTAGGCTCCAAGAGCCTGTGCACAGACTGCTGTGTTCCTCTCTTCAAGACTGCTCACTCACAACTGCTGCTGCTCACTGTTCAAAAACTCCCAACATTCTAACCTAACTCCCATCTGCAGATTCCAATGTGGTTCATGCAGCTGCGATAGTTCTATGGTGATGTCATCCTTCAGTCTCAGCTGAGACTGAGAACAGAGTGAGACAGTGTGAAATCCATTTAACTGGAGTTTCACAAGCTGCCTTCCCTGCCTACCACTAGGTCTTACTGGGATTCTAGTAACCCCGGGTAACAGGGGGGTTGCAGAAGGTTTCCACCATGTCCCTCATGTTCCATCTCATCTTCAGCATATAAAGACCAAGCTCCTCCAGCCTCTCCACATATGGTCTTCCCTGCATCCTCTGAATCATCTTGGTTGCCCTTCTCTGTACCCTTTCCAGTCTATCCTTGTCATCCTGCAAATGTGGCTTCCAGAACTGAACTCCATACTCCAGCTGTGGTCTGACCAATGTTTTGTATAGTGGCATGATCACCTCCCTCCTACTACTTGTGAAACCTCTCCCAATGCATGCCAGCACTTTTGTTGCTTTCCCAGCTGCCCGTTCACATTGACTCCTAACCTTTAATGTGTCTGAGATCCAAATCCCCAGGTCCTTTTCTTGTTCTGTGACCTGCAGTGCCCCTCCCCCAAAGACAGGCTAGCCCCTGGGTTATTCTGCCCTATGTGCATTATTTAGCACTTTTTGCATTGAATTGCAATTGCCACTTTTCTGCCCACTGCTCCAGTCTGGCTATATCCTGTTGTATCCTCCCCATCCCCCCCAGAGCATCCACTCTGTTATATATCTTTGTGTCATCTGCAAACAAGCACACCTGTCCATTTAGACCCTCCGTTAAGTCCCCCATGTACACATTAAACAGTATGGGTCCCAACACCAACCCCTGTGGTACTCCGCTCATCATCGCTAGTTCCTTGGAGTGCTTCCCACTGACCACCAGTCTCTGGGTCCTCCCACCTAGCCAATCCTCCACCCACTTTAGAAGCTTAGGTCCCACACCCAGACTGCCCAATTTGCATACCAACTTTCTGTGGGGGACAGAGTCGGACGCCTTCCTGAAATCCAGGTAGGCCACATCCACCACTCCCCCCGATCGTATACATCTGTAACCCCCTTGAAGAATTTGATCAGGTTGGTCTGACAAGACCTACCACCTGTGAATCCATGCTGATTGTCATCAATTAGACCATCCTCCTCTAGGTACCTTACCAGTCTCTCCTTTATGAAGGTTTCCATCAGTTTGCATCAAATAGTTTTTTATTTTAATGGGTTCACCACAATATATCCAAGGCACACTGCCTTAAGGGTAGCTGGTCCATTCCACTGGGGTGTCAAACAGACGAGGCATACTGATGAGTCCTGGTAGGACGAAACACGTGTCTATGTCTTCTGTTAGCACCCTTTGCAAACTGTGTGAGAGGCCTTTCGGCACCATGCAATTCTGCTTAAAGTTGGACCAGCATAACATTCTGTGGTGATTTGCATATGCAGCCCATGATGCTTTGCATTGTGGGGGCATGTGTGATTTTGTATTTTCTTGAAACTTGGCTTCCCAGCCAAATGCCCCTTGGGGTAACCCTTGCCTCAGTGTTTGCACACAGAGGTTCTTTGTCTTTCCATCAGTTTGCCTACAACCGAGGTGAGACTGACTAAGCGATAGCTGCCAGGCTCATCCTTTCTCCCTCCTTGTATAATGGTACCACCTCTGCCTTTTTCTAGTCTCCTGGTACCCTCCCTGATTTCAGGGATAGATTAAACAGCTTGGCCAGAGGTCCCACCAGATCCGCCCTTAGCTCCTGAAGCACCCTTGGGTGTACTTAATCAGGCCCCATAGCCTTGCCCGTTTTTATTTTTCCCATCTACTCCAACACTCTCACTTCCATGAAGGTATTTGTATCCACCTCCTTGCCCTCCCTCCCCTTTTTGTTCAGAACAGGCCCTTCCCTTCCTTCTCGGAAGTGAAAACGGATGCAAAGTATTAATTTAGAAGGGTTGCCTTTTCCTCATCTCCTACAGCTATTTTACCTTCCTCCCCTCTAAGTCTTGGAATCCTCTGCCTGTTTTTCATCTTATCGCTCACACACCTATAGAATGTTTTGTCTCCCCTTTTCACCTCCCTAGCTATTTTCTCCTCTGTGCTAGATTTTGCCTTCTTAATTGTTCTTACTGCTTCCCTGAGCTTATCCTTATAGACCTCCTTTTCCTTTAACCCGTGACCTTTTGTAAACCCTAAAGGCCCTTCTCTTCTCCTTGACAGCCTCCTTAACCCCTGCAGTAAGCCACAGGGGCTTTCTTCCCATTTTGCTTTTGCTAATACTCCAGATGCATTGCTCCATGGCCTTGAGAATTCCTTTGCTAATTGCTTCCCACAGCTGCTCTACCTCCTCCAGCCCTTGGATCCCTGCAAGCTCCCTCCTTAAGATGCCCCTCAATTTTTTGAAATTTGCCCCCTGAAGTCTAGTACCCAGGTAGTTGACATGCCCAAATCTGCCCCTGCCTGGATGGAAAACCTGACCATCTGGTAGTCACTGTCCCCCAAGTTTTCACCAACATCAACCTCCCCCACTCTGTCCCCATTTGTTAGAACCACATCTAATGTAGCCTCTCCCCAGTACGTCCATTAACAAGCTGGCTAAGGAACACATCTTGCAGAGACTCCAATAAGCCCCTGCTCTTTTATTTATTTTATTTATTTATTTTGCTTTTGGTAACCGGGTAAGTGCACTAGGCAAACAATGCCTGTTTTCAGGCACGACCCGGGAGAAAACAGTTTACAGACAAACAATATACATGTGACACAGCACATGAAAGCAGTACAGATCAGAGTAAGAAACAATGTTTGGATATTAGCATTATTAGGATTTTCTGTTGTGGCCAATGGAATTTGCCATTCTACATTGGGTAGGTTCAGGTCCCCTACCACTAGGATTTCCCCCTTTCCTAGCCTTTTCCCATATATCCCTAGCCAATTACCAATCCACTTCCTTGCCCTGATGTGGTGTTCTGTAGACCACCCCTATTCTTATTGTCCCCCTCTCCTTACTACCCAACGTAACCCAAAGCATCTCAGTGGACCCTTTCTCTTCCCTATCTTCCACTACAACTATCCCTTTCTGTGCATATTGTGCTACCTCCTCCTTTTTTACCCTGTCTATCCCTCCTAAAAAGATTGCACCCTTGTAGTTCCACCTCCCAGCTATGGCCCTCCATCCACCATGTTTCTGGTACTGCAATTAGGTCTGGGTTATCCACCACTACCTCCAAGTCTGCCATTTTATTCCCTAGGCTCCTGGCATTGGCTAGAATTCCTGTCCATCCCCCCTCTGCCCTTATAGTACCCTTCCCTCATGCTGTCCCTTGTCTCTTGCTTTGGGAGAGTGCAAACTGGGTTGTCCCCGCTAGGCCAAGGATTCTTCCCCCACTAGAGCCATACTCTCCCCTGTCTAGTTTGAATTCCAGTCAGCCCCCAGTCTCTCATCAATGTACCCCTGCAGTTTTGCCCTTAGTAATCTAGCCCCCATGTCACTTATGTGTAGCCTGTCCCTTGTGTACAGACATTCATCCACCCATGTATCCCCCAGTCTCCCAGACATGCAAAACCCTTCTCCTCACACCACAGCCTTAGCCAGAGGTTAAACTCCTTTACTCTGAGTTGCCTAGCCGTGCTAGCGCAATGCACTGGTAGGACTTCTGAGAAGGCCAGGGAGCTGACCAAACCTTCACAACCCTCTGCCAACTCCTTAACCTCCTTTGAACCACCTCCTCCTCCTCCCCCACTAAATCATTTATGCCTAGATGCACTATTAAGTGCAGCTTGCCTCCCACTAGATTGACACAGTCCTTTATCCTGGGGAGTGCCCTTCTAGCCTCCATTCCTGGATTGCAAACAAACTGTCCTCCCCTTACAAGCTACCTTCCTCCTCTGCCAATGAATCCCCTTGATGATTGAATCCCTGTATACAACTACTGCCCCAGATCTTTCTGTCCTCAGGGGTTCCCCCCTCTAGTGCCCCACCCCTTCACTCCCCCTCCTTCCAGCTTAGGCACCTTTCTTTGCTCTCTGTCTCTCCAATTTTGCTCCCCGCCCTCTTTCCTCAACCCCCTTTCCTTGCTACCAGCTATCCTCCCTGTCTCCTTGGACTATCCTCCCCATCTGTGTCCTGCTCTGGATCCCAGTTCTTGCCCCTCCCTCCTCCCCATTGCCTTACCATTTCCAAGTGCTCCTCTCTTCTCCTTTCTTCTCTGCTCCTCTCTTGGGTTGCATATCCTCCTCTTCCCCTGGTGACCCTACCCCCTGTTTGTGTGCTACCTTCCCTTGCCCACCCCCCATTGTCTGTACATCCCGTCACATGTACCTCTCTCAATTCCCCTTCCCTGGCTTGGCCTCCCAGTGCTCACTGCTCCCATTCCCATCACTCATTTCATGCCTCTCAGCCCAGCCAGAGGCCAGTATCTGTTTGACTCCACTGTGTAGCTCCTGTCGAGTACAATTTGCTCAGTTCCCTTCTGTCCGTAGTCCCTTTGCCCACTTCCTGCTCTGGGTCCCTCTGTCCCTGCTCCGGGTCCCCCAGTCCCTGTCCCACATCTCTTTCCCTCCTCTGCTCTCTCGGTTCTTCTCCTGGTCCCCCCTCCATCCTCCCATCCACTCTTCTCCCTGTTCCTCCTCTCAAGTTCCCTCTTCAACCTCACTAATTCTGCCTCCATCCTCCTTAGTTTTTGACAGACAGGGCATTCTCTAGCTTCCACAGAGTGCTCATGAAACAGCAGCCCCACAACTATTACAGCCAACTCCCCCCCCCCCACCATATCTCTTGCCGTGTCTCCTTGCCTGGTAACTATAATTATAATAATTACTTCTCCCCATAGGGTGGCACCAGCTGCCATTGCCCTATCCCCTGCCAGCCCCATCTGCTATGATCCCCACACTTGCTCCTAGCCGGTTCCTTCCTAGAGCTCCACATTTTCCTTCTTTGTCCTGCCTCCCTCCTGATTAACACTTGGTCAGACAAAAGCCCCTTCAGTCAAGATTGAGACCATCCCTTTCCTTCCCTATATATTACACTGCCAGCCTAGAGTATTCCCTGAGCAAGTACTAATCTCCCCTGCACTCTTATCAAGTAATACTCAGATCAATACTGATTTCCCCCTGCACTCTTACCACATAAGACTTGGGTCAGTCTAGAGCCCCTTACAAAACAAGCAGAAACCTCCTCCTCAGTGAACTAGGTACAGTCTACAGCATCTCCACAGAGCAAGCAGAATCTACCCCCTCAGTATGTCAAACAACAGTCAAACATAGCTATGCCCCCTCAGTATGCTAAGTTAAATGACAGGCAAACCTCCCCCTCCATAAGCTATGTAACAGTCTAGAAAGGAAAGGGAGGATGAAGAAAGTGGAGCTGAAAAAAAGGGAGGGTATAGGCACAAGGTGGATGGCAGGCTATCTTAATGTTTGGAGCCCTGGAAACAAAATTAGTGAGCTCCAGCATTTCAATGGTGGTGGTGGCAGGAACATGATTAGACCTCATAGCCATTATGAAAACATCGGCCATGGCGAATGACAACTGGGACCTCTCAGTACCAGGCCTCACCATGCATAGGTGGGATGGGGGAGGGGGAAAAGGGGGATTGCCTTCTATGTCAAGGAAGGCATAGAGGTAGTAGAGGAGGTGTTCATCAGGGAAAGGAATAAGTAAACAGAATCACTGTGGTACAACTCATGGCAGCATCAGGTAAGAAGTTGTGTTATGGGACTGAGCTATAGACCACAGAGGCAGAGGAGTGAGGGTGATAAGGAACCAGGATCAGACATAGAGAATGGGGCCACAAAGGGGGAGGTAGATATAGTGGTAGATCACAACTTGCCAGACAAAAATTGGGACGTTTCAGCAGTTATGAGTACTAGAAGTCAGGCGCTGCTACTGTAAATATACTCCAGGACTGCCTACTGGTGCAGCTGGTAAGGTAACCCACAAGGCAGACTGCTATTCTCAGCATCATGCTCACCTGCTCAAAAATGGTAGAGGAAGTGCAGGTTGGGGAACCACTGGGGTCCAGTGTCCATAACATCCTATGGTTCAAACTGGCCCAGGATGCCTGTATACCCTGGTCAAAGGCTGAGGTTCTGGATTTCAGAAGAGCAGACTTTGACCAGATGAAGGAATTACAAATATATGAACATACAAATTTGCCAACAGATAAAGGCCTTATGGTCTATCGAGTCTGCTCGGGTGTGCAGCTATGACCTTATGCTGCAGCTGCCCTCCCTCCCTCCTCCACTCCCTGACCCTCCCTCTTACTATATTCCATCCTCTTTTGAAGTAGTCCATTGTTCTACATGATATCACTTCTACAGGCAATGCATTCCACCAAGACACCACTCTCTTCGTAAAAAAGTGTCTTCTCATTTCCCTCCTGAACCTTCCCCCAATCTAAGTTCGTGACCTTGAGTATCCCTACCCCTTAACTTGAATAGTCCCTCTATGCCTGTCTTGTTTATTTCCTTCATGCACTTGAAGGTTTCAATCATATCCCCCTGTCTCTCCTCTCCTCCAGTGAGTACATGTTCAACTCCCTCAGCCTGCTCACATAGGGTATGTTCCCTAGTCCCTGGATCATCTTTGTTGCCTTGTGCTGCACCCCCTTCAGTAACTTAATGTCTCTCTTCAGGTATCAGTGCCAGTACTGCACGCAGTACTCCAGGTGTAGCCTAAACAGTGACCTATGCAACGGCAGGATCACCTCCCCTCTCCTTGGAGATACACCCCTGGCAATGCAACCCAGCATTTTGTTGGCCTTTGCAGCTTCCTTCCTGCATTGTGCTGAGTTGTTCATTGAGGCCATTATAATCACCCCCCAAATCCTTCTCCTCCTCTGTCATGGCTAGCTGACCCCCCACCCCCAGCTGATAGCTTCTTCTTGGGCTTTTTGCCATGAATGTAGCACCTTGCACTTTTTGGTATTGAACCCCAACTGCCAGGTGTCCGATCAGCTCTTCAGTTTTGACAGATCATCCTGAAACCCATGCCATCCTCCTAGATCATCCACTATTGCTCCCATCTTGGTGTCATCTGCAAACAAACTGATCTTGCTCTTGATGCCCATTGAGATGTCTGATATGAACAACCAAAACAACACCAGTCCCAGCACTGAGCCCTGCATGAACTTGACTGAATTAGTCAAGGATAAGGTAGCTGTAGTAGAAGAAATCATGGGGGTGGAGGAAAGGCGGGCAGTAATTAAAAAGTCCATTCTTGAGGCAACTAAGTGATGCCTGAGAATGGTTACCAAGAGAAACAGGCACACAAGACTAATCTGGTTCTCCAAGAAGTCCGGGGAGGCAGTGAGGGCAAAAGAAAGGGCCTTCATCAGAAACACTGAGCTGTATATTGTGGAGGAGGTTAAGGAAGGGGAAAACAGTTTTCAGATACACTGGGGGGATGAGAGGGAAATTGTAAAGCTGACAGCAGAGGGCAGGGTACAAGAGGAAGACAAGCGGAAGACAATCATTAAATGATTACTGCTGCTCATATTTACAGTGGATGATTTTTATTTGATTTGTTTATTTATAATATTGTAAATCCATGAGCTACCAAGCTGTTTACATTGGAAACAAGAACATTACATACAAAGAAAGATGTAAGGAAAGAACAACAAGATTCAAAATATACATAATAACATAACCAAAACAATCTACGCACATTGACAATAAGCATTGTCCATTAAAACCTTTTTAAAGCCCCTTTGAAGCTGGCAACAGAATTAGTCAAACTGGTAACTGAAACAGGAAGTGAATTTTGAAATTGTGGGATCCTGTAAAGCAAAGATCTCTGACCCTTTGAAGTCCTTATTGTGGGAATTGAAAAGGAGTTTTGAGATACTGAATTGGTGCAAACAATACTACACTGTGTCTGAAAATGTTATGAATAAAACAAGGTACTTTACCCAAGGTAATCTTTTTGGCCAAAGTGCTGATTGAAGTAAGTAGCTTTGTTCAAGAGAAGGTCATTGAAAGGAGGTATACAAAACAAGCATTTGTCAATGCTGAATGTTGCTTGTTGCTTGCTTGTATGTGCTGTTTAGGTATTTGGAAGTGATAGTTCCATGCCTTCCTCCTAAGACATCCACTGTGTCTTTCCGTTCAGTATTCACAGAAGAGTGGGAGGGGCAAGGGCCACAGCAGTACAGCAGTTGCCAAGGGGGTGAAGTGGTGGACAACAGTCCATTCAAAGGCAAAAGAGTCCTGCAAGAGCTCACTAAATTGAAGGTGGACAAAGCGATGGAACCAGATGGCATATGCCCAAGGATATTAAGAGAACTGTGAAGGGAGATAGCAGTAACTCTGGCAGCCATGTTCACTGAGTCATTCAACATGAGTGAATTGGAGGAGGGCACATGAGGTCCCTCTACACAAGTCCAGCAGCAGGGAGGAGGTGGGGAACAATAGGCCGTTCAGCCTCACCTCAGTAGTGGGGAAGATCATGGAGATATTGCTTAAAGAAAGGATAGTGGGGCATCTAGAAGCCATCGGTGCCCATGACCATAGACAACATGGATTCACAGTGGGGACATCATGTCAGACAAATCTGGTTGATTTCTTTGACTGGGTGACAAAGGAAGTGAATCAGGGTGGGGCAGTGGACAACAGCCTTGATTTCAGCAAAGCCTTTGACACCATCCCATATAGGAGGCTGATAAACTAGCTGGGTAGGCTGGGCATGGGGAAAGGGTGGTAAACTGGGTTAGAAACTGGCTAACAGACAGGAGGCAGAGTGGTGGTAAATGGTGTGCAGTCTAGGAGAGGGGTCACCAGTGGGTGCTGCAGGGATCGGTCCTGGGGCCAGTCCTGTTCAGTGTCTTCATTAGTAACATTGCAGAATGTCTGAAGGAATTTTGTCACCAAATTTTCAACATAGCCATTTTAAGACCTTTGCTCATGAACAGTGTCACTGTGATTTTCTTAATCTGTCCCAAACATTGACTGCACACACACCAATCGCCATTATCGCTACATGCGGAAACACATTTTGGGCAGCATGTGAAAATGACAGCTGTACTGCTCATAAGGAGGTGTGGTAAAATGGCAATGTTGAAAATCTGGAATGCAAATATTAAAATTTCCGAACTTACGGCGTGCATAGAACTGTACAGCATGCGCTACATAAAAACAGTCATTTTAGGAATTTTTTCACCAAATTTTCAAACTAGCCATTTTTAGACCTCTGCTCATGAACAGTGTCATTGTGATTTTCTTAATGTGTCCCATACAATGATTTTGCACACCGACTGCGCCATTGTGCGCTACATGGGCTGAAACATGTTTTGGGCAAGATGTGAAAAATGACAGCTGTGCTGCTTATAAGGAGGTATGGTAAGATGGCAATGTTGAAAATCTGGAGTGAAAATATTGAAAATTCACGAACTTACAAGCATGCGTAGGATCAGCGCAACAAATGCTCGTAAAACAGTCATTTTTGGGAAATTTTTCACCCAGTTTTCAACATAGCCATTTAAGACCTCTGCTCATGAACAGTGTCACTGTGATTTTCTTAATCTGTCTCAAACATTGATTGCACACACCGACTGCGCCATTGTCTGCATACATGCACAAACACATTTTGGGTGACATGTGAAAATGACCAGCTGTACTGCTCATAAGGAGGTGTAGTAAAATGGCAATGCTGAAAATTTGGGTGAAAATATTAAAATTAGCGAACACTTATGAACATACGTAGGAACTACATAGCATGCTCATAAAACCGTCATTTTAGAATTTTTTTCACCAAATTTTCAACATAGCCATTTAAGACCACTGCTCATGAACAGTGTCACTGTGATATTCTAATGTGTCCCATACATTGATTTCACACACCGACTGCACCATTTATGCTACATGCTGTGAAACACATTTTGGGCACAATGTGAAAAATGACAGCTGTACTGCTTATAAGGAGGTGTGGTAAAATGGCAAATATTAAAATTGCGAACTTATAGCGTCTTGTAGGAACTGTACAGCCTTTTCGTAAAACAGTAATTTTAGGAATTTTTCACATAATTTGCAACATAGGCTTTTTGAGAGCCGACCTTATGAACACTGGCACTGTCGTTGCGTTAATCGGTCCCAAAAGGTGATTTTGTGCAGTGACTGTGAAATCACCCTTCAGGCCTGATTAATGTCATGACAGTGACAGAATTCATGAGGAGGGGTCCCAAAAACCCCATGTTGAAAATTTGGTGCCAAAATTCCCAAAAATGCCCGTGATATGCAGCAAAGTTGAAAAAACCCTGTCTCTCCCATTATACAGCTTACTGGCATTTCCTCAGTTCAGGGTCGGCTTTGAAGAGTGCAGACATGTTCCCGGTCCACGAAGATCGTCGCTGAGTTGGAGAGTAAGTATGGGGTGAGGGGTGTGTGGGAGGCAGGGTGCACAGTGGGTGGGTGGGTGCGGGTTGTGGGAGGGAGCAGGAAGAAGTGCTGAAGGACAGTTTTGCATTTACAGGTTTTGTTTTAATAAGATGATGAGGACATTTGCCACACTGGGTGGGCTCCAAGTGTGGCAGCTGGATGCAGGGGGCATGGAGCCAAGGGATTGGGCACCCCGTCAGCCCATAACACATTTTGCCATGCTGGGGTGGGCTCCAGCATGCACCTGGATGCTTTGGGGGTGGAGCCGATGGAGGATTGGGCACCCCATTGGCCACGACTGGCGTGTGGATGGGGGGAGGGGGAATGCGCATGAGCACGCAGTATGTGTGCATGCGTGTGTGTGGAGGGGGGAGCTCTGCTCACTGAAGCAGAGCTCTCCCTTTCAACTGTACGACCACTGCATTTTCAACTGCTGTCATAGACAGCTGCAGCAGTGATTGGGGAACTGGGGCCGCACCTGCAAACACAGTGAATGAACTAGAAGATGGGTGCCACACCTCCGAAAACTCGGATGATGGCACTATGTTTCTTGCACATGCGTGCAAGCAGCATAAAAATGTGTTGAGTGCATCACAGTACTGTAGTTGTAAAACAAATCTTGCAATATAGTTCTAAAGGGTCCTCATGCTGGACAGTAAACCCTCTCCTGCAGAGTAGTAAAACATTAAAATATAATCAAACACTGTAAGTAAAAGACTTTGAGATAATATGTTCTTGTAACCAGAACAAAATAAGGGTTTAACGTAAAAATAACTCTTAATCTTGGGGAACAGTTTCATTGTAAAGGGTACATGGGACTCAGAAAAGGGTACTGTCCAGGGTGATGCAGGTTAAATGTCTGAAAGTAGCAATCTGTTGACTCTCGGTTCCTTGGAATGTTTTTAGAGAAATAATTGGACTCATAGTAAGTGTCTTTCTAAGATTATTAAAAAAGTATGTATTTTGTCTTGGTTGCATTCAAAGCTAGTATATATTGGAGAAACCATGTATGCATGTTATTAAAGCCAACTTATAATGTATTGGATAAATCAGATAAACTGGGTTGACTCATGAAGATTGTCACACAGCATTTTTATTTATGTCAATCACCACACTATCGGATAAAAAAAATGTTGGTACAACTACAAACCAAGGACAATGTGTTTTAAAATAAAATAAACATAAGGGGGCATGATGGACACTTGTGGAAGACCCATAATAATCAGATCTGGATGAGATAAAATAGAGGAACTTTTGGTGCCTTGAGATCTTCCCAGAAGATAGTTCCCAAACCACCACACACATCAGGTGATAGTCCAAAGTTCCCATACCACCCCACAATATCAAGCAACAGTCCAAGGTTACTTAATGATGTTAACAAAAATTGCTAGTTAACCAAATCAAAGGCATTGATGAGGTCCATGAAGATGACTTCCAAATAAAGGCCCTTGGATCATCTGCATGAACTCCACCAAGGTCGTCAATGTACTATGTCCTGTGCAAAACCAGTGCTAGGAGGGTGTCAGAACATCATGTCTGAGCAGATATTCAAGCAATTGATGAAAGTCAATTCACTTAAAAACATTAGCAAGTGGAGTCAACAGTGAAACTGGACAATAATTCTGGACACAGGTTTGGTCCAAAGCTTTAAAATAGAAAAGACAACAACATTTTTCCAAAGGAAAAAAAACAGCCTATGTGTGAAAACTGTTAGGCAGCTGTGAGGCTTGCTGTTTTAATTCTGTATACCTGAGACACTATTTAAGAATAAAAGTATGTGCACTAGCAAGTGTCTCTTATCATATTGTTCCGGTTGGGAGTGCTCCAAATATGGTGACGGAATATCAGTGTTTGTGTTTTGGTGGCACCCAATCCACGTGGTGTGAAATTTTTTTGAATCATTACTTTTCCAAATGGTAAGAAATTGTCCATGGCATAAGGAAAAATTAAAAGTGTTGGCTAAAGGATGACAAATAATGTCACTGGTGGTCTTCACGAGTCAATAGCCCACTTTGTATAAAGCAAAGCAATGGTCCACTTCGTTCATAGTAAAGACAACAACACTTTTCCAAATGAAAAAACAGCTTATGTCTGAAAACCATTAGGTAGCTGTGAAGCTTGCTGTTTTTAATTCTGTGTACCTGAGACACTATTTAAGAATAAAAGTATGTGCACTACCACATGCCTCTTATCGTATTGTTCCAGTTGGGAGTGCTCTGAATTTGGTGATGGAATATTAGTGTTTGTGTTTTGATAGCACCCAATCCCCATGGTGTGAGATTTTTTTGAATCATTAGTTTTCCAAATGGTAAGGATATATCCATGGAAAAAGAACATTTTAAAATTTTGGATAAAGGATGACAAATATGTCTTTGGTGGTCTTCACGAGTCAGTAGTCCACTTTGTGTAATCCAACCAAAGGTTCTGGATTCATATTTGTTAAGTATTGAAATACTTCTTCTGGGATCACTTTTTAAAATAAAATTTTGGTCCATTGAGAACAAAGGAATCGCACAATTTTGATAGCTGTGTCTGACAATTTAAAGTCATTATTTGGAATGTATTTCGTCAGATCAGTGAAAAAGTAATAAAATTCACTGGCAATATCACTAAATTCTGTAACAGCTCCTGAGTCTGTTGTGAGTGATATGGTATTGCTATCAAAATTCACTGATGTGCCTAAATTAGGGTCAATAGTTAGTAACGAGGATGAGGTAGAAAACTTAAGGAAGGAACTACACAGATTGGAAGTATGGGCAGAGGAACATAAGCTGGAATTCAACACAGAAAAGTGCAAGGTCATGCACTTGTGCAGATATAATAAAGTAAAATATACATTAAAAGGAAGAGAGCTGGCAGAAACAAAGGAGAAGAGGGATATGGGCATTATCATTACAGATGATTTTTCCTTTAAAAGGCAGTGTAGGGAAACATCAATAAAATGTTATAGCACACTGGGTTGCATTTGAAGACACATACAGAGCAGGGATAGGAAGGTCCTGATGCCACTGTATTTGTCACTGGTACGGCCACATTTGGAATGCTGTAGTCCGTTACGAGCACCATTTACAAAGAAAAGGATTAGATGTTTGGAATGGATACAGAGAAGAGCAACAAGGAGAACAGCAGGAATGCAGGTTCTGAGTTATGTAGCTAGAATGGATACATTAGGACTTTACACATTGGAATATAGGAGGATGAGGGGGGATTTAGGCTTAGTATATGGGGCATTTGAAAATAACAAATTATGGGACTGCATGGGTCTGGAAATGAAAGGTGGGACATTGGCAACTAGATCTCATATCCTTAAGCTGCATAATGAAATCAACAATTCAAAAAAGAGGGGAATGTGGTTCTCACAGAGGGTTGTGAGGGTTTGGAATAGTCTCCCTCTGGAAATTGCTGGAAGTGGTAATATAAAAGAGTTTTAAGATTAAACTGGACAAATATTGTCTACAAAATAACAAGAAGGAATACAATCCCTGAGACGATGAGAGCAGCAAAAGGCAAATTGCCTATACATGCTCGAAACTACCTGTGAGTGTATGTGGACCGTTTCTTTGTTTTTTTAACCAACATTTCAATGATGAGGTCCAAGGTTGCAGCCACATTCTTTCTGGCAAAACATTTCTGTTTCTGGATAAGGAATTGTCGTTTAGGGTATCTAACCTGAGATTTTCATTTATTGCATAGTTGTTTGTATGTTAATAATGAAGCTGCATCATGGGTCCTTTGATAGGACTTCCAACTGATGTCCCTTTCTCTCATGGAGGTGGTGGGGAAGGTTTGGGTGAAAAATATAGCATTCTGGAAGTATAAGGAAATACAGAAGGAGCAGGACAGAGAACTGTACCAGTTAAAGCAGAAGGAAGTGGGGAAGGCAGTCAGAATAGCAAAGGCCCAAACTGAGGAAAAGATAGCAAACTCAGTTAAGAAGGGTGATAAAACCTTTTATAGGTACATTGGGGAGTGAAGAAAGATGGAGGTGTCAGAGGAGGGCAACTAAATGGTACAGGGTCTGCACCAGACATACGAAGAGAGAGACTAAAGAGCTTAATATGTATACCCTCAAGGAAAGGAGGAGGGGACATGATAGAAACTCTCAAGTACCTCAAGGGAATCAACAAAGTCCAAGAGGGTAGCAGAAAAGAGATGTGCAAGAACAAGAGGGCACAATTTGAAGGTGAGGGGATGACTCACAGACAGCGTGAGAAGTATTTATTTCAGGAGAGGTGGTGGATGCAAGGAATGGCCTTCCTGAGGAGGTTGTGGGGTCAAAAACAATGGGGGAATTTAAGAATGCATGGGACAGACAAAAGGCAAGTCTAGAGGGAAGTAGGAGGAAGTAGACTGTTGGTTAACTAGGATCCACAGCTTATCCAGTAGGAAGGGAAATGGGCAGACTGGGTGGACCAAGTGATCCTTATCTGCCATCAAAGTCTATGTTTCCTCAGTCGGAAGAGCTTTGGTGTGATTCACTTCTATGTATTGCCCCTTATTCTTAGCCTCTTCAAAGGAATAAATTTACAGAAACCCAAACTGAATATAGTACAAAAAAGAAGTCACTGCTTCATCAAAATTATTAATTTGATATAAGAAGACCAGTCACTTAGCATGCAGGCATATAAATGTGTAACATTAATTTTTTTTTTAATTCCTGGTGTTTACAAAGACAGATGGAACTGGTCTCTTTTTGGCTGCCCAATAACTATAGACCCGACTTTGGTCACTGAGGTCATAAGGCAATATACCTGACTGGGCGGTTTTAGTAGTATCAGTGCCCAGGATCCAGTCTATACTTATCAAAGTGCCAGTCCTATAATTCTTCCTACAATCTGTGAATACTTCATGTTAGATTTAATATCCCTGTATCCTACCACATTTGTTTCGGTACCAGTTTACTTATACAGTAGGTCACTCAGAGTGATCCATTCACAGTTCATAGGAAAAGATACTTATTGATGATATCCATATCTTTATCTTGAAAACCGGGGAGGGGGAAGGGTGGCATAGATAACATAGAGATTACTTTCTCTACCCTAAAACCGTATACCACCCTGACGTTGAAACTTCGACATTGACCAACACTATAGTGACTAGTTGCTGCAGTGTCGGTGCTGGACCCCGGCATTGTTTTCAGGTGGTCTTGCATCCCCTTCCCTAATCAGCTGTGACTCGGAGTTGATTATATTTAGTGGGGGGGGAATTTTAACATAGAACATACAATCTCTGCCTTTATGTCCACACCTATCCATACTGTGAATGTTGTAGCATTCAAAATGTATTACGGAATTTGGAATTTTATCCAACAACCATATCATAACAGCAATTACATCAATGTTGTGACATTGTACCCAGATTCAAAACCTTCTCACTTATCAAGTAAACTTTGTACATTCAAATGAACAAAAGTGTTTGAATTCCTAGGCTAGGAGGTGAGAGTACAGATGCCATCCACAGGTCCAGGGTTTGAGTGGGCAGCACCTGATGTTAAAAATCATAGTGAAATGCCATCCGAAAGACTAGAGCTTCAGTGGACAGAACCTGACATTAAAAGTAATGGAAAGATTAATGCTCTTTTAAACTGAGGAAAGCAGGAAATGTCTGTGTTCTCCTCTTTACCAGGATGTAACCAGTGTAAGTTTTTTTGTAACAGGCAAATATTTAAGAATTGTTTCCCAAACAATCATTCTCCCAATTAAAGGGTAGTAAAACGTTAGGTTGCAGATGACATTATCCTTATATTTAGAACTCATGAAAGCATTTGAATTGTTACCTAACACAGGTAAAATAAAGCAGCCAGAAACAGTATAATTGTAAGGACCAGGGCAAACATGGAAAGTCACCTCAGGGAACTCAAGCTTATTCATAAAAGGTTCCATCCTAAAATATTCAAAACCAAAATACCATCTCTTTGTAATGCATGTTGATGCTATGAGTGAAAATATTACAGCCAAAGGCCACTAGAAAATATGAATAAAAACTTGAAATACTAAGTATACTTAGATGGTGGTTCGAGATACTAATAAGGTAAAAATATGCTTTACCAGGAACAATAGCTAAAAGGATTAGGCTCCAGCTCCAGCCTCAGCTGACTCTTCCTGACTCTTTTCCTTCTAGCAGTCCCGCTTAGCTGCTGTCACTGAGAAACCACTAAGTCTGATACAGTGTGCTTTTCAACCCAACAGACTCCACCCAGCCAAACTGCCGCCATGGTCAAGGCCAATTAGGAATCACGGGGGAGGGGCTGGTTTTCAGTGGTTGCTGGCTCAAGCACTGCAATACAATAAAGGCAGCTAGTGGATCAGCTGGAGATAATAGAGGATGAGCAACTGTTCTCAATGCAAAAAGATCAGTAAGTCAGAACACAGTCACACATATAATTAGTAGTTTATCAGTTCATTAGCTGCACAAACTACTTTCGGTTTATTAGTTACCCTGATGTGGGTGTACTTTGACATGCTTGGAAATCACTGTGTCTCACACAGATGGAACAGGTTGAGACTCTCACTCACACGTTGGCAAATGGAGTTGTTGGCCGAGGTAAAGACAGGAACTGCTTGAAACCTGCCACACTCCAGCAGACTCTATTTTGCTTCACTTTGTGGAGGTAATAATAGTAGTAGTAGTTTTATTTATTTATGACACCCTTCCTTAGAGGGCCAGGGTGCCATTAGAAAGAGGAAATAGCAAAAATAATACCCCAATACATAATAATAAAGGAATAATGCCTGACAGGGTGGGTGTTATGCTGGGATAACATCCCACCTCGAGGTGGTTGGGCCCGAGGCCACCGGCTGAGGCTGGCTACAGGTGGGGATGTTATCCACATAACACCCACCTGGAGGGCATTATTCTATTATACAATGGCTCGCTTACACTTACATTAGAAAAATGGTAAAAAATACTGTTTTAATTGTATTTTTGTAGTTTTTTATTGTGGAAGGATGCTGATTTGAAAAATAGTGCCTTATACTGTTTGCACAGCAGGTGGAGCTGTTTTTCTGTGTGTCTGTTGCAGGTCTCTAATAGGTGTCCCCCACCGGCTCCTCTAGGTGTTCTCATACTGGGTTCCTTTCTTTACTGTTTTCTCCTGCTATTGCTTCATGTATTTAAAGAAAAAAAAGACATAGAAGGAAGATGAGTTGAACGACCAGTGAGCATTAGTACAACGGGCGAATGAGGCGGGCACTGGAGAAAGAGGGGGAGACTACTGTGACGCTAATCCTGAAGATGGCTTTGATTTCAGTTTGGTTTTTTTTTTTAGAAATAAACAAAGCTTGTTTGGGGCACGTGTAGAGCTGTGCCTACTGTGAAGCCGATCGGAAATGCGGCTTTCACTTTCAGTGCGAGCAGATGGTGGTGTTGGTGAGGCGGACACTGGAGAAAGAGTGGGAGACTGCTGTGCGCTAATCCTGAAGATGGCTTTGATTTCAGGTTTTTTCTTTTTAGAAATAAACAAAGCTTGTTTGGGGTATCGCGGTAGAGCTGTGCCCACAGAAGCTAATCGAAATGCGGCTTTCACTCTCTGTGTGCGTAGCAGGAAGCAACGGACAGCTGTGGATGGATTTTTTTTTAAACTTTACATGCGGTCGTGACTGTACTGGGACTAGAGTCGGGATGTTATCTGGGATAACATCCCGGGTCCAGTTCCAGTCTGACCAATCAAGGACCAGGATTTTCTCTTGCCATTGTATAATTAACAATAGTACATAGTACTATAAATGAAAACCCCTACACCCAGATATGAAAAGCTAAGAGCGGAATTGAATATCAGATAAATAAGCCACTCGTGAATAAACAATTCAAACACCAAACACCTGAACAAACAAAACAGTTTTAAGCCCTTTTTTTAAAGACATTCAATTTTTTAAGATTCCTGGTGCCTTTATCTTTTTCATCACCTCTTCCGAGAACCATAGCGGTCTCCTGTTCTTCTTGCTGTTGCAGATGCACACAGCCACCACCACTGATAGTGAGATTAGTGGGCCTTTGTTGAAAAGTGGAAAAAAGGTTGCTGCAAGAGGAATCCCAGAAACAGGGCAGTTGGTATTCACAGAAACATAGAAACATAGACTCTGACAACAGATAAGGGTTGCTTGGCCCACCTGCTCTGCCCATATATTTTTTCTGCCTTCATTGTTGCCATAGACCCTATTTGATTGACAACTCTTTCTCCTCTCCCACCTTTCTTACCTCTTCAATTCCCCTGTGCATATCCCAGACAACTTTGAACCTCACCACTGGTCTTTGTTTTGGAGGCAGTATGCTTGCTCACCTTTGATGGTAAGGCAGACCTTGCCCCTAACCACTTCCACTGGAAGGTTGTTCCAATAATCCACCACTCTTTCAGTGAAGAAATACTTCCTAATATCTCTCTTGAATCTACCCACTTCCAACTTCATAGCATGTGCCCTTGTTCTAGAGCAACTCTTTTTCAGAAAAAATACTCCCTTCTGCACCTTATTTACCCCATGAGGTATTAAAAGGTCTCTGTTTATATCCTCCAGTCCCTCATCTGTTCCAGGGTATACATGTTGTGGTCATTGAGCCTCTCCTTATAGGGCTTTTGATGCAGACCCTGTACCATTGCAGTTGCCCTCCTTTGGATCAGAAACACAGTTGCACATACCCCAGTCATGCAAAGCATTGTGGGAAGCATATGCAAATTCCCATGAAGGAATGTGGACTGGCTCAACTTTAAGCAGAATTGCATGGTGCCAAAAGGCCTTACAATGCAACCAGCAAAGGCTGAGAACAGCAGGCACAGACACATGCTTCATCCTTGTTAGGACTCATCAGTGTGCCATAACTGTAACTTAGCCCAGAAGGAGGGAACTAGCCTTATGAGTGTCTCACTTGCTTGGGCCATAGTAGAGATGACCTACAAAAGACAAGAACCACAGAACAAATGCCCTGATGCAAGGGCTACCCTGAAGGGCATTTCACAATACAGCCACATTTCAAAGAGAAACACAACTGCACATACTCCACCTTCACTCTGTTTATGGCCTTTCGGAGATGTGGTCTCCAGAACGTGGCACAGTACCTAAGGTGGGGTCTTACCAGTGATTTATACAGGGATAGCACCACCTCCCTCTTTCTACTGGTGACACCTCTTTCTGTGCATCCCAGCATCCCATTTGCCCTCCCAACTGCCCTGTCACAATGTACCTTTAGGTCATCTGATATGGTTTTCCCCAGGTCTCTTTCCTGCTTTGTCATTGTCAGTACCACTACACCCATTTTGTATTCTGCCCATGGATTTGTGTGCTGCTTTGCATTATTTTGCACTTTTTTTGCATTAAAACCCAACTGTCTTACCCTTGACCACTCCTCCACTTTATTCAGGTCTCTGTTCATTCAGAGATGTATTGACTGCACCTCTGGCAGTCCTGTTTAACAGATCTCTGTATATTGAAGAGTTCCCAGAGGATCGGAGGAGAGCAGATGTAATCCCACTTTACAAAAGTGGTTGCAAGGAAGAGGATAGCAATTACAGGCCCATCTTCTGTTCACCCCCCCCCCCGTTGTATGTCTTAGTGTTATCCACAAAGAGGCAGACCTTCCCTTCCAGCTCCTCTGCAGTGTCACTTATAAAGACATTAAGGAGGACTGACCCTAGCGCTGAACCCTGACATACCCCACTGGTCACCCTCCTTCCTCAGAGTAAACTCTATTTTCCACTGCCCTTTGCTTCCTATCCCCTAAACAATTTCTTACATAGTTTATCACCTTGTTCCCCACCCCTGGGCTTCCCAGCTTGCATACTAGTCCCCCAATGTGGAACAGTGTTAAAAGCCTTACTGAAATATAAGTAGGCCACATTCACTGCTCCTCACTGATCTAGTTCCTTGGTCACTCAATCAAAGAAATCTATCAGATTTGTTTGCCATTACCTCTTCCCTGTAAATCCATGCTGTCTTTGGTCTTGTAATCCAATGGATTCAAGATATCCCCCTATCCTTTCCTTTAGCAGTGTTTCCATTAATTTTTCCACCACTGATGTCCAGCTGATGGGCCTATAGTTCTCTTTCTTGCTACCGCTTTTGTAAAGAGGAACTGCATCTGCCCTCCTCCTATCCTCTGGTTCCTCTCCAGTCTCCAGAGATCTGTTAAATAGGACTGCCAGAGGTGCAGCCAATATCTCCCTGAGCTCTCTCAACACCCTTGGATGCACCCCATCTAGGCCCATGGCTTTGTCCACCTTCAGGTTAGTATGTGCCTCCAGGACTCTCTCTCCTCAGAAAAGGTACCCGTATCCACTTCCCACCCATCGCAGCTCCCATTGTTTTTTTGTGTCCCTCCCCTTCCCCTTCCCCTTCCATTGTGAACACTAAGCAGAAATATTTGTTTAAGTTGCCTGCCTTTTCCTGGTCACCCTCTGTACATCGCCCTCCCTTTTTAACCTTACAATCCCTCCCATTGTCTTCCTTTCCTCGCTTACATACCTAAACAATGTCTTGTCCTGTTTTGATACTGCCTGGGCTATTCTTTCTTCAGTTTGCACCTTTGTGCTTCATACCACTTTCTCAGCTTCTCGCTAGTTTCCCTTGATACTCCTCCCAATCCTCCTCCCTCTGTGTCTCCTTTTATCTTCATAAAGGAGCTCTTTTTGCCTCTACCTTTTTTGCCACCTCTTCTGAGAACCATAGCAGTCTCTTCTTCTGCTTCTCTTGCTCACTTTCTTGATGCAGAGGTTTGTTGCCTTCACTGTTCCCTCTTTTAGTTTGGCCCACTGCTCCTCCATCCCGCATGACACTCCACCCCAACCAGCTCATCCCTGAGGCTTTCACTCATTTTTATAAAATCTGCCCTTTTGAAGTCCAGGACCCTCAACCATGTGTGATTCGATTCCACAGTCATCCTTATGTTGAACCGCACTGTACAGTGATCAATCACTGGTCCCCAGGTGGCTTTCCACCCTGACATCCACAACACTGTACCTGTTGGTGAGAACCAGGTCCAGTATTACCCCATCACGAGTGGGGTCACTGACTAGTTGCATAAGGAATGCCCCCTGCAAGGAATCTAGGAAATCTCTGCTTCTGGCTGACACTGCAGATTGGAGGCTCCAGTCTACATCCAGCAGACCGAAGTCTCCCACCAGAAGCACCTCCCACTTTTCCGCAGTTTTGTCACTTGCTTCCAACAGTATTGTATCCAACTCCTCCCCCTGTGCCAGAGGTCTGTAAATCACACCTGTGCAAATAGCAGCTATGTTCTCTGACTCAAGGGTGACCTACAGCACTTCTGTCCCCCACCCCCAAATTCCCAATACTTCTGTCACTTTTATGCTTTCCTTCACATAAAGCATTATACCTCCTCTTTTCCTTACCACCCTGCATGTCCTGACTAGAGTGCAGACTAGTATGGCCATGTTCCAGTCATGGTTGTCAGTGCCCCATGACTCGGTAATGGCCACGATGTCCAGGTCAACCTCTGCCATGATGGCTTCTAGGTCTGGAATCTTGTTTCCTAGACTTCTAGCATTAGCACGCATTTCCTTCCAGATTTTATCACTTTGCTTGTTGCCCCCCTTTTTTCTTTTTGTCCCTCCTCCTTTCCCTAACTCTTTTGGATGCTTTTTCCCACCTTCTCCCCATTTTTATCACTGTGTTGCCTGGATTAACTTGTACCCTGGGGTGGTCCCTCTTCATCTGGGGTCTCCCTACTCTCTACATCAGCCTGTGGGGGGGGCAGTTACTGTCTCCCAGATTTCTTCCACCACCATCAACTCTGGCCAGTTTAAATGTTCATCAGATTAACATTTAATCCATCAACTGAGGACTGCGGTCCCCCTCATGGATTGATGTAGACCATAGCCCCTGTATAGGCCCTTATCCTCCCAGTTGGGCCCCCACACCCCAACGTAGCTGTAGCCCTCCTCTCTGCACCATTCCCTCAACCATGAGTTGAAGGATGTGGTGCAGAGATCCCTCTCCTTTCCCTTGCCACACCTCCACAAACACTACTGAGTGTACTACCTGTCTAAGACCACTTCTCACTTCTCTGAATTCCCCCTGCACTATCCCAGTTTCATCCCTTGACAGGTTAATTGTCCCAAGGTGGACAATGACATCCAGCACCCCCTTCCTCCCTGCTGCCTAGCATTCCCTAAGATTCACTTCCTGATGCTCTGAGCTGTGATGCCAGGTAGGCACCTGATCTCTCTCTTTCTCTCTCTCTCCACCCCTTCTACTATTCCCAGATCAATCCCTCTGACAGTTGAGTCCCCCAACAGAAGTTATTCTCCTCCTGTAGGGTTCTCCTCCCCCATGTTGGGGTTTCCACTACAGAGGGCCCCCACATCCTCCCTGGCGACTGGCATGGGTGACTCCTCCTGGCAGTCTCACCTCACCAGAGCAGTGAAGGAATTTTGCAATGGTACCACTCGAGGAATGTGCCTTCTACCTCCCCCTCCCAGCCTTCCAGAGACCACCACCCCATCCTCCAGAGCCCACTGTAGTCCAGCTGTTCCTCCTACCTGGCATCCTCTGTGGTAATGGATTTGGACTTGCTGGTCTCTGGCATCAGGAAGAAGGTCCCCTGACTCCTTTCTCACCAGCTCGGCCTCAAGTCTAATGACTCTCTCCATTGACCCGGACAGGTGCATGCCGATGGTGTAGCTCTACATCCTTCAGAAGGTCTCTCTGAAAACTTGCACCCCACAGACATTGTACTACACTACTCTCCACATTCCCTGTTCCTTCTTTCCCTGTGTTACTCTTTCCCCAGATAGGTTGCTGCTCCCAATCCTTGTGTTGGCCTCTTTCTATTCTTTTACTTGACCCTCATGCACCCCTACCTCTGATTGGGGTTTATTACTAAGAACCTATTTGTTGTTTCCTGTTCAGCTTGAACCCTAACCCTAGATAGGATGTTATTGCTATTCCCAGTTTGGGCTTACCTTTTGTTTCCTGCCCTTCTCAGCAATGAGTTAAGACACTGGATATGAACAGGTGCCCTATCACAGTGATCTGAAAGAGCCCCCCAAGTCTCTGTTTGGTCTGGCTGATGCCCTGCCAACGTCCCCAGACCCCACTTAGATGCCACACTCCTGCTTCATGGCACTCACGCTTCGGGGTCGGTCACACTTCAGGGTCGCTTGGACCTCTGGATATTTTGTAGAGACAATAATCACTCTATTGGCCGATTCCAGCCACATGTTCCTGCTCATCCCCAATGGTACCTACTGCACTGGCATCTACCTCCGTCCCTAGGCCCTCCTGCTGATGGTTTCCTCCCTCCACCTGCATTCTCCACACCCAATCACCTAAACAAATTTCAACTCACAATCCCATTCAGCCAAAAACAGAAGAAATTAGAAAAATGGAACACTTTCCTCGACTTAAGTGCTTTCAGATCCTCTTCCACTCGCTTTCAGCATTGCACTGCAGGAGGCAGGGACTACAACCTTTTTTTAATTTTAAACTACAGTTGCCCTGCTGTCAGATTCCAGTCATGTGCTCCTGCTCACCCTCAATGGTGTCTGCATCACTGGTGTCTATCTCCCTCCCTCAGCCCTCCACTGATGACATTCTCCCTCTACCAGCATTCTCCACACCCAGTCTCCCAAACTAGTTTCAATGCAGAATCCCATTCAACCAAAAACAGAAGAAATTAGAAAAATGGAACACTAGCTGGATTCAGGTGTTTCCTGATCCTCCTCTGTTCTCTTTCTCAGTGCTGCACTGCAGGAGGAAGGAACTACAGCCCTTTTTGTATTTCAAACTACAGCCACCCTATTGGCAGCTTCCAGCCATGTGGTCCTGCTCACCCCCAATGGCACTTGCAGCACTGAAGTCTTGTCTCCTTCCCTCAGCCCTCCTACTGATGGCATCCTCTCCCTAACTGTGTTCTTCACACCCAGTCCCTCAAACAAGCTTCAATGCACAATCCCATTCAGTCAAAAACAAAAGAAATGAGAAATATGGAACACTTTCGTGTACTCAGGTGTTTCCCGTTCCTCATCCACTGTTTCTCGACATTGCACTGCAAGAGGAAGGGACTTCAGCTCTTTTTGTATTTTGAAATACAGCCACTCTATTGCCAGATTCCAGCCATGTGATCCTGCTCCCCCACAATGGCTCCTTCATTACTGGTATCTCTCTCCCTACCTCAGCCTTCCCACTGATGACATCTTCCTTCTGTTAGCGTTCTCCACACCAAGTCCAACCAAACAGTTAATTATTCACAATCCTATTCAGCAAAAACAGAAGAAATGAGAAAACTGGAGGAAGGGACTACAGACTTTTTTGTATTTTAAACTATAGCCACCCTATTAGCAGATTCCAGTCACGTGGTCCTGTTCACCCTCATTGGCTCTTTTCGGACTTAGGTGCTTCCCAATCCTCTACCGCTCAATCTCGACATTGCACTATTCATAGGAGAAAGGGTCAGAAAAGGGCTTTCTGCCCTGAAAATAAATGAGGCTCCAGGGCCAGATAGCATGCACTGAAGGGTGCTCAAGGGACCGACATTACAATAGGCTGAACACCTGCCAGTCTTGTTCAATAGCTCAGTAAAGCAGGGTGATTCCAAAAGATTGGGGAAGTAGCAGATATAGTTCTGCTTTACATGAGCTGGGACAAGAAGTAACCAGGAGACTACAGGCCGTTAGTCTTTCCTTCATTGTGGTTAAACTGATGGATACATTATTCTAGGAAGGCCTAGTGGATTCCCTGGAGAGAAATGAGTTCCAGGATAATAAACAGTATAGGTTCATGGCAAGGAGGTGTTGTCAGATCAACCTGATAGATTTGACTGGGTAACTAAGACAGAAGATACATAGATACATAGATACATAGATACATAGATACATAGACACTGTCGGCAGATAAGGGCCTATGGCCCAGAGTCTGCCATTTGAGCTTGTAAGTTCAGTTTATGTTTTCCAAGAGTCTGTTGCCCCTTACCCTGACCTCCAGAATTCCTTTATGTCTATCCCATGCATTTAAATCCGTGATTGTTTCAGCCCCACCACTTCCTCTGGCAGGGTGTTCCACTTGTCTACCACCGTTCTGTGAAGAAATTCTTCCTCACGTTTCCCTGAATCATCCTCCCTCAACTTCATCCCATGCCCTCTAGTCCTGGAACATCTTTTTCGCTTAAAAATAGTGTATTCCTGCACCCTGTTCCTCCCTGTAAGATACTTGTATGTCTCTATCATATCCCCTCTCTCCCTCCTTTCCTCCAGGGAGTACATGTTCAGTTCCTTCAACCTGTCCTCATAGGACTTGTGATGCAATCCATGCACCATCTTTGTTGCCCTCCTCTGAACCTTCTCTATCCTGTCTATGTCCTTATGTAGGTAAGGTCTCCAGAACTGTACAGTGTACTCCAGGTGGGGCCTCACTAGTGTCTTGTATAGTGGAATTATGACCTCCCTTTTCCTGCTGGTGATGCCACTGCCTATGCATCCCAGCATCCTATTGCTTTACCTGCTGCCTTGTCACACTGTTTCCCTGCCTTGAGGTCATCAGAGATGATAACCAGATCCCTTTCCTGCTTGGTGCATGCTATATCCTCACCCCCAACTGATATATCGTGGCAGGGTTTTTGTGCCCCATATGCATTATCTTGCACTTCCTTGCATTGAATTTCAACTGCCAAACCCCTGACCATTCTTCAAGTTTCTGCAGGTCCCTTCTCATTCTGTCTACACCCTCTGGTGTGTCTACTCTGTTACAGAGCTTTGTGTCATCAGCGAACAGTGAAATTCTGCCTTCTAGGTCCTGCACAGTGTCACTGATGAAGATATTGAATAGGACCGGTTCCAGCACTGATTCCTGTGGTACCCCACTGGTCACTCTTTCCTCTATGGGTGACAGCCATTTACCACCACCCTCTGTGTCCTGCCGCCCAGCCAGTTACCTACCCAACACACTACTGTCCTGCCCATACCCATATTCCCAGTTTGTGCAATAGTCTTCTATGTGGCACAGTGTCAAAGCCTTGCTGAAGTCCAGCTAGGCCATGTCCACTGCCCTCCCTGATCTACCTCCAGTCACCCAGTCAAAAATTCAATGAGGTTGCTCTGACATGACCTCCCCTGGTGAAACCATGCTGCCTTGGGTCCTGTAGTCCATTGACAACCAGATGTTCCACCAATCTCTCCTTAAGTAGTGCTTCCATGATCTTCCCACTACCGAGGTGAGGCTGACTGGTCTGTAGTTCCCGCTTCCTCTTTGTTCCCACTTTTGTATAAGGGACTACTTCTGCTATCCTCCAGTCTTTGGGTACCTCCCCTGTTTCCAGTGATCGGCTAAACAGGATAGCCAGAGGTTCAGCCACCTCCTCTCTTAGTTCTTTAAGGACCCTGGGGTGCACCCATACCTCTCAACTGTACCACATGATGAGGAACGTTCCTCATTTTACTTCTCAAAAGCTCCCTGTTCCACATTGTGAGGACTTGTCCCACATTCAGTGTTAACATTTTAAAGCAAAATCTATACTAAATGATGCAAAAATATGTCAATTAATTAATAACAGACTTTCTGAACATAAATGCAAACACTTTAACAGTGTTCTGAGCTCCTTATGTAAAGATTTGATTAAGTGTTCCACATTTGCTCATTCGTTCCACATTTGAGAGGCAATGTTCACATTTGGTGAACAAAAGGTTGAGAGGTATGGTGCACCTCATCTGGCCCCATTGCTTTATCAACTCTTATTACTTCCAGTTCCTTCAGGACCCTTTCTCGTGTAAAGGGACTTGTGTTCATTTCTGTACCATTCTCACCCCTTGTACTCCGTTCAGACCAATTACCCTCCTCTTCCTCAGTAAAGACTGAGCAGAAATACCTGTTCAATATGTCAGCTTTACTGTTGTCATCCTCCACACAGCCCCCATCCTCCCCCTTCAGTCTCACTATCCCTCCCTTTGCCTTTCTTTTTCACTTATGTACCTGTAAAGGTTTTTCCCTCTACCCACTGATTTTGCGTGTGTTCTTCTGTCTGAGCTTTGGCTTCCCTTACTGACCTCCCTGCCTCCCTTTGCTTCTCCTGGTACTTCTCCCTATCCCCTTCTGCCTGTGTCTTTTTGTATTGCCTGAATGCAATCTTTTTGGCGTTCACTTTCTTGGACAAGCAATGGACTTACTCTACTTGGACTGCAGCCAGCCCTTCTAGTCAGTGCCACACAGAAGGTTTCTGAAGAAGTGAAAATATCTAGGTTTAGCAGGAACCTAGTCAGATGGGTGGAGGAGGCAGCATCTGATGGTGGTAAATGGAGTCAAGTTGGGGAGAGGAAGATCACAAGTGGGTGTCGTGGGAGTTAGTTCTGGCTTGAGTCCATTCCAATATGCTCATCAGGAGGAATACAGGACAAGATATGTCTCTTCATAGATGACACTAAGCTCTCGGCATGGCGCTGAGTGAGGAGGGAGTAATGGAGAAGCAGAGGGACCTGCATAGGTTGGAGAGATAATCAAGGTTTGGCAGTTGAAATTCAATGCCAAGAAATGCAATGGGATGCCCATGAGGAACCAGAACTCCAGGAGGAAATACTGGATGGGAGGTGTTAGGCTAGACACTGCTTCTGAGAAAGAGACCTGGAAGTCATGTAAGCAACTCCCTAAAACTATCTAGCCAGTGTAACAAGGCCTACAATAAGTTAACCAGGATGTTGGAGTGTATTAGTAGGGACTTTGATATGAGGAGGAAGATAACATTGCCTCTCTATAGATCCCTGGTGAGGCCCATCTGGAATACTGTTCTTCCCAGTTCTGAGTCCCCACCTGAAGAAAGACAAAGACAGGTTGGAGACAGTAGAGCATGAGGGTAACAAAATGATTCAGAGCCAACAGGACAAATCCTCGAGGATCAACTTGGGGCACTGAACATGTACTCACTGTAGGCCAGAGGGGAGGAGGCGATATGATAGAGACCTTCAAGTTCCTGAAAGGAATGAACAGGGTAAACTATAAGGATCTATTCAGTAGGAACAGCTAGTCAAAATCAAGGACACGAGTGGAAGCAGGCGGTTAGTGTTTGTGTGTGGGGGGGTGTTCAGGAGGAATGTGAGAAAGTTTTATTTTACAGAGATTGGTTGAGCCAAGGAACAGCCTGCCAGCAGGGTGCTGGGTGCAAAACCATGGATGGTTTCAGAAAGCTGGCAGAGATTAGGCTTAATAGTTACTCTGAAGGGGGTCAGTGCTAAGGCAGAAGCAAAAGTGGAGGAGGGGCAAAACCCCATCTAAGCAACAAGTCTTGTAGGATAGGAAAACTGGATGGCCCAGTGGTCTTTATCTGATGACATTGCCTCTGTTTCTATGTGTCACAGCTAGACTAGTAAAGTAGTCAGACAGGCTAGGTAAATACTGTACAAAGGAAAACACAGCACATACAGAGGAAAATCACCAACTTCATTGATAACCAGTACTGACTACAGGAGAGGCACACTGAACTGAAGCACATTCCCAGGTGAGCTCTGGGAGGGGGAGAACAGCAGAGAGTAAAACAGCAACAACAACAACACGACAACAAGTGCATGTACATGAACAGTCAAAACACAGTACCAACAATGATTTCAAGAGAATGAAAAAACAATATAAAAAGTGGATAAAGGACATCTGTTATTGGGACAGCCAGGATGAGAGCTAAGGCAGCATGCCACCAATGTATGGCAAGATACTACTTGTGACAGATTTGTGGTAGCACATAGAAACATCAAAAAATGATGGCAGAAGGGAGCCATATGGCCCATCTAGTCTGCCCTCAAGCCTACCCCTCTCCCCTTAACTGCTATTCAGTGTTATGGTGCCCTTGTACCTATCCCACACATTTTTGAAGGTTCCCACCATTTTCACTTCCACCACTCCCTGTGGAAGGTTGTTCAATTCATCAACCACCCTCTCAGTAAAGAAAAATCTGCATGTGTTTCCTCTGAATTTGCCCCCTCCAGCTTCATGTCGTGTCCCATTGTTCTTGTTTGGCTCTTGAACCTAAACAGGTCCTGAACCTGCACTTTGTTTATTACTTTGAGAGACTTGAAGGTCTCGATCCCAGAAGGCTTGACTGCACAAAACTCAGATTACAGAGTTCACTGAGTTTAAAGGTAATATAATAGAGTAAGAGGCAAAATAGGTACATTAGTGGGTGGGGTGGTGCATAGGCATATGTTGTTTTAATGTGGAGAGAGGAAACAGAAGCCTAGCTGGAGATGCATGATTTTGAGAAGTGTCAGTAAGAGTGATCTGAGAGAGTGCAGGGAGGAAGACAGCTGGGAAGAGAGGTTATTCCATTTGTCAGAAGCTGGGCAGACACAGCAGAATGGTCTGCTACAGATTTACTGTGAAGGCTATAAAAGGAGTGAGCAGTGGATGACTGGGGAGTGAGTAGGAATACAGGATGGGAGGGTTAAGAATAGTGGTGGGTGAAGTGGGCTCAATCTGTTCCACAGTGATTCATGGAGTAAAGGCGGTTGCAGAGTGCTCTGCAATGTGAAGCAGAGTAATTCACATTATAATGAAGTAACAAAGTCCATTGAAAACAATGACTTTGCTTTACTCCACCTTCCCAGACCACTACTCCACAAAATCTTAAGCAAGTGCGTGAAAACAACTCACTACCACCTTCGCCTTGTTTTTGGGCTCTGAATGTGAATTTTGCAGTGATTCATGGGATTTCAGATCATATGGGCTCTATATTGATCTGCACAACCTCAATTTGGGACAGTGTGTGTGTAGGAAGCAATAGGAGACAGTGTGCTCTGATCGCTGTCTGTGATTGAAACCTTCTAAAGCTGATAAAAAGCATTTTTGCTTTTTGGGCTCTACCTTTAGTTCATCAATTGCAAGAAACCTCCTGTGCTCATATCATCAAGTCTTTTTGTTTTGTGTGGATTTTGAATGTTAATGTACAACATTGAGTGTGTGTAGTGAAAGACAGTGAATGTGTGCTTTGGTGGAGGGGTATATCTGTGATGTAAGTAGATTTAAGTTGGAGAAATAGTGATTTCTTTGTTTTTTGGTTATATTTTTGTTATATAACTGACTGTGTTAATGTACACATAGTAATATTGTCAGTAATAGTTGAAATTCTCTTGCTGTTTCTGTTTTGTGTGGATCTGGTGCAGCAGTTCATAATTTCCGGTTGTTTACATTACAATATGTGGCACATTACTGAAGTTTTCAATTTGCTATGCATTACTCATTCACCATTGCAGACAAACTGTTGTGTGTGTGTGTGTGTGTGTGTGTGTGTGTGTGTGTGTGTGTGATGTTGCATGACATCAAATAATACACCTTTGATTGTGCCACAGACTAGTGTAATTGCAGGAGCAGCAGTATGACCCTGCTATCCACTGCAGCTGCCTGATTTTGTACTGCAATCGTGGTATCTGTTCTTTGTTTTGCTGTTTGTACTGCCGTAAAATCTGCAATCAGTGCCCCCTCCCACCCCCACCCCCACCGAAAAAGAATTTTTACTAGATTGGATTGTTTGTGACCTCATCGGCACCACTGGTTACTGAAGTTGTTTTCATTGCGTGAAAGTCTCTATCTGTTGCTTAAGCCACAGTTGTTTTTTTGGCTTCACATCTAGCATCCCCCCAATCAGAGAGTGAACGTAACAAAATCTAAATTTGTTTATGATATTGTTGTTGATCTCCCAAAATGCCCGCAAAGAGATGTGCAAGCAAAGCTGGTTCTCGCCATGGCACTGCTGCCAGTAAGATAGTCTGTGGGCATGGCAGGACGCAGACACAGAAATGCACTGCTGATGTGAGGAAAAGTATTTCTCCTGCAATGTTTTTCACAGCCCAATCAGTAGCTTCACTCATAGTTGGAGGAGATGATGTTTTCCCAGCTGGTGGTGTTAGAATTAGTGGAGTTAGTGGTGGTGGTATTATTAGTATTGGTGCCTCAAGTTTAAATTCTGACCAGTGTACCATATCCAAAGATACAGTGGAGTGTGAAGCAGTGCAAGTGAGTGGCAGCATAGATGATGTCATACTTCCCAGTAGCATCCCAGTAACTGAACCCGAAGATTCTGATGATCATGTCAACGATAGCATACAATGTGATATTCTGTCCACCGTGGCAGTTAATGTCACAAATTTTCCATGCAGTGATTCACAGTGTGGTGAAAAAATATCAGGTGATGGTGGTGTAGATGATGATGAATGTGATGATGATGATGATGATGTTGCTGTTGTTGCAACATGCAGGCCACATGCTAGCATCCAAGCAGAAGATGTGGATGCGTGTGACATTGATGAATATGATGATGATGTAATTGACCCCAGTTGGGAACCAGAGAAAAAGAAATTCAAAGTGGCTGTGTCTGAGTCTGTTTGCAGGAATCCGCCCCGTAAAACTTGTGATTTACCAGTTTTAGTTGATGATGATGACCCTGTAATAATGATAGGTAGTCGAGGTGGTCAGTTGCAGTTCAGGTGTGCAGTGCCCAAAACATTATGTGCCACCCCCCACTTCAGTGCTTAAAAGAACGGAGTTAAATAAGCAGCATTATGAACATGTAAAAAGCATAGCATCACAATCCCTTGTTTGGGATTTTTTTGTTCAAGATGCAAATGAGTCAGTTGCAATCTGTCAGGTTTGCCATGTGCGTGTGAGTCGAGGTAAAAAGTGGAGCCATCTGGGCACAGGAGGACAGCATACACATCTGAAGAATAGGCACATGGCACTGTGGACCCAGCACAAGCTGGCAGCTAATACCACAGTAGGGTGTTCACCCTCATCACCAGCAACCATAATAAGCATGTTATCCCCTTCCATGACTGTTAAGTCCAGTAGTAAATTAAACATGTGCAGTAGTGAGGTAATAAGAGCAGAGGATTACTACAGGCATGATGAGGTGGAGGAGCATAATGACTTTGAAATGTTGTCCAGTGCTGCTGAGAGTAGCAGTTTTTGTGGTGGTGGTGGTGAATGCAGTATGTCTAGTGCAAGTGGTACATCAACCCCAGTTAGCAAATCTGGCAAAATAACTGCATTTGTGGGTTTGTCTTCATCACCTGTGCAACTGTCTTCATCAAATGTCCACTCCACCCCTGCCAATGCCATTCATCACAAAGCACAACCATTTGTGATCGCACCCATGTAAAACATTTAAGTCAGCCCATCCTACAGAGTGTTTTAGATAAGCTGAAGTATCCCCCAATCATACAGTGTCATGTGACCTTAATGTCTGCTGTAGCTGAAATGCTGGCAATGATCTTTGCCCTTCTCCTTTGTGGAGAATTCTGGTTCCGTGGTTTGCTGCACATGCCTGTCTAAAATGGAAAGTCCCATCCAGGACATACTTTTCTACCCGTGCTGTCCCAGAGTTGTTCGCACTGTGTCCAACGCAGTAAGACATGCCTTCAACATTCCTCCTCTCTATTCATCCATTTAAGTATGGATATGTGGACAAGTGGCAAACAACGGAGTTCATATTTGTGTATAACTGCACACTGGCACAGGTGCGGGGTTGTCTGTGCTGTTGGTAGTGTGAATAATCAGTGCAGTAAGGTGGATTGTCGTGGTAGCAATCTTCCAGGAATTCAACAGCATGCAACCATTGCTATGCGCATGGACCTGTTCACACACTGGTGTGAACATGTTGTTGGTCATGGTACTGACTGAAATTGACAAGTGGCAAAATCCCCTGTCCCTGAGAGCTGGGTTCATAGCAAATGATAATGGGTCAAATATGGTGAAATGCATCACAAATGGTGGCTTTGTTCATGTTCCATGCATGGCCCATTGTTTAAACCTTGTGGTGCAGGAGTTTCTGCAGCACCCTGATGTAAAGGAAATGCTGACCACTACAAACATATCTGCTCTCACTTTTCACAATCTGGAAGGCCGTGACCAACTGCAGCAGTTGCAGATACAAAACAGCCTGCCTCAGCATCGCTTAAAGCTGGAAGTTGTCACCCAATGGAATTTCACTTTATACATGGCAGAGAGGTTGTATGAACAATACAAAGCCATCTCAGAATATCTTGTGATGCACATTAGCCGTGACCGTCCCGGGGCCTCCATGTCTATGACGACTGAACAGTGACGCCTCATGGACTCTGTAATAACAATTTTGTGGCCTTTTGAACATGCCACACAGGCAGTAAGAGGCAAGTCTGCCTCCATTAGTCAATCAATTCCACTGCTGCGGCTGCCGAGGCAGACACCGGTGAATGTAGAGCATGGCCTTGATGTTGCTGGTGACAGTGGTAGCAGTATGTTGCTGCAACACATGCTGACAGTATTCAACCAGAATTGTCACATTGTGAGCATTCAGCGAAGTGACAACTTTGCCGTAGCAACAATGCTGGAGCCACAATACAGATGTGGAATTGCATCAGTACTGGAGGGAGGGCCTGAACAGGTAAACAATATCAGTGGTCAACTGGTGCGCTTGGTCCATGGGGCACAGAAGTCACGTGCCAGGGTCAGCAAACCTCACAGCGTAATCCAGCTGAAGGTGTACCATCAAGCATATCCTGCAAGGTGAAGAGGACTGCAGTTCCAGGTGGTCTGTCATCCAAAGTGGCTGGCGCCAACCCACTTTGGGAAGCTTTGTCCCAAGTGGGTATTTGTGAAATCAATGATTCGGAGAACAGGATGATGCATCAACAACTGGACTTAGTGCGGCACAGAGAATGGTTGAGTCATATTTGTCTGAAAACAGGCATCTGACAATCACTGAAGATCCTCTTTGTACTGGAGTAGAAGGGTCAGTGAATGGCCAGAGCTGACTGTAGTGGCACTGAAGTACCTCACATGCCCACCCTCCAATGTAAGTGTTGAGATGGTATTCAGCTCAGCAGGTGCAATAGTCAGGGATCATCGGACAAACCTGTCTCCTGCAAATGTTAGTTTGTTAACATTCATTAAAATGAATGAGAAGGCACATACCAGCACAGACTACAACCTCAGTATTCATACCCCGCCTAGTCATGGTGATTTTGGTGATGTGGAAATGGACCATCCTGGTGGCACTGGCAGTGGCTGCCTGAAACGGCCCACCACTGACGAGATGACAACACAATGGAGAAAGAATTTCCCAGTGGTCAGACTTCAGACATAGATGACTGTGAGAGCAGCTTTCTTTAGGAGGATGATGATGTGGTTAATGTTGGCAGGTTTTAACTGAAGTTGTTAAAAGGCGTGTGCCACCCTGGACCACCACCACCACCACCACCGGGACTGATGTTAGCCACTGACACCACTGAGCATGAGTCTGTCTGCCCCCCGGACCACCACCACTGGGAATGATGTTGGCCAATGCCACCACTGAGTATGAGTCTGTCCGGCCCCGGATCACCACCACTGGGACTGATGTTGGCCACTGCCACCACTGAGCATGAGTCTGTCCACCCCCCTTGACCACCACCACTGGGACTGTTGTTAGCCACTGCCACCACTGAGCATGAGTCTGTCCGCCCCCTGGACCACCACCACTGGGACTGATGTTAGCCACTGCCACCACTGAGTATGAGTCTGTCAGGCCCCGGACCACCACCACCAGGACTGCTGTTAGCCACTGCCACCACTAAGCACGAGTCTGTCCACCCCCCTGGACCACCACCACTGGGACTGATGTTACCCACTGCCACCACTGAGCATGAGTCTGTCTGCCCCCCAGACCACCACCACCAGGACTGATGTTAGCCACTGCCACCACTGAGCATGAGTCTGTCCACCCCCTGGACCACCACCACTGGGACTGATGTTAACCACTGCCACCACTGAGTATGAGTCTGTCCGCCCCCTGGACCACCACCACTGGGACTGATGTTAGCCACTGCCACCACTGAGTATGAGTCTGTCAGGCCCCGGACCACCACCACCGGGACTGATGTTAGCCACTGCCACCACTAAGCATGAGTCTGTCCACCCCCCTGGACCACCACCACTGGGACTGCTGTTAGCCACTGCCACCACTGAGCATGAGTCTGTCCACCACCTGGACCACCACCACCGGGACTGATGTTACCCACTGCCATCACTGAGCATGAGTCTGTCTGCCCCCCAGACCACCACCAGCACCGGGACTGATGTTACCCACTGCCATCACTGAGCATGAGTCTGTCTGCCCCCCAGACCACCACCACCACCGGGACTGATGTTAGCCACTGCCACCACTGAGTATGAGTCTGTCTGCCCCCAGACCACCACCACCAATGGGACTGATGTTAGCCACTGCCACCACTGAGCATGAGCCTGTCCGCCCCCCAGACCACCACCACCACGGGACTGATGTTAGCCACTGCCACCACTGAGCATGAGTCTGTCTGCCCCCGGACCACCACCACCAGGGCTGACATTAGCCACTGCCACCAGTGAGTATGAGTCTGTCCATCCCTGGACCACCACCACCGGGACTGATGTTAGCCACTGCCACCACTGAGCATGCATCTGTCCGTCCCCTTGACCACCACCACTGGGACTGATGTTAGCCACTGTCACCACTGAGCATGCGCCTGTCCGCCCCCAGACCAACACCACCGGGACTGATGTTAGCCACTGCCACCAATGAACATGAGTCTGTCCACCCCCGGACCACCACCACCGGGACTGATGATAGCCACTGCCACCACTGAGCATCAGTCTGTCCGCCTCTGGACCACCACCACTGGGACTGATGTTAGCCACTGCCACCACTGAGCATGAGTATATCCGGCCCCACCCCAGACCACCACATCCATCAGCCACAGACACAAAGCTTCTTAATATTTAAATCACAAAGTGAGTATGTGTACTCATGTTTGTTATGCTATTTCACTTCCTAGTTGTATGTTTTGTTTTCTGTAGCTTTTCATAGCCGCAATGGTTGAACACATGTTACACTTATTTATTTATTTTTTTACAAGTTAAAAACTCTCCTTCACTGAAACTCAGTGGAATGGTACTGCAGCTGTAAACTGCGTATAGAGGAAACCTATGGAATATCCATTTGAAATCCATTCTGGTAAGTATGAAGATTTTGCTTCATCCCTTTCATTGTTTTGGAAAGACTGCAGCAATGCGACTGAGTATGATTCATAAACTACGTGTATGTCACCAAAACTATTTCTGTAAGATATCATTCATGCACTGTATTCTGAACTTGCAGCTGTGCAGCCCTGGCCATGACAGTGTTGAAAAGTTGCACACAGGTTGTGTTACTTGACGAGGTGTGGTTTTTGAAATGTAACTTGGCTTGAGATTGAGAACCAGGGACAAATTACAATTAAGTTGTAAGAAGTCATTCATTTCTTTTTTTAGAAAACTTCCAGATGCTTAGTTGTTCTGTCAAAGTGGCCTTATCCAAACAATTTCTTCAACATATGCCCCGGGCTGGGGCACACATGAATCACGAAGAAGTCATTTCATTAGATGACCATGACCATCATTAACAACCAGACTCAAGAAGGATGCAGATGAAATCTGTGAAGAAGTAACAAAATAAGAAACCATTACAGACAAACCTGCAAATATGCCTCCCCTACCCCCAAAAAATACTTATCTTCATGTGTGCAGAGTTATCCATTTCAAATTTCTCGCAAAAGTTCTCATCGAGTAGCTGGCCGGTGGCACTGAAGGCTGGCCGTGGGTCCTTACCTCGCTACGCTGGCTGACCCGTGTTCAAAGGAACAAAATGCGGGTCATCAGGGTAACTTGAGGTTGGAGAGGATTGAGCATCCAAGGGACTGCTCTCTCTCTCCGGGAAGGGGGGTTTGCCAGTGATCGGCATTGACTGGCTCCTAGTGTCAGCTGGGGGGCAGTGCACCAATGCTGTAAACACTATGGGGCAGAGATGGGGCCAATATCTGGAGGCAGCGCATGAGGACGCATCCGCGCTCTCTCCGCTGACATCCTGCATGCCTCTCTCTGCAAGGGAGAAAAATAGAAAATGGAGCCCTCACCATGGATGGCCAGTGGTCCCCCACAGCACCGCCAGGAGAGCATCTCCCCAAACTGGATCCGGACTGGTGGGTGAGTACCTCCCCGCCCACAGTAAGTGGTGGGGGCTGAAGGGAGGGGCTGATACCAGTCGGCATGGAGGGGACATCAGAGGGTTAAGGCGAGGGCTCCCAGAAACAACACCAACAAAAAAAATTCTCATTGAGCACTGCAATGTGCCACCAACAGTTTCTGTGACCTGTGATATAGAACAATACCATGAGTACATGTCCATGTCAACCCCTCACCTACAAAATACACAAATATATATATATATATATATATATATATATATAACTCACCAAGGCTACTATTAGCATACAGACAAAGGCACCCTTTCATCCAGTTGAGATGATCCCATTGCATTTGCTCGAATCGCAGCACACATTGGATCAGCAACAGTTCGCTTCATGGTATCATCATTTTATTCTGGGGACTTTGTATGTGCTGAAATGCCCCATTTCACTTTGTTACCACTTGTCAATTTTCTGCACACAAGGCAGATGCATTGTGGGCATGCAGAAAAAATCTAAGCACTCTGTGCCACTACTGCGCGCATTACTGAGTGCGCCATTAATTCTGGGGGACTTTGTATGTGCTGAAACGCTCCCATTTCACTTTGTTACCACTTGTCAATTTTTTGCACACAAGGCGGATGCATTGTGGGCATGCATAAAAAATCTGGGCACTCTGTGCCACGACTGCGCGCATGACTATGTGCGCCATTAATTCTGGGGGACTTTGTATGTGCTGAAACGATCCCATTTCACTTTGTTACCACTTGTCAATTTTCTGCACACAAGGCGGATGCATTTTGTGTGTTGTGTGACTGTGAGCTCATAATGTCATACTGACATTATCAATTAGAGCAGCATTGCAAGTATGTCGTGACAATTTTGAACTGTACTTTTTTATGTTACTTTACATTGCCAGCCACTAGTTACCTCCAAGTCGTGACTTGAATGATACACTTCTTTTCACAATTTCTGTCGGCTTTACTTAGTTGACTACTTTTTTCATGTATGAAAAAAAATGAGCACACCTTTCAATATTGTTCTGACCAGGTTTGTATTTGTTGCAGCTGCTTTTCAATAAATATTGTTCTGTGGGGTCATAAAACACTGCCTGCTGCATAACCGTTAATTTACAACAGAGTGATATATAACAACTAACTGATGTGATGGAGAAAAGCAGTGGAAACACTGACAAAGACCTGGTCAGCACCATATTAAAAGGAATGCTCTTTTCATTATTTCACACATGAAAAAAGGTAGTACAGCAGACTCAAATACTGGAAATTATAGTATCATTCCAGTCAGGATGTAAGTAAAGGAAGTTGTAATATAGCATTAAAAGATATAGGTCAGAGTTCTCAACAGATTGTTACACTGCTACTTTACACAGAGATTCACCATGTTACATAGTTATGGTGTTGCACCTAACCTAATATGTGGGTGCTTTACTTTCAGGGGAATCTTTCTTGCTCCACATAGTGCAATACATTTCTGTGAAAACCACCTGTAATATCATTACAGTGTGTCACATCACAAAGGAATTCCTGTTCAGAAAAGCTGCCCACATTCTGCCACACTTTCTCAGCAATGTTAGGATGTGATGCCAGGGGGAAAGCAGGTGCATGCTCCAGTGTAGTGAATGTCCGGCAGCTATCCCAATGTTTCTTTATGTTATAAGGTTCACTTTGTGGTGAAATGTGGACACGATTCCACTAACAAGGCTCTTCTTACGGAAACATGCCCACACATTTCACCATAAACTGACCATTATAACATAAAGAAACATTCGGAAAGCTGCTGGACAATCGGACATTCATTATAATGGAGCACGCACCCGCGCTCTCCCTGGCATCATGTCTTAGCGTTGCTGAGAAAGGGGGGCAGAATTTGGGTGGCTTTTATGAATGGGAATTCCTCTGTGATGTGACACGCTGTAATGAAATTACGGGTGGTTTTCACAGAAATACATTGCACTATGTAAGGACATGTGGAGCAACAAAAATTCCCCTTGAAGTAAGGCACCCATATATCGGGTGCAATGCTGTAAGCTAGTGAATCTCTTTCATTTCTATTTCACAAGCAAAATAGTTATAGAGCCTCAGTAATGTTTACTTTGTGTCAGGACTCATGAATCAGACTTTAAGGGTTTCGCCAACAGCATGAAGAATGAGCAATGTGAGTATGTTGTGCTAAACTGCATGTGTGCCGTCACTGTTCTTTCCTGTGCGTGCATACATTGTCCAACTTCATGCAAACATATATGTGGTAAGACTTGTTGCATTATCAAGAATAAAGATAACAAAGAATACCTGATGTATATTTTATTGGTACCATCAGCACCAGCGGACTAAGAAATAAGATATTTTTTCAGAGATATCTGGTCCCTGTGCACCTCAGTCACTCACAGTGCACACATGACTTTGCGGAGATCATAGCACAAAAAAACACATGCTCTCCTAAAAGTTATGTGTGCAGTATAGTATATAAAGTGACTAAGGTGCACTCTGGCTAGACATCTCTGAAAAAATATTGTTATCACTTAGTCCACTGATGATGATGGTAACAATAAAATATACCATATTCTGCTCGCTATTCTTTATAGCATAAACACTGCAACAAGTCAGCAACAGCAGTATATGTTTGCAACACGCTGCACAATGTCTGATGTCTCACACACACACACACACGCACACACAGAGGAAACAACACTGACTGTAAACATGCAATTTTACACATCATACTTGTAGTGCTCACAACAGCTTGTCCACAAGCACTCCAAAACAAAAAGTCCACATTACTGAGGCACTGCAACAACAGAAGGGAAAATGTCTATTATTAAACAACAACAAAAAAACAGTACAGCACAGCAGTGGTGGGGTCCAGAAAACAATCCCTTAATGGGGGATGCTGTGGTGTTCAGGCAGGTGCAGTATTGTGACTATTTGCAGCTGCTGTTGATGGATTTGATTTATCTGCAGCTGAACAGCACCTACCCTCTCATTGTTCTCCCCAAGGGCTGCCCACACCAGAGCAATGTTGGCCTGTGTTGCAGGCACTGTGGCAGGGTCCACTGTAGGTGGAAACCCAGGTAGTGGTGGTGGTGGAGAGGGTGGTGCTGGTGGCTGTGGTGGTGGTGGAGCAGCTGCTCAGTTGCCCTCCTCTGCAGCAGCAAGGCACATTCACCCCAGCACCCTTGGCCCTGCACAGAAGGGCCAGCAGGTGGACACCTGCCCCCTTCAGTGTCAGCCTGCCATCCATCTTGTGGTGGTTTGTCATGTGCATGTGCTGGCCAACGGTCCCCAAATGTGTCCCCGGCCACAGCGCACCAGCACACCACACAGATGGCAAACCACGATTGTGCTGTCTTCCACACAGTTAAAAACTCCACACTGGGGAGCTGTGGGGGGACCAGATACAATCCTTGGACCACCCATATTTCCTTGGGCACCACCTGTGACTGTGGAGGTGGTGCTGCTGGAGCCCCTGCAGCTGCTACCCGTGGTGGTGGTGGTGGTAGTGGCGGAGTAGGTTGATGTGCAGCAGCCACCAGTGGCACTGGTGCTGCTTCTTCCATGGGGGGGAAGCAACACTCAAGAGTCGGGAGTGGTCCAGTAACACCCGACCACCCCGACGTGTGCACACTCCTCTCCTCTACCCGTGTCCATGGGCCAGAGACTCTCCTTGTCCAGGATCCATCGCACACAAGTCCCCAACTATCAACAAGTCCCGAGTCGATGCCTAACCTTCACCCGCACTCAGTCTCACACTCTCAGACACACACACACTGACACACACAGTTACACACACACACAAAACAAAACAAAACTTATAAAAAAAATTAAGTACAAAAAAATCACAAACACAATACAAAACTAAATAAAGATGTAGCTTTTAAAAAAGCTGTGTTTTCGGCACAAAATCACTGAGACAACTGCTCTCCTCTCTCACCAAAAGTCTTCTCCCTCTACAACTGCAAAGGAGAAAGTGAAAGTAACTGATTCTGTGACTCACTTCTTTCCTGTCTAGCTAAAGCATGTGACTTACAGTGCTGTAAGCCATGTGATGTGTGCGGAGCTGCCTATTTTGTTGTCACTTCACCTTACTTCGCGTTAAGGCAGAATGACAACGTGAAGTCATAATTAGAAGGCGAAGCAAGCACTTTATGATGCCCACTTCACATTGTGCTCCGCCAACGCCAAGTGGCCATTTTGCATCCTCTTTGCCAGCAGATTTAAAATTTGCTGCATCTCTAGTTAAGAATTGGCATGTGGGAACAATGACAAGCCCGTATTTGATCAGGCAGGAGAAACAGCATAAGTCACATCGGGTCTCAAGTGAGGATAAAGAAAGATAAGCATCTAGAAAGCAGTGATGGGTATGAGATGGTGCACTAAGAGCAAAGTGTCTGAACAAATGAAAAAGGGTGTCCTGCCTGGCAAATGTGGACTTTGGAGCAGTACTGCAGCAGAAGTAGTAGTAGTTTTTTTTCCAACAGCGCCCTTCCCTGAAGGCCCCGAGTTCTTTTCAAAAGTACAGACATTACAATGAATCAATAAACAAATAGAAAAATATCATAAATCAGCAATAAAGACATTTTAAGACCCATAAAATGCAGTTGGAAGGGACCTAAAGGGGAAGATAGATCAGTTCCAAAAGGGCTTGATTGCATAAAAAGGTCTTCAGACTCCACTTAAAGGCCTCCATGGTGGGGACTTCTCTGAAGACCCTCAGAAGTGAATTCCATAAAAGCAGGCCCACCACCTTAAAGGCCCTGCAGTCTCTGGAGATTTTCAGCATAACCTTGCAGCACAGCTAAGAGGCTCACCTCGGTAGCATGAAGAAATTGTGAGGTCATGAATGGGTGCAGGAGATATATCAGGTAACCAGGCTCTAAAGTGTGTAGGGCTTTGTTCGTTAACAAACCCATGCAGCGAAAACCCACATGAGGGGTATGGGTTTTATCATTGTAGAAAATCTGCCATACTAAACTACCCACTGTTAGATGTCTAGTCAGTATGTACCCATGTTTTAAGCTGTCTAACAATGTATGAATGTATGATTCTTCTGCACTGTTGGCACTGTATTCTCACCCTGCTTGTCACCATGTGTACTGTTCCTACTCTGAAATGATTGTACATGTAACTAACTCCAGGTTGTCCCTGAGAAAGGGATCTTCAGGACCCAGTGGGCCTACCCGGTTCACAAAATTTAAATAAATAAATAAATAAACCAGCTTTAAATGGGATACCCTGGATACCTGGTTCAGGTTTCAGCCAATAGAGTTGCGAACTGTCTAGGCTCCCTACCCTGGTGCGACAATCCACAGTAATCGACCGCTAATAAGACGTTTTGGTGGGGAAACTCATGGCATCACAGTCACACTCAATCAACTAGAATGGAATGGTGTAGAAATTTTAAAGTAAAGACCTGGTGGAATACATGACACCTGTGACTGCCACAAGGACAAGGGCCACAGCAGATCCCACTTGGAGCATTCTGAATCGGCGAGTGGGTTAAGTGGGGATGAGGATGAGGAGAGCTTCACTATCACTTCTAAAAAGCTTTTCTGCAAATTGTGCAAACTTGGGGCTTCAGTGGACCAACTTGAAATGGTTATAGATGACACATCCAAGGGTCTACAGGAGTTACAACAGTGGATCTCTGACCTGGAGGGAGGTTAAAAAGCACCCCACAGCTGAACAGCACGGAATGGCTCATTTCCTGCACCTCCAGGAGCAGGAGCTGACAGAATAGACAGATGACCTGAAGCTCCACTCCTGGTGGATTAATTCAGAATTCACAGGATTCCAAGGAGCACAGAACACGAGAACATGACTGACTTTATAGACTCATTCCTTAATAAAATCCTCAACTTGCCTAAGGAAGAACAACTTAACACTGAAAGGGCTCTCAAGGGTTCTAGCCCTATGCCCCACGGACCCCAAAGGCCAGAAAAGGTCTGTGATAATCCATTTCTTAGATTACAGAGTTAAATCCAAAGTTCTATTTGCAGCCTGGGGCAAAAAAAAATACACTTTGGAGAGGGCAGATTGTACTTCGATCAAGATTTCATTCAGGAGAGTTAGGGAATTCTCCTTAAGCACAAAACTTTACTGGCCATACGTAAGGAGATCCTTAATGGGAATGGAAAGACGCAAATAATAGCCCCATTGCAGTTTAAGATCTTTATGGATAAGGGGCCTCTTTCTTTAGAAGACTGGCTGAAGCTAAACCCAATGTCAAGAAATTAGGCCTCCTTCCTAAGCTAATTTTACTGCAGGACCCTGCATTTGAGGCGCTGCCAGATTCAGATCCCTGGCACACTGTTCACCCTCCCAAGAAAAGGGCAGGCAGCCAGACTCACTACCTAGCAAAATGCAATCACTCAGCAGGATAAGTTCAATGCAGCTTGAAAAGAATTGCAGACTCCACCTCCATGGATCTATGCTGAACTAGAACAATAAAGGATCTGTGACATACTCTGAATTGTGATAATGATGCTGTCAATATCATTTAAAGAGGGAGTTCTCTTGAAATGGTTTAGATGTTTGATCTAGTGGCATTACTTGCTCTAGTTTCTAAAGGGATGGGGGAGTGGGCTTGGGGTGTATATTCCTCGTACACATTCCTAGCCATACCTTGGGTTTGAGCCGACCCTCTGCGAACCGCAGGCAGTATTTGAATTATTGGATTAAGGGGTCAGAATGTTGTCGTTTTTATGTGTTCGAGACAAAGGGATTGTAACAATTTAAACAAAGGTTTGCTTACTCTTAAGTGTTATAGAATTTAATTTCTGCACCGCAGAGGGGAGTGCTGAGCAATGGCAGGGGACAATAGCACACCTCCAGATGGCAAAGGCTGGACATTACTATCTCAAGCAACCTGCCACTCATACAGGTTTAGTCCATGAGAGGGCAGCAGGAGAGTCATGGTGTGACACTGATAGCACCAACTGGCATAGCACTCCATCCTACTTGTCCCACCAAGCCTTGGGTTCTCCAGGATGGGTGGGCGAGGGAGGGGCCACCTCTTGCAGTATCCTGTGCCAGCTTCCAGTCATTAGGAGTAATTCCAGTTTATGAAGAGGCATCAGTTGAGCTGGCAGGGGTGATGTTGGCAGCATGGGTGCTTCACTCACCCAGATTGGCTATAACTTGGTGGGTGATGAGCGAAGGGATAATTTTTTATTCCTGCACCCTTGACCCTATTTAGTCACAGGTACCCCCCTTCTCCCTTTTCTCTACCAATTATGCCCACGTGCCTATCCTACACATGTTTGAAGATCCACACTGTCTTCACCCCACCACCTCTTCTGACAAGCTGCTCCAGGTGTCCACCACCCTTTCTGTGAGGACTATTTCCTCACATCCCTCATAATGCACCCCCACCAACTCAAGAATCATTGTATGCCCCAGTGTCCTGGTGCTCCTCCTTCTCTGAAGGAGACTCCTCTCCTGCACCTTGTTCACTCTGTGAGGTACTTATGGATCTCTTTCTTGTTCCTTCTCATTCTCCACTCCTCCAAGTGTAACCCCTAGGTGGTGCTTTCCCAAGGGCTACTACCCTTGCCTGCTTAAATACTAACAGGTTGAGGGGCCTAGGTCCAATGGCAGGTGCCTCCACCCAGAGGTCAGGGTTTGCAGTAGTTAAACTAACTTGGTCACAGCCCTCTGGGACACTGTAACCCCCTTTCTTCCCACTAGTGGCCCACACAATGCATTAGGAATATCTTCACAATGTACACTTACCCCCAGGACTGGCTCTGTCGGCTGGACCCCGGGGACCCCCTGCAAAACAAGATGATACAGTGCAAAAAACACAGTACAATACTTTAACATAAACCAGTACCTCAGCCATTGTAACTTTGCTGAAACCAACAGATCTGATTTATTTAAGGAGCTGTAACAAGGAAGGAGGAAATCAGGTTAATTAGGTTTAAACACATTAATAATCACAGTATTGTGCGCATATTCAGAGTCTCAAATTGTCACTTTCACTGGGTACCCAGGATGGGGGGAGGGGGGGCTAGCCAGGATCAGTTGCAGCTGGTTGGTGTCCTGTGATGGAAAAACACTGGCACAATACCCAAATTGTAATCCAGAGCCGGTTGGCTCAGTTCGTGAAGAAATGAAAAAAAACACAACACTTAGATGACACACTTGCAATTCGATAAACAGATGGCAGGGAGCTACCCTGCTTTGTACTCACAAACTCAATGCTGGGAACTGGATGGAAGGCAGATTGTCCTGGATTGCCAGGAGGAGCAGACCATGTGGACAAGGTCCTTGTGACTGGACCCCACTGCAGTTTAGAGCAAATGGATGTAGTCTGGATTAAGCTGGGGTTTACTTCCAGCTTCATGCACTCTATTCACTGTACAGGGATTTGAAGCGCGATTCCCCACAAGCACTACACATTTATATGTAAAAGAAAAGTACTATACCAGGCAGGCTGCTTCTCTATCCCGATTGCAATTACTGCACAATACCCGGGAGAACACACAGCAGATTCAGTTCCTGACAGACCGAGCACAATTCAGCAATTTCTCCAGTCTTCTACAGGGTAAGCCTGGTTTCTACTCTTCAGATCTCCTTGATTCTCTTCACAGGTCAGTTTCAGTCCGAACAGGCACTTGCACAAACTGCAGACCGAAATTTAGGGCCTTACACGAGATTCCCACGCTAAAACTACACACCAAAGAAGCACACAGCTCCCTGTCTCTTCACAACCCAAGCTGATATGATCTTTCCAGTAGACAGAGCTGGGTATTTCCTTTGAGTTCCTCCCAGTTCAGTTGGCTGGTTTGGCTGTCACTCACAATCAGACTCCCCCTGTTGGTGCAAAAAGGCACCGAAGTCCAAACTACATTTCCCAGTGTCACTACTCATACAATCCCCTTACAGCAGGCTCCAAACAAGAGTCCAAGTTCTGATTCGCCCAGAGCAGGCTCCATTTTAAAGGATCCCCACAGTGATTGGTCCAATTCGGCAGTTCAGAACCAACATGAGGGAGCTTACTCTGCACAGTCCTTGCTATAAGAAAGCAGGTTAAAACAAACTGCATTTTCATTATTACTCTAACAGGATACCAGCAAACATTTACATCTTCTGAAAGAGCTCCCTCTGCGCATATAGCGAAGGCAGAAATGGAGCGATTTGGCAGCAGCTCGAGTGGGACTCAAGCAGGGAAACACACAGACTCCCATCCAAATTAATTATGTCTGCAGGCAGACAGCTCTTCAAGAGACAGAACCAGAGGTTCTAAAAGCACTCACAGATAAACGGCTTAGACGCCGAACACCATCCAGGCTTGGAGCATTCAAGCAAGCTCCTGGAAGACTTTTGGGAACCCCCATTTGCAGGGGGGTTACACCCTTCCCGGCCTGGAAAAAGCTTGTCATCCGCATCAAGCAAGTACCCCCATAAGTTTCAATTGCAACCATATACATTTGCATAAGGATCACATTAGGCTCATACGTGTAATCATCAGCCAATGTATCACTTTACCAGAAACACATTTCTGAAACTTTGCAGTACGTCACTCTTTACACAGTATTACACACACATTGTACCATAACTCAGGTTATTACCTCTTGTACATGAAACCTGAGGAGAGGGGGCCCTTTCCATATCAGGTACCTTGGGGCTGGATGGGGCAGGGGCACCATACCTAGAGAGCAACACAAGTAACCTGGAGTTAGCAATGATGGACAGTTTGGGCAATGAGCTTGGGGACACATACACTCCTTTACGGACAATATTGAGAGACAAGTCCACAGGCCTCCCAGGGGAATCATAACTGAGGTGCACCACAGGCTTTACAGCTCGACCAGTCTTTCTAGGGGGAACTGTTACAGCCGCTGCACTCTAAGCCTCATTTTCAGCATTGTCCTTACTTGTCAGGGGAGTCTCCATTGGGGTAGAGAGGCTAGAACTTGGGGCACTTTCAGCTCCAGAAGTTACGATCTCTGAGTCCACAACACTTGGCTCACATGGAGAGCTTTCGGACACTGGCAGTGCTTGTTCTGGTGTATCACCAGTCTGTTCCAGTCCATCATTTTCCTCCCCTGAAAGCTCAAACAATTCAACCATACACAATGATTCCATATCATCGTACTTGATGCTTTGCACTTCACTTTCTGGGAGCATTGGCTTCAGGGACAAAGCTGGGGGCTTAGACAGTCCAGAAGACCCAGCTTCATCTCCTGTATTGACTAGGGGATTGCCCCAAAACAATTGACTCGGTTCGTAAGAAAGGTAGTATTCAAAGTCACACTCACTTTCCTCTGATATGGACTGACAGTCATGCTCAACTGGGATTTGTGGAGGGGAACACTTTAACTCAGCTTCTGTAGGTGCAGACTTTCTTGATTTTTTTCTTAGCAGCAGCACTAGTCACTGGTCCAGAAGGGGCATTTTCTGGGGGCTCAGACTCAATCAAGATTTATCCAATGGGCAGCAAATGATTTCTATGCATTGCTTTAACATCCTTTGAATTATTCTCAGGCCTTACTTTGTACACAGGCAGATCATCTGACTTGCCCACTACAATATGAGGAGATGGTGCCATCTGTCAACAATCTTGTGTTTGCCATGCAGTCCCAGATTTCTTAGCAATAGCCGATCTCCCTCCTGGAGTTCCTGTGCTTTCACCTTTTCATCATACCTTTCTTTGTTGGCCAGATTTCTTTTGGCAGCCATGGTTTGAGCCAGTTGGTCCGCATGATTTAGCTTGGCCGTTAACTTTTGCACATATTGTAAATAGTTGTCAGCTCGAACCCCATCAGGAGAGACCCAAAAGCACACATCTACTGGCAGTTGAGCTTCTCTTCCAAACATCAGGCAGTAGGGGGCAAACCCAGTGGCAAAACTTTTGGTGCAGTTGTAGGCATGTACCAGGGTGCTAATTTGTTCACTCCATCTAGGCTTGTCCTTTGGGTGGAGGGTGTCTAGCATATCTAGCAAGGTGCGGTTGAAACGTTCAGGCTGTGGGTCCCCCTTGGGGTGGTGAGGGGTGGTTCTAGACTTTCACACTCCCCACAGAGAAAGCATCTCTTTGATCAGATGACTCCCAAAGTCTCTTCCTTGATCAGAATGGATTCTTTGTGGAGCTCCATAGTGAACAAAAAAGTTTTCTACAAGTACTTTTGCCACAGTAGATGCCTTCTGGTCCTTGGTGGGGAAAGCTTGGGCATATCTCGTAAAATGGTCAGTGACCACCAGCACATTACTAATATTTCTTTGATCTGACTCCAAACTCAGAAAATCAATACAGACCAGCTCCAAGGGTGCACTGGTGGTGATGTTGACAAGAGGGGCAGAACTCTGGGGCAAAGCTTTTCTCTGTAAGCAGCAACTACAAGTTTGAATGTGTTGCTCCACATCAGCCCCCATCTTAGGCCAGTAGAATCTGGATCTCACCAAGGCAAGTGTTCTGTCTATACCAAGGTGCCCCATGCGGTTGTGTAAGGACCTCAGCACTGAGTCTCGAAAAGCAGAGGGCAGCACTAGCTGTTGTTTGTCTACTTGTCCCCCTCTGTCTACTTTTTCTCAGTAAAACAGTCTATTGATCAGTTTCCTTGTATAACAATGCAGTTTTCAAATCAGTGGAACATAATTTGGACACATCTTTCCATGCATAGAAGGCTTCCAAAGCTGATTTGATCATGGGATCTCGGGATTGAGCCCGCTAAATACTGTCATTGTCCAACTGAGGCAGTGCACCAATGTCTATTGCAGAAAAGTGGCAATAAGCAGCAAGTATGCAATTCTCAGAAGGTCCCAAACAATCCACCATACAGTCCACTGCGCCGTGGACATTTGTTCCTCCCTGTCAAACTTCTGGCAGAGTGCTCGAATATCAGGTTCTGACAGTCTGACCCAGTCATTCTGGAGAACAGGCCTCTGGGAGAGAGCATCAGCATCTATGCGGTTCAGGCCTGCTCTGTATTCAACAGTATAGTCATATGTAGATAATGCAGAAAGCCACCTATGGCCAGTGGCATCCAATTTAGCTGAAGTCTGCACATAGGTCAAGGGATTATTGTCAGTTTTTACCAGTATCTTAGCCCCATACAAGTACTCGTGGAATTGGTCAACAATGGCCCACTTCCAAGCTAGGAACTCTAACTTATGTGCAGGATAGTTCTTTTCAGATGGGATCAGGCTTCTACGGACAAAGGTCACTGGTCTCAGGCCACTCTCGTGCTCTTGGTACAACACAGCTCCCAACCCTTGCAAGCTAGCATCAGTGTGCAGGACATAAGGTTTTGTAGGATCGGCATAGGCCAACACTGGAGCATAGGTAAGTTGATACATGATCTCATGAAAAGCAGTCTCACAATCAGGGTACAACAGGCCCAAATACTTCACTTGGACCAAATACACTCTTTCAGTCTTGAGGGGCCTGACTTTTTGTATCTTTTGTGGGTTGGGGATACCCTTGAGTAAGGTTAAGTAAAGGACGGATCACTCTTCAATAGTCCTTGATGAAACATAATAATAACCACAGAATCCCAGGAATCTTTGCAGTTCTTTTAGATTTTTGGGCTGTGGCCAGGTGGTCAAGCCTCAACTTTACTTGGGTCGGTCTCTATTCCCTGGGTGGATACTATGTGTCCCACATACTTTACTGATGTTTGAAAGAATTGACACTTATCAATGGACAGTTTAAGGCCAAAGTCTTCCAGTTGGTCCAACACCTTGAATAATCTGCTCTCATGTTCCTCCAGTGAGCTGCCAAACACAATAACATCATCTAGGTATACCAGGCACTCTAGTAAGTCCATGTCCCCACTGCACGCTCCATCAATCTTTGAAAAGTGGCGGGGGCGCATGAAATCCCTTGAGGCATCCTCATGAATTCATAGAAGTCAAGCGGACAGATAAAGGCCGTCTTCTCACGGTCCTCGGGGGTCATCGGGATCTGGTAGTACTCACTGCGGAGATCCAGCACAGAGAACCACTTGCTCCCGTTTAGACAGTCCAAAGCATCCTGAATGCGGGGCATAGTGTACTGATCAGGGATAGTCCGCTGGTTTAAAGTGTGATAATCCACGCACATCCTTACTGTCCCATTCTTTTTTCTCACTACCACAATGGGGGAAGCATAGGGGCTTCTGGATTCTTGTATTATACCAGCAGCTAGCATCTCTTGCAGATGCCGTCTCACATCATCTATGTCAGCAGGTGACAAGCGTCAAGACGTCTCACAAAATAGCCTTTCATCATGCAGCCAGATATGGTGCTCAGCTTCTTGCATGCATCCTATGTCCCATTCCTTTAAAGAAAACACCTGGTCACTCTGGGCAAGCTTCTCACTGATCCTCACTTTCCATTCAGCTGGCAATAGGGAGTCACCGAAATCAAACAACTCAGGCATTACTCTGTCATTCTTCCCTGAACTCTTGCTACTGGGTAGCACTGCAGTGTCTGCACAATGCACATTAGCCAGGGTGCAACCTCTGTTTACTTGAATCTCTGTCAGGCACATTATGAACTTGAACCATTACCTTCTGGCATAAGCATGGGCTCTAGCAGGCAAAAATACTAGGCTTGACAAGCAGTCCCTCCGGCAATTTTCCGTCGCCTGGTGCATCCAATATTAATATTTTATTCTTGACATCCTTTCTGATACAGACCTCTCCCTGTAAGGTACACTGGGCATTTGGCACCAGGATCAGAGACTCAGGATCCTTCTTCCAGACAATTCCAACCAGTTCCTCTAGTTCTACTTTTTCAACATCTCTCTGTGCCTCATAGGCCTTTTTAATCAAGGCCGGAATTCTTAAAGCTCTACCAGCCCTTGACCCCTGTTTTTCATAACACAACTGTGCCAGCCATCCAAACATATGTGCATTAGTCCCAGTTAGTAGAGGAACCCCATCATATAGTCCGTGAGGGGGACACATTAAGGCCAGGGTCTCTTCTTGCTCAGCCACTCCATCCACAGAGGTGGGAAAAGACAGCCAAATTTGGATATATCCAGAGTGGGGTAGGCCTTCTCACTTAACCCCCAGACGTGCAGCCCCTCCAACGGTTGTAAGCGTACATCAGACAAATGCTTCTGATACCAGTCTTGGAACATAATTGTCACTTGGGAGCCACTGTCTAATATAGCTCTTGTAGACACCCCATTCACCTTTACAGTGGTCTTCATGGAGGGACCCACTATTCTGGACCAGTCTGGAGAGGCGGTAGTGGGGCCTGGGAAACTGACCTTGCCACAAAGGGACGTGAGTTAGCATTTTTGGGGCCCTCACTGGGATCATTGAGTGCACCTCTTAACCACTGATTTCTTCTCCGAAGTGCTCCTTGTAGCCTATATGCAACTTTGTCTGTGTCTTTAGGGGACCAGCATTCTCTCTTCTTGTGGCCATCATTCCCACAATTATAGCAAAACATACTTTCTGGAGTTTGAGCTGGCCGAGGCATCACACTGGGAGCCAGGACGGGGGTACTACTTGCTGGAAAACTTGATGCCATCTCTGTCTGCGGCGTGATAAGCATTTGGAGACATCTCATCAATTTCCCCACTTTCATGGTCAAGACATCGAGTTTTGAGCTGTTGTCAGCAGGAGATGCATGGGTGGGTACCCCCACAGCAGATGCAGTCGGATGAGGGTCAGGGCCTGTACTTGCAGGAGCAGCCTTCATAAAGAGACTGTTTTCTATTTCCCTGAACTCTCTCAACAGTTTGCCCCATTGTGGCATATCTTTTTCCTTCTCAGAGCACTCATTAACTGCCAGCCTCTGCCCCTGAACTTCAATTGATGGGTCACCCTCAGTCACTTGGGTCGTAGCACAGCTATGGAGCAAGTCCCTCCGAGGTCGCCTTTCTCAACTCCTCGAGATTTTTCTCGTTAGTTAATCGCCATAGGAGGGTGAGGATTCCAGTCAATTTGCCAGGTGTAACTGAAGCAACAGCAGTTCTGAAGGGGCAGAGTTAAGGATCCTGTCCAGCCTGGTTCAGTCCAGTTCAATCGCTGGCAAACTACCCTTTCTGAGGCATTCTTGCAACAATTTTTCCAGCCAAGATACATACACAGACCACAACTCCCTTAGTACTGTTGTGCATTTCTTACTATCCACCACAGGTCCTCATCAGAATCTGGGCTCCATACACATTCTCAAGGCCTCAAGATAGTCATGTGCAGTCGCTCAGGTTTACTGGCCCGTTTAGCATGGATGGTAGCCAGGGCAGGACCTCGGAGGCTCTCACTAACCCTCTTTCACTTTTCGGCTTCCAAGCATTGCCATTCTAGCACTTGAGGGGCAACATAGTCTATCCAGGTCTCCCAGTCATCCTCCCCTTGGGGAGTGGGGAGGGTGCCAGAGAAGATCCTCAACATTCGGTAAGAGTCGTGACTAATGGCAGGTGCAGAAATAGGAGCCTGCATTGGTTCAGCCACCATTACGGGTACTGGAGCTGGAGAGGGTGTTGGGGGAGGAACACCCCCAAGTGGCAAGAATAGTTTCTTCAAGTCCTCCACAGTTTTTCCTTCCCCCAGCAACCATTTAGTAAATTTCTCCTCAAATGTTTCAGATAGTGGGAGGGGCTCATTCCCCCCCCCGGGTCTTTACTGTCCTTAGTTATCACTTTCCAGGCAGTGAGGGCTCCCTCTGGGGTAATAGTCTGTGGCACTTTGGAGCTATCTATGGGATCCTTAAACTCTACTAGGGCCAGGAAATTGTGGGTGAGCAGATTAGCATGTCAACCCCACCACCACAGGGTTTGTAAACCTTCCACCTTGGAAAGTACTCCTTGTGCAGTGTCCGTATTGACACCCAGGGGATGTCCAGGATAAGCATAGCATTTTGGGTGATCTCCTCCCAGTACCACTCCCACCAACCGGTGCACAGCCACTCTGTCCGGGTACCCATTTTTTTTCAACAGTGGTTCATAAATATGGCCACTAGAGGACACACAATCCCAGTGGTGAGCCTCCAAGATGTAACCCCTAGGTGGCGCTATCCCAAGGGCTACTACCCCTGCCTGCTTAACTACTAACAGGTTGAGGGGCCTAGGTCCAATGGTGGGTGCCTCCACCCAGAGGTCAGGGTTTGCAGTAGTTAAACTAACTTGTTCACAGCCCTCTGGGACATTGTAACCCCATTTTCTTTCCACTAGTGGCCCACACAATGCATTAGGAATATCTTCGCAATGTACACTTACCCCAGGACTGACTCTGTTGACTGGACCCCTGGGACCCCCTGCAAAACAAGATGATACATTGCAAAAACCACAGTACAATACTTTTAACATAAACCAATACCTCGCAATTACTGCACAATACCCGGAAGAACACACAGCAGATTCAGTTCCTGACACACCGAGTGCGATTCAGCAATTTCTACAGTCTTCTACAGGGTGAGCCTGGTTTCTACTCTTCAGATCTCCTTGATTCTCTTCACAGGTCAGTTTCGGTCTGAACAGGCACTTGCACAAACTGCAGACCGAAACTTAGGGCCTTACACGAGATTCCTGTGCTAAAACTACACACCAAAGAAGCACACAGCTCCCTGTCTCTTCACAGCCCAAACTGATCTGATCTTTCCAGTAGACAGAGCTGGGCATTTCCTTTGAGTTCCTCCCAGTTCAGTTGGCTGGTTTGGCTGTCACTCACAATCAGACTCCCCCTGTTGGTGCAAAAAGGCACTGAAGTCCAATCTACATTTCCCAGAGTCACTGCTCATACAATCGCCTTACAGCAGGCTCCAAAGGAGAGTCCAAGTTCTGATTCACCCAGAGCAGGCTCCATTTTAAAGGATCCCCACAATGATTGGTCCAATTTGGCAGTTCAGAACCAACATGAGGGAGCTTACTATGCACAGTCCTTGCTATAAGGAAGCAGGTTAAAACAAACTGCATTTTCATTATTACTCTAACAGGTTACCAGCAAACATTTACATCTTCTGAAAGAGCTCCCTCTGTGCGTATAAGCGGCCAGAAAGCAGGCGATTGGCAGCAGCTCAGTGGGACTCAAGCAGGGAAACACACAGACCTCCATCAAATTAATTATGTCTGCAGGCAGACAGCTCTTCAAGACAGAACCAGAGGCTCTAAAAGCACTCACAGATAAGCGGCTTAGGCGCCAAACACCATCAGGCTTAGGGCATTCAACAAGCTCATGGAAGACTTTTGGGAACCCCCATTTGTAGGGGATTACACAAGGAGTAGGTGTTAAGCTCCTGCAGCTTCTCGTTGTATGGTTTCCCATGCAACCCCACACCATTTTTTAGTCTTCCTATGGACCGTTTCCACCCTGTCAATGTCCTTGACTTTGCACTTTTGAAACTGAAACCCAGAGGCAACACCCTAGGCCATTCTTCTACTTTGCCCTGATCCCTTTGCATTCTCTCAGCCTCTTCCTGAGAGTCTTCCCTGTTACAGATTTTTGTGTCATCCACAAAGAGACACACCTTCCCATCCAGTTCCTCTACAGATATTTGTGACATCTGCAAAGAGACACACCTTTCCCTCCAGTTACAACACTGAAAAGCACAGGACCGTATACCGATCCTTGTGGTACTCCCCCATCCCCCCGAGTGACTGCCATTTATCACCACCCTCTGCCAGCTATCTTTCAATGAGTTTGATACCCAGCTTACAGCCTCCTCCAATGCCAAGGCTGCTAAGTTTCTTAATTAGCCTCCTGCATGGCACAGTGTTAAAGGTCTTACTGAAGTCCAGCTAGGCTACATCCACTGCTTTCCCTGACCCACCTTTATAGTCACACCATAAAACAAATTTATAAGATTATTTTAAAATGACCTCCCCACCCCATGAAGCCGCACTGCAAGCCCATTTGCCTCCAGGTAATCCATCAGTTACTCTTTCGGCAGGGTTCCATTAATTTCCCCACCACTGATGGGGTGACTGACTGGACTGTAATTGCTAGCCTCCTCCTTGCTGCCACTCTTGTGGAGGGGGACCACATCAGCCCTCCTCCAGTCCTCTGGAACTACCTCTGTCTCCAATAATGTGCTGAATAGTTTTGCCAGAGGGGCAGTTAGTACCTTGCTCAGTTCTTTTATTACTCTTGGATGGATCCCATCTGGCCCTATTGCCTTGTTTTCCTTTATGGCTTCCAATCACCTTCGGATTGTCTCCTCAGGAAATGGACTTGTGTCCACTGTCCCAGGTGCCTACTAATACATGCTGGTCCACCGCCTCCATCCTCCACCGTAAAGACTGAGCTGAAGTACTCATTTAAAATGTTAGCTTTATCTTGGTCTTCCTCGGCACAGACCCCCCGCTGTTCTCCTGATCCTCACTATTCCACCCCTTCCTTTTCTCTTTTCACTCACATACTGTGCCTGAAGAAAGTTTATCTAGGGATGGACAAACCAGATCTGTTGCACAACTGGGCCCTCCCATACAAAGGTCAACTTTGACTCAACTTCTAATATACAGAGTCTTTCATGGCTCGACCTGAGTAGTCAAGTCAGTCTGTTTGGAACTGCTGGTCTGATTTGAAGCTGCAGCAACTGGTTGCATTGGCATGCCATGTGACATCATTTCCCTTGTTTACTTTGCATTGTAGGTGCGTAGTGTACATGTCAGGTGGGAGGACTAATGAACGTTGGGAAGGGATGTCAGGAAGAGGAGTCAGGAGGACTCAGGACAGGAGGGAATTTAAAAACAAACATTTGTGAATGCCGAATGTTTGCTTGCTGGTATTAGCATCAGAAATGCAGGAGTTAGACAGATGCAGAATAGGAATCACAGTGAAGTATTGAACTTCATGCCAACCCCACCTCCACCCTGCAGAGATGGACAGGCATTGGGGTATGCATTTGATTCGTCGCCCATGACGTTCATGCCATGTCATCTCACCCTATCCTGTAGACACCGACATGTGTTGAGGGTTGCCTTGGGGTGTTCGGCTTTAAAATCACCCCATTCCATAAGGACATATGCTGAAATGGTTGCAGTGTAGGAGAATAGGGTGAACTCTGGGGCCGAAGAGTCCAAGGCACAGATTTTCAATATGGCCTTTTTGTGACCCCACCTCATGAAAGCATTTGGGACCTCTTCTCATGAAGAGTGGCAGTGTGATTTTGTTAATGTGTCCCGAACTTTGAGATCCCACAATGACCGTGCCATTCTGCACCAGATGTATGAAAACACAGATTGGGCAGGATGTGAAGAATGACAGCTGTACCATCCATGGGGAGGTGTGAAGGGATGGCAATGTTGAAAATCTGTAGTGGAAATCTTAAAAATGCTCGCACTTCTGAGCACACACAGAAACTGCGCAACGCATGCTCATAACACAGTCACTTAGTGGAATTATTTCACTAAATTTTCAACATAGGTATTTTGTGACCTCTGCTCATGAACACTGTCACTAAGATTTTCTTAATCTGTTCCAAACATTGATTTCCCACAGCGACTGTGCTATTCTGTGCCAGATATGTAAACACATATTTTGGGTAGGATATGAAAAATGACAGCTGTACTGTTCATAAGGAGGTGTGAAAAAATGGCAATGTTGAAAATCTGGAGTGAAAAATTTACAAATGCGTGAAATTACAAGGTTGCTTGGAAATTGCACAACATACGCTCATAACGCAGTCATTTTATGGACTTATGTCACTAAATTTTCAACATAGGAATTTCAGCACCTCTGCTCACGAACAGTGTCACTGTGATCTTTTTAATCTGTCCCGAACACTGACTTCCTACAGCGACTGCGCGATTGTGCACCAGAAGTGCGAAAACACATTTTGGCCAGGATGTGAAAAATGACAGCTGAACTGTTCATAAGGAGGTATGAAAAAATGTCAGTGTTGAAAATTTGGATTGAAAATATTACAAATTTGCGAAGTTACAAGGGTGCATGGAAACTGCGCAATGCACACTCGTAGCACAGTCATTTTATGGACTTTTGGCACCAAATTTTCAACATAGGTATTTTAGGACCTCTGATCATGAACAGTGTCACTGTGATTTTCTTAATGTGTCCCGAACACGGATTCCCTACAGTGACCGCACTATTCTGTGCTGGAAGTTCAAAAACACATTTAAGCCAGGATGTGAAAAATGACAGCTGTACTGTTCATAAGGAGGTATGGAAAAATGGCAATGTTGAAAATCTGGAGTGAAAATATTACAAATTCGCAAAGTTACAAGCGTGTGTGGAAACTGCAACGCACTCTCATAAAACAGTCATTTTTTTCACCAAATTTGCAACATAGGTTTTTGACAGCCCATCTTATGAACAGTGGAACTGTCATTTCGTTAATCAGTCCCGAAAGGTGATTCCATGCAGTGACCACAAAACCACCTTTTGGGACCGCATAACATCATGATAGTGACTGAATTCATGAGAAGGGGTCCCAATAACTACATGCTGAAAATCTGGTGCCAAAATTCCCAAAAATGCCCGAGATATGCACCGAAGTTGAAAAAACCCTATTTATGCTATTATACAGCATTTCTTCAGTTTGCGGTCAGCTTTGAAGAGTGCAGACGTGTTCCTGGTCCACCGAAAATCATCGTGCCAGGTTCCGGAGATAAATATTGGGAGGGGGAGGTAGGGTGCACATTGGGTGGGTGCAGGTTGGGGAGGGGGACCTGACCAGTGCGGGACCGTTTCCTTTCTTTCAGGGACAGGAAAAAAAAAAGGATGTAGTGGGAAGGTTTTTTTGTTTTTTTGCAGGCTTCTTTTAGGCACACTGGGGTGGGCTCCCAGTGTGCCACCTGCCTTTGGTGGGACTTAAGCTGATGGGGACTGGGTCCCTCATCAGCAAAGAATGACTGTTTGAGGGGCATGATGCTGAGGGTTGGGCACCCCTTGGCACACAACAAATGGGGTGGGGCACTATGCCGATGGGGGTGGGCTCCCGTTGGCAAATGTATGCGGGGCAGCTGCTGACAGGAATTGGGCAGCCCAGTCAGTCAGCTTTCCCTCCGCCACCATGTTTATGGACATGTCACACCAGGCAAGGTACCGTCCTGCAATGACGGGTTGCTCCCTCATTGCAGCGGGATGGCTGACGCTGCAATGACGTGGCAGCCCCCTCATTGCAGTGGCCAAATTGTTTCAACTTGGTGGCACTTATGCAGAACCAGTGTCATCAGGACACTGAGCCTGCATTGGGTGAACAGTACCATGTCCACAAATGCAGTGCCTGCTATTGCTACAGTGCCGCACCTCTGCAACACACTTCTCTCCTAAGCTGCCACATCATGTTTCTTTAGGCAAGCAAATATAAAAAATGAATCAAGCAAAAGTAGAAGTACCACAACACAATAAAATATGTGAATTTAAAAAAAAATTACCATCAGTCCCAGTGTGGGTATGTGGGGGAGCACACAGGCGTACTGTACCCTCGTAACCAAAGTTGAACAACTCATGGTCACCAAGTTGGGACACAGGGAAGGCAATTATGTAGAAGGTAAGGAAACTGGCATCTAATCTAGTTAATAGTGTCTCCCCTTACCACATGGCCACTTCTGTAATCCTGCAGGAAGCTAATTTGGAGATTTGCAGTTCCATAAGTTTGAGACATGATCAGCCAGCAGCAATGTGTCTCTTGTCTCAAACTTGACTTGCCAGATGAAAAAAGTGCTTACGTTTGAAAATAAAATAAGAAGGAAAGAGGAGCTGGATTAAGAAGAGATTATTTCATTCTTTTTGGTTTAACATTTTTTTTAATGAAAGAAGAGACACTTGGTCTACTGGCAGCTCATTTGGATTTTTGTACTTCAGTCAGTGCCATGAGGCTGACGTGATCAGCCAGCAAGTACCGAACAAAGAAAGAAAGCATATGTTGTTGAAAGAACATTTAAAAAATTCTTTGGAAAAATAATATTTTTCTTACTTCTTGGAGAGAAAGGGCAGGGAGACTGATTGGGGGCATACAGCCTTATCGATTTGGGAGGGGTCAGACTCACATTCTGTGTTCCCCAGCTCTGTGCCTGAAGTATTAAGCCATATGGCATCACTAATTTGGGGGGGGGGGGACTCCGTGTTCACCAGCTCTATTCCTGAACTACTACTGTAGGCCATAGTGCCTTAATGATTTTGGGAGGAGGCTCATGTCTCAGACTTCTTCTTCCGAGCTCTGAGCCTGAAGTACTAATCCATAGTGCCTCTCCATTTTTGGGAAGAAGATCACTTCTCAGACTCTGTGTTTTCTAGCCCTATATCTCAATTACTAGGCCATAGTGCCTCACTGTCTTGGGGATGTCGAGACTCTCTGTTTTCCAGCTTTGTACCTGAACTACTAGGCTTTAGTGACTCACTGATTTTGTGAGGCGAGGGAGTTCTTGTCTCACATTCTGTGTTCTCCAGCTCTGCACCTGAAGTACTAGGCCATAGTGCCTTACTGGTTTTTGGGGGAAGGGAATTTACATTTTACGTTCTGTGTTTCCCAGCTCTGTGTCTGACCTACTAGGCTATAGTGCCTTACTAATTTTGGGAGAGTCACATGATGTCTCACATTCTGTGTTAAAATAAGAACAGAAACAAGAGAAGGCTGGAGGTGTACAAAAAAAAGAACAAAAAAATGGATACAGAAGATATGGAATATGTGCCCACTACCAGCAGTACTGCTAAAAATAACATCTCAAAACGGTGGGAGGGATGGTCTGGACCCCATCACATCTCCAGTTCACACTACTTCTCTCCCCCTCAAAAAGCACACCAGGTCAGGAAAGGAAACAACATGAAAATATAGATACAAAAATGTTTTTAAAAAGTTACATTTTATTTTTTTTATTTGACAGAGGGATCTAAAAAATCATTCTGATGCATTTCTCAAACTCAAATAGGCTAGAAACAGTTCTAAAATTGTATCAGAGTAAATCAGAACTTTTTTGAAATAAATCAGAGCCAGGTTGCAGCTGGCTCTCTCATCCCTGTTATCCCCTTTTTTGGCCTCCTTGGCTATCATCTCCTCTATTTGTGCCTTAGCTGCCCTCACCCTCCTTCCTGCTTCCCTTTCTTTATCTAGATGTACCTCCCTGTTTATCTTGATATACCTCTCTGTCCTCTTCTTTCTGGGTCATCTTGTACTTCCTAGAAGCTTTTTTTGTCTCCCATACCACCTTAGCCACCTCCTTTGAGGATCACAGTGGCCTTTTCCTCCTCCTACCCTTGCTTATTTCCCTCAAACAGCTTGCCGTTGACTTAGTTATTACCTCATTTATCCTTTTCCATTGTGCCCCCCCATTATCCTTCAAGGTATTTACTAAGGTAGTCTTCCTTTTCCTTAGAATATGCCCTGCAGAAGTCCAGGACCTTTGTCCTAGTGCGCTTTTTCTCCTGCTCAATCTGTATGCTAAATTGTAATGTATGCTGATCAGTTGTACACAGGTGGCTACCCACTGTGACTTCTGCAGTGCTGTCCCTGTTCATAAGTACCAGGTCCAGCACTTCCCCAGCTGCCTGAGAAATTCCCCCTGTAGGGAGTCAAGGATGTCCCTGCCTCTTGCTGTAGCTACAGACAGAATGTTCCAGTCTACATCCAGCAGATTAGAGTTCCCCCATAATCAATACTTCCCTTTTGCTTGCCATTCTGCCAATAGTATAAAACTCTGTCTAACTCCTCCATGCAGTGTTGGTGGTCTATACACCAGACCCCATGCAGATAAAGCCCCTGTACTTAAGCCAACCCAAGGAACCTCCAGCCATTCCACATCTCTGTTGTCTCCTTGCATCTCCATGGCCTTTATGCCTTTCCTCACATATAAAACAACCCCCCTTTCCTCCCTGTCCAATCCTTCTGGAACATGGTTTATCTTGGAATGGCCACATCCTACCTGTGGCTGTCTGTGCACCATAATTTTGTTATGGCCACCAAATTAAGGTCCACCTCTGCAATGGTTGCCTCCTGGTCAGGAATTTTATTTCCTAGGCTCCTTGCATTGACGCATATGGCACTCAACTCCTATTGTTTCTCCCCACCCCTACCTTTCTCTCTATTTTCCATTCCATCTGTCACACTTCCCTTGTCCTTGGTACTGTCCTCCTATTTTTTATTTTCCCTCTGCCCACCATCCTTATCTCTTCTGTCAGCCACAGAACCACTTCCCAACTCTCCCATTCCTTCTTCCCATGTCACTATGCCCCTATATGCCTGGAGAATTTATTTCCCCCAGGGATTTTCTCTCTGATTCTCCATTTTTAGGGGGCAGGCATTCACTGCCACCATCATTTTTTCTGCCTCCCCTCTTGGCTTATTTAAATGCTCATCAAAGTAGCATTTAAACCTTCCACCCAGGACTGTCATTCCCCTCCTGGATGGATGGAGGCCATCTGCTTTGTACAGGCCTCCATTCTCCCAGTCGGTCCCAGTCCCCAATGTGGCCAAAATCCTCCTTTCTGCACTATGCCTTCAACCAATCATTGAAGACCCTGGTGCAGTATCCCCTAGCCTCCCCCTGCCCATATACAGGTAGCACCTCAGTGAAGGCTACCGTGTGAGTCACCTGCTTCAGGCCTCTCCCCAGCTCACTAAACCTATTCTGCACCAATCCTCCTGCATCCCTTGCCAGGTTATTAGGTCCCAGATGGACATAATATCCAGCTGCCACCTCCTGCCCCACCTCCTTAACAATACTAAGGATTTGTTTTCTATCCTCCATGCTGGGGCACCAGATAAGCACCTCACCTCCCCTCCCTCTTTCCATCCCAAATCTTCCTCTCTAATGGTTGAATCTCCCACCAGAAGTTGTTTCCTCTTACAATAGAGTTCTCTGCCTTCCACTGTGGGATTTTCCACATGGCGGACCCTCACATCCTTCTTGGCTACTGCCACAGGTGCCTCCTCTTGGCAGTCCCATCTTGCCAGAGCAGCAAAAGAGTTGTGTAGTGGCACTGGCTGAGGAACGTATTCCCAATGCACCACCCCCACCCTCCCAAGGCTCACCACAATCCAGCCAGCCCTTCTTCTTGGCACCATCTGGATCAGTTGTGGTGGACTTGGTGGCACCTGGGTGGGGGAAGAGGTCCCCTAAATCATAGCCAACTCAGTCCAGTGTCTAGTGACCTCGTCCCTCAGCTCAGAGATGTACGCACAGATAGAGAAGCACCTCAGTCTCCAAAAGGTCTCCCTGAAGACTGCTGCTCCACAGCCACTGCACAGCACCACTTCCATCATTCCTATTACTAAACTCCCCATAAAAAACTGGCTGGACAACAGGACACAAAAGGTAATAGTAAATGGAATCCACAGTGAAGAAAGGAGGGTGACTAGTGGGGTACCGCAGGGTTCGGTACTGGGACCGGTCCTCTTTAACATCTTTATAAGTGACATTGGAGAGCACCTGGAAGGAAAGGTATGCCTCTTTGAGGATGAAACAAAGATCTGCAACAGGGTTGATACACAAGGTGGGTGGAAAGAATGGAAAGGGATTGGGCAAGTTTGGAGGAATGGTCAAATATGTGGCAGCTCAGATTCAATGCAAAGAAGTGCAAGGTAATGCATCTGGGAAACAAAAACACAGGGGAAGAGTACACAATGGGGGGTGTGTTAATAACAACAACAAAAATCGAAAGAGACCTAGGAGTAATTACATCAGATGACCTAAAGGTGGGCAAGCAATGTGAGAAGGCAGTAAGGAGAGCTGGGGGGATACTGGGATGCACAGGGAGAGGCATCAACAGTAGAAAACAGGAAGTTGTTATCCCTCTCTACAGACAGTTAGTGAGACCCCATCTGGAGTATTGCGTGCAATTCTGGGGCCCCATCTCCACATAGACATAGACAGAGTGGAGGCTGTTCAGAGGAGGGCAACCAAAATGGTGCAAGGTCTACACCAGAAGACATACAAAGAGAGACTAAAGCAGCTTAATATGTATACCTTTGAGGAAAGGAGGGAGAGGGGGGACATGATAGAAACTTTCAAGTATCTCAAGGGAATTAACAAGGTACAAGAGGGTAGTATCTTTCAGAAAAAGATGTGCAAATTTGAAGATAGAGGGTGACAGCTCAGAGGTAATGTTAGAAAGTATTTTTTCACAGAGAGAGAGTTGTGGATGCATGGAACAGCCTTCCTGAGGAGGTTGAGAAGTCAGGAACAGTGGGAGAATTCAAGAATGCATGGGACAGGCATAAGGCAGTTCTAGTGGGGGGCAGGAGGAAGTAAGCTATTGATTAACTAGAATCTGCAGCTTATCCATCGGGTAGGGAAATGGGCAGACTGGGTAGGCCAAGCAGTCCTTATCTGCTGTCAAATTCTATGTTTCTATGTTTCTATGTCCTGGAAAATAATGTGTACCCTTACCCAGACAGAGCGTTTTTAGCAGTTACTAAAAATACAGAAACTCTAAGGTCTCCTTTGTTGGTAATTAGGCTGGCAATGAAATAAACCTTAGATGTACTAATGCAAAACAGACAATTTTACTGCGATTAGATGTGAGCAGCAGGCAAACAAAATCTAGATGACACAAAACTAGTTTGGTAGTTATACCCAGATAGAGTGTGTCAAGGGTTGCAGTAGTATATACAGAAACAATAACTGTCTCCTTTGCTAGTAAATTAGACAGGTGATGAAATAGATATTGTGCAATTTGGCCACTTCAGTCATGATCTGTCACATTTTCTGTGATTTTGTTTATGTTTAATTCCCCAAAAAGGCCTGGAAATGAGGTTTGACAGAAGGATGCCCATTTTTTTTAAAAAGGTTGTCAGAGAAAGGATGCCATTTTCTGCCAAAGTATATGGAGAAGCTATGTATATTCCAAATGTCTGACATTCACCTTTTGCCTGAGACAAAAGGCTTGATAGAGATAACCTGGGTAGAAATGCAAATAGGTTTAACATTTCCTGGCAGTGATCAAAGGAGACAAATTCAGAAGGACGTGAGATAGGAGAACTATTACCTGTCACAAACCTTTACACTTCAAGGAGAAAATACTTTGAGAACAGGATCTGGGAGATATTCAGTCTGGAAGCTGATTGTGAGTTCTCTTACAAGTGTCATAATCCATCTCCATGTAAAAGAGGTCAGGAAGGATACTGGATATCAAAGCAACCAAGGGGTGGGACTATGGAAAATAACAAAAATACTGAAAATGAATCCCTTGCAACTTGGAAATAGCAAGAGAGACCCCTGCTGGCCTAGAAATGAACAGTCAGACTTGGAAATGCTTAGGCCAATATAAGTCCACTCAAAACAGAGGCAACACACACATTTTCTGACACACAACAAAAGCCAAGCTTTCTGACACAGAACAAGACCTGCCACACACACACACACACACACACTGAGGACCAGTGGCTACAAGGAGAACTGGGACTTTGAGCCTCAGCAGGGAGAAAACAGCACTTTTGCAGAAACTCAGTTATTTTCTGGACTTTTGATTCTCCACACAAAAAGTAGAAATTAGACAGTTAAATTTTACACTGCATTTTATAGGTATAATTTCCAACTTTGTTTTGTTATTCTGTAACCAAATTTCTGAATAGTTTCTAAGTCTTGTATGATAATTATTTAAGTAATTGATAAAAGAACCTGCTTTTAATAATTGCCTAGGAGTGATGTTGTGTGTGTGAAGGTGGAAAGGTTTGTTCAATCTGTGACAAACCTGTTTAGTGCTAAGGTGCCACCATAGCTACCAAAGACTAGGATCCTGGAAGGGAATCTGTGGTCTTAAATAGGGGAAATACACATGGTCTCTGGAGGGGTCTGTGAAGTTAGAACTAGGTTCCTGCACCACCTGTGGGAGAAGACACAATCAGGGTTACGACAGCAGCCCTGAAGAGTTTGTAAACCCGGGGTCCTCCCACCAGTGCAGCAACCAAGGAGGGTTTTCACCTGGCTACAGACTTGAAACTGTATTTTACTCTTACCCAGATTAGAGAGGAAGCCCTGGGCCCTAGTGGTGAGTGTTCAGTTGTGAACTCAGTGAGCACTATAAAAGGACATAGGGAGAGTATTTCCTCTTCCCCTATCATGGGTTGCACTTAGGGGAGGGCACTGTGAGCTCAGTGAATCCAGCACACAGGAGTGGGTTCATGACAGATCTGGTGGCATAGTGGTGGGATCCAAGAGATATTGGTGGCACAGGTATAGTGGGTGGATTAGAGGCCAGTGTATCAGATTTATAAATTGTAAACAATCCACACACAAACAGGGCAGAGATTTGGAAAAAAAGTTGGTTATAGTTAAAGTTCCTACCCTGTTTTTTTTTATATGTATAGCTAGTGTAGCTGTAGTGTAGGGAATAAAGATGACTTTCAAGTACAGCTACTACAGTACAGAAGAACTGAAGCAGCTGTGTCAGAAGATAAGGGTCCCGTATGAGGAGTGAAGCAAAAAGAACCGCATGGAGGCTGTTGTGGAAGCCAATGAACAATTGGTTGCCCAGAACCTTGAGTCACGGCCACTGACTGAAAGGGACCAGACCTTGGGAGTGGGGGTGGCAAGGGACATCGCAGTGTCCAGTCCCAGGGAGGAGGACATTGAGACCAGAGGAAACCCAGAACCACAGAACAAGGGGAAGGCCACAACAGAGCTGGAGCCAGAAGGGATCAGGCTGCAGCTGGAGTTGAGTAAACTGGATATTGCAGAAAAGCAGCAGCAGAGGGAATTTGGGCAGAGAAAGTTCAAAGCCCAGAGCAGCAGAGGGAATTAAAGCAGAGAAAGTTTGAAATGGAGATGCAGAAAAATCAGCACCAGAGTGAATTTGAATTGGAGAGGCTGAAGATTCAACCGCCAGTGCTAGGCAGGTAAGTGACAGGGGTGAACATGAAACCCAGGGCTGGGGTATAAATTAAATTCAAATTAATAGTAAAACTTAAAGGAGGGATATGGATTCATTTTGAACTCGTTTGAAAAGGTCTGTATCCAGGCCAAGATTCCCAAGGAGGCCTGGAGCATTCAGCAATCCCTGCTGCTTACTGGCAAGGAATGAGGCGCTAGGCCATATGGACAATGAGGACAGTAAAGACTATGAAAAACTTAAAACTGCTCTATTTAAAAAGTATGAACTAACTCCTGAGACCTACAGGGTTAAATTCTGCCAGCTCAGAAAGAGTGTTGAAATGAGCTTTGAGGAACTCGCCACAAAGCAACGACAGTTTTTGAAACGGTGGTGGGAGGAGGTGAAATCAAACTCTGTGGGGAAAATTGAGGCGGTTATGTTACTGGAGCAGTTCTTTTCAGCTTACCCAGCAGAGTTGAAAACCAGGCTAGAGGACTGGATTCTGAAACATCACAGCAAACTGCTGAGCTCTCAGATTGCTATGCCAGGCACAGGCCTGCTCTGAAAGGAAGTGGAGAGGCAAATGCTGCAGAGTAAAAAGGGAAAAGTGGGGCTGACTGGATAGCGCAGGGGTAGAGTTAATGGTTGTCATCCAGACAACCTGAGATCGCATCTCCAAGCCTGGAACATTGGTGCCAGGCAGCGAGGTGGGGTTCAGGTGCCATTGGATGCCTCCCACCTCAGGGAGGGGGGCATCTCCTTCTATTGTATGGTGGCCCCTTGATGACCCAGGGGGAGGGGTTTGTTGTGCGGGAAGTAACAAGTGGTCCCTTTGAGGTGTCCTTACATCAGCACATACCCACTCATCTGGCAGTTGACGTGAAGGCCTCAGATGCCCAGAGTGGAGCCAACAGGGGAGCACCAAAGGTGGTGCAGGGCTCACTCACCCTTCCAACAGCCCTGGTAGGCATCTTGTCAAGGCCACATCTCAGGACCATGCTCTGGGGTGAGGGGAGGAAATGGGAATAAAATCCCCAGCAGTTTCGGGCAGAAGAAGCTGCCCCACCTCCCACACCATGGCAGGGTCTCCTCGACTCCTGCCACACCTCTCTGGCTCCACCCCATGGGCCCTGACTGTCACATTAAGTATGTTTCTCCCAGGTTGAGAGGGACTGGTGGTCCCGCCATGGGGGATAAGCCATGGGTTACAGTCGGGGTACCCAGAAGTTTGCCAAGCAAAGGCTGGTGTTGGGCTGGATCATATGGGTCATCAGCTGGTGGGTGGAGGGCTTGGGCAGGTGGAAGGAGGTCCCAGCAGATGGCGAGGTGAAAATGGGGACAAAAACAGAAAGCGAAAAAAAAAGGGAACAGTGTACCTTCAGGACAGCAAAACTCCTCACTGCCTCTGCAGAAAGGGGGAAGCCCCAAGTTACCAAAAAGGGATTTCTTGGATAAAAGAAATGATGAATGTTGGTTTTGTAAGATGCCAGGGCATCTGGCTAGATAGTGTCTAAAAGACACAGAGTGAATAGTGTGTCCCTGGAAAGGAGGTGGGTGCACTGTGTATCCCTGAGAGTACTCCTGTAAACATGAGGGAGCACATACACCCAGTTACCATAAATGGAGTGCAGACCCATGGGTTAAGGGACATGGGGTGTCCCTTACCCTGGTAAAAGGGGAATTGGTCAGGCCTGACTAACTTATACCAAATCAGTTTGTAAATGGGGTTCGCTGGGGAGGAGATAACCCTGCCACTAGCTAGTGTTCTCCTGGATTGGGGTGAGACAGGAGAGAGGGTGCAAAAAGTGGCAGTAGCAGACAGCATCTCCCTGGATGTGATTATAGGAATAATCTACAGCAGAGGATGCTGTGTGCAGTTACCATGAGTTAGACAGTAAAGGACACTTGTAATTCCCTGAACCCCACAGAAGCCCCTGTACAAAGAGTAGGAGGCTGGTTCCCCAGCCTGTGTCTCCTGACATGGAGAATAGTGAAAGGGAGGTAGGACTTCCCAAATAGCAATTCACCAAACAGCTACAGAAGGTTATTCTGGGAGGAGGTAACAAATCATTAGAAGGTTAGGGCAGCAGTGACTCTGAATGCACTGACACTAGAGCTATGGACCCCAGTTTAGAAATTGAGGGGACATGTCCCATGCTTTGGAAAATGTGAAGATTTTGCCACCGCTTGGAGGACCAACCTAAATTGGAGAGACTGAGGGTTTATGCAGAATCTGATGGGACACAGGGAGGTGACATGAGACAGGGTATTTTGGGATGACGGACTGTTGTATTTATTTATTTAAAGTTTTACCAGGAAGGTATACTGAGCAGAATTACTGCTCAATTTCAGATACATCCTGGAGGAAAGGGGGTAGGGAGTAGTACAAGGGAGAGAAAAGGACCAGCATTGAGTAATGAGAACCTGAGATCCAGAAATACAATAATGAAGTACAGAACGATACAAAAATACAATAAAGAGAACAAGCACAGTGCAATTAAGACAGTACAACAGCCTGAAATTTGTGTCAGTCAGTTGGACCATCTAAGCTAGAAACACTCAACAGTTGGACAGTCTAAGCTAAAATACACACAAACAACATAGCAGTTTAGGTCAGTGCTATTCTAACAATCTAGGAAATAAGAGGGACTGACCTTAGAACGAGCCGAAACTTTAGGCACATGTACAGGTGGTGGAGATCTATGCTTTGAGTAGGGAATGGAGGTGCTGGGTGGAAGAGGCATGCTGAATGCTCATGGAGAGGGGGATTCCACAGTTTAGGCATGTGATATTAGAAGGCTGCCTGGCCTACAGCAGTGGACAAGAGTGGCATGGATAGGAGCCTAGCGTCATTGCTCCTTAGTGCATAAGCTGGAAAGGCAGGGGCAGAGAGTATAGAAGTGAGGTAACCCAGCAGGGACTGGGTCCAGAACTTGGCTGTGATCCGAGCGCAGTGGGACAGTATTCAGTCCTGGAGGGAGGTGAAGCCCAGGGTCTAGTAGAGGGCACAATGATGGGTGGTGGGTGGACAGTCCAGTGTGAAATGACAGAAGGAGTCGAAGAGAGAGTCCAGTCCGGCTAGGGTGGACTTGGGTGTGGCACTGCAGACTATGTCCCCATAGTCGAAGATAGGGAGGATAATTTTCTGTACAATGGCTCAGCGTACCGGCAGCGGGATGCAGCCACGATTTCGGTATAAAGACCCCAACCTTGGGTGAAGCTTTTTGTGGATGGCATCAATATGTACAGAAAAGTCAAGCTATATACAAGACATGAGGACAGAGGGAGGGGTGATGGGCAGGCAGCTTGTCGTACCCCAGGGGTATCATGAGAGGTTGCTCAAGATGACTCAAGATATCCCCATCTCCGGACATCTGGGCATTGCTCGTACCACACGGTGATTGGTCCAAAATTTCTATTAGCCCAACTTCACCCAGCAGTTGAAGGAATATTGCAGGTCTTGTCACGGTGCCAACAAACAGGGAAGGCAGGTAGTAAAACAAAAGCTACCTAATTCCCTGGTCCATTGTGGAGGAGCCATTCAGAGGGTAGGAATGATATTATGGGAACCTTGAATACCCCAAGCTCCTCCAGGGAAAAAGTTTCTCTGACAGTGGTTGATTACACCACCGGCTACACAGAGGTGGTTTCCTCCTTCAGTTAAGGCAGACAAGTGGTAGACCCTTGCTAGGGATATTCACCCATGTCGGGTTTGCACAGGAGGGTATATCTGATCAAGGGGTAACTTCATGTTGGACTTGATGAAGTGTTTGTGGGAGAAGTGAGGGGTGGTGCAGAGACGCCTAATACCTTATCACCCACAAGCCAATGGGTTTGTGGAACGTTTTAATGGTACCCTGAAATCGATGCTCAAGTGTTTGCTGAACAGCATGGGAGGGACTAGGAGAAATGCCACCTGTTGTTCGCATACAGGGAGGTACTCCAAAAGTCAAAAGGGTTCTCCCCTTTGAACTCTGATGTGGACATAGGGTGCGTGGGCCCCTAGACTTGCTCTGGGAAGACTGGATAGGCAAGCATGTCACCCAGGGAACTCTCATAGTGGAGTATGTCCTTAAGTTTAGGGAGAAGCTGAAGGAGCTTATAGGGGTGGCCCAAAGTGACCTGTTAGCTGCAAAATAGAAGCAAAATGTCTGGTATGATCATGGAGCCAGAGCTGACTTATACAGTCAGGAAGTAATGGTCCTAACTCAAGTCCAGAAGGACAAGCTGCAGCCCGAGTGGGTGGGACCATATAAGGTAGTCTGACAGGTCAATGACGTGAACTATATTGTGGAACTGTATGACGGAGACATACCCATAGGATGTACCATGTCAATATGATGAATCCATATGTAAATAGGGCCAACATGGTGTTTTCAGTGTGTAGTCCTGGGGAGGGGACAGCAGAGGAAGACCCCCGGATTTGCTAGAGGAAAGTATGGGGGCCATCTGTGGAGACAATCAAGCTTTCACCTCAGTTGACCCTGGAACAGTCCCAGGAAGTGAGGGAGGTTTTAGAGGGCTTTGCCCTTTGTTTACAGCCAAGCCCGGATGAACCCCTTAGCAACCCATGATGTAGACATGGAGACACAAGCTTCATACCACGGACAGCCTATCAGGTGTCTGAGGCCATCCTAAAGAACATTAGAAGGGAGGTGGAGGAAATGCTGGATTTTGGGGTAATCCAGAAATCCCACGGTCTCTGGGCCTCACCTGTAATCAGTTTCAGTTTCAGTTTATTGTAGCAAAAACTCCATTGAGCAGGCTTATTCACAAGGAGGTCCTATACACAAAACAACATATTAACAAGCATTTGTCAATACCGAATGTTGTCTCACTGGTATTGGCATTGGTAGTGCAGGAGTTAGAGATGCATAATAGGAACGTCTGTGAAGTATTGAACTGACGCCAACCCCACCCCCACCCTGCAGAGACTGACAGGGTTGGGGTGTGCCTTGGGTCATCAGCTATACACGCTCATGCCATTGTACCTCACCCTGCCTAGTAGACACTGACAAGTGTTGCGGTGTGCTTTGGAGTCTTTGGGCCTTATACTTTATCCATTCCATAGGAAATTCACTGAGACGGTGCAGTATAGGAGAATGAGGTGAAATGTAGGGCAGAACACCCAAGGCACACCCTCGATGCCTGTCACTGGCTGCAGGGGTGGGGTGGGTGGAATGGCATAGCATTACAGGCAATGATCCCAAGTCACATCCCTGACACCTGTTAGTCTCTACGGGGTGGGATGCTACAATTGGAAACCCTAACATCATAGGCGTTTGTTGGTATTTTCACTCCAAATTTTCAACATAGACTTTTTGTGACCCCACCTAATGAAAAGCGGCATAATCAGTTTGTTAGCTGAAAGGTGGTCTTGCACAGCGGCTATGCCATTTGGCAACTCAGGGATGAAAACACATTCTGGGCAGGATGTGAAAAATGACAACTGTATCGCTCATGAGGAGGTGTGAAAAATGACAATGCAGAAAATCTGGAGTGAAAATATAAAAATTGGTGAAGTCATGAGCATGCGTAGAAGCTGTGCAACACAGTCCGTAACCTAATTATTTTGAAAAATTTTAACCACATTTTCAACGTAGGCATTCTGGGACCTCCCCTCATGAACAGTGGCACTGTGATTTTGTTAATCTGTCCCAAAAGTTGATTTCCACAGTGACCACGTCATTGTGCATCACAGGTGCGAAAACACATTTTGGGCAGGATGTGAAAAATTACAGCTGAACTGTTCATAAGGAGGTGTGGAAAATGCCAGGGTTGAAAATCTGGCATGAAAATATTGCAAATTTGCGAAGTTACAAGGGTGCATGGAAACTGCGCAACGCACACTTGTAACACAGTCATTTTATGAACTTTCATCACTAAATTTTCAACATATGCATTTTAGGACCTCTGCTCATGAACAGTGTCACCATCATTTTCTCAAACTGTCCCAAAAACTGATTTCGCATAGCGACTGCACTATCAATCAATCACTCAATCAATCAAATCTTTATTTATTCAGGCAATCATCATTGAGCAAGGCTCATTTACAAGATGGACCTGATAAGGTCAAGGTTCGAGTTGGTGCACAGCAATTACATCACATACTTATGAGACAGTTATACATACAGAAACAAGAAAATGTTATTTATAACACAATAATATACAGAGAATTCACATGTTAAAGCTTGGCAAGAGAAAGTTAAACTAACATCTACAATATGTACAATACATATATATCACAATGAGGGCCATGACAGTCACTCACATAATGAGTACAAGGATGGTGAAGGGAATATTGGGTGCCATATACTGACGGTGTCTGGCTGGAAGGAATATGCCATATGTGATTGGAATAAGGTTTTGTGGGATGACTATTATATCTCTAGCGGTAGCAACTGCATTCCTCTGTGAATAAGGCTGTACAGTGCTGCTTGAAGGATGTAAATGGAATGATAATGGACAGTTTTAGGATTTTGTAGGGTGTTCCATGCTATGGCTAGAGAGTAGCTGATTGCTGCCCTCCTATTTTGGTGTTGACTTTGGGCAATTTGAGCAGGATGATATTGTTGCTTCTTAGGGCATAGGAGCCAGGAGTGGTCAGGTTGAAGCAGTCCAGGATATAGCTTGGGAGTTTTTTTGATAAAGCTCTGTAGATCCATAGAGCTGCATTTCTGCTCCTCCTGACATGAAGGGAAACCCATCCAACTGAATCATAGAGAGAACAATGGTGAGTATTATATGGCAGGTCTGTAATGAACCTTATTGCTCTATGGTATAAGGTATCCAACTTTTGAAGGTAGGGAGTGGAGCAGTGACTATAGAGGAAGTCTGCATAGTCAATGACTGATAGAAAGATGGCCTGGACTAATCTCATCTTTGAATCTCTATTAAGGAAGGGTTTTAATCTGTAGAGGAGGCCAAGCCTTAGGCGAAGCTTTTTCAGCAGTTGTTCTAGATGCTGAGTAAAGTCAAGTCTGTTGTCAATCCACACACCTAGGTATTTGAAATTTTCAACATACTCCAGATTTTCTCCAAGTATAGTGCATATCTGGGGGAGACTGATTGAAGAGGATGTGTTGGTGGAGTTTTGGGTTGTGAACATCATTGCTTTGGTTTTCTTTGCATTTAGCAGAAGCTTTTTCTAGAAGCTGATGTTGTAACAGGAGAATTCTGCTTGTAGGATTTCATGAGCGACTTTAGGTGAAGGGTTGCTGACATACAGTACAGTGTCATCATCAAAGAGATGTACTGAGGACTTGGTGAAGTTGAATCAATTTTATTTATATAAATGGCAAAAGGATAGGACCCAGAATAGAGCCTTGGAGGACACCTCTTGACAGTGGTCTTAATGGGGAGAGGTCACCTTCAGCTTTTACCTGCTGTGATCTACCGAGAGGTAGCATCTGAACCATTAAGGGAGGATGGATCTAGGCCAATGGAGTGTAGGGATGAGTAGCAGTTCATGGTCCACAGTGTCGAATGCTTTGCTCAGGTCCAGGAATACTGCACAGACATTGTTCTTTTATCCAGTTCAGTTTGCCAATCATTGGTGACCTTGGCTAATGCAGTGATAGTGCTATGTTTGGCCCTGAATCCAGACTGAGCTGGATTTAATAGATTAGCATTGTCCAGATATTCCCTTAACTGAATACTCACTAATTTCTCCAGCATCTTGGATAACACAGGTAGGATGGAAATGGGCCTGTAGTTATTAGGTCCATAGGGTCCCCTGATTTTAGAAGGGGACCACTTGGGCTGTCTTCAGCGTGGGAATAGAGCCAGAGTTTAGGGAAAGGTTAAAGAGGTGAGTTAGGGGGACTGCAAGCACATGACACGCAATCTTTAGAAAGAATGGGTCCAGAAGATCTGCTCCTGCACTTTTTTTGGTATCTAGATGCCATAATAGATCCTCAACTTGTTTCAACAGTATAGGTTTGAAGCTAAAGGAGGAGTCAACTCTTTGTTCACCAGTATAGTGGGAGCTTAAATGATCCCTTAATAGGTTAGCTGGAGAGGAGTCAAAGGCAAGGCCAGCTGTTGTGAAGTGGTTGTTGAATGCATCCAGGATTTCCAATGTGCCAGTAATGGGGCCATAGTTACTGTGTAAATGGGTTGGAAGGGGGTTGTTAACATCCTGGCCCATCATACCCTTGATGGTGCCCCAAAATCTAGCAGTATTATGGTAGGAGGAGTCGAGCTGGGCCAGGTAGTAGGCAGCCTTTGCATCCCTAACTTTCCTAGTGCATTTATTCCTCGCTTCCTAAAGATCATCCAGTCCATGATATTCTTAGTTTTTCTTGCTACTTCCAAAGTTTATCTCTTTCCAGCAGTGCAGCTTTGAGGTCAGCTGAAAACCAGCGACAGGATTTGTTTTTATTCGGATACTAGAGATTGGGGCATGGGTGTTAGGGCATTTAATATAATGCTATTTAGCACCTGCTGAGCTTTTTCTACAGAATGTGCAAGATAGAACTTTTGCCAGTGTGGACAGTAGGCTAGATCATGCAGATATCCTTCAATATTGATGTTTTCTTGGATCTCCTCATGAGGAATTTTGCAGGATCTGTTTAATGCTGTTGGATCTTACTCCTGCGATGGGGCGGTCACTTATGTCATAGAGCACTCCAGCGTGTGTGAATAGATGTGGTTTACTCACTAGTATGATGTCAAGTAGAGTACTGTTACTACTATTCCTTGCATTTAGTCTTGTTGGTTCATTAATTAACTGTGTGAGCCCATAGGTGTCACAGAATGATACCAGAGGTGTAGCTGCCTGGGTGAGCCAGTTGAAATTCAGGTCCCCTATGATAATGACTTCTTCAGTACAGGACTTGACCAGGTTTCCCAGGTGGGATAAGAGCTTGTGTTCAGCAGAGGGGGTCTGTAGCATCCAATTAAATGGAAAGCTGCTGTACTGGGAGAGAGACTTTTAGAGATAGACACTCAAATTCCTTGGGCATAGATATTGCAGCAGTACAGGATACAACTAAACCAGCTTTTACATATATGGCTACTCCGCCTCCCCTTGTTTGGTGATCAGCTCTGAATAGCTGATAGTTAGGTAGGTTAACTTCCCTGTCCATTGTGGTGGTCTTGAGCCATGTCTCAGTTATCACAAGAAAGTCTGGCAAGGTATGGGCAACCCAGGATTGTAGCAATGTAAGTTTTTCAACAGACTGCATACATTAATATGCAGGAAACTGAGGCCTTTAATTGAGGATAGGTCTGAGGAGAGGTGATGCTTTCAAGAGGTCCAGGGTTGATTTCTACATTACCAATGCAGAGCAATAGGAAGATCAGTAATTTCAAGGGCTGCCAGTGATAGGGAGAGGGACTGTCTTTGGTCCTCCTTTTTTATTCCATTGCCACTCTTTGTTTTGGGTGCTCCCTGTGGATTTAAGGTAGTGTGTCGGGATACCAATTAGCAGTTTGATGACTAGGCTTAGTGGGGATCTATATACCCAGTAGTGGGCCTTGTCTGAGACATATATATGTGGTGATGTGTGTAACTTTATGGTGATTGTACCACTGTAGTCAATGCAGCAATGGCAAGACATATATGAGGGTATGGGTGTCAGCCACGGGGATGTTCCAGAGAAACTAGGCGGGTTGACCACTTTAGATTGTATAATAGGTCATCTTCATTGTGGAACCTTATGGCTATTAGTGACAGGAGTATCAGTAGCAAGCTCCCCATTCTGAGGGGATATTGATAGTTGGCAATAGAGAATGCATGAAGTTGCTGATTGGTTGGGTCAACAAGCTGGTGTGACTGTCTATTGGTTTAGAGAAAAGTGCTGTGGGCGGGAAGAGATTTCAGTGGGAAGATGCCTATAAATTAACACACAGGCAGGAAGAGGCGGGTGGGCAAAAATTTTGCACCTTTCGACTGCTCCCTCGCTGTTCCTCCTGGCCTTGTGGTTCCCAAGTTCGGCTAGGTGCCGCCGACCGTCTGCTGGCGGAGCGAAGCCCCGGCGCTCAGCTGGTTGCTGTGGGCTGAAGGAAGCAGGCTGGAGAGAGACAGAGGAGGGTGCAGCAATTAATAAAGGCAGTAGCAAGCCTTTTTCTGAGCGTCACTGACCAAATCTGCACTACACTACACTGCTATTCAGCACCAGAGGTGGGAAAACACATTTTGGCCAAGATATGTAAAATGACAGCTGTACTATTCATAAGGAGGTGTGGTAAAATGCCAATTTTGAAAATCTGGAGTGAAAACATTACAAATTCATGAAGTTAAGAGCGTGCATGGAAACTACGCAATGCATGCTCGTAAAATAGCCATTTTTTTTATTTTTTTCACCAAATTTGCAACATAGGCTTTTTGACAGCCCCCCTCATGAATAGTGGCACTGTCATTTCATTAATCAGTCCCGAAAGGTGATTCCACACAGCGACAGCGAAATCACCTTTCGGAACTGAATAACACCATGACAGTGACTGAATTCATGAGGAGGGGTCCCAATAACCCCATGTTGAAAATATGGCGCCAAAATTCCCAAACATGGCTGAGATATGCACCAAAGTTGAAAAAACCCTATTTATCCCATTATACAGCTTACAGGCATTTCTTCAGTTCGCATTCGGCTTTGAAGAGTGCAGATGTGTTCCCGGTCCACCGAGGATTGTTAGGTAAGTATGGGGTAAGGGGGCTGTGGGGAAGCAGGGTACACAGAGGGTGGGCACGGGTTGGGGGTGGGGGCAGGAGAGACCTGAGAGGGACCGTTTTCTTTTTACAGGTTAAAGAAAAAAAGACAATGTGAGTCGGTTTTCTTTGCAGGTGTTTGATTGGTACACTGGGTGTGCTCCCAATGTACCACCTGCATAACGGGGAGGGGACCACAGCCAATAGGGATTGGGCCCCGTCAGCACAGAAACGGGGTGGGGATGCGCATGATGCCGAGGGGGATTGGGCACCCCCTCAGCATACAGCACACAGCACACATCGGGGGCTGGGGACATAATGCCAATGGGGAGTAGACTCCCCTGTCGGCAAATTAAACTAGGCAGTGGGGACTGAAGCCGATGGAGATTGGGCCCCCCTTTGGCAAGGAAAGACTGTTGGGGGGTACATGATGCTGAGGGGGATTGGGCACTCGCTCAGCACACAAGTAGAATGTGGGGGCATCATGCTGATGGGGAGTGGGCTCCCCTGTCGGCAAATGAAGTGACTGCGGCAGTCAGTGCCACCATGTTTAGGTTAGGGAAGTGCTTCACCAGCAAGGGCATGTCGGGAGGTGCTGCTGCATGATGAGCTTGGCTCTCATTGCAGAAGCCCTTTCCTTAGATGTTCTCGCAACGTTACTTGTTGCTGGTGTGGCATCTGCATGCTGCCTTATTGGGGAATGAGGGACGTACCTACTAATGCATGCCCTGCATTCCCCCACAGTGACCATGCCTCCAAATCTGCTGCTACTGTAATATGTGTGCTGGCGCGCAAGCGTGAGCCAACATAAAAAGGACAAACACCAAACTAAACATCAAATTTAATAACAGTAGTAGGAGGTCCAAAGCACACAAAGCGGTAAATAGGAATATTATTCAATCAAATGAATGGACAAAATTGTTACATTATATACAACATGATACAAAGAACATACAACTACAGTATTAGCAAATAATAAAAGTTTCAGTTTCAGTTTGGGATAATCCATGAGATATTTCATATAGTGAGCAAATAAATAAGTGCATGATAATACAGAATATCAGTTAAGGGTAGAATCTAAGGGGAGTAATAAATTATAAGTTATAGTCCTCATTCCCTGGTTGGATGGGTCTACTTGCTTCTCTGTGGACTATCATGGACTCAATGAAGTCTGATGCCCACCCAATGCCGTGGACAGACAAGCTACTAGACAAGCTGAGAGGGGCAACATACCTTACCACAACTGACTTGACAAAAGAATACTGGCAGGTGGAGCTAACTGCCAGAGCTAGGGAATGGTCAGCCTTCGTAACTCAATAAGATTATTTGAATTCTGGGTAATGCCTTTGGAATGAAGAATGCCACTGCCGCATTCCAAAGGTTGGTCAACCAGGTGTTACAGGGTACTGAAGAGTATGCAGTGGCTTATCTGGATGATATTGCCATCTTCAGTACCAGCTGAAAGAACACCATCTCATCTGAAGGAAGTGTTGGGCAGGATACAGGCAGCAGGGCTCACTGTAAAGGCCAAAAAGTGCCAGGTAGCTATAGCAGAGGTGGAATACTTAGGCCATGTAGTGGGGCGGGGGCAGCTCAATCCTAATCAAGCAAAGACTGAGGCAATAGAGGCATGGCCCACACGTTATACCCAGAAGTAAGTTAGGAGTTTCAGGGTACTACCAAAAGTTTGTGCTCAATTACTGTACCCTGGTAGCTCCCCTATCTGGCTTGCTAAATAAAAGACAGCCCAAAAAGGAAAACTGGGATCCAGCCTATTATAGGGCCTTTGCATGACTAAAAGCAGCACTGTGCAGTGCCCCTGTGCTGGCCAGTCCAGATTACACTAGGCAGTTTGTAATACAGACAGATGCCTCGGATGTGGGGATTGGAGCAGTCCTCAGCCAGACATCTAATCAGGAAAGAGATCACCCGATAGTGTACCTGAGCAAGACGTTACTTCCCTGGGAGCAGGCATACTCCACAATAGAAATGGAATGCCTTGCACTGCTATGGGCCCTGAAGAAATTAGAGCCATACTGCTACAGAAGGCACTTCGAGGTACAGACCAATCACAACCCTTTGGTGTGGTTAGGTCAGATGGGCAAAACAAATGGATGGCTTCTCAGATGGAGTATTGCCCTGCAGACCTATGACATGACAATTACGCACAGGTCAGAATCTGCCAGTGCAAATGCCTATCTCACCAGTTAGAACAATAACCAAATTTTGGGAACCCTGCCATATCATAGGGGCGTGCACCCACAGATGCAGTCTTAGGAGGGAGGAATGTGGTGATTTGGCCACCTCAGTCATACTTCTGTCATATTTTTCTGTGATTTTGATTATGTTTAATTCCCCAAAAAGGCCTGGAGATGAGGCCTGACAAAAGGATACCCATGTTTTATTTTTTTTTTTAAAGGTTGTCAGAAAAAGGATGCAATTTTTCTGCCAAAGTACATGGAGAGAGCTATGTGTATTCCAAATGTCTGACATTCACCTTTTGCCTAAAACAAAAGGCTTAATAGAGATAACCAGGGATAGAAATGCAAATAGAGGGTTTAACATTTCCTGGCAGTGATCAATGGAGGCAAATCCCAGAAGACAGGAGATAGGAGAACTATCACCTGTCACAAACATTTACACTTCAAGGAGAAAATATCTTGAAAACAGGATCTGGGAGATATTCAGTCTGGAAGTCTAGGTGAATTCTCTTACAAGTGTCATAAGCCATCTCCATGTAAAAGAGGTCAGGAAGGATACTGGATAGCAAAGCAGCCAAGGGTGTGGGACTATGAAAATGAAAAAAATACAGATATTTAATTCCTTGCAATTTGGAAAGCATAGAGAGGCCCTGCTGGCCTAGAAATGAACAACTGGACTAGGAAATGTTTTGAACAATATAAGTCCACTCAAAACAGAAGCAACATACATAGAAACATAGAAACATAGACTTTGACGGCAGATAAGGACCGCTAGGCCCATCTAGTCTACCCATTTCCCTACCTACAGGATAGGCCGCAGATCCTAGTTAACCAAGAGCCTATTTCTTCCTACCCCCTACAAGAATTGCCTTATGTCTGTCCCATGCATTCTTGAAATCTCCCACAGTTTTAGACCCCACAACCTCCTCAGGAAGGCTGTTCCATGCATCCACTACCCTCTCTGTGAAATAATACTTCGTCACATTGCCCCTGAACCGCCCTCCTTCTATCTTTAAATTGTGTCCCCTTGTTCTTGTAAGTCTCTTTTTCTGAAAGATGCTACCCTCTTGGACTTTGTTGATTCCACTGAGGTACTTAAAAGTTTCTATCATGTCTCCCCTCTCCCTTCTTTCCTCAAGGGTATACATATTAAGCTCCTTTAGTCTCTCCTCATATGGCTTCTCTTGCAGACCCTGCACCATTTTAGTTGCCCTCCTCTGGACTACCTCTATCCTGTCTATGTCCTTGTGGAGATGAGGTCTCCAGAACTGGACACAGTACTCCAGATGGGGTCTCACCAACTGTCTGTACAGAGGGATAACAACTTCCTGTTTTCTGCTGCTGATGCCTCTCCCTATACATCCCAGTATACCCCAGCCCTCTCCCCGCCTTCTCACATTGATTGCTAACCTTAAGGTCATCTGATATGATTACCCCAGGTCCCTTTCCTTTTTGTTGTTGTTACTACCTCCCCACCATTGTGTATTCTTTCCCTGGGTTCTTGTTTTCCAGGTGCATTATTTTGCACTTCTTTGCATTGAATCCTAGCTGCCATACTTCTGACCATTCCTCCAACCTTGCCAAGTCCTTTTCATCCTTTCCGCCTCCTTGTGTATCAGCCCTGTTGCAGATCTTGTGTCATCTGCAAAAGGCATACTTTTCCTTCAGTCCCTCTGCAATGTCACTGTAGAAGACATTAAAAAAGGACTGGACCCAATACTGAACCCTGCGGTAGCCCACTAGAAACCCCTCTTTCTTCAGAGTGGACTCCATTTACAATTACCTTCTGTGTCCTGTTGTGCAGCCAATGTTTACCCAGGCTACCACCCTGGGACCCACTCCCAGGCTGGTTAATTTGACTATTAATCTTTTGTGTGGGACTGTGTCAAATGCCTTGCTAAAGTCTAGGTAGGCCATGTCCACAGCCCCTCCCTGGTCTACTACTTTGGTCACCCAGTCAAAGAAATCTATTAGATTCATCTGACATGACCTTCCTGCTGTGAACCCATGCTGCCTTGGGTCCTGTGCTCCACTGCCTCTAGGTACTCAACTATTCTTTCCTTCAGAAGTGACTCCATCACTTTCCCTACCACAGAGGTCAGACTGACAGGTCTGTAGTTTCCTGCCTCTGTCTTGGTCCCACTTTTGTGAAGGGGAATCACATCCGCCTTCCTCCAGTCCTCGGATACCACACCATCCTCCCATGATTTATTAAAAAGAGTAGCCAGTGGTTTCACTAGTTCCTCCCTTAATTCATTTACAATTCTGGGGTGAATTCCATCAGGACCCATTGCTTTGTCCACCTTCAGTTTTAGGAGTTCTTGCAGAACCCTTTCTTCTGTGAAAGGACTGGGATCGACCCCCCCCCCTATCAAGAGTGCTTCTGTTAATTGGATTAGGCACTTCCCCCTCCTCTTTTGTGAATACTGAGCTAAAATATTCGTTCAGTATCCCTGCTTTTTCACTGTCCCCCTCTGCCCACCGTTCATTCTATTCAGCCTCACTATCCTCCTTTGTCTTTCTCAGCTCACTGATGTACCTATAAAAGGTTTTATCCCCCTTCTTAACTGAGTTGGCGATCTTTTCCTCAGTTTGGGCCTTTGCTATTCTGACTTCCCTCCCTGCTTCCTTCTGCCTTAACTGGTACAGCTCTCTGTCCTGCTCCTTCTGTGTTTCCTTATACTTCCGGAATGCTATCTTTTTCTTCCTGACTTTCACAGCCACCTCTTTTGAGAACCATAGTGGCTTTTTCTTTCATTTTCATTTGCTTATTTGCTTCACACAAGGCTTGTTCCTCTGTGATGGCAGTTTTGATGATTCCCCATTGTTGCTCCACACCTCCTTCTAGCCTGTTTGCTAGTGCTTTTCTGAGGCACTCTCCATCTTGCCAAAGTCAGCCCTCCTAAGTCCAATACCCTCACTTTTCTATGGCTTGACTCTGTAGCTGAGTTTAATGTGAACCACACTGTTTGATGGTCACTTGTCCCCAGTTGGCAACCCACTTCTAGATCAGAGATCCTCTCACTGCCCCCGTTTGAGAGTATGAGGTCTAAGATTGCTCCCTCACAAGTGGGTTCTGAAACTAGCTGTCTAATGCCTGCCACCTGTAGGGCATCAAGAATGGCCCTGCTCTTGGATGTGGCTGCAGCAAATGTGCTCCAGTTAACATCTGGAATATTCAGGTCTCCCATCAACAGTATCTCCCTTTCTCTGCCATTCTAAGAATGCCTTCTATCATATCCTTGTCCATTCCCTCCCCTGACATGGGTGTCTGTACACAACCCTGTGCGGATTGTGGTGCCCTTCCAGTCTCAAGGTGACCCACAGTGCGCCTCTCCTCCCTGTTTCCTCTTTTGTTCAGTTGCTTTTATCCCTTCCTTTACATAGAGAGCTACTCCTCCCCCTCTTCTCCCCTGCCTGTCTCTCCTGTAGGTTATGTACCCTGGTATGTTAACATCCCAGTCATGGTTCTCTGTGTACCATGTTTCTGTGACTGCTACAATATCCAGGCATCCCTCTTCCATCAAGGCCACCAGCTCAGGGAGCTTGTTGCCCAGACTACGGGCACTGGTACTCATTACCCTCCGCTTCCTGATGACATTATTCCTGACACATAAGAGAAGCCAAGCTATCTGACCCAGGGCAAGACCTGCCACACACACACACTGAGGACCAGTGGATGCAAGAAGAACTGGGACTTTGAGCCTCAGCAGGGAGAAAACAGCACTTTTGCAGAAACTCAGTTATTTTCTGGACTTTTGATTTTCCACAGACAAAGTAGAAAGCAGACAGTTAAATTTTACAGTATGTTTTGTATTATATTTTACAACTTTGTTTTGTTATTCTGCAACCAAATTTCTGAATCTTTTGTTTCTAAGTCTTGTAGGATAATTATTTAAGTAATTAATAAAAGCACCTGCTTTTAATAATTGCCTGGGAGTGATTTTGTTGTGTGTGTGAAGGTTGGAAGGTTTATTCAACCTGTGACAAACTTGTTTAGTGCTAAGGTGCCACCATAGCTACCAAGACTAGGATCCTGGAAGGAAATTTGGGGACTTAAATGGGAAATACACAAGGTCTCTAGGGGTCTGTGGAGTTAGAACTAGGTTCCTGCACCATCTGTGGGAGAAGACACAATCAGGGTTATGAGGGCAGCCCCGTAGAGCTAGTAACACCTGGGTCCTCCTCCAGTGCAGCAACCAAGGAGGGTTCTCACCTGGCTACAGACTTGAGACTATATTTTACCCTTATCCATATTAGAGAGGAAGTCCTTGGCCCTCATGGTGAGTGTTCAGTTGTGAACTCAGCAAGCACTATAAAAGGACATAGGGAGGGTAGTTCCTCTTCCCTCTGTCATAGGTTGCACTTAAGGGAGGGCACTGTGAGCTCAATGGACCCGGCACACAGGAGTGGGTTCATGACAGATCTGGTGGCATAGTGGTGGGATCTGAGAGATATTGGTGGCACAGGCATAGTGGGTGGATTCGAGGCCAGTGTATCAGACTGATGAACTGTAAACAATCCACACACAAACATGGCAGAGATTTGGAAAAAAATGTGGTTACGGTATAAAGTTCCCTACCTTGTTTTTTTGGTTTTTTTTGTATGGTGTAATCTGATGTAGTGGTAGTGTAGGGAACAAAGATGACTTCTAAGTACAGTGACTACAGTGTAGAAGAACTGAAGCAGCTGTGTCAGAACAGAAGGGTCTAGTATGAGAGCGAAGCAAAAAGAACCTCATGGAGGCTGTTGTGGAAGCCAATGAACAATTGGTTGCCCAGAACCTTGAGTCACGGCCACTGACTGAAAGGGACCAGACCTTGGGAGTGGGGTGGCAAGGACATCGCATTGTCCAGTCCAGGAGGAAGACATCGAGACTAGAGGAACCCAGAGCCACAGCACCGGGGAAGGCCACAACAGAGATGGAGCTGTAAGGGATCAGGCTGCAACTGGAGTTGAGGAAACTGGAGATTGCAGAAAAGCAACAGCAGAGGGAATTTGAGCAGAGAAAGTTCGAAGCCCAGTAACAGAGGGAATTCAAGCAGAGAAAGTTCAAAATGGAGATGCAGGAAAAGCAGCACCAGAGAGAGAATTTAAGCATGAGAGGCTGAAGCTTCAACTGCCAGAGCTAGGGCAGGTAAGTGGCAGGGGTGAACCTGAAACTCTAGGGTTGAGGTATAAATTAAATTCCAAATTAATAGCAGAATCTAAAGAGGGGGAGGATATGGATGCATTTCTGAATTCATTTGAAAAGGTCTGTATCCAGGCCAAGATAACCAAGGAGGTCTAGAGCTTTCAGCTATCCCTGCTGCTTACTGACAAGAGGCGTGAGGCCCTAAGTAAAATGGACAATGAGGCAAAAAAGACTGCGAGAAACTTAAAACTGCTTTACTTAAAAAGTATGAACTAACTCCTGAGGCCTACAGGGTTAATATCCAGCAGCTCAGAAAGAGTGCTGAAATGAGTTTTAAGGAACTCACCACAAAGCAATGACAGTTTTTGAAACGGTGATGGAAACAAGCTCTGTGGGGAAAATTGAGGAGGTTGTATTACTGGAACACTTCTTTTTGGCTTGCCCAGTGGAGTTGAAAATCTGGCTAGAGGAACGGGATCCTAAAATATCACAGCAAGCTGCTGAGCTCTCAGATTGCTACACCCGGAGCAGCACTGCTCTGAAAGGAAGTGGGAGAGCAGGTGCAGCAGGGCAAAAAGGGAAAAGTTGGGCCGGCTAGAAAGCGCAGCAGTAGAGTTACCACTTGCCATCCAAATGCCCTGATCACACCCCAAGCCAGAAACATCTGGTACAGGCCAGTAAGGCAGGGTTCAGGCATCCATTGGATGCCTCCCACTTCAGGTAGGGAGGGCACCTCCTTCCACTGTACGACTGCCCCTTGGTGACCCGAGGGAAGGGGTTGTTGTGCAGGAAGGAACAAGTGGCACTTTGGGGTGGCCTTATGTTGGCACATACCCACTCATCTGACAGTTGACATGGAGGTGCCACATGCCCAGAGTGGAGCTGGCAGGGGAGCACCAAAGGTGGGGTGGGGCTCATCCACCCTTCTGACAACCCCGACAGGCATCTTGCCAAGGCCCCTCAGGATTATGTCCTGGGGTGAGTGGAGGAAACAGGAATAAAAATCCCCAGCAGTTCTGGGCAGAAAAAGAAGCCTCCCCAACCCCCACACTATGGCAGGGTCTCTTTGACTCCTCCCACACTCGCCCGGCTCCACCCCATGGAACCCGACTGTCAAGTGAAGTATGTGCCTCCAGGATTGAGGAGGACTGGGGGTCCCACCCATGGGGGATAAGCTGTGGGTTGCAGTTAGGGTACCCAGAAGGTTGTCGAGCAAAGGCTGGTGTTGGGCTGGATCATATGGGACATCACCTGGTGGGTGCAGGGCTTGGACAAGTGGAAGGAGGTCCCAGCTGCTGGTGAGGTGAAAATGGGGACAAAACAGCAAGTAAAAAAAAAAGAGAAAAGTGCACCTTCAGAGCAGCTAAAACCCTCTCAGCCTCTGCAGAAAGGGGGAAGCCCCAAGTTACCAAAAAGGAATTTCTTGGATAAAAGAAATGATGAATGTTGGTTTTGTAAGATGCCAGGGCATTTGGCCAGACAGTGTCCTAAAAAGAAACAGAGTGCACAGAGTGTCCCTCAAAAGGAGGTGGGTGCACTGTGTATCCCTGAGAGTACACCTGTAAACATTAGGGAGCACATACACCCAGTTATCATAAATGGGGTGCAGACCCATGGGTTAAGGGACACAGGACATATCTTACCCTGATAAAAGGGAATTTGGTCAGGCCCGACTAACTTATACCAAATCAGTTTGTAACTGTTAGGGGATTCACTATGGAGGAGACAACCCCATCACAAGCTAGTGTTCTCCTAGATCAGAGTGAGACAGGAGAGAGGGTGCAAAAAGTGGCGGTGGCAGACAACCTGACCCTGGATGTGATTATAGGGAATAATCTACAGCAGGGGGTGGTGTGTGAAGTTACCTGCACTCAGACAGCAAAGGACACTTATAATTCTCTGAACCCCACAGAAGCCTCTGCAGAAAAGAATAGGAGGCTGGTTCCCCAGCCTCTGTCTCCTAACAAGGAAAGTACTGAAAGGGAGGTAGGACTTCCCCAAGTAGCCATTCACCAAACAGCTACAGAAGGTTATTCTGGGGAAGGAAGGATAGCAAATGGTCAGAAGGTTAGGGATGACAGTGACTCTGAATGCATTGATGCTAGAGCTATGGACCCCAGTTTAGGAACTGGGAGGGACATATGCCATGCTTAGGGAAAATGTGAAGATTTTGCTGCCACTCAGAGGACCGACCCTAAACTAAGAGACGAGGGCTTGTGCAGAATCTGACAGAACACATGGGGTGATATGAAACAGGTATTTTGGGATGACAGACTGTTGTACACACAGTACATAAGAACAGAGGGAGGGGTGATGGGCAGGCAGCTTGTCATACCCCAGGGGTATCGTGAGAGGTTGTTCAAGATCGTTCATGATATCCTCATGTCTGGACATATGGGCATCGCTCGCACCACACCGTGATTGGGCCAAAATTTCTATTGGCCCAACTTCACCCAGCAGCTGAAGGAATGTTGCAGGTCTTGTCACTGGTGCCAACAGATAGGGCAGGCAGGTAGTAAAACACAAGCTGCCATAATTCCCCTGCCCATTGTGGAGAAGCCATTCCAGAGGGTAGGAATGGATATTGAGGGACCATTGAATATACCGCAAGCTCCTCGGGAAACTTTTATCCTGACAGTGGTCGATTATGCCACCTGATACCCAGAGGTGGTCGCCTCCTCAATTAAGGCAGACAAAGTGGCAGATGCCTTGCTAGGGATTTTCACCCACATCAGGTTTCCAGGAGGTTATCTCTGATCAAGGGGTCAGTGGCTCAGTGGGTAGCACTCGCCCTCTGAGGCCAGGAGATCAGAAGGCTGTGGGTTCAGTTCCCACATCTGGTCCAGGTTAATATCCAGTACTGACACTGTAGTGCAGCATGAGAGGGGTAATGCACTCTGAGGTGCCGCCTTTTGGATGAGACATTAAACTGAGGTCCCATTTGCCTGGATTGGTGGTAGTTCAGGTGGATGTTAAAGATCCCATGGCACTTATCGAAAAGAGTAGGGGAATTTCCCCGGTGTCCTGGCCACATTTCCCTCATTCACTAAAAATATCACCAACAGCTTAATCTGGTTCAAAGTCAGTAGGCTTTCATCTATAGCCCCCTCCCCCGGGTCATGCCTGAAAATAGGCAGGATTTGTCTAGTGCACTTACCCGGTCAACAAAAACTAAATATAATAAATAAATAATAAGGGGTAACTTCATGTTGGACTTGATGAAGTGTTTGTGAGAGAAGTATGGGGTGGTGCAGAGATGCACAACACCTTATTTATCACCCACAAGCCAATAGGCTTGTGGAACATTTTAATGATACCCTGAAATTGATGCTCCAAGTGTTTTCTGAACAGCATGGGAGGGACTAGGAGAAATACCTTCCCCACCTGTTGTTCACATACAAGGAGATGTCCCAAGAGTCGACAGGGAGGGTGAGGGTGGTGGAACAGAGGTGCATCCCTCCAGTTGTACCTCTACACAATTTCTATGCCGTTCTTGAAAAGTGTGGTTCTCTATGGAGGCACCCACAGTGGAGACCAGAGGATGCTGGGCACCTCCACAAAGAGACCCACAGGAGGGTGGCATGGGACCCCACAGGAAAGGAAACAACTCCTGGTGGGGACTCCACTGTTGGGAAGGTAGAACTGGGGGGAAGGGGAGAGGGGTAAGGTGCCTGCCTGGTGCCATGGCTTGGAGGACAGGAGCCGAATCCTCAGGATCACGGAGCAGCTACACAGGGAGGGAGCTGAATGTCATTGTCCACTCTTCACATACGACACATGCACAAGGTAATTGTGGTGCTTTAAGCTAAATGATGGTAATCTTTTAAAAGCTGAAGCACACACACACACCCCAATAATACTCGGATCCAGAGCTTCTTTTTCGCAGTTGGTGCAATAAATGTGTTAAAGACGCTCTGGATCCGAGTATTATTGGGGAGAGTGTGTGCTTCAGCTTTTGCAAGAAAACTGTCATTGTCCACCTAGGGACAAATGACCAGGCTAAGAAAGAGATCAGAGCAGTGCAAGAAGCATTTGTGGAGATGGGGAGGGGCCTTAGACAAATAACACGCACGGTAACCTTCTCGGAGGTGCTGCCTGTCTATGGCACAGGTGAGGCTAGGGTGCTCAATACCATGGGATTCAATCAGTGGTTGAAAAACTGGTGCAGAGCTCAAGGATTTGGCTTCATTGGGGACTGGGGGGCCACCTGGAGGATGCAGACCTATACTGGCGTGATGGTCTGCATCTGTCCAGGAGGGGAACCAGGATCCTAGGTGATAGGTTTAAATGCTTCATTGGCAAGCATTTAAACTAGCCAAGGGGGGAGACACTGGAGAGGAGCAGGGAAATCCTAGTCCCCCCAAAAAAATCAGGGTACTAAGTAAGGTAGACACCAACATAGAGATGTTGATAGGGAGAAGCGCAGGGGTAAATGGAGAAAGTGACAAATGCAATAAGGACAGGGATGGGGCAAAAAGGGCTAAGGCCATCAAGAAATGGAGGGTAATGAGTACCAACGCCCGTAGTCTGGCAACAAGTTCCCTGATCTGGTGACCTTGATGGAAGAGGGATGCCTGGATATCATAGCAGTCATAGAAACATGGTATACAGAGAACCATGACTGGGATGTTAACATACTAGGGTACACAACCTACAGGAGAGACAGGGAGGGGAGAAGAGGGGGCAGAGTAGCTCTCTATGTAAGGGAAGGGATAAAAGCAACTGAACAAAACAGTAAACAGGGAGGAGAGGAGGCACTATGGGTCACCTTACAGACTGGAAATGGCACCACAATCTACACAGGGGTTGTATACAGACCCCCATGTCAGGGGGAAGGAATGGACAAGGATATGATAGAAGGCATACTTAGGATGGCAGAGAAAGGGGAGATACTGTTGATGGGGACCTAATATGCTGGATGTCAACTGGAGCACCTTTGCTGCAGCCACATCCAAAAGCAGGGCCATTCTCAATGCCCTTCAGGTGGCATGCCTCAGACAGCTAGTTTTGGAACCTACTCATGAGGGAGCAATCTTAGACCTCATACTCTCAAATGGGGACAGTGAGAGGATCTCAGATCTAGAAGTGGGTAGCCATTTGGGAACAAGTGACCACCAAACAGTGTGGTTCACGATAAACTCAGATACAGAGTCAAGCCATACAAAAGTGAGGGTTCTGGACTTCAGGAGGGCTGACTTTGGCAAGATGGGAGAGTGCCTTAGAAAAGTACTAGCAAACAGGCTAGAAGGAGGGGTGGATCAACAATGGGGAAATATCAAAACTGCCATCACAGAGGCAATAAGCCTTTGTGTGAAGCAAATAAACAAATCAAAACAAAAGAAAAAGCCACTATGGTTCTCAAAAGAGGTGGCGGTGAAGGTTAGGGAGAAAAAGATAGCATTTAGGAAGTATAGGGAAACACAGAAGGAGCAGGACAGGGAACTGTACCAGTTAAGGCAGAAGAAAGCAGGGATGGTAGTCAGAATAGCAAAAGCCCAAACTGAGGAAAAGATAGCAAACTCAGTTAAGAAAAGGGATAAAGACAGAAGTGTAGAAAGACAAAGGGAGGGATAGTGAGGCTGAATAGAGTAGACAGTGGGTGAGCAGAGAGAGATAGTGAAAAAGCAGGGATACTGAATGAATACTTCGGTTCAGTATTCACAAAAGAGGAGGTGGGGGAGGTGCCTAATCCAATTAGCAGAAGCACTCTGGATAGGGGGGTCGATCCCAGTCCTTTCACAGAAGAAAGGGTTCTGAAAGAACTCCTAAAACTGAAGGTGGACAAAGCAATGGGGCCAAATGGAATTCACCCAGAATTCTAAAAGAATTAAGCAGAGAACTAGTGACACCGCTGACTACCCTTTTTAACAAATAATGGAAGGATGGTGTGGTACCTGAGGACTGGAGGAAAGCAGATGTGATCCCCCTTCACATAAGTCGGACCAAGACAGTGGCAGGAAACTACAGACCTATCAGTTTGACCTCTAGGGAAAGTAATGGAATCACTTCTGAAGGAAAGAATTGTTGAGTACCTAGAGGCCAGTGGGGCACAGGACCCAAGGCAGCATGGGTTCACAGCGGGAAGGTCATGTCAGACGAATCAAATTGATTTCTTTGACTGGGTGACCAAAGTAGTAGACCAGGAAGGGGCTGTGGACATGGCCTACTTAGACTTTAGCAAGGCATTTGACACAGTCCCACACAAAAGATTAATCATCAAATTAACCAGTCTGGGAGTGGGTCCCAGGGTGGTAGCCTGGGTAAAACATTGGCTGGATAATAGGACACAGAAAGCAATTGTAAATGGAGTCCACTCTGAAGAAATAAGGGTTACTAGTGGGGTACCGCAGGGTTCAGTACTGGGTCCAGTCCTTTTTAATGTCTTTATAAGTGACATTGCAGAGGGACTGTAAGGAAAAGTATGCCTCTTTGCAGATGACACAAAGATCTGCAACAGGGTTGATACACAAGGAAGCATGGAAAGGATGCGAAGGGACTTGGCAAGGTTGGAGGAATGATCAGAAGTATGGAAGCTTGGATTCAATGTAAAGAAGAGCAAAATAATGCACCTGGGAAACAAAAACCCAGTGGAAGATTACACAAAGGGGAGGTAGTAACAACAAAATGGAAAGGGACCTGGGGTAGTCATATCAGATGACCTTAAAGTTGGCAAGCAATGTGAGAAGCGTAGGGAGGGCTGGGGGTACTGGGAGGTATAGGGAGAGGCATCACTAGCAGAAAAACAGGAAGTTCTTATCCCCCATACAGACAGTTGGTGAGACCCCATCTGAGTACTGTGTCCAGTTCTGGTGACCCCCATCTCCACAAGGACATAGACAGGATGGAGGCAGTTCAGAGGAAGGCAACTAAAATGGTGCAGGGTCTGCAAGAGAAGCCATACAAGGAGAAACTAAAGGAGCTTAATATGTATACCCTTGAGGAAAGGAGTGAGAGGGGGGACATGATAGAAACATTTAAGTACCTCAGTGGAATCAACACAGTCCAAGAGGGTAGCATCTTTCAGAAAAAGAGATGTGCAAGAACAGGGGATCACAATTTGAAGATAGAGTGGGGACGGCTCAGGGGCAATTTGAGGAAGTATTGTTTCACAGAGAGGGTAGTGGATGCATGGAACAGCCTTCCTGAGGAGGTTGTGGGGTCTAAAACTGTGGGAGAATTCAAGAATGCATGGGACAGACATAAGGCAATTTTGTGAATTGGTAGGAAGAAATAGGCTGTTGGTTAAATAGGATCTTATCCTCTAGGTAGGGAAATGGACAGACTAGATGGGCCAAGTGGTCCTTATCTGCTGTCAAAGTCTATGTTTCTATGTTATATGGACATATGGTGTGTGGCCCCTAGACTTGCTCTGGGAAGATTGGGAAGGCAAGAATGCCACCCAGAGAACTCCCATAGTGGACAATGTCCTTAGGTTTAGGGAGAAGCTGAAGGAGCTTATGGGGTGGCCCAAAGCAACCTGTCAGCTGCCCAACAGATCACAGATCCAGAGCTCGCTTGTACAATTCAGGTCAGGAAGTAATGGTCCTAATTCAAGTCCAGAAGGGCAAGCTGCAGGCCGAGTGGGTGGAACCATATAAGGTAGTCCGACAGGTCAATGATGTAAACTATATTGTGGAACTGCATGACAGGAGATATACCCATAGGATGTACCATGTCAATATGATGAAGCCATATGTAAATAGGGCCAACATGGTGTTTGCAGTGAGTAGTTCTGGGAAGGGGACGGAGGAGGAAGACCCCCACCTGGACCTGCTGGAGGAAAGCAAGTGGAAGCCATCTGTGGAGTTGAACACGTAACAGTCCCAGGAAGTGGGGGAGGTTTTAGAAGACTTTGCCCCTTTGTTTACAGCCAATCCGGATGAACCCCCTTAGCGACCCATGATGTAGACATGGGGATGCAAGTGCCCATACTGTGGACAGCGTATTGGGTGTCTGAGGCCATCCTGAGGGGTCTGTGGAGTTTGAACTAGATTCCTGCACCACCTGTGGGAGAAGACACAATTAGGGTTATGATAGCAGCCCCAAAGAGTTTGTAAACCCAGGGTTCTCTCACCAGTGCAGCAACCAAGGAGGGTTCTCACCTGGCTACATACTTGAGATTGTATTTTACCCTTACCTAGATTAGAGAGGAAGCCCTGGGCCCTCATGGTGAGTGTACAGTTGTGAACTCAGCGAGCAATCTAAAAGGACATGGGGAGGGTATTTCCTGTTCCCCCCTGTCACGGGTTGCATTTAGGGGAGGGCACTGTGAGCTCAATGGACCTGGCCCCCAGGAGTGGGTGCATGACAGATATTAGATGCCCTAATGCAAAACAATCACTTTTAAATCTAATAAGATGTGATAAGCAGGCAATAAAATATAAAAGGCATAAAACTAGTTTGGTGGTTCTACCCAAAATACAGCATACACAAAACTAGTTTGGGTGATTACACCCAAATAGGGTTTGACAAGAGCTGAAGCAAATTATTCAGAAACAATAACTGTCTCCTTCTCTAGTAAATTAGGGTGGCAATGAAGTAGATCTTAGATGTTCTAATGTAAAACAAGACAACTTAGCTGTGATAATGTGTAGGCATGGGCAAGTAGTGAGATACCCTACCCTAAATACTACCTGCAGGTACCTCTGAACTACCCTAAATTACCCTAAAAATGCCCTAATGAAAAACAGGTAGTTGTTTAGGGTAGGGTAGGTACTACCCTAATAATTCTACTACCCTATTACTGTACCCTCCATGTCCAAAACAAAATGTGAAAGACTGTTTTTGACTACCCTAAACAGAGAAAATTACTTAAGGGTCTGTCTTGAGGCAGGTATGATAGGCTCAGGTACTCAAAGCAAGTCTGCCACTGTTTCCAAATACAGCCTTTAATATTATGGCTGTACAAGGCATTCTTCTATGGGACCACTATGTAAGTAATAATTCCCAATAGGGTGGGCGTTATTGGGATATAACAGACCGCTCAGGGGCGTAATAAGGCCCAATGCCACTGGTGGAGGGCTTATAGCTCCTGAAGATTCCATTATATCCATAACGCCTGCACCTGAAAGGGTATTATTACACTTAGACAACTGTATTAGGTTAGTTTTTTTTTTAATAATGTTTTATTAACAAAAGTGTCAACTATTATTACAAATGAACAGAAATGTGGTTTGTAAAATCATCCTTCCACTACAGGGTGCTGCTGTTGTTTCTTATAGGTAGGAGGTGACTGTGAGCATGCTCGGTAGACTGAGTAAAATGCTACTGGCGAATGAGAAGAGGAGTGCAGGTAGGAGGAAATACATGCTGCACTAAAGTCATTTTTTTATCTAATACAGAAAACAGAAACTGAGTTTGGTGTTTCTGCTGTTTGTTTTGTGGGAGAGCGTTGTCACAATGAATGTGACTTCAGAACGGAGAGTGTGGTGAAAGGAGGTAGCGTATGAGTGAAAGCAGAGTCGGCAGACTGCCCAAAATGGTGTTCGAGGGTGAGAAGCAGAGCAGAGCTGTGAGGCAGGAAAGTGTTTTAGTAAAAAAATGTATTTACTGTTTGGTGCTGCGGTTTGTGTTGAAGGCGGGCGGATGAGTGAAATGAGCTTGAAGTGGGCTATGCTGGTGAGCTGCTCACTTAGTGAGGAAAAAGAAATATGTGGCAAGTTCCAGAATTGAACTTGTTTTGCAGCCGGTCATTGTTAAGAAATAACGGCCTGGGTGGCAGGCTGTTTCAGCCAATCAAGAATCAAGTTTTACTTTTACCATTATCTAAGATATGATATGCCCCAACTTTTTTTCTTTATTAATGTGACACTGCCAGCCTGTGTGTCTGCAGTAGTTAATGAAACAGAGAGCCTTTTATGGTTAGATAAGTCATTCATCTATTGGGTCATTGTGTGAGACAGGCAGATACAAGTGGCACAGCTACTCTGTTTGAGCCTGCTGCTGTTTCCAAAAATTATACCCATGGCAGGCATTTCTGAGGCAGGTACAAGAGGCACAGCTGCTCTGAGTGAGCCTGCTGCTGTTTCTAACAAGCATTTGTCACTGCTGAATGTTTGCCACTGATATTGCTGCTGTACTGGGTCTTGCTTGTACACATTTTAGTGTATATTTGGCCAGGATAGAACACATGAGATGCAATGCCCCATGTTCACTGATGTCCTGCTTTTACACATTGTTAGATATTGATTACCCAGGATAGAGCTCTAGTGATCTCTAGAGGGGGCACAGCAGTCAGTCACACCTGTGTCAGCTGGTTAGTTGAGACATTGCACAGCTTGGGGGGAGGGGACATTTCAGAGTCAGCATGCTGCAAAGAAATACCAACTGGGGCGGGGTATGTTGAACAGTGCGATAACATCACAACCAGGTGTGAGAAGTACACATTCTTCAGGAAAGGTGCCTCTATAAAAAGGTCTGGGACAGGAAGGGACATAGAGATAATGAGCCCAATTTTCAAGGGGCCTTAGATTGACAAGCTGCAGCAAATGGCAGTTTGCATCAATGCCCAGTGCCCAGGGACCCTGCACCCAATTCTTTATTGGCCAGGGTCTCTGGTGGCAAGTCCTTCATCTTGAGGCAATCCTGGCCATGCACCAAACTGCATCGAGAGGGTTGACACAAGCTGTGGAGTGTCGACGTCAATCCAGGACAGCCCACCGCCCGATCGCCCATCATTTAAATATATCTGTGGTGCTAGTGAACCCCCTCCTGATCCCTGATGTTGCCCCTATATAGAAATAATAACTGCAACCCATCCATGGTGGTATAGTGAACCCCCATTCCTGACCCCCAATTTCTCTGATATATGTAAATAATAAATAACACCCATCCTTGGTCCATACTCTAGATGCGGCCTTACCAGTGGCCTGTACAAAGGCAGTACAACCTCCTCTCTCCTGCTACTGATCCCCCTAGCTATGCATCCCAGCATCTTGTTTGCCTTTGCAAATGGAGCGTGATCAGAGACCGCAGGTGGGCTGCCATAATGCAGTAACCATGCACAAGTGGGTGAAATAGGCAAATGGCCAGTAAGGAGCATGACAACACAGGAAGAGCAGAGAAGGGCAGGTGGGAGAAACTGCAGCCCTGTGGCTACTGCAACAAATGGAGCAAAGGATGCTGGGGCATACACAGCTATGAGAGGTTTTCCAAACTTTATTCCCAGTTCCCAAATGTATTTGCACTCCAGATATAAAACAAAAACAGCCGGGCAGCTTAATCTGCTTGCATGGATATTTTCATTAGTGCAACCATGCTTCATATCAACAGTTCCACAGTTAAAGCAGATCCATTATTTACACTGAATGAAAAGTGAAATTATCAAAAACAAGTCCCAAAGCTGTTTTAGCTCCTGTGTCTGAGCAGCTCTTGCCCTGGTGCTTGAACTCTGCATTGAGTCTTCCTCAGGGTCAGCGGGCAACTCACCCCATGCACCCCATCAAGAAGTACTTATTCATTTGCTATCATGCTGTCCCACCACACCACTGAGAACACCCTTCAAAAAAAAATTAATAAATAAAGGCCATGTGGTCATTCAAAAGGCTGTGACCAGTCCTGCAAGATGACATAAGTTAAAACACTGATCCAGATCACATGATAGATAGATGGATAGACAGACAGACTGACAGATAGACAGATAGATAGATAGATAGATAGATAGATAGATAGATAGATAGATAGATAGATAGATAGATAGATAGAATCTTTATTTTATACAGGATAAACATGTCGTTTTGGGTTAAGCAGCAAGACACTCCTGTTGGTTTCCTATAAGTTGCACTAAAATGCAAGTACCATATAATAGTAGATATACATTTAACAAAACTAAGCTACATGTGGTAGATAATAAACAACAATTTGCACATTTCACAAGACAATATCCAATCATTGCATCTATTTACAATTGCATATAAGTGGGTACTGTTCATTCACAGCATTAATAAAAGCATTGTGAGAAGACATAGAGAATAATGAATAGGTGCTCATTGGTAACAAGCTAGTTAGATCATCGAGGACTTTCCATGGTGACTGCTTTGGCCTCGAAGCGCTGCTCAAGAGGTTCAGTCACCATGGAAACACCAGAATGATCTAACTCAACTATTACCAATCGGCACCCATTCATTGTTTTTCATAGTGTATACCAGAAACTGCTGCATATTTAAATAAAAACATTGAGGGAGACACAAAAAAAAAATGCTCTGCAACTAAAATGTTACTTACTTTAGCAGAATCAATGTAGCAGACTGGACACACTACTTATGACTAGAAGAGGCAATGCGCTAGGCTCGGCAGCACACACACAAACATTTTTAATTAAAAATACAGAAACTGTTAAATGTTCAAAAATTGTAATAATATCTGTTGTTAAGAAAATGGCGATTGTGAAGAGAGTCGGACCAGCCAGATTGCGTAGCGTAAAAGGCTACGGGAATCGCACCCCGCCTTCCGCTGAAAACGTAGGTGCAGACTTAATCAATGGACGGAAAGCCATCGGGGACTGTGCCCCCACACCCCTTCAGCTCTGTCCTTCCTTACATCCTTCACATAACAAATTAATGCCATCTTTCATCGGGGCACCCCAAAAGTAAACATGTAATATCTATGCAAATCGTCCATGGCTACGCAATGTGATGTATGATCTGTGTCAGTTACGCAGTAAGCGTAGCTCTCGGCTGGTCAACTCTCTTCACAATCACCAAGAAAATGGAACTTCAGTCTCAGGAAATGCAAATCAGGTCACCCTGAGTACCACCAACTGTCACTGCTGTGTGAATCACGAACATGCGAGGGTGACCAAGCGCAAGCCGGTCATTCTATGATATTATGCTGCAATGAATACGTAGCTACTGCAGCATAACAGTATAAATGACACTGCTAGAGCAGCATAACAAGCTTTGAGAAGGGATCACTTTCTATCGCTAACAACGTTCCTTCATACACTATAACATATGTACTGTGTAGGGTAATTCATTCCATCCCTTCGTGGCTCGAGATCGCAAAGTATTGTCCCCAAATTTAGGTTTTGACAAGATGGATTTTATTAATGTGTACTGATCCCTTTAGTTCTCAGAAAAGTTTACTGTCTCTACGGACTGCTATAAGTGAGATATAATGATTGCATGTGCATGCATTCTTTACATAATACTTGTTATAGGCCCTAAGTGCTTACAGGAATGATAAAATAAATGGTATCTTTGCAGTTAAAATCTATTGAAAAGAAAACATGTGTTGTCTGGAATTTACAATTCGATAAAGCTAAAATACACAAAATGTAGTTGGGGGGCTGAAAACAAAGGCTGAGTCCATTCATGATCATAGACCCCAAGTACTTTCAGGACTCATTTGAGAGTGTATCACATTTTGAGAGTCTGAAATGTAAGAATCTTAATTGGAAAACATTGATAAAAGTTGGGTGAGATATGTTTAAAGAGTTGGGAGTTGGGGACAGAGCCCCAGTACAAAACCATGACATACTAGCTACCTACAAAAGAGATAACAATTTAGAAATTATGGGAGCCTTCAAAATCTTAGCAACCATATTTTCTGGAAATTTTCTTAACCATATTTTCTGTTTCAAATGTATTAACCCTGAGAGGTAGTGCGAGTCAGCTGAGAGCATCCAACATACAATGGAAGACGGTGATTACACAAGCTACCCCTGTGCATGTCACATCAGTAACTGCAACGTACCTCCACTATTTTGTATCCACTACCTTCTCCTATCCACCTACTGCCCCATCACCTACTTCTGAAACTTAGACACCCCTCCCCAATCCATTCCTCCCCGCCTACCTTACTCCTCTCCTCCCTTTCATGCCCCAATCCTCTTCCCCTCCTGCCTGCTTTTCTTACTCTTTGCCATTTCCTACTTCCACCATTTTCCAATGCAGGCTGGAAACCAGAAACGGTTGGTCTGCACCCAGCTGTTGTCTGGTCCTTATGGGGTTGCACCCAGAGGGACAATGGTTTGCCTCTCCATCTCCCATACTCCCCTCCTCCTTTTCCTATTCTATTCAACACTAGTTATCTACTCCCTTATCTTCCCTACCTCTCTATTGGTCTCCCCCTCGTTCTACCCACCTCCCCACATCTGTGCTCTATCCCTACTGTCTTCCCTTTATAATAGTACATTTCTCTGTTACTAAATGACATGCCTCCTTGCCTTGCTCTGTGATATCAATACTTATCCTACCTTACTCCTTCTCCTCCCTTTCCTACCCCCTCTTCTCTTACCCCTCCTGCCTGCCTTTTCTACTCTTTGCCATGCCCCACTTCTACCCATCTCCAATGCAGGCCAGAAACCGCGCACAGGCTGGGTGTGTATCCAGCTGTTGTCTGGCTCTTGTGGGGTCCACATCCCAGAGGCACTATGGTTTGCCTCTCCATTGCTACCATACTCCCCCTCCTCCTTTTCCTATTTTATTAAATACTAGTACTCTACTTTTTTCATCCTTCTCTGTTGCTCCCCACTCTGCACTCTACCCTCTACTTCCTACCTCTGCGCTCTATCCCCTACTGTCCTCTTTATAATTGTTCATTTCTCTATTACTAAGAAACATGCCTCCCATGCCTTGCCTCTTGATATCAATATATATTCCTTTGTGTTTGTCTAGCACACATACTTTCCTATTGCACATAGTTGTGTCACTGTTATTTTAATCACTGGGATGTTTTATTTTGTGAAGCTGTTTTATTGTAAAAATCAGTTGTACTAACCCCTTTCCCCTCTCCTCCCAGGACACATCTGAAACAAGTTATTTTAGCTCAGTATGCCTTTCCTGGTGAATGTTTTCAAATAAATAAATCATTTACTACCTTTCTGAAAGTGTTCCGAGAACTCAGACAATGCTTCGTATCAACAGTTCCACAGTTAAAGCAGATCCATTACACAATATCCATAACAGTGGATGTTATCAGCACTAGTCAGTGGTGGATTGGACTCCTCTACACCCTGGAACACTCACTCTCTGATGAGGCTCGGTGAGCTATCGCCAATTGCACTCTTCTCCCCATCCTCCTCCTCTATGTGGCCCCCTCCTCCAGTCCCTTAGGGAAGGGAACCGCATACTCTGTCTGTGCTTTACCATCGAGTGGCATGCTTTGCAAACAATGACCCCCCTAGGAGACATCACTGTGAGGTCCTTGCTGACCTCCATTGGCCCACCTTAAGGCACAAACTGGCCTATTCCTCCACCTGCCTGACCTACAAATTCTCCACCACAGGCCCCCCTCCTCGCTTGCGGAGCCTGCTCAACACTAGGATACATGGCCGTGACACGAGGTCCTCAGCTGGCTGTCCCCTGGCCATCCCTCGGGTCCGCACCAATTCTGGCAGGCGTTCCTTTAAATACTCTGCCCCGCACCTATGGAACACCCTCCCAGCTTACCTGGTCAACAAGCCATCTCTTCAAAGCTTCAAGCTGGGCCTCAAAGTTTATCTTCTGGAACTCAACCTCTGTGGCTGCAGTCGTTAGCCCCTGCATATCATCCCCTCCTACACAGGTCTTACCCGTGACCATGGTACTCCATGCTCATTTTTATGATAGTATCTACCATGTCTAATGCTATTGTATTGTAGCAAGGTGTAACTTACACTGTCATTTGTAATTACTATCATTCCAATGTATGTAACATTTGCAACCACTGTATGTTGTCATATGTGTAAAGTATGTTTTATGTAACTAATCCTGGGTCACCCCTGAAAAGGGCCTCTGGTCTCAGTGGGCTCACCAGGTTAGCAAAATTTAAATAAATAAATAAAATAAAAACTAGCTGGATGAAGTTGTTTGTTTATTTAATATTTTGCACACCAGGAGATAAATTCATTATCATGGAGTACCAAGAAATGGTGCCCACTGTACAGTAATCAGTTACTTACTAATGCCTAATGCCCAAAGCAGCAGACAGTTGAATGTGATCATAAGGATATAATACTGTGGAAGCAGGGCAGTAGATTGCTCCCCACTGTCTCACTGGATATATCCTTTTATGTTATCCCTCTCATTTGTCAATCTTATTTTTAAATGTAGTTTTATTTTTAGAGTTACTTCATTCCAGATTTCAGTCACTCTCTGGACGTAGTAGTATTGTCTTTTATTAGTTTTAACTATATTAGTATGGACACTTCTTCTGTGCACATGTGATTTGGAATCTAATGACAGTGAAGGCATAGCATCCAGTTTGCTGCAAATGTTTGTGTGATGATTTTTAGGCTATTAACTGGAATCAGTAGATGCAAGGTGCTTGATCTCACAGAGAAAACAACAGATGGCTCAGTAAAGACAGTGATGTGACCACACCAAGGAATTAGCAGTGCCCGGTCAAATGAAATAGTTAAATCACAGTACCCTGGAGACCAGCACCTGCTGCAAGTCTGGAGTTCAACAAACTTCCAATATGCTTTTCACCACAACAGAACCATCACTCATGATGGTTCCATTGTGATGAAAAGCATATTGGATGTTTGCTGAACTCCACACCTGACAGTGTGACGGTTTCCAAGGTACTGTGCTTAAATAACAGCTGGCACGCAGTTAGCATTGTTCACGGTTGTGGAATCAAGTACCTTGCAACCATTCCCTGATTGCTGATAATAGCAGTAATTAAACACACCTGGTAATGACCCCAAAGCACCAATGTTCTCAATTTCTGTATTCTGGTGTCACAGAAACATAGAAAGTGTTGACAAAAAAATGACCGGTAAGCCCATCTAGTCTGCCCTATTTTCCTTACCTAACTCTACACCCTGGACCCTACTTGGTTATAGGTATCCCTACCTCCTCTCTTACTTCACAAAATGCACCACAGAGCATCTAATACCCCAAGGCTTCTGGCAGCCTAGTGGCCCCCAGACCCCTGCCTTTAAGTAAGTATGCATGATCATTCATTGGACTTGGTATTCCTCCTGGGGATGAAGATATCCAATTTGGCGGTGGAGCCAGTTGGATGGTCTGACCATCACACCATTAGGTTCAGTTTCTTGGCCCTGCTGGTAGGTCGGTCTCTATGGAGATGGTCCAGTACCGCCCTTTGAGGGGTGTTACCCCGGAAGACCTGATGACGGTACTGGATCTATCGAGTTTGCCAAGTGAATGCATGGATCCTGGGGACCTGGTTCTTGCCTATAATAAGGCGGTAGTAGGGGCCCTAGACTCCATTGCTCCTGAACGTGTTCGACCCCTCACCCTTCGCCCAAAGTCTCCTTGGTTTGAAGAGACTTTGAGGGAGTTGAGGAGAGTGGGAAGAAGGCTTGAGAGATGTTGGTGGAAATTGGGTCTGGAGTGTGACAGGCTTAGTTTGATGGACCATTATCGTGTCTATCAATCAGCAATTACCTGTAAGAAGGCAGAATTCCTGTCCAGGGAAATTGCTGCTGCACAGAATCGACCAGCCCAGCTCTTTTGGACCGTGGACAGACTGTGCAATCCACTCTGTCTTCAGCCTGAGAGAGCATTTTCACAGGAACAGTGTGAGGAGTTTGCTCGATTCTTTGCAGATAAGGTTGCCACAATCAGGTCTGATCTCCTTCTAACTCTCTCAAATGGGAGTTGTGGTGGTTGGCAGGAGATGTCAGACACCCAGTTTGTGTGGTCTGACTTTGACCGACCCACAATCAATGACATAGTGATGATCGTCCAATCACTGCTACCGATCAACTGTAGTTTGGATCCGGGCCCCACCCGCCTCTTAGTAGGATGTGTGGCCCGATCCTTGCCGAGATAATCTGGTTGTCACTGGAGAAGGGGATCTTTCCTGACCCCTTGAAGGAAGCCGTGATTAGGCCCCTTCTAAAAAATCCATTAGACCCAGAATGTCCTAGTAACTACAGGCCTGTCTCTAACCTGCCTTTTGTAGGTAGGTTATTGAGAAGGTGGTTGCGTTGCAGCTGGATGATCACTTGACCAGCCACAATGTCTATGATTCTCTCCAGTCTGGATTTAGGAAAAGACATAGTACTGATACAGCCCTTGTTAGAGTACTAAATGACCTCCTAATAGCGAGAGATCAAAAGAATTGTTCCATCTTGGTCCTTCTTGATCTCTCTGCGGCATTTGATACCGTTGATCATGGGGTGCTTTTGGAGCACCTGCGGGTTATCTGTGGACTATCTGGTTTAGTCCTCGGTAGGTTTCGATCATTCCTTGAGGGTAGGACTCAGAGGGTGGTGTCTGGGATTTGTTCCTTGGCATCACTCCCTATCCTCTGGGGTGCCGCAGAGCTCTATTTTAGCACCCATGTTATTTCGCGGTATATATGCTGCCATTGGGAGGCGATCATTAGGCGGGACAGCTTGAATTTCACTGCTATGCAGATGATACTCAGCTGTACAAGTCCTTGTGCCTGACCAGGGTGATGCTGTCTGGTCTTTAGTAACTGTCTTACCAAAATTCAGGACTGGATGACTGTGAACTGGTTGCGGTTAAACCAAAAAAACTGAGGTGTTGGTTGTGGACCCAGGCCATCGAGGGTAGGTTCACTGACTGGGTCATCCTCAGGTCTTTGACTTGGGGACCCAGCTGACTTTCAGAATGGGTGCAGAACTTGGGTGTTATATTTGATGACTGTCTGACCCTTAAACATCAGGTGTCAGCTGCTATCAAAACCTCCTTTTGCCATCTGAGGAATATAGCCCAAGTGAAGCATCTGGTTCCTGTTGATGACCTTCAACATTGGTCCACATTTCGTTATCTCCGCTTGGACTACTGCAACCCCTGTACCTAGGGCTGCCGGGGTGGATATTCGCTGTTTGCAGCTGGTGCAGAACTCAGCGGCCAGGCTTTGACTGGTATGTCAAGGACCAGTCATATAACGCCTGTCCTCCGTGGACTGCACTGGCTGCCAATTCAATGGTGAATCACCTCAAGGTCGGTTTGCTGACCTATAAGGCCCTACATGATCAGGAACTAGTTACCTGCAAGATCTTCTTCGTCCTACTGTCCTTCCGTCGGCTCCGATCCACCGATGAGGATTGCTAGAATTCCAGGGTTCTTTTTAAAGACATCAGGGGCAAGATCATTTAGTTTTATGGCTCCAACTCTGTGGAATTCTCTACCTCATCGGGTGAGAGAATGCCTGACTGTCAAAGCTTTAAGTCAGCCCTAAAGGCTTATTTGTTTAACTTAGCACATCTAGATTTTTAAAATACATTTATGGATTGATTTTAGGAATTTAAGTTTTATGTATTGATTTGTCGTAAAAGCGCCTTGGTTTTGGAAAGGCGCTTCTTAAAAATAAAGTATTCATTCATTCATTCATGATAGCAAATTAATACTGTACAGTACCCAGCCAGTCACAGCTTAAGACTCTGTGCCTCAGGTAAAGTTATTATCAGCATCTTGCTAGCCTCAGGTACTGAATACATATATGTATTCACCCTGCAGTCAGCAGGATAATAACTTTCCTTAGAGCAAAGGGTAGAGGGGAGCTAAGATATAAATTACTTAGCTTCAAAATAAGCCACAAAATGCACCACAGAGCATCTAGAACCCCAGGGCATCTGGAGACCTGATGGCCCCTAGACGCCCGGCTTTTTGGAAAAGTCACAGTCTGCAAGAAAAGAACCCCTCCTTGCACAAATCCTGGCAATAAACCTGTATTTCTTATTCAGTACAAGGTGTGTTTTTAGGGCTTCATGGGTGGAGCCTGTAGTCCTTTATGAACATAGTGAGGACTCTGCATTTTTCCTTAATTAAAAGAATCCGGATGCTCCTCCCATCACAACTCCACCCCTCCTCTAGTGCCCATGCTTTTTAGTGCAGCTCCTCCCCACCAAGCTCTCAAAACCCTCCTGCTACTGCCCACTGTGCTGCCCCCACCTCTCTGTTCCCATCCCCTTTATACTGATCACAGCAAGATCTTGAAATCCTCCTGCTACCACCCACTGTGCTCTGTACTGCCCCCACCCATCTGTTCCTATCCCTTTATACTGATCACAGCAAGATCTTGAAATCCTCCTGCTACCACCCACTGTGCTCTGTACTGCCCCACCCCTCTGTTCCTATCCCCTTTCCCTTCATACTGATCATCACAGATACGCATCAAATCCCTCTCTAAACTGAGAAGGTATTAAAATAAACACATTAGTGCAAGAATTCAAAACCTGTCTGGAATAGATTAGAATTTGGCTGGCATGAGGGACGTTGTCCAAGCGAGTGGTGAAACTTCAGGCTCCCTTAATTTATTGTGCCCCTGCTCCCATGCCGTGTAAATTATAAGATAATGGGTCAGGTGATGCTCTAAGCCCTGTTTATATAATCCATGGCTTCACACAAGTTCCCATTGCTTGGCCTTCCTTTGCTGTATGTGGTGGTTCTCTGATCTCCCTGACCCCGCCATGTGTTTTCACTTTTCTGCTGATCTCAATTCCATGGCCAGCAGGAATAAAATACAAATTGAATAGTAACCATGCACAGACCAGCCTTTTCAAACTGCTGCTAACCCCTTTTGTCTTGTCCAAGCAGCAGTTCAGAGATAAATGTGATCTATTTGTTGGGGGTATTTCCAAAAGCTTATTATAGTCCCTGTCTTTTGAAAAGAGTTACAACAAAATGATTTTCATGGCTAGGTCCAATAAATTGACCATTTAATTCTATGCGACTCATGGAAACATTATCATATATGTAGATCACTGTTGTAAAAATAAACTACACTTATTTTCTGTGGAGGTGTACAAAGCAAAATCAGAACAATATTGTAAGGTTGAAAACTTGAATGCAAATTGATCTGTATCCATTTTGTCATGTCAGTTAATAATGTATCCGCTGGCACAGTGAACTAGATTGCTGTTATTTTATATAGGAACAGAAAATAATACATTGCCATATCAGATTTCTTTTTACCCAAATTCATACTGGTGCATAAAGAAGTGATACTGTAAATCTGATAACCATTTTTCCAGCTGTTCGGGCTGTTTTGAACACATACCTCTTGCACTGCACAGTTACACTATGTGTTAATAGCTTGGCAGAAGACACCAAGAGAAAGGACTGCTGTGTGACTGAACTCTCTGCTGGGACTAAAGTAGAAGAACTTTGTATTTGGACCTTTAATTTAGGGTAAAAACTAACATACAAAACAAAAACAAAAAAAGTGTGTGTTTGGGTTAACTGAACTGAATGGGTAACTGAAAAGTCATCTAGGTGTAAATCTCAGGTGACTGAAAGGACTTAACTGCTGTGAGGTTTAAATTACTTGTAGAAAGATCTGGTAAGTAGGGGAGTGGCTTAGCTAGAAGGAAGCTACATTTAAAGACTGCCTTAGAAAGATTCTGCTAATAGCTTGGCAGAAGTGACACCAAGAGAAAGGACTGCTGTGTGACTGAACTTCTGTTGGGACTATATTGCCTCCTTCCCACCCAAAGCTAGTTCTATTTTTATAGGCACAGGATTTGACTGACAACAGGAACTTCCTGTTTAGGGGCAGGAAGTGAGTGATCACAGAACCACCAAGGACCCACCATCCTAGAAGGGCAAGAGTAGCTCTCCGGCCCTCTAGCTGCTGGAGGTCTGCCTCTGAACAAGTAAGTGGTCTACTGAGGAAATATAGGATATTCTTGTCTCAGAACAGGACAATCAGGAGCTTAAAGGCACACAGGCAGAAAGTAAGGAGAGAGAGAAAAAAACAGGCGAAGAGTAAGGATTGCAAACAGTTAGGGTCAGAAATAAGACATGATTGGAGTGGAGTGGCAGTGCAGTGGCTGTGGAGCAACAGTCTTCCGGGAGATGTTCTGGAGGATGCGGTGTTGTCCCATCTGCAGGCACCTCTCGGCTGAGGGAGGAGGTTGCTCATCTCCAGGCAGAGTTGGCCAGGATTTGTGGGACCTCCTCTTCCATCCAGGGACCACCAGTGCCACTGCCGTTGCCTCAGAGGTTGCCAAGAAAGAGGAGCGGTTGGACCACAGTGGGCTCAGGGAGGGTGAGGGTGGTGGAACAGAGGCACATCCCTCTGGTTGTACCTCTCCACAATTCCTATGCCATTCTGGCAAAGTGTGGTTCCTCTATGGAGGCACCTACAGTGGAGACCAAGGAGGATGTTGGGAACCTCCACAAAGGAGACTCACAGGAGGGTGGCAGGGACCCTGCAGGGAAGGAAACAACCCTGGTGGGGGACCCCATTGTTAGGAAGGTAGAACTGGGCAAGGAAAGGGAGAGGGAGGTGGGTGCCTGCCTGGCGCCATGGCTTGAGGGACAGGAGCGTAATCCTCAGGATTGCCAGAGCAGCTGCACAGGGAGGGAGCTGATGTCATTGTCCACCTAGGGACAAATGACCAGGCTAAGAAAGGATTAGAGAAGTGCAGGAAGAGTTTGTGGAATTGGGGAGGGGCCTTGGTCAGTATGCACTTGCAGTAGCCTTCTCGAGGTACTACCCATCTATGGCATAGAGAGGCTAGGATGTTCCGTACCATGGGATTCAATCAGTGGTTGAAAACTGGTGTGGAGCTCAGGATTTGGCTTCATTGGGGACTGGGGTCCACCTGGAGTGATGCAAGCCTATACTGGCATGATGGGCTGCATCTGTCCAGGAGGCGAACCAGGATCCTAGGTGATAGGTTAAATGCTTCATTGGCAAGCTTTTAAACTAGCCAAGGAGAGCACTGTAAAGGCAGGAAAATCCTAGCCCCCAAACAATCACGGTAATAGTGGCAAACACCAACATGGAGGTGTCGATAGGGAGAAGGGCAGGGTAAATGGAGAAAGTGACAAAGGCAAGAAGGACAGGGATGGGGCAAAGGGGGTAAGGCCATCAGGAAATGGAGGTAAGAGTACCAATGCCCGTAGTCTGGGCAACAAGCTCCCTGAGCTGGTGGCCTTAATGGAAGAGGATGCCTGGATATCGTAGCAGTCACAGAAACATGGTACACAGAGAACCATGACGGGATGTTAACATACCAGGGACATAACCCACAGGAGAGACAGGCAGGGGAGAAGAGGGGAGGAGTAGCTCTCATGTAAAGGAAGGATAAAAGCAACTGAACAAAAGAGTAAACAGGGAGGAGAGGAGGCACTGTGGGTCACCTTGGAGACTGGAAAGGCACCACAATCCGCACAGGGTTGTGTACAGACCCCATGTCAGGGGAAGGAATGGACAAGGATATGATGGAAGGCATTCTTAGAATGGAAGAAAAGGGAGATACTGTTGATGGGAGACCTGAATATGCCAGATGTTAACTGGAGCACATTTGCTGCAGCCACATCCAAGAGCAGGGCCATTCTTGATGCCCTACAGGTGGCAGGCATTAGACAGCTAGTTTCGGAACCCACTCGTGAAGGAGCAATCTTAGACCTCGTACTCTCGAACGGGGGCAGTGAGAGGATCTCATATCTAGAAGTAGGTTGCCATCTGGGGACAAGTGACCATCAAACAGTGTGGTTCACGTTAAACTCAGCTACAGAGTCTAGCCATACAAAAGTGAGGGTACTGGACTTTAGGAGGGCTGACTTTGGCAAGATGGGAGAGTGCCTCAGAAAAGCACTAGCAAACAGGCTAGAAGGAGGTGTGGGCAACAATGGGAATTATCAAAACTGCCATCACAGGCGCAACAAGCCTTTGTGTGAAGCAAATAAACAAATCAAAATGAAAAAAAGCCACTATGGTTCTCAAGGAGATGGCTGTGAAAGTCAGGAAGAAAAGATAGCATTCCGGAAGTATAAGGAAACACAGAAGGAGCAGGACAGAGAGCTGTACCAGTTAAGGCAGAAAGAAGCAGGGAGGAAGTCAGAATAGCAAAGGCCCAAACTGAGGAAAAGATAGCCAACTCAGTTAAGAAGGGGATAAAACCTTTTATAGGTACATCAGCGGCGTGAAAGACAAAGGGAGGGATAGTGAGGCTGAATAGAATGAGCGGTGGGTGGGCAGAGGGGACAGTGAAAAAGCAGGAATACTGAACGAATATTTCTGCTCAGTATTCTAAAAAGAGGAGAAGTGCCTAATCCAATTAACAGAAGCACTCTTGATAGGGGATGATCCCAGTCCTTTCACAGAAGAAAGGGTTCTGCAAGAACTCCTAAAACTGAAGGTGGAAAAAGCAATGGGTCCTGATGGAATTCACCCCAGAATTCTAAAATAATTAAGGAAGGAACTAGTGAAACCACTGGCTACTCTTTTTAATTAAACATGGGAGGATGGTGTGGTACCCGAGGACTGGAGGAAGGCAGATGTGATTCCCCTTCACAAAAGTGGGACCAAGACAGAGGCAGGAAACTACAGACCTGTCAGTCTGACCTCTGTGGTAGGGAAAGTGATGGAGTCACTTCTGAAGGAAAGAATATTTGAGTACCTAGAGGTCAGTGGGCACAGGATCCAAGGCAGCATGGGTTCTACAGCGGAAGGTCATGTCAGGCCAGATCTAATAGATTTCTTTGACTGGGTGACCAAAGTAGTAGACCAGGGAGGGGCTGTGGACATGGCCTACCTAGACTTTAGCAAGGCATTTGACACAGTCCCACAAAAGATTGATAGTCAAATTAACCAGCCTGGGAGTGGGTCCCAGTGGTAGCCTGGTAAAACATTGGCTGGACAACAGGACACAGAAGGTAATTGTAAATGGAGTCCACTCTGAAGAAAGGGCGGTTACTAGTGGGGTACCGCAGGGTTCAGTATTGGGTCCAGTCCTTTTTAATGTCTTCATCAGTGACATTGCAGAGGGACTGGAAGGAAAAGTATGCCTTTTTGCAGATGACACAAAGATCTGCAACAGGGTTGATACACAAGGAGGCGTGGAAAGGATGAAAAGGGACTTAGCAAGGTTGGAGGAATGGTCAGATGTATGGCAGCTAGGATTCAATGCAAAAAAGTGCAAAATAATGCACCTGGGAAACAAGAACCCAGGGGAAGAATACACAATGGGTGGGGAGCTAGTAACAACAACAAAACAGGAAAGGGACCTGGGGGTAATCATATCAGATGACCTTGGCGTTAGCAAGCAATGTGAGAAGGCAGTAGCGAGGGCCGGGGGTATGCTGGGATGTATAGGAAAGGCATCAGCAGCAGAAAACAGGAAGTTGTTATCCCTCTGTACAGACAGTTGGTGAGACCCCATCTGGAATACTGTGTCCAGTTCTGGAGACCCCATCTCCAAGGACATAGACAGGATAGAGGCAGTCAGGGAGGGCAACTAAAATGGTGCAGGGTCTGCAAGAGAAACGTGTGAGCAGAGACTAAAGGAGCTTAATATGTATACCCTTGAGGAAAGAAGGAGAGGGGACATGATAGAAACTTTCAAGTACCTCAAGGGAATCAACAAAGTCCAAGAGGGTAGCATCTTTCAGAAAAGAGACTTGCAAGAACAAGGGACACAATTTAAAGATAGAAGGAGAGGCGGTTCAGGGGCAATGTGAGGAGTATTATTTCACAGAGAGGGTAGTGGATGCATGGAACAGCCTTCCTGAGGAAGTTGTGGGGTCTAAAACTGTGGGAGAATTCAAGAATGCATGGGACAGACATAAGGCAATTCTTGTGGGGGCAGGAAGATAAAGGCTGTTGGTTAACTAGGATCTGGCGCCTATCCTGAGGTAGGAAATGGGCAGACTAGATGGGCCTAGCGGTCCTTATCTGCCGTCAAAGTCTATGTTTTCTATGTTTCTATGTGTTGCTGTAGGGGAGTTCATCTAAGGATCAAGCAGTGACCAAGTTCCGCTATTTCATGAAGCTTTATAAAATAGCAGCACAGCAGCATCTATGCTAGATTCCAAGAGCACATCAAATAAATCGCAAGCTTGTAAGTCGGGACTGGCAATGCCATGTGTTATGTTGAGAATCTATAGATTCCCAATATAGTTCTATAATAATAAAATATAGTTGTATTTTAATCTACAAAGTGGAATGAGACGGCTGATAGAAGAAACGGTGCTGCAGCAATGTAAGTGAAGGAATAAATAGCAAACTTTGGAAAGGACACTGCAAACCACTTGTTAAGTAAGTGCTCTTATTATTATTATGTTTGCTTGCACGCATGTGCAAGAAATATAGTGCCATCATCCGAGTTTTTCAGAGGTGTGTCAGCCTCTTCCAATTCAGTCAGTGTGTTTGCAGGCGTGGTCGCAGTTCGCCAATCACTGCACCTGCTGTCTATGACAGCTAAAAATGCAGTGGCATACAGTAGAAAGGGAGAGCTCTGCTTCAGTGAGCAGAGCTCCCCCCTCAACACGCATGCCGCATGTGCGTGTGCGGCTCCCTCCCCAGGCACATACAGTATAGCCCGATGGGGTGCCAAATCCCCTGTCGGCTCCAGCCCCCAAAAACAGTGTTACAGCTGCCACTGGCTGAGGCCACCCCAGTGTGGCACTAGCCAGTATGGCCGGCCAGGGGTGCCCAATCCCGTCGGCTCCAGCCCCCCAAACATCCTTTCCAGCTGCCACGCTGGAGTTTCACCCCAACGTGGCAAATGTCCCACGCGTCTTAATCATTAAAAAACCTGTAAATAAAAAAACGGTCCTCGTAGTCTCCCTGCCCCACCGCACCCACCCACTGTGCACCCTGCCTCCCCCACCCCCTCACCCCATACTTACCACCGGAGTCCGCGCGATGATCTTCGTGACCAGGAACACGCCTGCACTCTTCAAAGCCGACTGCGAACTGAGGAAATGTCGGTAAGCTGTATAATGTAATAGATAGGGTTTTCAACTTTGCTGCATATCTCGGGCATTTTGGAATTTTGCACCAAATTTTCAACATGGGGTTTTGGGACCCCTTCTCATGAATGCTGTCACTGTCATGGCGTTATTCGGCCAAGGGTGATTTCCAGTCACCGCGCCGAATCACCTTTGGGACTGATTAATGAAACAACACTGCCAGTGTTCATAAGGTGGGCTCTCGCAGTTTATTTTGAAAATTTGGTGGAAAAATTCCAAAAATGACTGTTTTATTAGCGTGCAGTTATGAAGTTCCTACACACGCCATAAGTTCGCTAATTTTCAATATTTTCACCCAGATTTTCAATATTGCCATTTTACACACCTGCTTATAGAGTAGTACAGCTGTCATTTTCATATCTCACCCAAAACATGTTTCGCCCATGTAGCGCACAATGGCGCAGTCGGTGTCTGGAAATCAATGTCTGGGACAAATTAAGAAAATTATAGTGACACTGTTCATGAGCAGAGGTCTTAAAATGGCTATGTTGAAAATTTAGTGAAAATTTCCTAAAATGACTGGTTTACGAGGCAGTATTGAGCAGTTCCTACGTATGCTCGTGAAGTTCACGGAATTTCAATATTGTCACTCTAGATTTTCAACATTGCCATTTTACCACACCTCCTTATGAGCAGTATAGCTGTCATTTTTACATCTTACCCAAAATGTGTTTCCACCCATGTAGCGCACAATGGCGCACTCGGTGTGCGAAATTAATGTATGGGACACATTAAGAAAATCACAGTGACACTGTTTATGAGCAGAGGTCTTAAAATGGCTATGTTGAAATTTGGTGAAAAAATTCACTAAAAATATTTGGTTTCTGATGTGTGTTGCATAGTTCCTACGACCATGCTCGTAAGTTACTTAAATTTTCAATATTTTCACCCAGGTTTTCAACATTGCCATTTTACCACACCTCCTCATGAGCAGTATAGCTGTCATTTTTACATCTTACCCAAAATGTGTTTCCGCCATGATGCGCATAAATGGCGACTGGTGTGCTAAATTAATGTATGGGACACATTAAGAAAATCACAGTGACACTGTTTATGAGCAGAGGTCTTAAAATGGCTATGTTGAAAATTTGGTGAAAAAATTCCTAAAATGACTGGTTTAAGAGCGTCGTTGCGCAGGTTCCCTCGTATGCTAATAAGTTCAAAAATTTTCAATATTTTCACTCCAGGTTTTCAACATTGCCATTTTACCACACCTCCTTATGAGCAGTATAGCTGTCATTTTTCACATCTCACCCACAACGTGTTTCCACCCATGTAGCACACAGTGGCGCAGTCGGTGTGCGAAATCAATGTATGGGACACATTAAGAAAATCACAGTGACACTGGTCATGAGCAGAGGTATTAAAATGGCTATGTTGAAAATTTGGTGAAAATTCCTCAAAATGCCTGTTTTAGGAGCTCACATTGCGCAGTTCCTACGCACGCTGGCAAGTTTGTGAATTTGTAATATTTGCACACCAGATTTTCAACAGTGCCATTTTACAGCACTTCTTATGAGCAGTACAGCTACCATTTTCACATCTATTCAAATTTGTTTCGCACATGTAGCTCACAGTGGCACAGTGGTAGTAAAACAATGTTTGGGACAGATTAAGAAAATCAGTGACACTGGTCATGAGCAGAGGTCTTAAAATGGCTATGTTGAAAATTTGGTGACAAAACTCCATAAAATGACTGTGTTGCAAGTGAGTATTACGCAGTTTCCACGCACCCTCGTAAGTTCATGAATTTGTAATATTTTCAGTCCAGATTTTCACCAGTGGCATTTTTCCACACCTCCTTATGAACAGTATGGCTGTCATTTTCCACAACATGGCCGAAATGTGTTTTCACACTTTCAGCGCAGAAATGCGTAGTCGCTGTGGGAAATCATTGTTTGGGACAGATAAAGAAAATCACACTGACACTGTTCATGATCGGAGGTCCCAAAATGCCTGGGTTACCAATCTGCTGTAAAAAAATCCCCAAACTAGTTATATTATGGGTGTGCGTTGCACAGTTTCTATGCACGCTCATGACTTCACCAGTTTTTTTAAGATTTTCACACCAGATTTTCAACATTGCCATTTTTTACACCTCCCCATGAACAGTACCGCTGTCATTTTTCAAATCCTATTCGGAATGTGTTTTTGCACCTGTGGTGCCAAATGCCGTAGTCACTGTGCAAAAGCAGTTTTTAGCTAACAGACTGATATTGCCACTGTTCATGAGGTGGGGGTCACAGAAAAACCATGTTGAAAATTTGGAGTGAAAATACCAACGAATGCCTAAGGTGTTAGGGTTTCCTACCATAATGCCCCACCTTGTAGAGAATGACAGGCATCAGGGGTGTGACTTGGGATTCTTGCCTGTAATGCTCACACCATTCCACCCCCACCCACACCCTGCAGCCAGTGAGAGGCATCAAGGTGTGCCTCGGACTCTTCGAGGCCCAAGCGTTACCCCATTCTCCTATACGCACCCATCTCACCGTATTTCCTGATGGAATGGGTGTGCATAAGGCCAAAGACCCTATAGTACACCGTGACACTTGTCAGTGTCTGCAGGGTAGGGTGTGGTGAAATGGCGTGGTCATTATGCCTGACGACCCAAAGGCACACCCCAATGCCTGTCACTCTCTGCAGGGTGGTGGTGGGGTTGGCTTCAGTTCAATACTTCGCTGCCATTCCTATTATGCAGCTCTGTAACTTCTACACTACCAATGCCAATGCCAGTAAGCAAACATTCAGCATTGACAAATGCTTGTTTTCATGTTATATCAATATAAGGTGTTAGAAACAACTAATGGAAGATTAGATCATTAGTATGGGGCAGTATTGTTTATTTTATTTATCAAAAGTTGCTAAACCAGACAGGTTTCTTGAGTCCCAAAAGACTCGTTCATAAGATAAAGAACCTCCTGAGTATATACCTGCCAACCTGTCATATCCACATCCATGATTCACATTTATTAGACCGTCCCCTTTTCTTATGTTCTTTATTCCTTCTGTAGAGTCCTGCTGGCCACCTCTTCATTTATTTAGCCTGTGTGTTTCATTGCTGCAGTTTTGCATGGTTGGACTTTATTTTAGGTTATTAACCCACATGGGTTACTTAAACTAAACATTTCATCTCTGCGCTCAGGGTTTGGGTTTCAGCCTACTCTAACACAATTATTGAGGAGCTGTCACCACACAGGGAGACCCTGTGTTGGGCTTTATTGACTAGTTTAATGAAATGCATATGAGAAGCTAACCATGAGGGTGTGGGGGCTGAAATCAGTGTTGGTGATAGAAACATGTTGGGTGCATTGTTATAGCATGGCTATATAGTACCTACATAGGGACAGATAGAAAAGCAGGCAGGCTGCGCTTAGAGCACCTGCTTTGGAACCAGCTGCTGTAAGAGATCAGGGGTTCAAATCCACAATAGCCAAATTGTCAATGTGTGTCCTTAGACAACAAGTCTGTTAACCTCTCAGTGCTCCAGCCACACAGCTGCTAAAGTTGGCAGAACCGGGATCCCCACCGAGAACGAGATCATCTGGTCTACCTGGGTAAATACATTGTAAAAATGAAACAAAAAAAGCGCTTGTGAGGGAGACAGCCTAGTGCCATAACAATAATCTAAAGATAATCAAACATAATCTGGTGTCTCCAGATCAGCAACATACACCCTTGTTTTATACATTTTGTTTCCCTCTGATTCACTTCATAATAATCCTCCAAGAGCGGTTTGCCTGGTTCAGCTCATTATACTACCGAAAGGTAATGCTGAAGCACCCGATTCCTTTTCGTATGTTTAACGTTAGATTTGCTGTAACCTGAAAATAAATGAGCTAACGCGGGCTGCAGTGACAGCAGCTTTCTACTATATTCATATGCATTCCTCTACCTTAGTTTTGATCTCATCGTGTTTAGCTAAAAGGAATGGATTTTTTAAGACCAAAAGTCAACAGAAATGTTGCATTCTGTGTAAAATGCATGTAACAGAAAGGCAGTGTCATAACGTTTAAACGTACAGCTAACAAAATAAACAGTTATTGTTTGTTCAAAATGATAGCGCAATAATGCATCTAAGTGAATGTCCCAAGTGTTTGTAATTGCTGCTGTACGTGTTTCCAAAAGTTTCTAGTCTTCCGTGTGGCTTTAATTGGGGAAGCATGGGTGGTCTCTCTAACTTTCTGTGCCTTGCTTGTCCTTATGAACTTTTCACAGTTGCTGCATTCACAGTATTTTATGCATCTACTGGCATATCACACAAGAGGACAGACCAAAATTTATTGTAGTAAGCACAGCGAGACAAGTGCAAGAAGCCAGAAGTCCATTAATTAATAGTGGCACAGGTATTAGGGTTGAGCAAAACCCGATTTTTGCACCCAGAAGGAATAATCTGGATTTTGGCATGAGGGTAGTCCCAGCGAAGATCTCTGCACCCGATAAACTTGTTTATGGTCGGTTCAGCAATTTTAAAATTCTCGATGGTTAAAACACGTAAAAGATGGGGTTGTATGACTTTTTTTATTTTGCTTCTCAGTGGTATTTAAAGCAGCAGGTTGAAACCGGAAACTTCATTAGTGGTTGAACTGAGGATGATTTTTTCATCAGGTCACTTTATGGAACAATGCATAAATTTTAACATGTGCAGTTATTGTGTTCAGGAATCATTAACTGGATTTTTCCTGTGACATTAACCTTCATCACATTCATGAGTAAGCATCCACTCTGGTGAGAAAAGCCCCTGCTCATGTGCCTTAGTGCCCAGGAAAGGAACAAGAACAAACTACGTTCTGCATCAAAACAAGAAAATGTGCTGACAGTTACAGTTAAGTCTAAAAACGTATGTGGTCAATGCTGTGGTGTAGCATGTGAGGTTGATTCTACCGCTTCTTTTTTTTTTCTTTTTTTTGAAATATTAAGCAAATTAGGCTGTTGTGAGTAATGAAAAAAAAAGACAAGGTCCTGCTTTAATCACTCGAGAACCTGTTTTCATGACTCCTAAACCCAGTCTTTTCAGTGAGGAAAGAGGAGTAAATAAGGAATAACTCTTGTAGCTTGCCGGAAAAGAAGAGATCATCATGCAGCTTGCTTGAAAAAGTGCCCTTTGCAGTCCAAAGGGGAGTTTTCATGCAAGCCACATAATGATTATATCTTTTCAGGCAACTTGCCTAACAAAAGGCTCTTTGTGGTATGAACTGGAGTTATCATGCAAGCTGTATGAGGATGAAAAATTGTCAATGTACAAATAAAAAGTACCCTTTGCAGTATAAACTGAAGAAAAATATATAGCCACCCAGTGCACAATGGCCATCAGTCAGCCCATCTCCCCGTCCACTTGCCCATATATGAAATTTGCTGCCACTGGTGCCCAAAGCTGTTGGCTGGTAAGTGACCCCCTTTCCAATACATGGACCCCAACCATGCTACTGGGAACCCATCTCTAGTGGCCAACACAGTAAGCAGTTCCCCCAAAACCATGCCCATTCTAACACTGGGATCCCAATGCCAGTGCTGGATATAACCAACACATTATTAATTGGTCACAAGACACTGCCCTTCTGCCACTTTGATCAACTGCATTGATATGATGTTTATATAAAAAACTAAATAAATAAAGTTTAAAAAAAGTCCAAAAAAAACCCCACCAACTGCTTATGCATACTGACTTATAGCTGCTTATGCATGCTGCCTTCGGTTTTCCAGGCTCAAAATGTTTAGATTCTGAGATCAAACTTGGGTTATAGCTGTGTTAGGTCCCCTCCTCAGGGCCATAAAAGGGGTGAGAGTTACATTCTCATAATGAGTTTTGCAGGTTACCCCTCAAAAAAAAAAAACTGCAGCAACAACAAATCATTACAGGCAAGATAAGGTGGAAAAAAGCTAAGCCCCAGAAATTTCACTTTGCACATGTCTTAAAATGATGAAGTGACCATAACATGCAATTGCAAACATCTTGGGCTCAAACTTGGGGGGATGGTTTAGATAGGACCTCTCCTCATGACCATATAGGTGATGAAACTTCATTCTACCCACAAATGGGATTTAGGGGTTACCCCTGAAAACCCATTTGTGAGGGGTTTTAACTTTCACAACTTATGTGGTCATGAGGAGAGGACTTATCTAAGTAATCACCCACATTTAGGCAGGAAGTGTTAAAACCGATCATATTATGCCATATAAAAATTCATAAACTTCGCTAAAAGTCTGGCACAATGTCTGTGACAACACAGCTGCTTTGCGAGTGGACGGCAGGGCCACTTGTAAAGTTCACTACAGATCTGGAGCAAGGTCTGTGATGATGACGCTGGTTTCTGGGCCATTCATGTAGCAAACTACAGCTCTGGCACAATGAGGCTCACTATACAGTGTTCACCATGGGATGTCAGAAAGGTGAAAGCTAAAGGTGTTAGTTGTAATACATGTTTTACAAACGTAAGGTGGTGCCTGAAATCTAGGGATGTCAGAATATTACATTATGCCCTTTTGTGGACTGAGTAAATACACATACTTCTGAATTTGCTGTCCTTAACGTTTTAGTCTTTAACCTCCTTCAATCTCCCCCTATCTGTAATATACACAGTAGTGTTAATTTGTCTCCCAAAGACCTAGTCTGTATTTCACTCCTCAGGGACTCAGTACATTAACTTTGGCCAAACTCCATGGCTTCTAGAGCTCTTATATGCAGTTATGAGAGTCTCCCCTAGGGCATACACCTGGATTGTTAGTTACGTGATTTTTGTTACGTTGTTTAATATCTGTCTTTGACTTCTGCAATGGAACCACACTTGTCCATTCCTGGATTGTTACTGGGAGATGAGGTTCTTAAAGTCTGTGTTAAATAATCTGCTTATGTAGTTGCAATGAAGCTTTATATATTTTTTACATTTTCATGTGTAAGTCATTGGTTGAAATATCTTGACTGTAATGATTTGTTGTTACGGTAGGCTTCAAAATTATAATGCTTTGTTTCATTGTTATATGAAAATCTTAATAAACATCTTTATGACAAAAGAAAGTAAGAGAATAAATTGCTAAAAAAAGGATGTTAATGCATCTATCAGGGTTGAAGCACATAAGTGTGCAAAGTAGGGAAGTGAAAAATGTGGGTAAAATATTTTTGGAATCTTGAAAGAATCTGTGGTATGATTTTCTACAAAATGTTAACAATCATGTGATGTAGTGTTAGTGTTACCCTAGTGTTAACCCAAGCTTTGCAAGGACCCACACAACATTTCTGCAGCATTTCTGCCCAGAACAGCAAGGCTCCCCTCGTGGGTGCTGGTTGTGAGGGTAAGGACACCCTCCCCTGAGCTTTGCAAGGATCCCCGTAGCATTTCTGCCCAGAACAGCAAGGCTCCCCTCATGGGTGCTGGTCATGAGGGTAAAGACACACTCCCCTGAGCTTTGCAAGGACCCCCACAGCATTTCTGCCCAGGTAAACATGTGCCTTTACTGAAGAAACAGCAGCTCCACAGATATGCAGTGCTGCTCATTTCAAAACTCTCAATAGGAACCAAAAAAGTACCAAGGACTTGAACTTCTAAGACTGCATTTTCACCAAGTTCCTATTGTGAGTTTTGAAATGAGCAGCACTGTGTATCTGTGGAGCTGCTGTTTCTTCAGCAAAAACTAGTATAGAAAAAGTGCCCTTTGTACCCTCATAAGTGCCCTTTGATTCTCAGCCCCTCAGCTTTTACCATCTTCCCGCACCCTTTCCCACACATGAGAGATAGTTTTTTTGCTTAAATACTTAGCGTCTCAGTGGCAAGATTTAAAAGAAATCTCTGTGACCTTAAGAGCTTAATTTTGGCACCAACTGTGAAGTTTAAATATTTCACTATCTTAGCATCTCAATGGCCAGATTTAAATGAAATCTCTCTGTGCTCATTTCAAACTTCAATAGGACCCCTGCTGACCCACCGCCCCCACCACCACCCTTGGTCAACTTGTTGTTTTATACAGGAGGAGACACCCCTGGTGATGCATTTAAACCAATTAGGCAACTTTTCTAAAGGCAGGTTATCAGTACCTACCACTAGAGGCTGCTTCTGTCTCTCAGCCGGTATTTTCTCTCTCATTTTCTAAATTACAACATGGTTGCATCGATGTGTGACACTTAAGAATACCCATACATCTCAAAAAAATCGTGCCTAAACTCTCAAGCCTTCACCCCCCCCCCCACTTTCAGCAGCAGAAAAAACTTACTCTACCAAACTTCTAAGCCCAAAAACAACTTTAGAACTGATACTAATTCCTCCCAAAATGGCAAGCAACATTGCTGTATCTCCTCTCTCGTTTACAAATTGATACCAAGGCTTACTCTCATCATGTTAACCTTTCCCTCAGCCTGCAACCCTCTTCCCTTCCTTCCCATACTCATCTTCACACTACCCCTCCTTCTGCCCCCAAACACCTCCTATGCCACACAGCCCGGTGACTACTCCTGCATCAATTACCTTGTCCCACCCCCACCCTCCCTTCATGCCAAGTCACCTACTCCAAGAGATCATGATCACCCTGTTTCTATATGGCCATGAAATATTGCGCTCACATGTTCCCATATTACTAACAAGCCACACCACACATAGCAGTCCCATCGCTGCGCTTCCACAAGAAGATCCTAAATAGTACCCTATCCAGGATAGCTATTATCCTCCTGCTACTTGTGGAAATATACACCCCAATCCTGGCCCCTCAGACCACATCCATCACTTAACAACACAACACAGAGGACTACGCTGGCTGTCATTAATATATGTAGCCTCCAAAAAGAAACTGCCCACTCCAAGCTTGGGTCTGCCTCCACCAACCTGATGCCGTAGCCATAACTGAAACATGGCTGTCGCAGCATACCCCTGACTCGGCTGTGTACATACCGGGCTACTCAATGTTCAGATCAGACAGATTGGGTAGACAGGGTGGGGGTAGTGCACTGTATCTTCAGGAACACCTGCAAGGAATAAATATTGCAACTATAAACCCTGCAGAGGGTGCACAGTCCCTCACCATCAGGGTTGCCATTGGAAACTCAGGTAAATCTATCTACTTAATGTCAGTATACATACCCCCTCGAAACCAAAGGGATGCTTTCACATCCATCCTAAACATTATCGACCAGCTGCCAAAAAACTCGGAAGTCATAGCACTTGGTGATTTCAACACAAACTGGCTCGCTCCCCAGACATCCTCCCTCAGGGATGCAGCTGCAGCCCAAAATCTCTCCCAAATGGTTCTTACCCCTACTACAGTAAACAAAAACCTGGGTCCTAGTTCCCTCCTTGATCTCATACTCACGAATCATCCTGAGCACATACAGGATGTCCAGGTCTTCTCGGACTCACTCAGTGATCACTCCCCTGTAACTTGTCTCTGGACAAACAGCTGGAAGCCCCCCAGGATCTCCATGTATCACCAACTAAAGAAAAGAGGCTTTGGTACATCTTCAGAACCAACTCAAACCTCGACTGGTCTCCACTTGATCACCAGTTGTCGGGTTGATGCCACCCTGTCCTTCTTACAAGTTCCTTCCAACCGCCTCAGACATCTTTTGCCCCTTTGTAAAACGGATTGAAAAACTAAATCCTCCCTCAGTAAATCGGTCTTTTTGTCGACCAAATGAAGGTCTGCGATGACCTGGTGGCACCATGCCCTTCAGTCAGGTCACCTTCTGACCAACAATTGTATCATACTGCCTGAAACTCATGTACCTGGGCTATCCAACAGGCAAAGGCGGCTTACTATCAGACCAACCTAACTGCCACCTGAGGAAATGGGAAGAGGTTCTGGGAAAATATAAAGGAACTTAGTGGCAAGTCTGCCTCCTCTCCTCCTACCATGCTTACTATTGATGGTGTCTCCACCCAAGACCCCTGCAAAATAGCAAATGCTTTCAATACATCATTCACTGACCTCATTACTATTCTCCCCCCTGACTTTTTCACTTCAGATGCTGTACAATTCCCACCACCCTGTTGTGCTTGACCTTTTCACTTCAAACCAATCTCCACTAGAGTTGCCCACTCATATCTTGCTATGTTCCTAGGTAAAACTAGACAAAGTGGTGACTCTTTTGATGCAAAATTGCTATCCTTAACCCTTGACGCAGTCCTAACACCACTCACAAAGATACTCAATATGTCCCTGTGCTTAGGGCAGTTCCCATCTATGAGGAAAAGGGTGATGATTACGCCAGTTCATAAAAATGGTGATCGTACCTCAAGTAGTATCTATAGGCCCATCTCCATACTCCCTCCCCTCTCAAAAGTGTTAGAAAAAATAGCAGCTGACCAACTTATTGACTATTTAGATTAGTACCACCTACTTTGTCAGCAACAACACGGGTTCAGGAAAGGACACAGTACAACCACTGCCCTCCTAGAATTCACCTCCTTTATCCATGACGCCCTAGACCAGGGAGACTTGGCTGGGTCAGTCTATATCAATCTCTCCAAGGCATTTAATACTGTCAATCACAATATGCTCATAAACTCCCTCCTCTCTGTTGGTGTTTCCCAAGAAACTATTGGCTGGTTCCTCCACTATCTCCACGGCCGCACCCAACAAGTGAAGATAAATAACACCTCTCTACTAACCTTTCCATCTGGCTGGGTGTCCCCAAGGTCCATTCTTGGTCAGCTGTTTTTCACTATACTTGAACTCCTTACCTATGGCCTCCTCGGGCACCTCCTCCTATATGCAGATGATGCTGTGATCTTCAGTTGGCACCCTGAACCTACCCAGCTCCAAAAATCCTTGCAGGGCTCCTTCACACAAATAGAAGCCTGGTTTGCCTCAACTCAGAAAAGATGAATGTTATGCTATTCACCCACCCGCAACATAAACACAGCGTGACAGAAATATCTATACAAAACTCGTTGGGTACCATGCTGGAACCAGTTTCCAATTTTAAATATCTAGGGGCTACCTTCGACTCTGCCCTTACATATCGCGAGCATATTGTGTCGACATGCTCTGAAATAAACAGGAGAATCAGTCTCCTTTATAGGCATAGACCCTGTCTCCCTTCTGATGCCCTATGGTTAGCCATCTCTAGCACCATCCTTTCCCTGGTAGACTACGGCATAGTCATCTATGGTGCCACCTCTGATACTGCACTGACCAGCATTAAACACACCCTAAACAAAGCCTGCAGGTTGGCCACAGGCTGTGACCGGCTCACACATACCTGTGACCTCTACTAATGGTCTGCATGGCTAAACTTTCCGGGGCAACTATTCTACCAGACCTGCTTACTGGCCAAAAAAAATCCATTTGGGTCTAGCCCCCCCGGCTGTCTCCTGCTCCTCCAAAAGAGTTTGCCTGCTCACACCACTAGACATTCTGACACTACAGCATTCCTTGTCCCCTTTGTAAAGACTACTACTGACCAAAGGTCCTTTCGCTACAGGGCCCCACTCTGGATGAACTCAGTCTCTGACTCTGTCTTATCTGTCCCCAGGCTAGGGCCTTTTAAACCTGAGCTGCTGAGCCACATTATGTCCAACTCCCACTGTGACTGCAGAAAAAACTCCTCGAAAAATCAAAAAAAGTTTTACTGCAGTATATGCTTTTGTGTCTCCAATATATGCCTCAAATATTCACACCTTTGGTGTTGCCATACGCATGTATTATGTATCTTTTGGCTCTGTATTTAGTGTTGTATTCTGTAGTACAGCAGTAGTCTGCATTCTGTATTGTGTTATACTATGTACCTGTCCTCATTTATGTATGATGTGGAGCCTTTGCAAATGAGTCTCTGACTCAACGGGTTGTAATTCCTAGACCATCAATAAAAATAAAAAAAAATATTGCATCTCTAACTCACATTCAGTATTTATCCACAGTTAAATTAATTTTATGCATTCCCCACTAATTTAGCTTGATTTATTTGCTGATTAATCTGGATGTATACCAGTACCCCCCCTTAGGATTTTTATATGGCAAAACAGCAATCCACTTGATAACAGCACGCAAAGTAATAATGTAATTTGCTGTCAATCTTGGATCAAAAACCTACAGTACATTTTATGATTTGACCACTGAGTATGTATTTGTCTTTATTGCCATGTTTTCATCTTAAATTAAACACAGTACCATTTTAGGAGGGCTTGGTCTCACAGATTCAAATAGAATGGACAAGCTCGTGTGTCAGGAAACATCTGAGAAGTATCTTATTCTGTGATCCCACCACTCAAATAAAAATAAAAATAACATATTTTCTTCCAGATTGTTGGTCCCAAATGGCTTCTTACAAGCTCATTGAAGAGCCCCTGGGATTCTGGTCAGTAACATCGTGGGAAAAATAAAGCAGACAAAAATAAAGTGGCAAAAACAAGCGTCACCATCAATATTGGCAGCACAAATGTAGCATACCAGAACAATGCAGGCCACACAACTGCAGGTAGAAAACAACGCCCACAACATAGAGGCACTGCACTGGAACTACAGGGACCAGGAGCACAAGCCAGCATGCCATCTCCCCTGTCCTGTGTGTTGCTGGAGACATACTGGCTTGTGCTCCTGGCCCCTAGCATTATACATGGCTATCCACATGGTGGCCATGGTTCACTTGTCCTCCAGTGGTTACCCTGGTGCATGTTCTCAATCACTCAGCATTCTGGGTGGGGGTACCCCACCATGTGGGTGCCTGTGTCATTAGATTACCATGGTAGCTGTCCAGTGGCCTGCTTCCCCCAGTGGTGGTTGCACCCTGCCCTGTTCCATCTCCCTGCACCCCTGTGCTGTTCCTGTGCACGGGTGCCTGCTGCTGTGTGTTCCACTGCAGTGCCTCCATCGGTGGGTGTTGTTTACTACCTCGTGTCATGTGGCCTGCATTGTTCTGGCATGCTACATTTGTGCTGCCAATATTGATGGTGACACTGGTTTTGCCGCTTATTTTATTTTGTGCATGCGATATCAGAGCGACCACAATTCTCTCAGAGTGGTTTATCTATTACAGATATATATTCATATATATAGATATATATATATAGAGCAAAAACTCCATTTAATGCATTAGTTAGGGTTGTTCCACACTGACAAAGTGGGGAAATTCGGTGTTAGGGTTGGCCCCATGGACCCCACCGCCCACACCCCAACTGGCATCAAGTGCGCGTGGGGTTGTCAGCCATAACTCTCACCCCATCTCTATGTGTAAAGAAGCAAAGGTGTATGAGAATGGGGTGAGAGTTGGGACCGACAACCCTAATGCACCAGCCAGTTGGGCAAAGTGACAAGTGGTAAACTTCAACACTGAATTTCCTCACTTTAACCGATGTGCAAACAACTGATCATTAAATGAGTTTTAGCCTCTAATTTTCCTTATTTTTGAGAATGATAACGAGAAATAGTGAATGTAATGTGGCAGCGGGAGCGTGGGGCTCTTCGGGCCCCACATTCTGGCCACGTGATGCCTTGTCACATAGTAACATTGTGCCCACAAACGCAAATGGTAATGCGCATGGTGACGCAAAGCTAAACAGAAAGAGAAACAGTAGTGTAGACAGAAATGTTAAAAACAACGCAAAAGCAAGCGCAAATGAAAACGCAAAGGGTAACGCACATGGTGGAGTAGACGTGAACGTTAAGTGAAACGGGAATGGAACTGCAAGCGGAAATGGTAACGGTAACAATAATGTAAGCACACAGGCTGGTTTTCCCCAAAAGCTGCATAGAGAAAGACAGTGAGTACAAAGAATGTATGGATAATAATGGTTCTCGGAGCAGAAAATGAGGAATTGGAATACTAAATTGTTTATATCTCAGGAACCGTATGACGTAGAAAAAAAAGTAAAAGTCATATGACTTATGACTTTCCTGGCTAGTTTTGTACTTAGCCCCCAATGGGAGGCTAAGCATTTTTCCACAAAAAAGTCCGTATCTCGCACCGTTTCCGAGCTACGGGTGAATACAAAAAGAATTAGGTTGCTAGAGGGTCCCAATTTTAAATGGCAAGCATTTTTCTGATCGCTAACTGAAAACAAAATGGCGGATTTGTGACAGTAAAAGGGCCATTTGCAAAAGTAAAAACTGCATTTGCGACACTGTCGAACTTTTTGTTAACTTTTCCCACTGACTTATAATGGGAACTTGTTTTTTGAATAACTTTTGAATCGTTTAATATTTTTTCACGAAATCTTCAAAAGGCACATCGGGGACCCCAGCCGCACGTTCCCTGAAGATTTCGGACCAGTCGTGCAAATCGTGCGACCTGTAGAGACGACAGTAAAATTCCAGAAAAGCGTAAACGTGCGTGCAGATCACACTTAATAACTCCACAGCCGTATATGTGACCAGTACAGACCTTTGCAAATCCCAAGGCGTATGGGTCTTGATCGTGTATTCCAAATGTAAAGCAAATCCGTTGAATGGTTGCAAAGTTATTAAGGTGCAAAATTTTGGGTTTAACATGTAAATGGCTCCTCAACCCTAACTACAATGGCACTACCATGACACTATAATATATATATATATGTATGCATACTTTGTTTACTTTTTCAAGACATATCATCAGTGTTGCACAATGTTGCTATTTTCACTTACAATATGCTAAATTCTAAATTTTGTAACACAAGACTAAAAAAAAACTTTGGGTCATGCTTTTGTAATTTCAAACCTGTTTTATTGCACAGATTTACTAATTTCAGTTCTACCAGAATCTTCAATTCATCCTCACACATAGATCCAAAACTGGACTACTTGACTTGTTTTTAAACAGTCTCATCAGATGCACAATTCCCCATTGCTAAATGAGCTTAATTCCTCAAGATATCAAGTAGAGTAACTTTTCAAATTGAGGCTCTTATACTTTCATCTCAGCAGTTAGAAACTCTGCATCATCTTACTTCTAAGACCATATTCCTTATACTACAACAAGACCCTTGCACTCAGCTGAAAATCACATTCTAGAAGTGCCAAGGGCTGATAATGAACATGCCAAACAATGTGTATTTATGTGTATGGCCTCAGCAATCTGCAGCAAACTACCTGTCTATATGACCTGCTGAATTCCAAAGTTTTTAAGCAAAGGCTACAAACGTTTTTAATTTTTGTACAGTAGTTTTTAGGGCTGCATGGGCGGAGCCTGAAGTCCTTTTACAAACAGAATGAGGACTCTGCATTTTTTTCCTTAATTAAAAAAAAACCGGATGCTCTCTGCCCATCACAACCCCGCCCCTCTCTGGTGCCCATACTTTTTTAGTGCAGCTCCTCCCCATCAAGCTCTCGAAACCCTCCCGCTACCGCCCTCTGTTCCACCCCACATCTCTGTTCCCTTTCCCTTTATACTGATCATTGCAAGCTCTCAAAACCCTCCCGATACCACCCACTGTGCACTGTACCGCCCCCCTCTGTTCCCATCCCTTTCCCCTTTATACTGATAATCGCAGATACACATCAAATCCCTCTCTAAACTAAGAAGGTACACACAGTTTCATTTCCTCATTTCTTTAACACTGCTCCGGCATATTAAATGCCAGATATAATGCAAGCCATAAACCGTCAGCTACGGCATTCATTTAGCAGGTAACAACACGCTCAGGACTAGCCCAACAAGCCAGCTCTCCTCAAAACACGGTGTTCAACATACTGTACTAACTTATGTGTCGAAATATTCCTCATGCTGAAACAGCAGAAGTAGTATTTTAAGTTACCTTCTGTTGGCCACCAACAGAGGGGAAGAATCACAGCCATTGGAATTATTTTTAAAAAAATCACATTCACCGGTAAAGCTCCATTGCCATGACTCACTAAGAAATGTAGCAAAGAAGGCCTTAACCAAATGTTCCTTCAAATACTGATAGTTTAGTTCAGGAGATCTTATGATTAAGGCCAATAGTTTCCAAGAAAAAAAAACTTTTAAACGGGGCAGTCTCCTGGCGTGGTGAGGAGTGGAGCAGCAGCGCAGCCATCTTGCTGCCCCACCTCCTCCCACCAGGCTATCCTCTTCCACAAAGAGGATCTGTAAGTATTATAAATTAAGGCTTTGCACAGTATTTTGCATTATATTATTTTCTGTGCATCAAGCGCACCTGACAGAGGCAGGTATATTGGAATTAGTCCATATAATGTGTAATAGTTTTGCTTTATTATGCATGCAGTATATAAATGGTGCTAAATTTCAAGTCACTGCTGTATTTAATTCAGCAGGACTACCTATAGGAGAAACCAGTTCACAAAATTGCACTTACTCGCTCAGGTAAGGGTGGCAGATGTTTGTGATGGGACGCTTGTCCGCCCAATCAGGTTTCATGTTTGTTAGTAACCACCTTGCTCGGAGTCTGCAGCACTCCTTGTGCCCAGTCTGCACAGTTGTGCAGTTCAGTACTTCAGCCAGTAGGATGTGCAGAAAGGAAATTGTTACATCAGACCCTGAACCGAAGACTGACTGACACACACACACACACACACAACACACACACACACCTTATAACATCCTCTTGATTTCTTTTCTTAATTGGGCTTTCAGTAAAGCCTTATTGCATTGAAAAACAATGAACTTACTTTAAGGAAGACATACACATCAAAATAGTAAGTGTGGATGGGTTTACACACACGCATACTCACACACATTTATACAAAATATGAAACATTAGCATTGTAGTCTGCCAAAACTGTTGCCCTCAAATGTGAAATGCGCCTCTCATATCTTGCTATTTGAGAAAAATAATAATTTTTTTAACTAATTTTGCTTCCAGTTTATGCTGTCTTTACAAATTAGTTGGAGAACCATGATTGTTGTACAATTTATATACTGCAAAAATACTCTGGTAAGAAAAGGGTTCATACATCATTTTCATCACCTCTATAGGTAAATATTTTTCACTATAAGGTTAAAAACCCCTATAAAACTTCAATAGTTCTCACCTGTATTTAACATAACTAGGCCACTTCACAAACAGGATTAGAGACTACTCTCCCAGTGCTTGCTAGTAATTAATTTTCCTGCATACAGAGATGAGAACACATGCAGTACATATGGGTAATAATAACACATTTTATACACGTACAAAGAAGCCGCGGTGCTCATTATTTTGACAATCTGCAGGGTGGGTTGAATACATGAAAAATGCTTTAATTGCAGTTTCTTCATATTCCTGTATACTGAATGTTTGTTTTGTTTTGATTTATTTATTTCCATTCTCTCCGAGGAAGGTTTTATTTAAAATATCATACTGTTGATTCTTAAATAAAATCTCAAGAATAAGGAAAATTCAGCAATCTATATCCCTTAACTGAGGTTTGGAGGCATTTGAAAATTACGTTTAAAATATCTGTGGCTAATCTCTGCTGCTCCAGGATGATAAAGGGTGGGTGGGTGGGTGGGGACATTTAGTTGGTAGGAATCCAGATTGCATCTTGCTTACTTTGAGCAGGAAGCTTCTAAACTATTGGTATTTGGAGAGATAATGCTAGAATAAAACAAAAGTTATGGGGACAAAAGTCCCTGATCTGCAGATACAGCATTTATATATTTTGCATAGTAAGGAATTATGAGTGATATCTGGAGTTGTTTCTGCATCATATTTTACCTGCAGTATTTATTGTAAGCCAATTCTTGCTGTTTTTGTTTAAATCAGAAACTTTGTTTTACAGTTTTATTTCTGCAGGATATCCCAGCTATTGCAGGATATCTCATTTTTAGTGAGGTCCTGCTTGCTAACTATTTTTACAACAAGGTGGGACTGAACATTGTGATGTTATAGAACTTGTGCAGAGTCACACAATGAGTAAGTGGCTAGGGTGGGATTTAAGCCTGCACGGGTGGCCTGATTCATTCTGTGCTGCAGCCACTGGAGCATGTTGCCCCCAAACTGATCAAAAGTTATAGGAATTCAGGGACAGACTGAGAACAGTTCAAATAAAATTGTGCAATAGAATTCTGATTCTGAACAGTTATTGCTCAGGGTTATATAGTTTCAGATGTAGGTGGTAACAATGTGTTGTTTATGTCTTTGCAGACATGCAGAACAGAAGATATTAATGTCAGCAACATCTATACCATTCTTTGTGTGGGATTATCAAAATGTTCCTCATTTTAAAATCTATGTAAATTGCATCAATGAATAAACTCTACAGATTTCAACCGGTGATGGTGGTGGAGGCGGCAGTGGTGGGGTGTGTGTGTGCGTGTGAGTTGGGGGGGTAATTGAATTTAGGTTTTGTATTTGTTAAAATGCTATTAAAAATGCAGCTCATTTTGTTAACGTGCTTCCTGGGAGACTCTTTTGCATTATGAAGGCACATGATAGCTTCCCTAACAATCAGAGTACAGTAATGAGGCTGATGTTATGCCGCCAGGAAGGAAAACCCTGGAGGTGCAGGCACTGCTGGGAGTCATATACAAAGTTTTGCCCATCTTTCTTAGGGCCCATGCAGAAGGCACATAATATAAGAAAATTATTACATGTCAGTTATTGGAACAACACAAAAATGCAAGTTTTGATCCTACAGCCAAATATTTGGAAAGATGGGATAAGTTAGCACCAAAACAGTAGGCAGACAATCTTATCACTTTTAATAGTCAGTTGTTTCTTTTATTTCTGAAATATTTTATGTTTCCATATGTTCATTATAAAGTACTGTATTCTGGCGTTGGTACTGCATGATACATAAAGAGCAACACTTTACACAGATGCTGAAGTATCAAGTTCTTCTATTTCTCTTTGTACATCATCAGCCTCTAACCTCACTTATTGTGACATTACAAGTGACTTATCTGCCAACAGGTGTTCGGCTCTTCTTTGGTCAGTTGTGATGTCACAGTCAATGACGTCATAGGGTTGATGATGTATTAAGAAAAATAGAACTACAGTAGCTATGGCAGCCCTCTATGTAGAGTTGTGTTCCACACATCACACCAAGTATTGTCCGATACAAAATATTCTTATTAGCAAAAGATAACAGAAAAAGGGTACTTTTGATAAAAGAAGTAGTAGTTTACTACATTTTTTGCAGTTTTTTTTAATGCTTTTCAACTTTTACAAATTCAAACATGGATGTTAAAGATGTTAAGATAGAAACAGATTTGAGTTCACTGCTTTTGAAAGTTAACATTCATTTTAGGCAGTACACAAGCTCATTAAAGATCACTGGAGATATACTGTGTATTTTGTGTCACTTTCACTGCTGAACTGTATATAAAACAAACTATTCTTCAAAGATGTTTTAACATTTGCCACTGTGTTATTTTTTAACTGCTGTTTCTGCCATGAGTTTTCAGAGCATCAACATTCTGCTGAAAAAATAAGAGATGTAATTTTCATCCCAGCACATATTTTTTTTATAGTTTATTTACCAAGGAATGCCCAGCTGAGAGGCATCATCTTGTTTTCAGTGAGTCCTGCCTTTTATTCAATTTGACACACAGGAGAATGAATCACTGAGACCTTAGGATGTGGCTTCAGTGCAGTTTTAATTTGGATCTCCAGTTTCCAAGCCTTGTGCTCTAACCACTGCTCCACATTTTCTGTGGCTAAGAGTGCAGGGATACTGAACCCCTTGCTATATACGATTAATGTTATCACTTTAAAATTACATACTCTGTTTACAAGCAATCATAAAACTTTCATGAAGGGTTGGGGAAAATAATCGGACTAATGCTTAAAACGACAATCAAAATATTGGTGTTCTGAGAGATCAGGAATGGAACAGTATTAAAATGACACATTGACACAACCCTGAGCAACATTTTTTTTATTATTAAAACATTTTGATTGCTAGTACACTTGAAAATAAGAGGACGTATATTTTAAGTTTGCAATGATCTTTGAAGAAAACACAAGGTCATATTTAAAGCATTTACTTGTGCAACATGTAAGTTCATGCATATTATAAATGTTTTTTTTCCTAGGGAGGGATAGGAAAAGCCTGCTTGGGATTTATAATCACAACATTATAGAATGTCCAACTGTTATCAATTTTGTGTTTTAAACTTTATTACGATCTCTGGAGGACTGATTACATACATTGAACAAACTGATGGTCAGAACTCTAACCTTAATGTGAACTGTGAGGACTGTTCCTTTAACAGCGTTACTATTGTCCATTAGGCTACATATGTCCCACTTCAGCCATTCAACTGTCTTTCTGGTATCCATTTTTCATGATCTGTTCAACCTTTGACCTAATAAATTTACAGTGTGACTGTTTAACTCTTAAGTCTCCAACCCCATTATCAGTTTATCCAGTTCTGAGACTCCACTGCCAGTAAATACCATGTATATCATGTGTTTCAGAGCTTATCAATACTTTTCCAATAAACATAAATATATGCATAGAACAACTGAAATGTAGAAGTTCTAAATTCTCTCCCCGGGGTCCTAAGGGAGACCCCATTGGTAGAGGCCTTTAAAGGGGGTCTTAATACCCAACTTTTTGCACAGGCCCATGGGGAATGAGATTCCCCAAATGCCATCTCAGTATGATTTACGTGGCTGCTGAAGTTTTTATCTTTGTATACTGAAATTTTATTTATATTAATTATTTAAGTGGGATGTCATGATGGAAATGTGAAAGGAAAAGTGTGACACACCCTGGGACTTGAAACCAGGCCCTAGCATTCCATGCTAGTACTCTAACCCTAAGCTATGGAAAGGTGTCTGGTGTCTCTGACATATGCCTAAGTGTACACCTCCATATAGTTTCCTAATAATATGTATGTATGCCTTCCTTAGAACAGAAACTAAAACAAATCTTACTACTTCCAAATCATTGTGTTGTTGGTTCTGTGTGATAATGAAGATAAGCCTAAAAGCGATCGCTGTTATTGTGAAGTCACAGTGCGAAAATGTTTTTACACCAGGAAAACGCGCCTGGGGACTTACATTTAATGTTTTCTGTAGGAGGTCAGCCTCACACCCCTCCTCCCCATGGGCTTTGCCTCACACCCCCTACTAAAGGATTCTCAACCCAGGGGGTGCATGGGGGAAAACATTTAAAAAAGGCTGGGAACAGGCGAACAAAACAACAGTGCCCGACCCTAACCCTATACCTCAGGACCATGCCAGCAGCCGACTCCACCAAGCCACGGGTCGGGCTTGGCAACCCACCATGGCACCATGCCTCACATCCCTCTCACCCCTGCTCTGCGTGCCCACCCCCCAATGTGTGTACATATAGTGACATCCTGTCACTATACTCGTCCCCCCATCAGGCCTCTCTACTGGACTGTAGCCCTCCCTGAAATGCACTGGGAAAGGGGTTACCATTATTGTAGGTGCCCTTTCCCACATGCCAATATCACAGGCTACCGTTTTGTTTCTTCTTACCTCCTTAACAATTCCACACAACTTCACTGACTTCATTATGCAGCCCTGGTGGATCTGACCAAATCTTGTTTTACAGTGCTACATAAACACATGCCTAAAACTTAGATGTTGCATACCTATGCTCAGTTTGCAGAATCTTGCTGCCAGTGACCTAATGATATCCAGTTGAAATTTTTCTATTCACCAACTCTTTGCTGAGTATATCCACCTCATCTGTACCTCTCCATCCTCAGTCAAACTCACTATCTGGGTATCTCAGCACAAAGCACGTATCAAACTGTAATATGCAGACTCTAACACACTAAACAGGAGGTGAGTGAGTGAGTGTGTGTGTGTGTGTGTGTGGGGGGCAATCACTCAATATCTGGTTTCCATGGGCGGCCGTGGCGCTGAGGTTGGCGCTAGATACCACCAGCCTTCCTTGGCGACCAGGTTGAGGCACGGACTTGGGTTGCGAAGTCGGCAGGGAGGGAGGATCGAGCGCCCAGCGGATGCTCTCCTCCTCAGGGTGGGAGCCATGACCACGTCACATGATCTGCGTCACTCTCGCGGCCGGTGGAAGCACCGACCAAGGGGAGGACGGAGGCAGCTCCGCTCGTCGGAGCCGGGGAGGGGAGATGTCAGCTACGCATGAAGGATGAGCGTGCGTCAGCACGCCGCCTTCGGGACGTATGTCCTAGCATGGGTCATCTCAGAGGGATGGGGGAAACTAGGGGAAGAAAACGAGAAAATCCCTCCCGGTAGCACTAGATGATAGCCTCTCGGTACCATCCCAGGACCACCGGAAAAGAGGGACAGACCCCAATGTGCAGGAGGGGACGGAGGCACTCTAGGGGCAGATCCCACCGGAGGTGGAAATGGGGGAAGTTGAGAGGAAGGAAGGAGTGGGCTCCGGGAGTAGAAGGGGGTATAAAGATAAAGTATAAAAAAAAAAAATCTGGTTTCCATCAGCTACAGTATCTGTAATGACGTGTTTTTGTATGCTGACAACCCAATTTATGTGCATCGTCACCAGGTTCAAAACAAGGCAATTCGCAAGATGCAATCTTCAAAAAGAAAAAAAATGAAATGATAGAATCATTCTTCAAACACACATTAATCAATTTATTCTTGCAAGCATGTAGGAATAGGTTGTATATCGGATGGCTTGCTCTGTCAAGATTTGTGAATGACTTAACACATTGCAGTGCCAGATGTCTTTGCCTAGTTTCCAACCTGGTGACTTGATGCACGTAAATTAGGTTGTCAGCGTGAGAAACATATCATTACAGGTACTGTAGTCGATGAAAAACAGATGTTGAGTGACACACACACACACACACACACACAGAGTACCACTTGGGATTTTCCATTACCGATGGTGTCAGAAAACTATGTTTGTCTGAGAAGATGGCAAGGACACACCGAGTGATTTAATGCCACTTACTGCTGCCAGTTCATAATCATGATGGACACCACCATCACCACCTCCACCATCATTCATACCAACCAAATAGCCCTTTTTGTCTCTGTCCCACTCAATTCAGTGTTTTGCCTTTGCAAGTTGCATCATTACTGATGTTCCAAACTGTGTCCTTTTGCCACAACTGACACAATTTTTGCACAAACTACATACAGCTCAAGAGTTGTCTGCAGGGTCAATGTAGAATACATTCTACACTAGAGATTTACCTTTTTTGCTTTGTGCCAGAGAGCCTGGCACTGTCCTTTGTCCAGTCAATGGAACTGGTCAAACCCTACATTGCCATCTCCTTCATGAGATAAACTGTTGTTATTCATACTCATCCTCTTACTTTTATTATAGATCGAGGAGCACTCTGACCAACTGGAGTGCTCCTTTCCTCCGCACGTGAGACGCTCTTATTCTGTGAAGAGTGTCTCATGCACAGATGCTCTGGAAACAGGCAGGTTTGGTGGAGTTTTTTAATATGTATATATATTATGTGTGGTTCATAGCTCAGTGCCTATGTTACATACTGTAGCTGGATGATATAGATGGTTGCTGGATACAGAGGCCAGCTAGTAAGAAGACAATGTCTGGCAGGTACTAGTAGTATGGAATGATTGTGCTTAAGTACTTCAGCATGAAGATGATCAAGTCAATGATTATAGTACTTGTGAATCGGATATTATGTGCAGGATGTTTGGATGCTTGAACTGAGAGTCGCTTGCTATTATTGATGGTTTGGGCCTTTCTCTGTATCCCACCAGTAGGGAGGAAGCTTAGACCTGTATTATGAGACCCCCACCAAATAAAAATATGATATCAATGATGTTTCCATATCCGACTGATGAAGGAGTTGAGTAGGAAGACCCCCCCCCAAGAAATGAGTAGTAAATGATCACCTCCTCCAACTCCAGAGAGTATGACCAGTAGCACGCAAGAGAGGAAAAACCCCCTTGGGGGGAAACCTCTGAGGACCAATGGCTACTGACCTGCCTGTCTTTCTGGGCATACTAAAGGAAAGTAATCCTAAATATTTTAATCGGCTAGTTTGAACCCCAAAGTTGCAGAACCCAATCCAGAGAAACTGAGAACTGAAGACGAATGGAATCGTGACACGTCAGGGGAATAGAGCAAGCATCTGAGTAGTAAACTCCAAGTTCAAGAATCCAGGAGCAAGCTGGAATGAAGCAGAGTGGAATCCATGGCTGATAATAATTTGAAGCGACAAACTGCAGGTGGTGAATTGCTCCAACAAGTGAGGATAATGTCACAGGAGTAATATAACAGTAACATTAATATAAACAGGCAGAAGTGCAGTAAATGAATAGAAATACATGCTGTTGTCCTGAGTACATCAGAATATAAAAAGATGTAACTTGTCAAATAGAAGTATTACTGCAAGTGCACTAAACATATGTGCATACAATAATTCTCATACTAATTTTTCTATAGAACAGAAACAGGAAGAAATGTCCAAATCACCTTAACCATGCCATGTAACAAGTGCATTGAGCCACTCTGAAGATGGCATCTAATGGGGAATTAATGCATGGTTGGGTGGTCGTAGGCACTCGGCCTTCGGCCTCATGCCACCCGCCACCCCCCCACGCATTAATTCCCCATTAGACGCCACATTTATCATGGCTTAATGCATACTTGTCATGCAGGAAACCTGTGACACTGCACTTCATCCTGGAGGGCTTCACTGTGCATCCGATATTTACAAGTGTTCATATATATAGTATATGGATTTCAAAAGACATAAAAAAGATTCACTGTTCATGGATGTATATATAGAAATATAGATTAATATATAACTACAGTATTGCTGTTTATGAGCCAACGCCCTTGTATAAAATGAATATGTGGGGAAACACATTGAAATGAAATAAGTATTCACTGTTGGTGACGTTTTAATATTATTTAAATATTTTTGGGTTGCACATTAGTTAATACTAAAAGGACTATATACCTTTAAGAACTATGTTTAAATAATGTTGAATCACTGTGGTTGGGACACTCACTGAAGACTCTGAGGCAAAACCAGTAAGAGTCTGTGGACCCTGCTGTCGTTTTCCAGTTTGCATGTTTTTATAACATGCTTCAGAGGACTCTACACTGTATGGTATGAATTAAACTCATCCTATTTCAGCCAAAGCTGGTGATTTGTGGTATTTTTTGTGGTGGGTTTGTGCTGGAGCAATTGATTCTGGTGTTTGTTGGCTCTCATTAGCACACCCAACTGAAGGGAGGTTCTGATCTGTTGCTTACTCAGTTTGTGTACCAGTCTTTTATGTGGAATGGTGTCGAAGGCCTTGTTGAAATCCAGATAGGCCACATCAACATCCCTCGCTGGTCCACTTCCTTTGTTACCCAGTCAAAGAACTCTATCAGGTTTGTCTGGCAGGACCCCCCCCCCCCGTGAAACCATGTTGCCTCAAGTCTTGTAGACCTCTGGTAACAAGGTATTCTTCAATCATTTCCTTCAGTAGTGATTCCATTACTTTAAAGAAAATACAAAATCACACATGCCACACAATGCAAAGCAATCCATTACTTTGCCCACTATCGAAGTCAGGCTGACCAGCCTGTAACTTAATCCTCCTCCTATTTCCACTTTTGAGGAGTGGGACTGCATCTGCCCTCTTTCAGTTTAGTGTCCGATTGAACAGGACTGTCAGAGGTGCAGCCAGCTCTACCCTGAGCTCCCTCAGCAACCTGGGGTGCACCACATCTGGACCCATTGCCTTTTCTACTTTTTTTTTAATTTAATGAACTTTATTAGCTTGACTTCATACAAACAAGGATTACATCCATACTCAAAACAAAAATAGACATTAAGATACAGATTGATTGGTTGTAGACAGGTACAACTAAAAGAAACACAGTACAATACAATACAACACCGTATACAATACATCCCAATACCCCCTCTCTCCCTTCCCTTCCACCCCCCTTCCTTTTCCTGGAGACATAATCCAGAGTTGGTGTGAGTGCAACACAAAGAATGGGAAATGGCAGTGCCATATAATGTATGCTTGTACCTTATTAACTACTTCTAACTCTTAGGTATCAAGAAAAAGAATACAGACTTAAGATACAAATTCTGATGTGGGCAAGTTAGCAGGAAGAATGGGCCACCTGCACAGCTTCCGCTTACTCATTTTTAGGTGAGCTGGTAACCAGTTCTATGTGCTAGCAATTGTTTTCTATTCGTAGATTAAATAAAACCTCATTCAGCCATTCTGGGTAGGTAATGTCCTCTTGGTCAAGCCAGTGGTGCAAAGTAACCCTTTAACAGACAATGATATTAATGAGATATGGAACTTCCTTTCAGTCACCAGGATATCAGCCACATTGCCCAAAATACAGACTTCAGGGAAAGCAGTCTTGTAGTCCTAGTAATGTGTCTAGATCTGTTTTAATCTTTTCCCAGAGGGCTACCCTAGGACATTCCACAATATGCAAAAGGTTTCCCTCAGGTGCATTACATCTAGAACACTGGTAAGTGGGAAGTTTACCCATCTTATTTAGATGGAGAGGGTAAAATAAATATTATGTAAAATATGAAACTGCATAAGACGTAGCTTATCATTTGACACAAATCGGTACATATCCTTCCAAAGTCTATCCCATTTGGGAGTCAGATTAGGGAAGGCGGACTCCCAGTAGTGCGACTTACCCGATGCATCAGAGAATAACTGCATAAATAGTAGGGATACTAACTGGGAAACAGCGTGGGGTTGCCAGACATGAGACAGTGCCAAAGAAATAAAATTGCTACAATCCGTAGTCCATTCTGTCACTCTGAACCAGGCAATCAACATATGTCTTAGTTGAAGAATTCGGAAAATGTGCCTCGTGGGGAGATTAAGTTGGGTCAACAGATCTCTGCTATTGGGGATCTGTCCATCCACCAAGAGGTCGGAGATCAGTTTGTCTTGCAACTCAGGGAAGTTCAAGTGAGACAACATCATGCTATCTATTTTAAAGGTTCGATTGCCACAGGGTGGCTGAGAGATATCTTGTAAGTTATTGTATCTCATAGACCTACAAAGTTGGGCATGTACAGTACATGCAGCGAAATATGTATTACTGTACCTTTAAGCCCAGGCAGTAACTTACCAGGAGATGTGTAGAGGAGGCTGTTAGGGGATATACCCAGGGATTGAAACTGTTGTCTTTCAATTTACAGCCAGATTGATGTATAGGAGGACCCCGATCTAGATTTATGGGCCACCGTGCATACGAACATATGAACATATGAAATTTGCCAGCAGATAAAGGCATAGAGGTCTATCAAGTCTGCTTGAATGTGCAGCTAGCACCCCTTATTCTGCAGCTGCCCCTCCCTTCACCCTTCCCTTCATTAACCCTCCCCTTGTCCTGTCCCATCCTCGTTTGAAGCAGTCCACTGTTCTACTGCATACCACTTCAGGAGGTAGCTCTTCCACCCAGCCACCACCCTCTCTGTAAAAAGTGTCTCCTCATCTCCTCCTGAACCTTCCTCGCACCAGTCTCATATCATGGCCCCTGTGTCCCTCCCCTCCCTTACTTTGAACAGCCCCTCTGTACTTGTCTTGTTTATTCCTTTCATGTATTTAAAGGTTTCAATCATGTCACCCCTGTCTCTCCTCTCCTCCAGTGAGTACATGTTCAATTCCTTCAACCTCCTCTCGTATGATAAATCCCCCAGCACCTTGATCATCTTTGTCACTCTGCAGCTGCACCCCTCCAGTAACTTAATGTCCCTCTTCAGATCGGACGCCAGTACTGCACAGTACCCAGGGGTCTCAACTAATGACCTATACAGTGGCAGAATCACCTCCTCCCTCCTCGAGGATATACCCCTTGCAATACAACCCAGCATTTTGTTGGCCTTTGCAGCTGCCTTCCTACATTGTGCCGAGTTGTTCATTGACCCTGTAATGAGCACACCCAGATCCTTCTCCTCCTCTGTCTGGGCTAGCTGCACTCCCCCTAGCTGGTAACTCCTCCTTGGGTTCTTCATCCCAAAATGCAGCACCTTGCACTTTTTGGCATTAAAGCTCAGTTGCCAGGTATCTGACCAGGTTTCCAGCTTTGCCAGATCATCCTGCAACCCCTGCCACCCCCCTAGGTCATCCACCACTGCGCCTACCTTGGTATCATCAGCAAACAGACTGATCTTGCTCTTGATGTCCCATGATATGTCTGCAATGAATATCCCAAACAACACTGGTCCCAACACCGAGCCCTGTGGAACACCACTCATCACTGCCCTTGGGTGTGAGAGCTCCTCACCCACCACCACCCTCTGTTGCCTTCCTGCAGCCAGTTTCCCACCATCTCACCAGCTTTGCACCTGCCCTGTGCCTACTTGCTAACTTCCTTCCCAGCCTTCCATGTGGCACTGAGCTCTAATGCCTTATTGAAGTCCAGATACAGGACATCCACTGAATGGCCCCTGTCCAGTTGCCTAGTTACCCAGTCATAGAACTCGGACCAGGTTGGTTTGGCAGGATCTGCCACATATGAAGCCATGCTGTCTGCTGTCCTATAGTCCTTTGGCCTCTAGGAGGGCCACCAGCCTCTCCTTCAGGATGGTCTCCGTTAGCTTACCCACGATGGATGTGAGGCTCACTGGTCTGTAGTTTCCAGTTCATCCTTGGGGCCACTCTGTGGAGGGGCACCATGAGCCATCCTCCAGTCCTGAGGTACACACCCCAATGGTGAGGCATCAAATAGGTCTGCAAAGGTCCTGCAAGGACCTCTGCCAGCTCCTTCAGTACCCTGGGGTGGATGCCATCTGGGCCTGGCACCTTGTCCACCCTCAGTGCCTTCAAACCCTCTCGAACTCTGCTCTCTATGATTTCTCCATCTGTCACCACTTCCCACCCTGCTTCTGCCATTTCTCCCACCTTGGGTGTCACCCCCATATTTGGAGAGATGACTGGACTGAGAATAGAGATAGAAATTGGGCAATTTGAGTCCTCCTAAATGTTTCAGGGCCCCCAATTTAACATATGCTTTATCTGAGTCTTCCCTTCCATATGAACTGGGATATAGCTGCATGAAGCTTCTGGAACCAACTGTGTGGGAGAAATAGGATTAACATATTAATGGAGTAGAAAATATATGGAGCACATTCATCTTACTCACACTAATGTGGGCTTGCAAGGAAAAGAGAAAGAGTTCCATCAGTCGAGGTCCTGTTTAATAACTTCTACCACTTTATCTAAATTAAGCGTTCTCATTAAGGATTGCTTTAGGGATAGAGAGATACCCAGATATTTCAATTATGTTGCCCATGTCATTCCTAGGTGGGCATTCTCAGTAGGGATAGCATTGGGATTTAGAGGTATTATAATGGTCTTATCTAGATTGAGCGTTTATCCAGAAAATTTCCCAAATTCAGTAATGAGGTGCAATACTTCGGGTACAGAGGAATTCAGATGAGATAAGTGTAATACGATATCATCTGCATACACAGATATCCTTAGGTCAAAACCTCCAACAGAAACACCAGAAATCGGAGGAAGTCTTAAGATGGCGAATTAGGGATCCAAATATAAGTTAAAAGTAGAGGATAGGAGGCATCACTGCAAGTACCCAGATGTAGAGAAACTCTTATGAGAGTATCCCATTGCAATATATTCTTGCTTGTGGCTTAGTATAAATACTTGTATCCATTCTATAAAGGACTAAGGAAACCCAAATTTTCCCAGAAATAGAAACATAAAATCCCATTCTACCCTGTCAAAGGCTTTCTCTGTGTCCAGGAAATCAGAGCCATAGGTAACTCAGCCTTCCTGAATGCAGAGAAAACATGTGCCAGTTTCCTCAGATGATCACCCGAGGTCCTGCTCCCCATAAACCAACCTGTTCAGGCCAATCAGATCCTCCCAGACCTGCATAACTCTGGTGGAGAGAATTGTTGCAAATATCTTCATGTCATAATTCAGAAGATAGATGGGATGATAATTAAAAACCTTATCTCTGGGTTTATCCGTTTAGGCAAGACTATAATTAGGGCCTCCAACAGGGAGTAGTCTATTATCTCCTTTTGACATAAGAAGGCAAACAGTTGGTGGGGAATAGGCTTTAACTCTTTGGCTAATACTTTGTAGAAATTAGAGGGGAAACTGTCTGGACTGGGGCTTTGTCAGAGGACAGGGACTCTATGGCAGTGAGAATTTCTGACGTAGAAATAGGAAGCTCCAAGTATGCCTTCTGTTCTGGGGACAAGGCCGGGAGCGAAACTGAATTCAGGTATGCCTGGGCTTCTCCCTCAGGGGGTGAGTTACACTGAGAACTATACAATTGGCTGTAAAACTTATCAAATTCTTGGGCAATCTCCACTGGGGATATTTTAAGAGAACCATCCTCTTGGGATGAGATGGCTTGGATCAACCTGGAGGCCTCCTGTTGTCTTAACCGGAGGGCTAGCAGCTGACCTGCCTTATCTCCTTGATCCACATATATTGAATGGGTTTTAGTATGGCATACTCCGCTCTTTCTCTCAGGCAATCTGCATATTGTGTCACAGGCTACTGCAGACTGGTTTGCCTCTGAGGAATCTAGCAGTGGATCCTGCTCAAGGGCTTTGATTTTAACCAGTAGGGACTGAAAAAGACTTCATGTTTTCTTTTCCTGGTGGCAGCTATCCTAATAAACTCTCCTCTCAAAGCACATTTAAGTGAACACCAGATCTTATCTATATCTGGAATAGACCCTCATTCTGCTCCATAAACTGACCAATAAATGATTTAATGCCTGTCAGAGTGTGAGGATCCTTTAGTAGTTGAACATTCAGTTTCCAAATGTAATCCTTCTTGATGTTTGGGGCAGAGATGTATTGCATCCATACAGGAGAGTGGTCTGATAGGACCCTTGGGAGATTCCTCCATTCACCACCCGTAGGGAATTTGTACTAATTAGGAAATTGTCTAGGTGGGAGTAGGACTTGTGAACTGGGGAGTAAAATTTGTACTGGCATTCAGTCAGATGCATGACTCTCCATGGCTCACAGAGTCTCCCCATTTCCATAAGTTCATGGAGTGCTAGTTGCATGGGAGAGAGGCATTTGGAATGGTAACCTGACCTGTCTAAGTCAGATGTTAGTGTCACATTCCAGTCAGCCACCAGGAGAACTGGTAGATGGGCATAAGGAGCTAGAAGGGTAACCAGATGAGAAAAAAAAATCGGAAGATGGTATATTGGGATCATATGTGCATCCCAGCAGTATCTCCATGTGGTCTAATATACCATGTAGCAATACATATCTTTCTGTAGGCATAGGAGCCAAGTTTGTAGAATTTTTGGTGGGGCCCTGGGGTCAGGGGTCAATCTCTGCCCCTGGCCCTGGGGTCAGGGGTCAAGCTCTGCCCTGGCCCTGGGGTCAGGGTCAAGCCACCCGGCCCAGAGTCAGGCCCCACCCTGGCCCAGGGGTCAAGGCCTGGCCCAGAGGTCAAGGCCCTGCCCCTGCAAGGGAACAAAGTACAAAACAGAGCAGGATATGCCAGGTTTTGTATCTGTGAGCTAACAGAGGAAGCAATAGTCATGAGAGAATCCCCAACCCCCTCCACACTCTAGGCCCCCGCACATCAAGTCACACACAATTTCTTAAGCACAGTGCATCCCCTTCTGGGATGCCGTATCTGTTTAGCAGATGTCGGGAAAGAGAGAGAGTGTGGCATAAATGGAGTCAGTACTGCATTTCACTGCATACCCATATATGCCATTATCACCAGGTAGGAAGTTTACAGACATAGGGTCTGAGACTCTATGTGCCCATAGCCAGCCATGTCCAAAGAAAATATACAGGAAGTACTACATCTTTCAAGGACAGATACTTAATATATTATTTTTTGGACAAGGCCATAGACACATAGAAGACCAGGTGTCAAAATTAAGTTTTTCGGCCAGTAGCCAAAAAGGGCTAGTGGCTGGAAAAACACACCAGCCCAACAGACATTTCCAGTGGCACACTTGTGTCCTAGAAATCCAACAGCCATTATATACAATAAACCTGCTTTTTAGTAGCCACGGGCCCACATAACAAGAGTGAAAAAGTAAGAACTCTAGAAATAACTCGGCTGGCAGCTGTTGCTTTTTCATGCTTCCCTGTGCAGTTTAATGAGGAATGCAGCTGCCTTTTTTGTTGTTTTACTTTCTCAATATGCTATAATGGTCACTCTCCCCAACTGATCTTTTTGACCCCTCTCAGGTCACATTTGCACCCCCATCTCATCACCACACCTTTCTTCTCCCACGTAGCTTAACCCCCTCTTCAGAATCTCTGAATAATGTTGACAAATGCTTTAGCAAAAAAAATGTACCATACAGTTTTCAGCCCAACAGAAATATCACTGAACTGGGATTCATCTCACTAGCACATGTCCCACTGGGAACAAGTCTAATGTTCGATTATAGCTTTAAGTGGATTTCCAAACTTTTTGTCAATCACAATCTGAAACATTTATTTATTTATTTATTTGCACATCGCTTCCGACCTTTGAGCCAGAGGCTCATTTCAAAGGTACCTCGTCACATAGAGGACAAATACAAATACAAGCATTCTCGGTTCCAGGATATAGGTTACATAGTTTGCAGGCACATGTGATAATGACAATGACAAATACAAATACAAGCATTATAGGTTCCAGGATATGGGCTACATAGTTAGCAAGCACATGTGATAAAGACAGTTATACAGAGAGGCCAGTTTGGTTACATGGTAAAGTCTATTTCTTCAGGGGTACATACTTCACATGTAAAGTATAAGTCTGCAACCTTTAATTAGAATTTTGCAGTTTGTTTTCTGCCCCTTGGGCCTGACAATTTGAAAAGGTGCAGAAAGCTGCTCAAGGGGCAGAAACAAACTGCAAAATTCTAATTAAAGGTTGCAGGCTTATATTTTACATGTGAAGTATGTATCCCCTGATAAAAGGGAGTCTTTACCATGTTTCAGATTGTGATTGACAAAAAGTTTGGGAATTCACTTAAAGCTATAATCGAATATTACAGATTTGCTCCCAGTGGGACACATGCTAGAGAGATGAATTATACAATGGCAAGGAAATTTCCTATACTCCGATTGGTCAGTGTGTGTCTGAGACAGTGATGTTATTACACAATAACTGCACTGTATAGATTTATTGCCACATGATTAGCATTGTTTGTTCTTTTCTTAAGAAACAAAGATATATTGCCACACTAAAAATGTACTAAAAACATTTTTACATTTTTTATTTTATTTTGTATAACATTGAGCCATTGTATAATTGCAATAAGGCACTCCAGGGTGTGTATTAGACATCACTCCCCTGGCTGGTGGAAGCACTCAGCTCCGCCTCATGCTTCAACCCACCCAGGAGTGACGCTATTAAGTAACACACACCTTGTCATGCCTTATTGCTTAAATAAACCCAGTTCAGTGATATTTCTATTGGGCTGAAAACAGTATGTTACATTTTTTTGCCAAATCATTAGTTATTGCTAATAAGCATTTTTTTCTTTTTTTTCTGTGGTATTTTCAAGAAACTGATAAACAAATACACACTAATCACAATAGTGGCGGCAATGATTTGTTAGCTGAATATGAGATCAGGCAGATGCAATACAATGATCTGATTAGTGCCATGATTGCACTCATAGGAAAGGTAAAGGATGCTCATGTTTCAGAAACTACTAGTACTACATGACTTTGTTCTTGTATTTCCAGGAGGGAAGAAACATGCCCGGGCTGTGTTGCTGTTTATCCCATAATGAGGCCTTTAGGATGGAAACAGAGACCTAGTGTACTGGCTAGCTTACTAACTTGCTTACCAAAGGCTTCAGCAACACAGTAAGCAAATTAGAAAGCTAGTCAGTAAGCTAGGTCTCTCTTCCCATCCTAAAGCTCCACAGGCCCTCCCCCCGTGCGTCAGACACCGCAGAGCTGCCAGAGACAGTCCACCCCCTTGCCCATCAGACAGTCACACACTGATGCAGAGACAGACCACCACACCCATTTCAGTCTCTGGAGTCAGCATCCCTCCGATCCATCCCCACAGAGGCAACATCAGCATCCCTCCCCTCCCTACAGAAGCAACATCAGCATCCCTCCCGTCCATCCCATCCCCACAGAGGCAACATCAGCAACCCTCTCCATGGAGGCCACTAAATCTTATTACCTGTACGCAGTGCTTACCTCCATGACAGGGCCTTTGAGATGGGAATGGAGACCTAGCCTACTAGCTAACTTGATAACTTGCTCGCTGAAGGCTTCAGCAAGGCAGCAAGCAAGTTAGCAAGCTAGTCAGTAGGTTAGGTCTCTCTTCCCATCATGAAGCTCCCCAAGCTGTCCCATTCTTATTTAGTTACTGCATGGGTAACATTTACCAAATCACATTCAAGAATCAGCATTTCCTAACCAAAGACAGACTGGCGTTTGTTATTGTGAAAATATGTTTAAATGTGCCAGCCCCTCACCCAGCATGGGCAAAGCAACCTAGAGTATACCACGATGAGCTGATGTTCCTGAAGAGCAGGGTTGGTTTCCTAGCCAGATTGCCAGGAGACACTCTGTGAATGTGCACCCCACGCCTGCAGCGGGATTGCCGGAGGTATGGACCAGGGCATTTTCCTCCAGTTTCTGTTTCTTTCTGTGAAGGTGCTGGATTGCAGTGACACACATGTGTGTGGCAGCATGCATGCATGCATTCTTGGTGACAGCTGGCTGTCACTCACCTCCGACTAGCTGCTCCCAGTGTGCTTCCACCTGGTCTTCACCAGGGAACAGTCAAGCAGAGAAGCTCAGATTCCTCACCCTGTACTGAAGGGAAAGAGCTGTCCTTAGGCTGCTAGATCTACTCTCCCCAGGCCGGCCGCTGAGCAAGCCCAGTCTGGGTCACCAGTGTAGTGAGGGGTTGCGCTTCTGTGACACTGCTGAGCCTTGAGAAGTAGTTTGACTTCCAAACAACTGAAATTGATTCCAAATTTGGACCTGTGGAAGTATTTGACTTCCATTCCACCCCGATAGACTCAACGAACCCCTGTTCTCAATGGCTAGTTTTATTTATTTATTGGTAACCCAGTAAGTTCAGCACAGTATCAGTATAGTGTAGTGGTTTAAGGCTCTGAGCTGCAAATCTGGAGACCTCGGTTTGAATCCCACAGTCTTCACCTGCACAGTGTGTGACCCTGAGCAAGTCACTCAACTTTCCTGTGCTCCCAGGTGCACCTGTAAGCAAGCTTTCAGCTTGGAGTCTCTCTCCTGGTTAAACAATTGGAAAAAGTTCAGTTCAGAAGTTTGAGTGACCAGAATTGATCATGTTAACATTTTCATTAGAAAATTGGTCCATATGTATGCAATAAATCACACTGCACTTATATTTACACATTTAAAAAGAAATTTACAGTTTAAAGCTGATCATAAGCAATTAGTGGTTGAAAATACAACCATCCATCTAACCTTCCATTCCATATTTTTCTACAATGTAGCAACAGAGCAGCACCGTCCAGTATTAAGTGTTATGTAATATATGGATAAGTAAAATAAAACTATCAAAGTCATACAAAAAATCCCTATAATACACTACTCCCTTTCTGATAATTCTACCCTTCCTCAGCGATAATACTATTGGTTGTTGTTGATAATACTATACGTTCACTGCTGATAATACTATCGTTTCAGCTCTGAGCGATAGTATTATCACTAAAATCCAGCGCATCGCGCCAGTTTGCCTGCCACACAAAGCTGCTGCCATGGTGCCACGCTCCATCCTGTGCACCAATGTAATAGCATGCAGTGCCATTGGCAAGTTTCTCTGAAGGCGGGCAAAGCAACTGCAAAACCATGGTGGGCGTTTACTCTCGCGTGGCGAAAACAATGCGGTTATGGCCAATTCATTTGCTCAGTTATATTTCCTCACAAATGTACAGTGGATTACCTGCTAAATGAAGGAAAAAGTAGGACTACCAAATTAAAATCTATCGACAGAAACCTTTGTCAGGCAGGACTTCAAAACTGCGGGTGAGAGCGAGCGCATCTTCAATGCAACAGTCAGCCAGCCAGTTTCACAGAAACTAAAAAACCAGCACATTTTCCAAATCGGATCCATATAGTACAAAAAATAAAAAATAGGTTGCAGTGAATTACTCGGCTGAAATTCCATCTCGAGGTTCTGGGGACATAGAAACCTCTCGAGCTTCGCTCTCGTGGTTATTTATGTCCCCAGAACCTCTCGATGGAATTATAGCCTTGTAATTCACTGCAACCTATCTATTATTCTATTTTGTTTGCTGTTTTTGACTGGGAAAGGCACATGTACTTGTGATGGCTTCTTCCAGTTGCATCCTGAGGCTGGGTTACATGGATCCTTTTTTTTTTTTTATTCAGGATTGAATGTTGACCATGTCACTAGTAAAACTCCCTACTCTTCAATGATAAGTGCCATGGGATCTTTTACTTCCACCTAGACAGTGACCAAAAATGGACAGAAGAGATCTAAAATGTTTTTAATTCTTTGGCAATCCAGTATTGGTCAGTAGACTCAAAGCCTGATTACAGGGGTGAACCAGGAGCACTGGGGAGGTTAACTGACTTGCTCAAAGTTACACAGTATGCAAGTGAAGGTTGTGGGACTCAAACCCAGGTCTGCTGGATGTACCAAGCTCTTTTACTGTTCATTGCCCTGATCTCTAGGTTATACTACATTTAAAATCTCATCCGAAGGACGGCACCTCAACAGTGCAGTACCCCGTTGTACTGCACTACAATGTCAGTTATGGGTGAGTACCAAGTACCTGGTGTGGGGCTAGAACCCACAATCTTCTGATATTCAGCCCCAGAGCCGAGCATTCTACCCACTGAGCAATTAACAGTGCTATAAATATAAATAGAAATAGGAGCTATAACATGGCTTCTTTTAACATCAGAACTTAAAATTAGTAACAATGTTAAGTTCCAAACTCAACATATCAATTAGTGCCTTAATATTACCTATTTAGTAGTTTAGTTTCATAGTATATATTTATTAGCTTAAACCAGCCAGGTAAGGTGCATTGAGTTGTGTCCTTTCCAGCCACAGCCTTGATCATAAGTTAAATACTACATATTCAAGTACAGTCCAGATATCATACACAAAATCAGTAATCCATGGAACAGTTCTGCTGCTGTTGGGTATTTACTGTAGGGGCATGTACATAAATTGTTATTTATGTCCACTATCTGTTTTTACTGCAAAATTCAATAAAGCATATTACATAAAAAAAACAAAAAAGGAATGTCCCTTGCTCTCCTCCTTCCTTGTTTCTGTCTGATAGGTACTAGTCTGTCCACGTTGGGGTGCATTATCCTCACCTGCCCATCACCTCTGGTGACCCTAAGCTCCATCCTTGGCCCTATACTCTTCTCCATCTTTCCAAATAGCCTCCCCTCAGTCAGTGTTTCCTAGTACATGTACACAGATGGCAATGTACGCTTTACTTCAAAGATCTCTGTTCCAGAGCCGAACTGCCACTGCAGCAGGAATCTGACAATGTCCAGTGCTGAGTTCGTTCAACATTACTGTCTGACATTTACAATAAGCAGACACTAGAAAGGCTACAGTGTTACACCTTACCACAGTAGTCAGTACTCTTGCTTCCACCCCTCTGAAGTTGTTCTCCACTTCAATTATCTCAGTGTATAGCTGGATCAGACTCTTTGCTTTTCCTACCACAGCAATACCATACACAAAAAACTCTGCCCTAAGCGTGGCACACACTACTGTCCCAACCCTGCCTCCCAGTGGCCCAGCGAAAGCACACTGTGCTTCTTTGCCAATGACCTAGGTTTGGGGGCAGACTCTGACAGCCAGACCAGATTTTGCCAGGAAATGCTGCCTAGAGCAGTGCAAGCCAGCCCAGGGGGAAGGTGATGCTAGGAACCATGGCCACAGTACCCTACACAGTGGGCCGGGAACCAGCTTCCTCGCAAGGTGTTAAGCATGTGTACTTTACCATGTGTCTTGTGAGGCTGACATGAGGCTGATGCCTGATGCTAGGGTGGGGGAAGAGAAAAACAGGGGTAAAAACCTTGTTGTAGCCACTAGAATTAGGATCGTGGTATACTCAGGCCCTGTGCATGGATCCTACTGGTGAGCGTGATGTGGCTAGCGGAGAACAAAGATGGGTTGCCATCATAGGGTTCGCTCCAAGGCCTGTGGACTTGGCTGGTGACAGAGGAGAAAAAATGATACTGCCAGTGTTTGACAGTTATGCAGATATGATTTACAGTGCAGCCTGCCCTGACAGGGTTCCCTTTCAATTTGCCATAAACACCCCTCCCCTAGTCATCACTGCTCCTTCCATTCTGGCTTTTCTCTCCCTGCCCTACAAACCTGTCCTCTCACTCACTCACTCACTATTCCTCATTTCTGGGTACATTCTGGCCCATCTTATTCTCCCTTACCGTTCCTCTTGCCTTTCTGCTTCCAACCATTCATCTCACTCCCTTAGTGACCTCCTCAGATACTAACGTCTGTCACATCACTCACTGCAAAAACCACTGCTGGCCAGTCTGCATTTTGTCTGCCAACCCTCTAGAATAACCTTCCTTTCTCCAACCAACACTCACTCTCCCTCTGCTCTCTTAAACCACTCATGCTGTCTCACTTCTTTCAACCTTGCTTTTGTGGCTATAGTGCACTAGTATACTGGCCTCGTCCTTTTTCAGGACATACTTTCTGTACAGCATTCATTTATGTCGTAACTTGCACTTTTGGCAGCTTGTATTGTTAGCTGCTATGTCACTTCCCCTTGTAACCCCTCCTCAGGCTACACCTAGAAACAAGCTTCTGCTTAGGGTGCCATTCACAATCAATCAATTTAAATTTAATAAAGCAAAATATATTAGATAGAAAATTAAGATACTACATGCATTGCTGTAAAACATATAAAACTCATTACTTATAACCAGACTTTATTACAAGGAACTCACCCTGGAGTTAGAGGAAAACAGATCTGGAGGCACTGTCAAAGCGTTGAGAGCAGCACCTTTGTGTGACACACACTAAATCATTTTTTTTTTCAGTCTGCTGCTGCATATTTAACCCAGTGTGTTGAATGTACAATGCAGATAGATTAAATGCAGCATTTCCCCTTACTTAACTACGTCTGAAATGCAACATCTTTGTAAGATGTATTTTACAACATGAGGAACTTGATGTTTCACCCAGGGTTTGAGCAGCCAGATTTTTCCTGACTCATTCTAAAAGGCTCGAGAATAAATACACCATATTGCCTATGCCTACCTTTGCTGGCTGACACTCTCCTCCTCTGCTGCTCTTCCTCCTCAAGTTGACCTGCTCTGTGCTGTTGCCAGTTGCCCAGACTGAAGGAACCCACCCGGCCACTTGTAGGCCTGCTGCCTGCCTAAAGCTCCCTAACCCCACCTGGAAATGCTTGGGTCACCCACACACTCTGCTCCCCTCTGCAGCAATAGTCTGCTGCCCTTGCTGGTGACCATGTCCACAGCTAGCCACCTGGTTCCACTCCCCGCACACCCGACCCCAGGACTTCCCTTTCTTTTCCCTCCCCACTGGCCCGACTCTGACTTGACTGGCCTGCTGTGCTTCCTGGTGTGGTGTCCTGGACTACTGCCCTGGTGCACCCCCGGTCTTACCTTGGCTGTTCTTCTTTTAGGCTCCTCTTTTCTGGCTGGATTAGGCACGTCACCGCATGATCCACCACTGGCACAACACTCATCTTCTAGCTCAGCCCATTGCCGCTCACTCTATCCCGCCAGTGCGCCACATAAAGAACCGACAACGTCACCTCTCAAAGTCCTCACACACATGCAGGCATGCATAGCGCACCCAAAAAAGCCCTCCTACCAGCCAATCAATGTGCAGCAAGGACCACTGAACTGCAGTGATTTTCAGGGGGCGGCAACAAACCAAAGAAAAGGCAACAAGGCAAAGGCGCTAATTTTAAATATAATGCTAGCTGGGCTGCCAATCACCAGCCCAATTAAACAGTGGGGGTGTGGTCATACAGGAGGACACATGCACAGAAACCAGGGAAAAAATCCCATAAAAAAGGAACCATGTGGCAAAATATTGCTGGAGCTCAGCCCAGCTCAAAAAATATTGCTGGGGCCAATGTCCCACAGGCCCATACAATCCGGCGCCTATGCCTGCAGGGTCTATAATGCTACACTTTAGACTGAAAAACAATACTGCCACCCCTCTTTGTTGACTGGAATTCCCAGCAGCAAACACTTGGCTCACATTCTGTCGATGGAAGAGCAGATTGTATATGGACAGAAGGCGAGTCTCCTGCAGGAATGCCATTTGGCACTGAAGGATTTGCAAATGTTTTAATATCTGGTACCTTTTTTCCCTGGCCCTTGCCCCTTTAACATTCCATGATACATATCTCATTTACAGCGAGTACTATGAGAGGGGTACAAAAGAAGATATTGATTGCACTGTGTTTCTCACAAATGGCACAATTCAGCATTATTTCCTGTGTTTCCAGCCACCCCCAATAAGACACATGCCCCGTAACCTCCCATAACACATATAACAAAAATTTACATAAGAAATACCCCTGTCCCAATGACTGATCTGCCCATTTTTATGTTTGCTTGCGCATGTGCAAGAAACATAGTGCCATCATCCCAGATTTGGTGTGTCACCTCCTCCTCCAATTCAGTCAGTGTGTTGTGGCGGCCCTGTAAGCCAATGCATGCAGGAGCTGTCTATGACAAGCTCAAAATGCAGTGGCATACAGTTGAAAGGAGGCTACGCCCAGTGAGCAGCGATCAGATATCGCCTGCTGATGCGCAGCTCCCCTACACACACACACACACACACACACACACACACACACACACACACACACAAGCGCACATGCATGCCTCCCCCCTGCACACGCGTAGCCGACAGGGGTGCCCAATCCCCGTCGGCTTGTAACAAACTCCCCAAAGCCTTCCACATGCCACGCTGGGTGCCCACCCCAGCGTGGCAACTCATAGAATAGCCGACGGGTGCACAACCCCCGCCGGCCCCACTGTCCTCACCCCCGAGAGCTGGGTGCCACGCTGGGAGCCCACCCCAGTGGCAACTGATCATATGGCCGACAGGGTGCCCAATCCCCGTCGACTCCGGCCCCCAGCCATCCTTGTGCCATGCTGGAGCCCACCCCAGCGGGCAAGCGTCCCACGTGTCTTTTTTTTTTAACCTGCAAAATAAAAACGGTCCCACGCGCTTCTCTTAGCCCCCCTCCACAACCCACACCCTGCCTCCCCACACACCCCTCACCCCATACTTACCTCCGGAGTCCGGCGCCGACGATCTTCGTGGACCGGGAACACGCCTGCACTCTTCAAAGCCGACCACGAACTGAGGAAATGCTGGTAAGCTGTATAATGGGCTAGGTAGGGTTTTTAAGTTATTGCATATCTCAGGCATTTTTGGGAATTTTTGCACCAAATTTTCAACATGGGGTTTTTGGGACCCCTTCTCATGAATGATGTCACTGTCATGGCGTTATTGGGGCCGAGGGTGATTTCACAATCACTGAGCAAAATCACCCTTCAGGCCCAAATAATGCCATGACGGGCATCATTGCATGAGAAAATCACTATGATGGTGATACAAAATGCTCAAAATGTCTGTTCTGGCGTGCGTTGCGCGGTTCCTAAGCAGGCTCGTAAGTTCGTGAATTTTCAATATTTTCACTCCAGATTTTCAACATTGCCATTTAGTCACACCTTCTTATGAGTAGCACAGCTGTCATTTTTCACATCTCACCCAAAATGTGTTTCTGCCCATGTAGCGCACAGTGGCGCAGTCGGTGTGCGAAATCAATGTACAGGACAAATTAAGAAAATCACAGTGACACTGTTCATGAGCTGAGGTCTTAAAATGGCTATGTTGAAAATTTGGTGAAAAAATTCCTAAAAATGACTGTTTTACGAGAGTGCGTTGCGCAGTTCCTACGCGCTCGTAAGTTCGTAATTTTCAATATTTTCACTCCAGATTTTCAATATTGCCATTTTACCACACCTCCTTATGAGCAGTACAGCTGTCATTTTTCACATCTTGCCCAAAATGTGTTTCCGCCCATGTAGCGCACAATGGCGCAGTCGATGTGCAAAATCAATGTATGGGACACATTAAGAAAATCACAGTGACACTGTTCATGAGCAGAGGTCTTAAAATGGCTATGTTGAAAATTTGGTGAAAATTCCTAAAATGACTGTTTTATGAGCATCGTTGCGCCGGTTCCTATGCATGCTCGTAAGTTTACAATGTAATATTTTCACTACAGATTTTCAACATTGCCATTTTATTACACTTCCTTATGAACAGTACAGCTGCCATTTTTCATATGTCGTCCAAAATGTGTTTTCGCACATGTAGCGCACAATGGTGCTGTTGGTGTGCGAAAGCAATGTTTGGGACAGATTACAAAAATCACAGTTACACTGTTCATGAGTAGAGGTCTTAAAATGGCTATGTTGAAAATTTGGTGACAAAAGTCCATAAAATGACTGTGTTACGAGTGAGCATTGTGCAGTTTCCACGCACCCTCGTAAGTTCATGACTTTGTAATATTTTCAGTCCAGATTTTCACCAGTGGCATTTTCCACACTTCCTTATGAACAGTACAGCTGTCATTTTTCACAACATGGCTGAAGTGTGTTTTCACACTTTCAGCACAGAGATGCGTGGTCACTGTGGGAAATCATTGTTCGGCACAGATAAAGAAAATCACAGTGACACTGTTCATGATCGGAGGCACCAAAATGCCTGAGTTGACAATCTGCTGTAAAAAATCCCCAACCTAATTATATTACGAGTGTGCGTTGCACAGTTTCTATGTACGCTCGTGACTTCACCAATTTTTTTAATATTTTTACTGCAGATTTGCAACATTGCCATTTTTTACACCTCCCCATGAACAGTACAGCTGTCAGTTTTTACATCCTGTTCGGAATGTTTTTGCACCTGTGGTGCTAAATGCCGTAGTCGCTGTGCATAAGCAGCTTTCGGCTAACAAACTGATATTCTCCCTGTTCATGAGGTGGGGTCACAAAAAAAACATGTTGAAAATTTGGAGTGAAAATACCAACGAATGCCTGAGGTATTAGGGTTTCCAACCATAACGCCCAACCCTGTAGAGAATGACAGGCATCAGGGGTGTGACTTGGGATTCTTGCCTGTAATGCTCATACCATTCCACACCCTGCAGCCAGTGAGAGGCATTGAGGTATGCCTTGGACTTTTCAGCCCCAAAGTTCACCCCATTCTCCTATATCGCACCCATCTCACCGTATTTCCTAATGAAATGGGGTGCGCTTAAGGGCCAAAGACCCTAAGGAACACCGTGACACTTGTCAGTGTCTGCAGGGTGGGGTGTGGTGAAATGTCATAGCTTTTATGCCTGACGACCCAAAGGCACACCCCAATGCCTGTCACTCTCTGCAGGGTGGTGGTGGGGTTGGCTTCAGTTCAATACTTCACTGCCATACCTATTACGCAGCTCTGTAACTTCTACACTACCACTGCCAATGCCAGCAAGCAAACATTCGGCATTGACAAATGCTTGTTTTATGGGCCATGATATCCAATAGCTTCCCAAGCATTTCCCACTTCTTTCCACCCACCCCCGGCCTGACTTTAAGAATATTCATAAACATTCTAGGAACAAAACCTTCTGGCACAAGAGAATTCCCCTGCTACCCCCTGGGACCATAATAGGACAATGGTATGGGATATGGTCAGAAAAATATGTATGGAACATGAAAATCCAACTTAATTAGAATACAAATATGTCCCATAACTGACCTTCCTTCGCTGCCGATGTCACTGATGTGTCTAAGGGACCCAACATGGGAGGTTCCCGACTAGCACTGCTCCAAAGCTACCAAGTGAATCAGTTTCTGTGCCACCCCTTTGGCATTAAGCCACAGCTGCAGAATAGGGGGAGTTGCCGATCAGAATAAATTCATATGCACATTTGTATGACAAGCTATTTCTCCATAGGCCACTAGATGGAGCGAGTGTAGCGCACAAGACTGTAAAGTAATTAAGGTTAGGTAGCACATATGTGATTCTCAGGAAATCTTCATAGCCAAAGTCAGAATGTTATACAACAAAACAAACCCTGTTGTATAGTCACAGGTAAGGTTCTCCATACCTAATAAACATACACGTGCCACAAACATCAATCCCATACTAACAAAACTGCTCAGAGAATTTTGTATTCTGAGAGACTTGAAAAGAGCCAGGAATACAAATGCGTCCCATAGTTGACCTTCCTTCGCTGTTGATGCCCTGATATACTTAAGGGACCTAACTTGAGGGCTCCACACTGGCAATGTTCAAGAACACCCAAATAGCGTGGTTACTGGCCCAGTCCCTTTGGCAATAAGCCCCAGCTACAGAACAGGGGGGGAGGGTCGCAATTCAGAATGGATTCTTGTGCACATTTATATAGCAGGCTATTTTCTTCATAGCCTACTAGATGGAGTGAGGGCAGTGCAGATCATGACAATACACTTGAGGGTAGGTAGTATAAGTGTGACTATCAGGAAGCCCTCATAGCCAAAAGTCCAATTGCAACACAGCAAAAATCCCTGTTGCACAGTCACAGGCAACATTTTCCATACTTAATAAGCAGGCACTTGCCATGAAAACATTGGACCCATACTGACAGAGCAACTCAGGAGAGTTCCATAGTGGCACTGACTTGAACAGGTCAGGATACAAAGATTTAAGCATAGTTGCCGCTTGATCTGCAGTGTCACAGTTGTACCAAACATCTCGGTGCAAAACCTAAAGACTTGCAGGGTATTTCAGGTGGAATTTGATACCCTGACAATCAGCTTAGTTACATAGGGGTGTAATTCAGTCCTTTTATGACACTGTTTTGGTAGATCCTGGGCTATTCAAATTCTCTTTCCTTCCCACAGCAATTCTTGCAGGTCTCGAGTTTACCCCAAGATATGTTGCTTATTGAGGAAGTTAAGGAGGCAAAATATCAAAGGTCGAGGAGGTGCACCCCGAGGAGGAGTTGGGCACAACGATCTGTGAGCCCACTCTACCATGCTTACAGGGCCATTAGGAGAAGGGCCTGCAATTTTGTTACATAGCTTTTGAATAAAGGTGATAGCTGAGGCCCTTGCTTCCCCCTCTGGCAGTTCCGTAATGACTAGATTGTTTCTGGGTGATCTTCCTTCGAAATTTGCCATCTTAGTTTCCATAGACTTCAGCTGTTGCTGCAGTTGTGAGATTTCGGGGTCCTTCAGAGGGCTCAGGCCTTCAAAATTTTTCCTCCATAAGAGAGGCATGCGGTCGGGCTGGCTGGTGCCTCAGCAGGGATCACTTTAGAGCACCAAGCGGCTTTGTCTCTGGTCAATGTCGGAGGTGGCATTTGCCGAGGTAAAGTATCCCACATTTCAGCTTCCATTACAGCGAGTTTTTTGAATAAGGAAAGGGTCGCCTTACTTTTAGAAGACGGGTGTGCAAGTTTTTCTGCAGATTATCTTCTTTTAATCGAGGAAAAAGGAAGTTAGATGGGCGTGGGAGCGGGAGCCAACCAAGAAGAGTCCGATCAGGCAGCCATCACATGCCTCCCTTTGCCTTTTCTGCATTTAACTTTGACAGCTCCCTTAGGACTCTTTCCACTGTGAAAGGGCTAGAGTCAACCTCCTGACCCTTAATGCCCCGTCTTGTAACAAAGGCCCATTTCCTACCCCCTCCTCCATGAATACTGAACAGAAGTATTTGTTAAATATGTTCACCTTTTGGTGGTCTTCTTCTACAGAACCCCCTTCCTCCCCTTCCCCTTTCAGTCTTACTATCCTTTCCTTGGACTTCCTCTTTTCACTAATGTACAGTATCTAAAATGCTTTATCCCCTTTTATGTTTGCTTGCATGCGTGCAGAAACATAGTGCCATCATCAGAGTTTGGTGTAGCAGCCCTCTTCCAATTCAGTCAGTGTGTTTGCAGGCACGGCCGCAGTTTTCCAATGCCTGCTAGAGCTGTCTATGACAGCAGTCCAAAATGCAGTGGCATACAGTTGAAAGGGGGAGCTACGCTTAAGTGAGCAGCGATAAGATATCACCTGCTCATGCGTGTTTCCCCTATACACACACACATGCATGTGCTCGCCCCCCCCACGCACACACTGTGTAGCCGATGGGGGTGCCCAATCCCCCATCAGCTGTGCTGCACCCCCCCAAAACAAAGTTCCATATGCCATGCTGGGTGCCCACCCCAGCATGGCTGCACATCGTATAGCCGACGGGGTGCCCAATCCCCGTTTGCTCCACTGGTCCCCCCCAGAGTACAGGGTGCCACGCTGGGAGCCCACCCCAGTGTGGCAACAGATGTGTTGCCGACGGGTGCCCAACCGCCGCGCTCCACACACCCCCAGCCAGTCCTTGTGCCATGCTGGGAGCCCACCTCAGCATGGCAAATGTCCCGGCCGCTATTTTAAACAAAAACAACCTGAAACTGGAAAGCGGTCCCTCGCTGTCTCTGCCCCCACCGCGCCCACCCACCCGCACCCGCCTCCCACACCCCCCATGCCTCCGGACTATGCGCAGCGGTCTTCGGTGGACAGGAACATGTCTGCACTCTTCAAAGCCGACCGCGAACTGAGGAAATGCCGGTAAGCTGTATAATGGGAAAGATAGGGTTTTTCAACTTTGCTGCATATCTCAGTCATTTTTGAATTTGTGCACCAAATTTTCAACATAGGGTTTTGGGACCCTTCTCCATGAATACTCTCACTGTCATGGCGTTAGCCAGGCCCCGAAGGTGATTTCGCAGTCACTGAAGCAAAATCACCTTCGGGACTGGGTAATAAATGACACTGCCACTGTTCATAAAGTGGGCTCTCAAAAAGCCTATGTTGAAATTTGGTGGAAAATCCTAAAAGTGACTGTTTCTGATGCGTTGCGCAGTTCCTCTACGCTCGTAAGTTCGCAAATTTTCAATATTTTCACTCCAGATTTTCAACATTGCCATTTTACCACACCTCCTTATGAGCAGTACAGCTGTCATTTTTCACATCTTGCCCAAAATGTGTTTCCGCCCATGTAGCGCACAATGGCGCAGTCAGTGGGCAAAATCAATGTATGGGACACATTAAGAAAATCACAGTGACACTGTTCATGAGCAGAGGTCTTAAAATGGCTATGTTGAAAATTTGGTGAAAAAATTCCTAAAAATGACTGTTTTACGAGCGTGTGTTACGCAGTTCCTACGCATGCTCGTAAATTTGCGAATTTTCAATATTTTCACTCCAGATTTTCAACATTGCCATTTTATTACACTTTCTTATGAGCAGTACAGCTGTCATATTTCACATCTGGCCCAAAATGTGTTTCTGCCCATGTAGCGCACAATGGTGCAGTCAGTAGGCAAAATCAATGTATGGGACACATTAAGAAAATCACAGTGACACTGTTCATGAGCAGAGGTCTTAAAATGGCTATGTTGAAAATTTGGTGAAAAAGTTCCTTGAAATGACTGTTTTACGAACGTGCATTGTGCAGTTCCTACGCACGCTCGTAAGTTTGCGAATTTTCTATATTTTCACTCCAGATTTTTCACATTGCCATTTTATTACACTTCCTTATGAACAGTACAGCTGCCATTTTTCACGTCGCCCCAAATGTGTTTCCGCACAGGTAGCGCACAATGGTGCAGTTGGTGTGCGAAAGCAATGTTTGGGACAGATTAAGAAAATCGCAGTTAAACTATTCATGAGTAGAGGTCTTAAAATGGCTATGTTGACAATTTGGTGACAAAAGTCCATAAAATGACTGTGTTATGAGTGAGCATTGTGCAGTTTCCACACACCCTCGTAAGTTCATGACTTTGTAATATTTTCAGTCCAGATTTTCACCAGTGGCATTTTCCACACTTCCTTATGAACAAGTACAGCTGCCATTTTTCACAACATGGCGAAATGTGTTTCACGCTTTCAGCACAGAGATGCGTGGTCGCTGTGGGAAATCATTGTTCGGGACAGATAAAGAAAATCACAGTGACACTGTTCGTGATCGGAGGTCCCAAAATGCCTGTGTTGACAATCTGCTGTAAAATCCCCAACCTAATTACATTACAGATTGTGCGTTGCACAGTTTCTATGCGACTTGTGACTTCACCAGTTTTTTTATTTTACTGCAGATTTGCAACATTGCCATTTTTACACCTCCCATGAACAGTACAGCTGTCATTTTTCACATCCTGTTTGGAATGTGTTTTTGCACCTGTGGTGCTAAATGCCGTAGTCACTGTGCATAAGCAGCTTTCGGCTAACAGACTGATATTGCCACTGTTCATGAGGTGGGGGTCACAAAAAAAACAATTTTGAAAATTTGGAGTGAAAATACCAACAAATTCCTGAAGTGTTAGGGTTTCCAACCATAATGCCCCACCCTGTAGAGAATGACAGGCATCAGGGGTGTGACTTGGGATTCTTGCCTGCGATGCTCATACCATTCCACACCCTGCAGCCAGTGAGAGGCATCGAGGTATGCCTTGGACTCTTCGGCCCCAAAGTTCACCCATTCTCTATACCGCACCCATCTCCTTGTATTTCCTGATGGAATGGGAGTGGCATATAAGACAAAAGACCCCAAGGCACACCGTGACACTTGTCAGTGTCTGCAGGGTAGGGTGTGTGGTGAAATGGGCGTGGCCGTTATGCCTGACGACCCAAAGGCACACCCCAATGCCTGTCACTCTCTGCAGGGTGGTGGTGGGGTTGGCTTCAGTTCAATACTTCACTGCCATTTCTATTATGCAGCTCTATAACTTCTACACTACCACTGCCAATGCCAGCAAGCAAACATTCGGCATTGACAAATGCTTGTTTTGTGGGCCATGATATCCAATAGCTTCCAAGCATTTCCACTTCTTTCCACCCACCCGGCCTGACTTTAAGAATATTCATAAACATTCTAGGAACAAACCTTCTGGCACAAGAGAATTCCCTGCTACCCCGGGACCATAATAGGACAATGGTATGGGATATGGTCAGAAAAATATGTATGGAACATGAAAATCCAACTTAATTAGAATACAAATATGTCCCATAACTGACCTTCCTTCGCTGCCGATGTCACTGATGTGTCTAAGGGACCCAACATGGGAGGTTCCCGACTAGCACTGCTCAAAGCTACCAAGTCAGTTTCTGTGCCACCCTTTGGCATTAAGCCACAGCTGCAGAATAGGGGTTGCCGATCAGAATAAATTCATATGCACATTTGTATAACAAGCTATTTCTCCATAGGCCACTAGATGGGCGAGTGTAGCGCACAAGACTGTAAAGTAATTAAGGTTAGGTAGCACATATGTGATTCTCAGGGAAATCTTCATAGCCAAAGTCAGAATGTTATACAACAAAACAAACCCTGTTGTACAGTCACAGGTAAGGTTCTCCATACCTAATAAACATACACGTGCCATGAAAACATCAATCCCATACTAACAAAACTGCTCAGAGAATTTTGTATTCGTAGAGACTTGAAAAGAGCCAGGAATACAAATGCGTCCCATAGTTGACCTTCCTTCGCTGTTGATGCCCTGATATACTTGAGGGACCTAACTTGAGGGCTCCACACTGGCAATGTTCAAGAACACCCAAATAGCGTGGTTACTGGCCCAGTCCCTTTGGCAATAAGCCCCAGCTACAGAACAGGGGGGGAGGGTCGCAATTCAGAATGGTTTCTTGTGCACATTTATATAGCAGGCTATTTTCTTCATAGCCTACTAGATGGAGTGAGGGCAGTGCAGATCATGACAATACACTTGAGGGTAGGTAGTATAAGTGTGACTATCAGGAAGCCCTCATAGCCAAAAGTCCAATTGCAACACAGCAAAAATCTTCTACACTACCAATGCCAATGTCAGCAAGCAAACATTCGGCATTGACAAATGCTTGTTTTTGACTGATTTGACTATTTTCCCTCTGCATTCCTCTGTAATGCCTATCTTATTCTATGGTGCTGTTATTAAATGTAGCCAACTCTTTCTATAAACTAAGTCTCATTTCCATCTTCACTGTACTGTACATCTAAAATGCAATGGCACTGGATGTTATTCCATTATGTGGCAGTTTACAAAAGATATATGTAAGAAAAGGATTCCATAATGCATATAATTTGTCAATTCTATTCTGACTTATGTGTGCTAACCTTTCATAACTCGCTCTTGGATATATCCTGCAGCCATTCGGAGAAAGAAGGGGTTCAGTTTGTTTCCAGTCTTAATAAAACATTCATCGCTGTAATAAGAACAGCATGAAGCCACAGCTGTTGTCCTCTATTGATATTTGCTAATTCTGTGCTAATTCCTAACATAATGCATTTATCAGAACACTTTAGATTACACTCAGGACACTTTTAAAAGCCAGTCAGATCTCCTCCCAATATTGTTTAACCTTATCACAAGTCCAAATAATATGTGTGTTATGGAACCCTTTCCTGAGAGGCATTTCCAACATTTATTGTCATTGGTAATACCTAGGCCCATTAGTTTAGCTGGATAAAAGTACCACATATGTTCTACTTTAAACTGCATTGTCTCCTTTGACTTCTCAACATCCCCTCAGCATATTAATCCAGCCCTCATCCCATTCTTTACCGGATATTTGGGTATTTAATTCCCACTTATCTTTAAGACCCTCGAGTGGGTTTGGCTTAGACTCTGTTACCAAGTTATATATTACTTTATGACATTTAGTGTTGTTAACTACATAATCTAGTGCATTCGTTGGTGGTAAAGCTAAATTTTTCATTGATAAGACCTTTCAAAGTGTGTCTAATCTGTAAATAATTATGGAAGTCTAACCTAGATAGAGAGGATTTATTGGCTAAGTATAAGAAGGGAGCTAAGGTAGTCGTATATGGGTCCATAAGCTCTACTAGAGTGTGGATACCTTTACGCCTCCGAGATTCTAGGTCAAGAGATTTCCCTTCAAATTGCAGAGTTCTAATGCTTTACCCTGTACAAAATCACCAGTGTGATTTCTTTCAACACTAAATAAGACAATGTATGAGATTACTCTCCAAAGGTACCCAGTGATCAGTTCATCTACACAACCTCATACATCATAATCATTAATGGGGATGTGTTTTATAACTCAACATATAAAGAAATTGCTAGAGCAGCTGTTCGAGGCTACAGTTCCCTTTGTTTTCTCTTTGTAATAAAGGTATGGGAGCCATCTGTAATAGCCTCACTGCTGTGTATAGATTGTATGTCCTGGTACCACTGAGCAACAGATGGGGTATGATATTCAGCATTGTGTAACTGCCTTAAGCGCTGCTGCTATCAAGATCAAAAATAAGTACTTTTTGTCTGTTCTCGCTCCCCTTGTGGGGAGGGCCAGAAACAGTGGACCATAGTCAGTGGTAGGGATGATTCTAGAATGTGGTTATCTGTTGAGAGTACACTCCAGAATGGCTGTAGTACGGGCACCCCAAAAAAATATGTGTGTTGGTGCCCATTTCAGCACACTACTTCCAACACAAACTAGAGGAACAGTGACAAAATGGCAGGATTTTTATTTATTTATTTGAAACGTATTGGAATCACAATCTTTTGAGTCAGAGACTCCTTTACAAAGGCTCCACGTCAGATAAACAGTTGCACATGATACATAGGGAATACAGTGCAATGAGAAATACATCATAAAGGGGTTATAGGCATGAACTAAACATTGGCTGAGGCATTTCATGAATAAACTGATTGAGTAACATAAAGGAGAGCAGCTACACTAAACAAAATAGGCAGGATATCAGTCCTTTGTCTGGAGAATAGGTTACAGGCATGAACTAAACATTGGTTGAGGCTATACAGGGATAAACTATTGAGTGTCATAAAGGAGAACTATACTAAACAAAATAGGCAGGATATCAGTCCTTTGTCTAGAGAATGAATTGAGGGCAGGACTTATAGGGAATGCAGGTCAGGTCACAGGGTGAGGAAAGACAGGGGGGTAGTACATACAAGTCAAGGATGAGACAGGCATGGGAGGTGGTGTTCCATTTGGTAGTAGGTAGGGCAGCATACACTGGGGAGGGCTAGTAGCAGTTGCAGGCACCAGAAGAATGGAGATGTTCCTGAGGAGGGTTTTGAAACAGCCTAGCTTATTTTCAGAGGTGATGGCACAGAGAAGTGCATTCATCCAAAGGGGAGCCCTATAGCAGAAAGTTCTCTGACCCATGGTATTTCTGCAGTGGGGAATCAGGGAAGGAATTTGGAGAAGCTATGGATAGCTTTCATCACAGGTGCAGCTTGCATAAGAGCAATGAGGCCACGGGAGCTAGTCCATTGGAGATCTTTTTGCAAGGAGGCATGTTTGATACATAAGCCTCCCATCAAAATCAAGCCAGTTGGAGAGACTATTCAAAGAGCAGGTGTGTGTCATCAGGCGCTACCCGTAACAAGGTGGCAGGCTTTATTTAAGGATACTCTGATTCTGCGGAGGGAAGTGTTATCAGCCACCCCGTAGACCAGGATCCCGTAGTCGATAAGGGACAGGATAGAAGATGAGAGCTAGGTGGAAGGCCTCCAGGGGGAGATAATGTTTGTACTGGTGGAGCAAGCCAATTCTGGTGTTGACAGTAGTGCTAAGGAGATGGATATGTTTGTGATAATTGAGTGCTGAGTCTAGGGTGATACCAAAGTATTTCAATGTATCAATCTGCTTGAGGGGTAATGACTGAGAGTTAAGGATTTGTAGTGGGAGGCCATTGTATTTGCTCTGGTGGTGAGAAAACCCCATAACTTTTTTTTGTTGTTGTTGTTTAGCACGAACCAGTGCTCACCAAACCAGAATTCTGCCTCTTTAAAGGACTTTTGGATGGATAACTGAAGTCATGTGGGTCTGTGTGGGTGGAGAAGAGAATCACATCATCAACGCATAGGAGCAATTGCCCAGAGCAGGCCTTAGGCAGAGTGTTTAGAAATAGACTAAAAAGTAGGGGCCACAGGATGGAACCCTGGGGCACCCCAGACTTAACCAGGAAACAGGTGAAAAGCATGTTGTTTATCTTGACTTGTTGAGACCTATCAGTTAGGTAGTCAACAAACCACTTAACAGCATCCAGGAGAGACCTGTGAGGTGGAGAGCAGATAGGAGGGAGGAGTGGTTACTGGTATCAAACGCTTTGACAGGTCCACAAAGACCACCCCAGCCAGACACCTTTAGTCAAGAGCAGTGTGGATATCACTGGTGAATTCCAGCAGTGCTGAGGTGGCGCTGTGCCCTTTCTGAAAGCCATGTTGTTCCCTGCAGAGAAGGTTATGTTTAGAGAGGTGTTCAGTGAGTTGGTCAGAGATGATTTTTTTCCAGTGCCTTGGGGGGGCGGGAGTAGAGAAATGGGGCAGAAGTTCACCGGGGTGGTAAGGTCGCCACTTTTGTGGATGGGGGTAATGACAGCAACTTTCCATTTGTCTAGGAATTTACCAAGGCATAGGGAGTGATTAAGAATGTTGATTGGGGGGAGAGGATTTCATCAAGGGTCAAGTGCAGGAGTTTAAGGTCCAGGGTATCACTGCTGAACTGGGACTTACCTATGGCTTTAAGAGGTAGGGATTTCCGCCCACAGGGTGAGGGTTTTGAAACAAAAGGGGTGGGGATGGGGCATAGTACTAGGATCAAAAAGTTGGGGAGCACACTACTGAGGTCTGAGAAGGAGGAGTTGAGGGTGTCTGCAAAGAGTTTGGGCCAGTTGAAATACAGCCATTAATGTTGAGTTGGGTGGGGGCAGTCACGGTTGAAGTCCTCAGGTTAAAGTCCATTGCAGTCAAGTCCACTGAAGTCCTTCAGGTTATCCCAAAACATTTTGCCTGTGCCCCAGGAGGAGGAGGTGAGAGATGCCCTATAGTGCTCAGCTTTGGCCTTTCGAATGTCCCAGGTACACTTATTCCTTGCAGACTGATATTGTTGTCTGTCAGCCAATTTGCCCGTTTTGAGGGCTAGGTGCCAGAGGGTGTCTCTGTGATGCATCTGGTCTAGGGGTGCCTGCAAGATCCACAGGGAGGCTGGGTCTTTTACAATGCATGTAGAGAAGGTGCAAACATGTCACATACCGAGTTACAAGAGTTAATGAAGTAGTCAAGAGCAGAGTCTATGTCAGGGGCCAATTCAAGGGGGGGACCAGTCCCCGAGGGCAAGGTGTTTTTTTAATTGCCCCAACTTACCTGGTTTGAGTCTGCATTGTAATATAGTTTTCTGGGCTGGCTTTTTTATCTTATATGACCAGGTACAGAGCACTGGCGGCTGGTCGCTCAGGGCCTTAGAGAGCACAGTGACACCTGTGATCTTATTAGGATGATTGGTTAGTACAAGGTCAAGTAATGTAGAGGATCCATTTTGGGGGTTTAAGCAAGAAGGGGATGAAATAACTTGCAAGAGGTAAAAGGCTGCTATAGCATCTTTATAAGGTGCAGCAGAGTTAGATTGCCAATCGATGTTGTAGTCCCCTAATGCTATGAGCTCCAACTTGGGAGGTAGAAGGGAGAGGTAGTTCAGGACAGACTGAAACACTGGTTTTTGGTTCTGCAGGGGAATGTAGACAGAGATAATAAAGATGGGAGCCCTGGCCTTGCCAGCAGTAATTTTCAGGGAGAGTGCTTGGGCATCAAGTTGTATTTGGACAGAAGGGAGTGCTTGACCCTGCAAAGAGTCACAAAGATAAACTGCACAGCCCCCACCACGTTTCCCACTTTTGTCCTTAAGGAAAATGGAATACCCAGTAATGGATCACTCTAGAGTGATTAAAAAAAGACCAATTACTTTCCACTGAAGCACTCTCCAAGTACTAGATGCTGTGGGTTTTGTGACTATTACCCCAGACAGTGGACCACTGTTTCATAGTAATAGTTAAGTTGGCTTCACTGGTCCATCTCCCTTGAATTCTTCTGATACTTTGTTCCCCTTCTTCTCCCTTAAGATCTGCTGTAACTTAGAAATAAAAGATTTATGTGTACCAGATTGTGCTCGTGTCTCTATAAATATTATACCTGGAGTGAAGTCTGCAGCCAGACCTTGGACTCCTGGGCCTTTGATAATAAAATCTCTACACTGGAAATATAGAAACATGTCCAAGGCAGGCAAGCTAAACTCCATTTGCAGAAGTGTAAAACCATTGAGTGTATTTTGATCTAATAAGAACTGGGAGAAAAACCAGAGCCCCAACTTATGCTACCCAGCAAATGCTCCGTCCAATCCTGCAGAGCCAAAATCAGGGGTCAATAAGATAGGGAACCGGTTCAATATCAACCCAACATGGCCCCAGGTTGATCTCGTCTGCCACCAGACATTAAGAGAATGTTTGGTCCATTGACTGGAACTGTCTCTCATAGCTAATTTCTCCCTGCCTACGGGAGATAACATGCAAGCAATAATACCCGACATGGTGGATGGTATTGGGCAATATCAGACTGCCCAAGGGTGTAATGAGGCCCGACACTGCAGGCGAAGGGCCTTATAGCCCCTAAAAGGTCTGGTATTGCCTATACCGCCCACCCTGGAGGGTATTACTGCGCTTAGAAAATGGGGACACTATTTTTGTTTATGTTTGAAAACAGTATTCTTTGTGTTTATGTGTCAAAAGTCTTAATGTTTTTATGTTTGTGTTCATCAAATAGTTCCTCCGCCTCCATTTGCATGTTGCCTTTTTTTTTTTACCTAAGGATGTGTGTCCTAATGTAGTCTCTGTACTTCTGAGTTTGTTGTATTACTTACTTGGTATGAAAGAACAGAAGAAGGCCAGAGCCATCGAGACTGTTCCCCACACTATGTGGGACATTATGTATCTATTATCCCTCAACCAAACATCTAATTTGTTTTTAAAGACAGTGGCACTAGTTGCCTCTACCAATTCTTGTAGCAAGGTGTTCCATAAATGGATGCTCTTATTGGAAAAAAGTTTCCCCTTTTGCTGGTTTTATAAGTTTTACTTCAAGCTTTTATTATGTAGTCTCGAACATGTCTCCTTTTGGAGAGTGTTAGACCACATTTTTCCATTAGATCTGGTGAATTTATTAAATTAAAAATCATAAGCATATCACCTCTTAATCTTCTAGTTTGAAGAGAGACGAGACCAGTAGCTTTTAATCTGTTCTGCTAATCCAAGTTTGTTAATCTTGAAATCATTCTAGTTACTCGCCTTTGAACCTGTTCAAGAATTGCTATGTCTTTTTTTTGGTTTGGATTCCAGAAAGGGGAGCCATAGTCTAGATACGGTCTAATGTATGCCCTATACAATGGAATAAGGCATTGTTCAGTGCGATTAACAAAAGTACATTTTATTTGCCTCAAAAGTCTGTTGGTCATGCAAGCAGTTCTAACACAGTGATCATTTGATGTAAGTTTATTATTAACATATATCCCTAAGTCTTTTTCACAATTTGATGAGTGAAGTGGTAGTCCGTTTATATGATATATCGTTTTTGGATTATTTACACCGAAATGCACTACTAAACATTTGTCTTGATTAAACTGCATATGATTTTCATTTGCCCAAAGTGTTAATTTTTCCAAATCCTTCTTTAATGCAGAAATATTTTCTTGATTATTAACCTTGCCCCCCAATTTAGCAGTGTCTGCAAATTTAACTATGAAGTTATTTGGCCCTGTTTGTAAACCACTGATTAAGAGGTTAAACAATGTTGGTCCCAAGACCGATCCCTGTGGTACACCACTTCTCACACTACCCGAATCAGACAAGATATCATTAATTCTGACTCTCTGAAAATGATTTGTCAACCAGTTTAAAGTCCAGTTGACAATATCAGGTGACAAACCTAGATTGTGCATTTTAGTAATGAGTTTTTCTTGTGAGACTTTATCGAAAGCTCTACTACAGTCCAAAAGAATTACATCAGTAGGGATACCCACATCTAGTAGAGTACTTATATTATTGTAAAAAGACATCAGATTGGTGGTGCAGGAATACTTGGGAGTAAACCCATGTTGATTTGAATCATAAATTCCTAATTTTTTACAATCTTGATCTATTAGAAACTTCATTACTCGTTCCATTAATTTACCAGCCACTGAGGTCAGGCTAATTGGATGATAATTTTGCACAGAACCTCTATTGCCTTTTTTAAATATGGGAGTAACTATTGCTGAATGCCAATCATTTGGTACAATGCTTTCTTGTAAGGATTTATTGAAAATAATTGACAAAGGTACAGAAATATTTATAGAGGTTTCGATCAGAAACCATGGATGAATACCGTCTGGGCCTGGACTAGTATTTTTCTTTTAGTTTTTTGATAGCCTGTACAATGTCAGTTGGATAGAACCTTTGATAATCTATGTGGTGAACTTTAAATGTACTAATAGGTGATTTTTGAGAGAAGACAGAACAAAAGTACTTATTAAAGAGATTTGAGGTTTCTATATCAGATAGAGAAGAGCCATTGGTTATAATGGGACCAATGGTCCTTGATACACCTTTTTAACTATTTATATAGGAGAAAATAGGTTTGTGACAGTCTTTTGTGTGAGCTAGTTTAAATTCTAACTTATTTTTTTTGCCAATTTAATAGAAGTTTTTCACAGATAGTCTGTATTTATGTAATAGAGTTGTTTTAAATGGAAAAGAACTATTCTTAAGTTTCCTAAAAAGTTTAATTTTTATTTTAATCTGATTTTTAATTGTCTTGTTGAACCAAGGGGGAATGTTTCCTTTATTTTTAAATTTCCTCTTAGATGGAGTAAAGGTATTTTCCAAATAATGTACAATGTTTTTAAAAAAGTCCCAAGCCTGTTGTGTTGTACAATTAAGAATATTAGATTCCCAGTTTATGTTTTGTAAGTATTCATTGATTTTAGAAAAATTGCTTTGTTATCATTTTTGTATAGTATAACTTCCTTGTAGTTTTAAACTGTTGAATTTCAAAAGAATAGATGAATCATCACTGGTCCCAAGTGAATCCCAAATCTGTAAATTGCTAATTTGTTGCTCTGTGTTAGTAAATAATAGATCCAAATATTAGAACCTCGAGAGTGGGTTCAGTAACAAGTTGTTGTAATCCAGTACTAACTATCACATCTATTAGTCCTTTCTCGCATAGGACTGTCCTGAGTATGAGTCCCAGTTAATATGAGGAGGTTAAAGTCACCAAATATTACAGTATCTTGAGATTCTGAAAATGTGTAATTTCTTTAAACATATCAGTTGTGTAATCTGAATTTGCAGATAGAGGTTGATAGATGTTACCAATAGTTATATAGGACTGCTCCTTCAATAAGATTTTAACCCATATACTTTCCAAAGGAAAGGGAGAACACACTTCAAAAAAAGGAATATCATTTCGTATGTACATACAAACTCCACCGCCTTGCTTAGCTAATCTGTTTTTATGATATAATTTATAACTTGGAATTTCTCTGGACCAAATTGAGGATGCGTCCCACCAAGTTTCAGTTACTCCCACCACACCTATATTTTAAGTTTTACATTTGGCTTCAAGTTCTGCTAATTTGAGTTGGTTTAAAGATCTTGCATTCAAAGCTAGGATTTTACATTTAGTTGTAATAATATTTTGGTAAGTATTCAGAGACTTGGGAATAGACCCATTCTCCCCCATTGTTTTTAGTTTAAACAATGATTTATGATTTTAGTGATACTTTTCCCCATAAGTGTACTACCCTACGACTGAGATGCAAACCGTCACACAGCAAAACAAGGAAGAACAATCTGAAAATGATTCCCAGTGGATATTACAGGGTATATCCTGCTTAAAACACCACTTTCTCAGCCATTCATTTAGGGCTTTGATTTTCTGCATCATGGTAGATGTTGCTCTCGGGACAGGTAGAATTTCAGATATATATACACGGCATCCCCTATCAAGTAACAGGTTACATAACGCCACGTAGTCCTGTTGTAACTGATTAAATGGGGTGTTGTTTATATCATTAACACTGGCATGTATGATAACCAGTGGATTTTGCCCCGCATTTTGTAAAATTTTAGGCATCATGGAGGTAATGTCAGATACCCTGGCCCCACGGAAGATAGAACAAGTGCGGTTGCTCTTGCCACTATTGCATACTGCCCTGTCAATGTGCTTAATGATTGAATCTCCCAGGACTAACACTTGTTTTGAGACAGTAGGGGTACAAGAATCAGAAACAGGTGATTGTTTAACACACTGTGGAGCAATTAACTTAATAGGTATTGATTTGGTAGCTTGAGACTTACTAGGACAAGTATTCATGGGCATTAACTCCTGACTGAAAAGTGTTTTTGAACCATTAATATCAACAGAGGGTGATGCACAGGATAAATCATGTAGCACTTCATTATTTGATACAGTCAATTGCTCAAACCTATTACGAGTTTCAATAGGGGCACTATTGTGTATTTGACTGCCCCTCCTTTTTTTAAGAGGCTTTGTGACAATGGTCCAGTCATCATTATCATGAGAAGAGGGTGGATAATCATCCATCTTATAAGAGGGGGCAGAGGCAACAGGTATACTAGTGCTAGTCGTTATCATTGTCTCTCATCTAGAGGCATGAAATGCTACTCTAAATGTGAAGGAAATTGTTCATTAGAATGAAGTTGTTCATCCATAAGATCAGTGTAACTTTCCAATTCCCTAATATCAGTAGAAACTGGTTTAATATTAAGCAGAAATGCTATCTCTGCTTCAAGAGTAGTAATCAGATAGCAATTAGCACATACATACTCGCTCCCATACTTTCCCTCACTATACATCAAACATTGCATACACTTACTAAGTTCTTTTTCCATTATTAAAGGTGTATATTTTCTAAGTAGAGGATATGCTAAAATTATCTTATCCAAGTTTGTCTAATGCCAGCAGTTTCGGCATGCCCAGGGACCACAGAACACGTGTAAACCTAAATGTAGCTTCTTTTAGTTAGCTGCTTTCTGATCTACAAGCAAGGCAAGCAACAGGAAGTTGTAATTTGAGTCACCTGCTTTTATAGTGTCTAAGCCACACACCCATTTAAGCTCTCTCTCCTCACTGGTTTAGAAAGTAAGTTGATACAGTACCCTTCACAGCACAGAACACACACTGACTTTCTTTCTTTTCTCAAAAGACACTGACTCCTGCTGAGATATAAGTGTTAAATTAAGAAAAAATGTAGCTTCTTTTAGTTAGCTGCTTTCTGCTCTGCAAAGCAAGGCTGTGAACAGACTGCCCAAGGGTGTAATGAGGCCCCCTCCCTGCCACTACCGCCGTCACAGGAATTAATTTGTTTTGCTAAATGTTTGCTATGTTTGTTATTCATGGAATTTTTAAGAGAAGTGGTTGTGGCAGTTGTCCGCAGAGTCTGTTGGAGCAAGGAGAGGTGGTGGCGGTCTGCCGAGTCGTGGAGCAGGAGCCGCTCATTAAGCAGCAGAGTTCATGGTGCTTCTTTGGTACATAAACCCCCACATCCCCATCATTTTGTTCCCCAGTTGTGAATCTGAGCTGTGGATACTTAGAGGGATAAAAACAGTAAACCAAGCGGTTGAGCCGGAGCCACTTGCTGCAGCATGGGCAGCATCTGGAAGAATGGACACCAGACAAGAGCGAGGAGAGAGACAAATTTGAAAGTAAGCACAGTTTGGAAAATTGCTATTTTGTTCCTGCACTTTCATACATTGCAAAAGTTTTGCTCCATGAATGCTATTTTTTTTATGGTTGTGGTGGTGGGGGGGGCGGCATAAGTCACTCACTAAGTGTTTAAAAAAAATGGCAGCAGTTTGAATTGTGTGCCCACTGCTTCAGCCAATCACGAAGCAGGCTGGGCACAATGATACTATTGACGAGGCTGTCAGGGTTGGCATTGCTGGTACCTTTTACTTACAGGGCTGTCACTGTAAATTAATGTACCCTATGCCAGTCAATCAGATTTGGTTATTTTCAAATCCCTTTTTCTAAAATGGAATGTATATGTGTGCCCTCTGATCAAGAGGGGTCCACCCATTATTCGGGGAATCTCTAATGATATCTAGCAGGGTCCAGAGTTGTGCTACTTTGTAATATGTTTTGAAACATGGGAGACCCATACCCTGTTCAGTTTCAGGTTGTGTAAGAAATGACCAGCAGATTCTAGGCCTGCTCCCCACCCATATGAATTTAGCCAAATGTCTGCGAAGTTCCTTCCAGTCCACAATAGGAACTGGAATCGGCAAGGTTGAATAAAGGTAAAGAAAAAATGGTAAAATATTCGCTTTTAAGATTTCTAGTTTAGCAGTAAAAGCTAATGGTAAAGATGGCCAACCGTGTACAGTAGGTCTGCAAAGACCTGTTATTGTAGAGGTAGGTAATTAGCAGTATATAGGTCTTTAAGGTTCATAGGAATTTGCACTCCTAAACATCAGACCTTCTCACACACCCATTTAAAAGGAAGGGTGGCTTGAAACGATGCTGATAGTGTGCCAGATATGATCATCCTCTGGCTTTGTTAGGGTTCATTGTAAATCCAGACACTTTTCTAAACTTTGGATTATATCAATCAAAGGTGGCAGTGAAAGTTGAGGATTTTGAAAATTTAATAGCATATCATCTGTGCAATTGGAGATATGGTTGTCAACCATGCCCTATGACAATACCCTGGTCATTTTGTTTTTCAAATTATTTAACCAAGTGAGACACTCTAAGCTGAAAGCGTGTTTACAGGTGCAACCTGGGAGCACAAGGAAGTTAAGTGACTTGCTCAGGGTCACACAGTATGCAAGTGGGGGCTGTGGGATTCAAACCCAGGTCTCCAGATTTGCAGCTCAGAGCCATAAATCACTGTGCCATACTGCCTCCTCCATTTGAGTCCTGCCAAACTGCTGCTGCTAGAGGGTCCATTCTGAGACGAAACAAAAGCGGTGACAGGGAGAAGCCCTGTCTAGGGATCTATGATTCTGGTTCGACAACACTTTTGTTGGCCAGTCTCATAGTGATGGGATTTATGTCAATAGCTAGTTGCAGTCAACATAAAGGAAGCACCACAGTAGAACAACGGCAACTGCAGCGACATCCCTCACACTGACAACAGCACAACGCCATAGCTAGCCCCAATGCACACCTGCTCGACGGAGATACCAGCGATGGAAGGCACCGCACTGCACACCCAGACCGCCACCACCACTACTGTGCACAGAATGGCACACTATGTATGGACTCCTGGAGAGCGAGACGGTGATTGACAACCCCCAGCACTATGGCAACAATGGACATACTACAATGGGATACGCTGGGCAGAGGTAGCAACCACAGAGACAAGCACTGCAGCAATGACTGGCAGGGATGGGTGGCTCAGCACACAGAGAAACACAATGGGCAGACCATAACCCAACATCAGAACCCACACCATGGACACACAGAGAGGCAGCAGCACCTGTTGCCACTGTGGGTGGTACATCGTTGTGCTTTGCCGGGTGCTGTGGCTGTGGTCAGGTTGGTGTGTCGCTGTGGCGGAGTCGATGTGGGGGTGTCGATCTGACACCATGCTTCCAACATAAATCCTGATTGTTTCCCAGTCCTTTTTTTAATAGGGGGGTTTTGCCCCAACCCCCCATGCAGGGGACTCTTTCCCCCACACACCCCATACTAATGATTATCAACTCCAAGTCAGAGTTGATTCAGGGAGGGGGTGCAGGACCAGGAGACAGTGTGCCCCTGTCTCAGGTGCAACAACACAGTGACCTTTCGGCAAACTGTCGATTTTGTTGACAGCGACGTAGGTCGCTGTATTGGTGCCATACCCCTGTCTAGTGCCCCAATGGATATTAAAGGAGTCTGAAAGAGTAACATTTACCCTGACCCTGGCAGTAGGGCAGTCATACAACATCTGAATCCATGATAGGAATTGCTCTCCAAAGCCCATTACTTTCATAGTTTCCTGTAAAAAGTCAAATTAAGGTGATCAAATGCTGTTTTGCATCTATAAATAGTGCCATCTGAGTTATGTGCTCTGGTCCTGGATGGATTTGATATTAAGGATTCTCTGTATATTACTAGTTAAATGTCTGCCTGGTATGAAACCAGTTTGGTCTGGATAAATTACAGAACCTATTACTTTTGTAATCTGTTAGCTAGGACTTTGGTAAAAATGTGTAAATCTTGATTTAAAAGGGAGATAAGCTGATAAGAGACACAGTGAGTTTTTCCCTTTCCAGGTTTTGGTAATGCAGAAATCAGAGATTCATGTCATGAGTCTGGGACACTTCCATCTTCCATACATGCATTAAATACCTTCTGCAGGATAGGCACCAGAGGTTCTTTAAAAGTTTTATAAAAAAGTGTGTTAAAACTACCCGGTCCCGGTGCCTTGTTTGTAAGGATGCTATCTATGGCTTGTTGTATTTCCATCTGCTCGGTAGGTTTATCAAGCAGATTTTAAACTTCTTCTGAGAGAATTGGTAATTGGGGGGGGGCTAAAAACCTAGTCACTTGTACTTTTGTCTCAGCTGGGTCTCTGGATTCAGCATACAGATCTGAATAAAATTTCCAAAAACTATTCACAGTCCCTTCTGGAGTAACTCGCAATATGTCCAGATTGTGGGGGTCTTGGAGTTTAGCAATGGTTCTGTCAGCTTCCATCTTTCTGAGTCCATAGGCTAATAATTTAATAGCTTTCCCTCCCACCTCATAGTATTTATGACTGGGATAGCGTAAATAACCTTCTGCTTGATAGTCCATTTTTCATTAAGCTCTTTTCTGAGCCTGTTCTAATTCTTTAATAACTATGTTCTGTGTGGGACCAACTTTACGAAGACCTTCTAATTCCTTTATTTTACTTTTACATTTTTCAATAATCACTTTAGACTGCTTGTGCTTCACTGAGGCAATACCTATAATGTGGCCCTGAATAATAGCCTTCAATGTGTCCCAGATTAGGGATTATGATACCTGGCTAGGTGCATTTAGGTTATAGATTTTCTGGATATGTTTAGTAATTATTTCTTTAAAATCTGTATAATTTAAAAGAGAAGAATTAATCTGCCATAATGATATTTTAGGTGAGGAGCCCAAACAAAACAGAAGCAGCATGGGGGCATGGTCTGATTGTATAATTGGAAGGATATCACACCATGTTATTTTATACAAGTACTTTTTTGAGAGTAATAGATCAATACATGAATATGCAAGATGATGTGCAGAATAAAAGTATGAAAAATTACTCACCTTAGTAATTATGTTTCTTCTAATGGAGTCTTGCTGTATTCTGACATATTGCAGTGATTCCCAACCTTTGAACTGCCCCGGAGAACAAAGAGTTAACTTTCTATGCAGGGCATAGAATGTTGAGCTCGAGCTCGGTTGAAGTATCTGGAGTGTTTCAAACTCAAACTGTTAGATTCTTACGAGCCCAACTAACTAAAATTCTATGTGGAAATTGTAAAAATTCCGACTAGCCAACTGGCAGAAAAGGTTTTGGATTCCCAAGGAAGACTCAAGTCAGGAAACCCAAAAACCAAAAACTAATGTAATACAAATAACAGTAATAAATCAGCACCTAAACAAAAAGGAGAAGGGTGCAAACAAAAAACACCCCTGGGGTGCAACACTGCACCTGCCCACCCACTTCCCAAAGACAGGTTCTGAGAGGGGAGGCAGGGAGGGAGGTCAGAATATAGCAAGACTCCATTAGAAGAAACATAATTACTAAGGTGGGTAATTTTTTCTTAAAACAACATGAAGTCTTGCTGTATTCTGACATATTGCAGACTACCAAGCAGTACCTCCATGGAGGAGGGACAGAACCTACTTTGGGAATAGGCTCTGAAGTACTGCTGTGCCAAACCGAGCATCACTACTAGCCTGGACATCCAGAGAGTAATGCTTGGTAAAGGTATGGACTGTTTTCCAGGTGGCTGCTTGACAAATTTCTAAGAGCGGGATATCCCTGGCAGCAGCTGTACCTCTTGTGGAATGAGCCCCAGGCCTGAGGGGTGGAGTTTTTCCCAGTTTCTCATAGCAAAATTGTATACAAGACACAATCCACCTGGCAACAGATCTTCTTATGGCAGGTTTGCCCTTTCCCACTTCTTCATAATTGAGGAATAACTGGAGGAGTCAAACCTGTGACCCTTGGTACACTCTCATGTAGTAACTAAGGGCTCTTTTAACATTTAAACTGTGTAGCCTCCTCTCTCCTGAGGAAGAATGATCAGTGAAGAAAACAGGAAGAGACACAGACTGGTTTAAATGGAAGTCTGAAACCACTTTGGGCAAGAACCTCTATTGGTTCTAAGGACCACTTTATTCCTGTGAAATGTGATAAAATCAGGTTCCACTGACAGGGCTTGAATTCACTGATACGCCTGGCAGAGGTAATGGCTACTAAGGACACAGTTTTCCAAGTCAAGTACTTAGCTCTACTGAAGACACAGGCTCAAAAAGGGGTTGCATAAGTTGAGCAATGCAAACATTCAAATCCCAGGCAGGGGCAGGGTCTCTAAAAGGAGGATTGGTGTGAAGCAATCCTTTAAAAAATTTACAGAACACAGGATGAGAAGATAGTAAGGGAGACTTCCCCACAGACAAAAACGTAGAAACAGCTGACAAGAGTACCTTGAGAGTTGCTGGTCTGAGGCCTAGGCCATTAAGATGGACCATATAGTCCAGAACCGTAGGCAATCCAGCAGTGTCTGGAGAAATATGCTTCTTAGAACACCAAATGCTGAATCTCTTCCATTTGCAGTTATAAGTCTTTCTGGAGGAGGGCTTTTAAGAAGCCTTGAGCATATCCAGAACCTCTTGGGAAAGATGCAGATCTGCAAACTCTAACTCTTTAAGAGCCATGCCTTGAGATTGAGAGACTGAAGATTGGGGTATCAAATCCTTCCCTGAGAGGATGTT